>JAHLSL010000036.1:9666950-9721033 GCA_025920805.1 Petroica traversi | reverse complement strand
GGGAGCCGGGACTGGCACCTCGGCTTCACCGCGGGGGTCGGGCGGGCTCTGCGGGCGGCTCAGCGGCGGCATTGTCTCCTCTTTTCTAGGTGATAGTTTTGCGGTGAACGCTTCTCTGGCTCGCAGAGGGCTGGAGGACTGGATGGTGAAGCAGAAATACTCCGGGGGCAGCAGCAGCGGCGGCAGCAGCTCGGGACTCCAGCACGGCTGCCAGCACCGCGCCGTGTGCAGGCTCTCCAGCGCCAGGGTATGTCAGCTTCCTCGCTGCCCCCCCCGCCCCTTCCTTTTGAAATTGTGAAAAGCAAAAGCTCTTTCTACATCCCTCTTTCCCTCCCAAGGGGCGGTTGTGCAAAGGAAGGTTTTCTTTGCCCTAATGTTGCTCCGAGGCGCTGCCCCGTGGGTGGTTTCCTTCAGTCCTTTGATGAAGTTAGGAGCTGCAGAGCAAACTTGGTGAGGGTACAAAAGCCAGAGGAGTAAGGGAACCTGACTGCTGCTGTCTGGGCAGTACGATTAGAACAAAACCTTCACAAACAGGAACAAACAATCTCTGGGGAAAGCCCAGCACCCAGCGACTGCTTGCGAACCCCGATTAGTGCACAAGTTTGCCTGTGACATTTTGGCAGGCAAGGAGGGGTCCCCGAAGAGTTATTGTTATTTATTTGCACTTTGCTAATAACGAGAAGGCTGACTTTCTGCATGAGAGTTCCTGTGCCAGTCGCTTGACTTGGCTGTTTCACCGGTCACTTTCCACCCCTTCTCTTTCCTTCAGCCCTCCGCATAAAGCAGGGCTGGAGGAAATGGTTCAGTTGCCGTTTTCTTTTATTTATTTTTAATGTTGTCTCTTTAAACAAAGAGGCATGATGGGAGGTAAACAGACTTAACATTACTTAGATATGGTCCTCATAGTGTTTCAGGGTGTGATCCAGAGCTTATTGATGTTTACTGAAAGACTCCCATTGACTTTGGATCAAGCCCTGAAAGCTTCATCACTGGAAAGGTAACCTGAGAGATGGAGAGATTGGAATCTGTGCTTCCCAGCAAGCAGTGTGGCTTTGAAAGCACAAGCAGAGCCAGGGCCACCAAACCTCCTGCGGGGTCTTTGCTTTGTTAGCTACCAGCTGTATTGTCAGAAGTCTGGACTTCTTGTGTCTCAGGAAAAATTAACTTGAAAGTCAAGAATACTTCATTTTGGGTGGGATGTTAAAGTGAGTAGAGGTTATATAGTATGGGAAAAGCTTATGATGATGTTTTGGATTCCACCATTGTATTTTTGAGGAGCAGAAATTGTGTGAGTAAAGACAAAGGGGGTGAGATATTGTTGTGTTTATAACTGATGAGCATAATTGCCTTCAACTTGCAGGTATGACTCGTTGAAGTGATGTTTTTTGTGCTTTACTTAAAAACAATATGTTCAAAGAAAGAAGTTCTAATTAATAATAGTACATACTATGATACAGATGCAAAGAGTAAAAACACATGTTTTTAATTATTTTCTAATGATCCCAATTTTTGTAAGTTGGGGTTTTTACATATGTTCTACCTTTCATATGTACATTTTCTAGAAAAGAAGCTCAACTCACCGAACTAAACATAGATTTAATATACAATAGTTGAAGGTAAAAAACTCTGACTTTAGTTTGTGAAATGTATTTTGTTCCACAAAGGTGATTTGCTTTCTAAAAAGAAGGAGAAAATATCTTTTGTCAAAGATACTTTCAATTCACAACACTCTTCAGGTGGCGGTTTCATGAGGTCTGCTCAGCTGGAATGACAGTAGAGCAGTATTTCCCTGATTACTCAAGAGGAAGTCCTCTTCATGATGGCTCAGCAATTAGCAAGCCATTAACTAAATATTAGTCTACAGTTTTAGTACATTATGAAACTGTAAATAGGTCTAAGTGTGTTTAAAAGCACTGTTCCCATGAGGCTTTTTACTGTCATCCGTATAAAGCTGTTTCTGAATGTTCAAAAATATTTGCCATTTATTGCCTAATATACTTGGTCGTATCTGTGTGCATGTATAGCCTGCTCATTGATTTAGTTTAATTGTCATCCTGTCACAGGCACACTGTGACAGCTACATTAAAGTTCCTTTAAAATATGAACTTTTGGAATATGGAAGGATGCATTTCTAATCCTACATTGGAACCAGATGTGCCATATGTACAGTCATTTTGACAAGGATTTCGGAGTCACAGCTATTGACTCCATAACTGAGGTTGCATGACTGCTTTTCTTCTGAGATCTCTTTGATCTCTTGTATAATTATACCAAGATACAAAGGGAATTGTAGCCTAACCTCTAGGTTCTTGGTCTCTTCAAGATGTAGAAATAGTAGTTTCTTCTGCTAGTGTTTAGTCACAGGGTTGTGTAGGATAGTTGTGTAGTCCTCAATAATGAAGTAGTTGCACTTGAATTGATCAAGGACTCTTTTCCTTACTACTTCAAAATTCATCCTAAAATGCTCAAGAAGCTCACAAGACTCTGTGGAATGGTACAGTGTTATTGTGTCACAACTGAAACTGTGACTTCTGAGTAAAACATGGGGTTTTTGCCCTCCAAACCAGATCCCAAGGTGCTGCGTTTGTGATTTATGGTAGAGCTAGATCAAACACTGATGAAAACATCTGCATTCACAGAAACATACAGCTGTGCTTAAAAAAAAAAGGTCCTAGAAATAATCTTCCTTGAAGGAATCCTTAACCAGAGCTTTGCTGATGGTGGTTTTCTTAGTATGTAGGGCCTATTTGGTGAAACTCAGTTGACTTCCAAAGACCTGTTGATGACAGAGGAGAGCACCTAGCCTGAAGAGTTTTCAAGACTGAAAATTCAAATTTTGAATAATTTTTATCAGAACTTGGATGTGATTGTGCAATTCTGCCAAATTCTGTCTTGGTTTAAATTGGAAGGCTATTTCTCTCAAGAACAGAATTGTTCTGCTTAAGTTAGTCATCCAGGGGAGATGGCACTGAAGTTCAGGGGATTCATGCAATGCTTCACAAGAGGAATGAGTGACTAATACAGGAAAGCAGTAAAGTTCCATCTGTAGTCCTCTCTAGAATGATTGAATTCACAATTGTTGTGGAGGGGAGGTCTTTACATCACTTCACTCAAGGAGAGCTATACAACAATTATACGACACCTTTCCTTCTCCCGAGCAGAAGTGTTGGGAGTTTCTAAGTTAGAGCAGACTTCCCTCTGCTTATGCATTGTCCATGCTGTGGACAATGTCCATCTGTGTCCATCTGTGTCCTGTCCATCTGTCTCTCCCCTCCAAGTCATGGAAGGAGCAGTAATTAGTGCCCAGCTATTGCCAAATGCACCAGTGTTCTGAGAGGGATCTCCTGGTAAATCGGGGTGAAGGCATGAGCCAGGGGAAGGGGAGTGTGTCCGAAATCAGCCCTGTGGTGTGTCTGTGGCTGGCTGTGCTGGGTGAGAGCCCTGATCTCATTAAACCATTGCCACCCGCCCAGCAGGGGCTGCTCTGCTCTAAGTGTTTTAATGACTCTGGAGGCCCAGGGCTGGCCTGCAGCTTCCACATCATGAAGGATTAAAGAGAAAAGGAATTCTGTTGCATCCATGAAAAGTATGAGGTCCGGAGTCATCTTCTGGTTTCAAAGCTAATTGAAACCACTGAGGCTGCAAATCTGCTGGAGCAACTGAATACACTTCTTTTGCTGCTTTATGAAGGAGTTAACTTGTATCCAGAAAGGTTTTCCGATACTGTGGATTATCCTGTATAATTCTTAAGCTTAAATTTATTCATTGTGTTTACTTTTACAAACTATTTTTGGAAATCAATATTGTTTGCAAATATTCATGTATTTATTTATTTAACTGAGAAGTAGTTCTATGCTAGAGGGGGGAATATTAAATACGACGTTTGCTTAGTTCCATTTACTTTTATCTTCAAAGCCATATGAAATTTTACTAGGTTCTTGTGAGTCTCACTGAGATCTGTGCCAGGGAATAGAAAAAATACCATATTTTTAATTAAATTTCAAACCAACTCTCAATGAGCCACATTGTAGATAATAATTTTAGGTAAAATAGAAATGACTTTAGCTTACCACATCTGCTGGGCTCCTTAGTGCTAGTGATCCTCATGTTCAACCCTAATTGATATTAATTAGAGTTGAGTATCTGGTTTGGGACTAATACAGTATGAAATGCTGAGGCACATCAGTGCTTCAGAGGTGGGGCTTGTTCTCCATTTGTTCTGTGCCTGTAACTGCCAGTGACATTAATGGGCATTCCTTGCATGGCTGAGAGGAGACAACACCAGTGTCAACTTCACTGCTCCTCTAGTATGATCAATCTTAAATGAAAAAAAGCCCTTCTCAGTCCCCCACTGTTAAATTGTGTGTGGTGTGTGTGTACATATTAAAAATACATCGCCTTATGGAAGACACAGCTGGGTAGGTCATTCATTCAAAATGAAAATAATAAACAGAAATGAGACTTTTTTAGTGTTATGTACATACTATGGCTTAAAGGCTGTTGAAATGCAAGATTTAATTGTAGCACTACTTTGGGGTCATTTCATGGGTAGAGTGACAATTGAAAGACTGCCTTCTTACTGGTATGGTGACAAGAGTAATGAAAGTTTCCTTGGATTTTATCTTGAGTGATTGCTGGAAGATCTTTTTAACTGAAATATTTTCAAGTCCATTAATGTCAGTATTATAGAAATAATTATTTTTATTATCTCTGAAGATTTAATTAACAGATTCTGCAGTTTTTGATACTGGTATGACTAAAAAGTATTTTAGTAAACAAAAGTATTGTCTATGGCATTTAAGATAAAATTACCAAACTTTGTATTGAGAGAGAGGAAAGCAGAATCTTATTTAGTGTTGAAATTTGGTGCCAACAAACCAAGATAATTTAATTAGTGGTGTACATAGTATATCTTGACAGCTCTGGTTTGAGAAAATTATAATATGAATATTAACAATCAAAGAGTCTCTGAAAGTATTAGTGCCATGGTGATGAGATTAGTGAATTGGCCAATACTGTAGCAGAAAGCTGGATTCCAAGGGAATTATCCTTGAATGATACCAGTTGGTGCAATTAAAAGCCACAATTCAGTTGCCATATGGAAAGTGTTAGGCATCCTTATATGGTTTCAAAGCTATGTGCCAGAGGTTAAATTGACATATGAAGAAAAGCATAAATTAAATATTTTGTGTTATGAAATTAAAAGTTGACTTTACTTGAGCCATATGGAGGAGGTAGATGGAAGACTGTCTGTATTTCATCAGGGCTTGTTTTATAAGTGTTTCAGATTTAATGTGGTGCACTTTTAATTTGGCATGTTGATTGGAAAGCCGAATGGCCCGTGAAGTTTCTGCAAACAGTCTCATTAAAGGAACTTTTTTTTTGATCTCTAACAACCCTCTTTCTCCCACCCCCACTGAAGTGGAGTTACTTAGGTTGGTATTTGTAAGAAGAAAACATATTCTCTGTAGTAGCTGGGTCAAGTCCTCATCTGTGTCTCCTGGGCTACTGGTAGTCCCTGTTGGCTTAGTGAGACCTTAACTCTTCTGAATGAGAAGGCTTTGGGTATGGAGTTTATTTTCTTCTGTAAACCGGGATGAAAAGTAACAACAATACGTTATATTCTTTAATGTTTTGAATGTAAATAATGCAGTCCAGACTTCACACTAAAACTTTAGTTATAACAAAAATGGGACATTCGTAGCACATGCTTGTCGACATATGGGAATGTTCTTTACAGCAGCATTCATTAACAGAAGGGTTTTCTGTAGGTTTTGAGATCTGTAATAAAACCCAGGAGGAGCTCAGTAAGTGGCTATTTGTATGCACCCTTCAGAAGAAGATCTTAGTTGACTTTTATGGTTTCTTTTGAGTTAAGTTATGAACAGAGGAAAGAGAAGTCTCTTGAGTATTGAAACTTTGTAGGAGTTAGTTTTTCCAAAGTTGGGGAAATAACTGTTTGGTGATGATATTTAAATCAGAATGGAACATTGCTCCCAGTGCTGCAGATGTTGGCCTTTATAGAAATCCTTGCAGACAGATTTTGCTTCGTGAATGTCAGCATCAAACTCTCGTTGGAAAGCAAATGGTAGATGTTCAGACATACAAAATACTTGAAGTTGGTTTTTTTTTTTTTGTAATGGAACCACTTTTCTTCTTCATATGCCAGTTACTTTGAATACTTGTGAGTTTTCAAACTATGTGATATTTATAGATATCTTTTCATGGAAAGTGAGGTAAAGTTTTAGTTTAAAAAATTAATGTGAAGGAATGGTCAAATATACTTTCTCGGTGAATTTATTTAGTCATATCTGCCAACATTGGCAGCAAAACTAAGCCTGTATTTATTCCTACAGAGTAACTACAGCTATGGGAGACTGAGTTGGACTGTACTCCATTCAAGAATTATTAACCAAGTTCCAAATGCAAAATCTTCATTGTGTCTGATTTTTGAGCCAGCAAAGCATGTTTGTATTGCAATATCTCATGCCATTTCTCTTGCAGTGGTGGAAAGCCAGTGGTGTTAGCTGTGGTGAAAGGGCTGTGCTGGCTTCTAGTGTAACCTAAGAGAAAAGGGAAATGATTAGTGTGCCTTCAACCACTGTTCCCCTGGTCTCTCTGCAAGGAGTACAGTTGTACAGCCTACACTTTTTGTAGGCTTCTGGATTTATTGTCATCAGAGCAACATGGCGTGTATTTTATATTCTAATTTGAAGAATTACAGTGGCACTTCTGAATGTGTGAGACATCCGTTTTTGAGTTGCAAAGTCCTGTACAGTTGGTGTATTCCAAGCAGACTGCTGCCATGTAACCTCATGTCCACTGTTTGATAAGAACTGATCCGTTGGCTTGCCATGGGACTTGGCTTTCCAGCAGGCTTATGTCTGTAAGCAAGTGTTCAACTGGAATCCTTAATCTCTTTATGTTTGTGTCTCACATCACCTGGTAGGTGCCCATCATATGTCAGGAGTACTTGTGGTTTAGTCATGCAGAATCTAATTGTTTAAGGAAGGGGGTGCGACAGTGTCTTTTGGGAAGGTCCTGTAGCACTTGAAAAAAAGGTGGCTGAGAAGGGACCATCTTGTCAACATCTATCAGTATCTGAAGGGAAGGTGTCAAGAGGCTGGAGCCAGACTCTCCTTGGGAGTGCCAAATATTAGGAGAAAGGGCAGCGGGAAGAAACTGATGCACAGGAATTTTCACCTGATCATGAGGAAGAACTTCTTTCCTGTGCAGTGACTGAGCACTGGGACAGAGTGTACAGAGAGGCTGTGGACTCTGAAACTCATTGAGTTGACTGTGATGGGGTGGGGGGGTCTTGATTACACCTTGAAAAGGGACATCTACCAGCCTTCCTTTCAGTTTTAATGAGTTTGGATTTAAATGCAGGCTCAGTGCCTCTTGTTCCTTGTATCATTTACAATGAAAATGCCTTGAGAATGTGAGATCCTCCCTTAAATGTTCAGTTAGATTTTGAGCAAAATTTGCTGCAGAGAACTCTTAAGGTGCCTGGAATTCTCAGCCATGTATCCTTGGCCTTCTGACTATGCAGGCAGTGTGTGTTGCTTTAGCTCAGAGGTGGATTGGCACGTGGTCAGAACAGTCTGTGCACTGTCCATCCGGAGAAATACTTTGTATTTTGCGATTAGGGTGGAATTTAATGCATTTGGGGGCATTACTGTGGCAGCTTTAAAGGGATTAAGTATATTGAGGTTCCTATTAAAGTATAACATTGTGATTCAAGATCTGTGAAAGAAAATCATGCATGGGTGTTTGATCTTGGGGTGCAGCCACACATGCTGTGAGGCATAAAATAAGGGGATAGACTCAGTAGGGAAGTGACAGAACAAAGTACTGTCTTGCAGGAGAAATGGGATTTGGGAGCAGCCTCGGATCTTTTGATCCACACTCTGATGCGAATGATGAGTGGTACGGAGGTGACAGATTTGTCTTGGGGGAGGAAGGAGAACGGTGGGTAGTGTGTCACATTGCCCTCGGAGGTAGTTTGCTATCTGATTCCCCAAAGATTTGATAGTGGTAGGTAAGGACTAAGCTGCTTCTTGTCCTATCTTCAAAATCTTTTATAGTTCCAGGACAGTTAGTTCCAAGAGAGTTAGGTAAAGAGGGTAGTAGCTGTAAGGCTAAGCTTGTGCGTTAAGTGCATGGAAAGAACAAATGCCTGTCTGGGGGAGTGGGAATTTTCTCTGAGCATGGAGTGTCCCAGCCCTGAGCTCACAGAATAACAAGCAGTCTCTGGATTGCGTAAGATGCTGCGGTTAAGCCTGTATCAGTGTTTCTCTAATAAACTACTCTTTTTGAAACAATAAATAATAATTTTGCCTGTGAACTTTCCAAGCCTCTCTCTGTTCATGGAGCGTACGTGTGTATACACTACGGACACTCATTCCCCTGTAAAGAGAGAACATCAGAGTCTAGCAAACAGAATATCTGTCATTCCAGCTGAGCAAAGGTCTAAGGCAATAACCCAAAATATCCTGGAAGAAATTCTAAAAAGCATTGAAGAAATCAATCGTCTGATCCTAGAGGAAGGTCTTTGATGTAATCCTGGTAAGTTTATACTGGGAGCCTGCCTATTTATGGTCAGCCATAGAGTTTCTCTATGAAAAGTGGATCAAATAATTTCATAAGCTCCTGCCGTAAAAAAAGATGGTTGATAATTTTCTAAAATGTACACACTGTTTAAATGTAGATTGTGGCTTTTAGCAGAAGCCCAGGTGGGGAGGAAAGGCTTTTCAAAACAAGTACCTACAGGAAAATAAATAATACTTTGATATTTTTTTCCCATGGAAAAAACTGTGCCTCATTTAACCATCCCAAATATTTAATTTTATTTTGAGGATAAACTTCATAGGTTATCTCAGTTAAAGCCACTTTTATTTATGCAAAGCTTATGTGCAAGGTCTTGTTCCCGATGTGGATATATATATGTAAAAGGAGTTTTTTCGAATACCACAAATAAATTACATTTAAATGTATATTTTTAACTAACTCAGTGCAGTGAGGTAAGACTGTTTCTATAATTCTTAAAGATTTTGAATTATTTCTGTTACACTTTGATGCAAAAATCCTGCTATAATAGAGGGGAAGCTTCTCATTGTTTTTAGTGGCTTGGTATTGGGTTCTCTGCCACATCAGTGCAAGATGAGGGAAGGTTCAAGAGACTAATATTCTTTTAATCTGGCAGCTACATTGCTGGTGTAATGGCAGTGTATTTTCCTCTGCAGATGCAGTTTATCTGATCATTTTATGACACGTTCACAAAAGTTTTTCCCAGCTGTACTGCCACTTAAATTCCCATTTGTAATTAGTGTAATTTTCCAGATAGGTTTAAAAAGCATGTTTTGAAAGAGGCTATTCCCACAGCACTGCTTAATACCCATTAAAATGCCACATTTTTATTGTATGAAGGTGTTTTTTTAACTAATTAGGTTGGTTTGTTAAAGTATTGCACCAGTCTCATTCTTTTTTCCCTTTCTACTCCAAGGCTGTTTTCAATCATTTATTTATGACTAATAGGAAGCACACAAAATCTTTAACTCTGGACTAATGCACAGCATAAAGAAGTAAATGAGATCTCTTCCTGTGTAAGCTATTGTACAGGGCTTTACTTTGAAAGACAGTTGCTCTGGACTGCTACATGGTGATGTGTAACAGAAAAGAAAGTAAAAAAAACCTCAGCGTTTGGAAAGGAAGTATTGCATTCATTGATGATATAGAGATTTCACTGGAATTTGGTCACCAGCCTTACCATGGCACTCTTTTCCATATGGGTGTTTGATTTAATTTTTTTAAATGCCATTTAGGAGAATTTTGGGGTTTTTTTTGTGAGAATACTGAAATTCAGGGATGCTGAAGTCTCTCTGTGTCCTTGGACATTTGCTGCTATCCAGGAGGGGCTATCTAGACTGCAGCATGCAGGCATTTCTTTAACTTATTCATTGAACATACATGTGCTGCTCAAATACAGAACAAACCTCTGCTAAAACAATCTATCCTTAATCTATGGCCACCTCTGATTCTCCCCATTTTGGAAAGACAGAAACCAAAGGCACTGCAGTGGGAAGCCCCCTAGATTTGTCAGTAATTGAATAACAGACAATGGGTAATGTCCTGTGGGAGAAGCAGAAAGGCTGTGAGGTCCCTTATTAGCTCTGCAAGAGTAATCTGACCCTCCTCATGTGTTTCTGATGGCAACACTGGCAGTCCTGCCTCCTCAAAAATGAGGAGAATTCCACCACCACTGGGGAAAGTAGGAAAGCTTGTCAAACACAGAAGAGCAGAAGGGTTAGATGAGAAAAATGCTAATGATGTGCCTTTAGGGGTATGTTCTAAGAAAGGAAGGAGTCCTGGCCTGGTGTGCAGTCTGAGTGTCTCCTAATATCAGCAGGAACCCTATCCAAAGGCAGGGCAAGGCTTGATCCTTCCACAGTCTCAACTGACATGGGCTCTAGTCAAGATCATCTGCTGTTGCACATCAATTCCAATATTCAGCATATGAGCATTGAGTAGCCACTGCTGCCTTCAGTTAGAGCCATTCTGAGAGGCACTGCAGCCTGAGAGCTGCCAGATCAGGGGGTGGATGTGCTTTCCATTGGGCTGGCACAGCTCACTGATGCTCTCAGGCTGGGTGCTAATAGCTGGCAGTAGAGCTGGGTGGAGGGAGCTAACTTTGCTAGAAAAGCCTTCTGATGTTCAGTCTTACCTGTGTGTAAGTGGGAGAGGCAAGAAACCCTTCTGTTACCTGGACTTAGCCATCCACAGCCAAGGATCTTCCTTCTGCTGACAGGGGTGACGAGCAGTGTTCTGTGCCATGCCCGGCTGCATTCCAAACTCTGCTGTAAACCTCCTGCAGCACTGCTTTGCAGTGACCCTTCTTGCAGGGTGAAGCCTTCCCTCTGTCAGCACTGCTGGGGCCAGGTAGAGCGGCCTCCCTTCTGCTGAGCAAAGCCTGCTTAGGCTGGGTTTCCCCAAACTTCACGTCTGCTGGAGCTGCCTGCCAGTGTTGTACAGAGAGGGGAACGGAACGTGCTTTGCCACGCAGTTGTGTGACTGTGCTGTTGATAGGAGAGATTTTGGAGTGAGTGATCTTGGTGGGATAGAAAGGGTTACGTTGTTGAAGTTACCCAGGCGCCAATCCACTGGCACACCGCAGGTGATCTCGGAGTGAATGTTGTTTAAAGCGCCTGTCCCACGGTTTCACAAATGTGCTCTGACCAGAGGATGTTTTTCTAACTTCAAAGGGCTTCTAGGGCTGGCTCAGTGCCTCGCAGACTGAGTCCACAATCCCTCTCTGCTCATGATGTGTTCTAACCATGTGTGATTTTTTTGGTATGTGATGTTTTCTTAAAGAGGCATTGACCTGTGTTCAAGTGAAACTTGCTCTTAAGCTTGTAAACACAAACTTGTCGTGTGGGCAGTTTTCATCTTAACTTGATGTGTGTATTTTTTTTTAAGAGCAAGAATAGATATCAAAAGGAGGGATAATTTATAGGGGGGTGAAAAAAAAAAAGAAATAAACATGTAGCAGCCTTTTGAGTTGCACCATCCAGAGTCTTTTCCTTGAAGATCAAAGTGTGTGTCCTTTGCTGGCCATAAGGAGAAGAGCGTGTTCCCACCTCAGCACTGTGAGCCTTACAGTGGGTGCTTTGTCTGAAATGTGCCTCTGCTCAAGGAGAGTGCAAGGAGGGAGGGAGAACAAGGCAAAGAGGAATAGAAAGTGCAAAGAACTTAGGACACTTGTCAGTGACCTGATTTTTTTTTCTTTTCTTATTTCCCTCTTTAACAATGTTGTATCAGATTAAACTTTTAGGAACATGTTTGTATGTTTTTAAATATTTAAGGTTTCTTTTTCTTCTATAGTACTTTGTAGTGTAGTTTTTTGAGGGAGACTGCATTTGCTTTTTAACAATGAGAATGAGAAATGGCTGTGATTTTGTAGGACAAATCCTTTTACTGCTTAAATTCAGTAACTCTCTGTTAATTCTGTTGAGAGCAGGATTGGGCCCTGAAATATCTTCTGAGGTACACTCTGCTGCAGTAGCTGTGGTTGTGGATCTGGGAAGGTCTTGTTAGTGTTCACTAAGTTGCCCTGGTGGACACTGCTTTTTGCAATATTTTTTGCATTTAGTAAGGCTAGAAAGAAGTAGGCTAGTTTGAGGTTTTAAAGTAATAATTCTTAGTTTACTGGTATTGCTATTATGGATGGTTTTAAGTTTACTTTAAAAAAACCTAAAAAAAACACAGCAGCAAAACAAACCCGTTCTTCAAAGAAACCAATACCTCATAAACCAGACCATAATACTGTCTGTTTGGCGAGGGATTAAGAAGTATCATCTGCTGTGGGAGTAAAACATCACACTGTGAAAGGCATGCCGTGAACAATGTATCTCAGCTGTGCAATGAAGTTTTGCTCCTCTTGAGTAACAGTACTGCAAACTAACACTTAATAATTAATCCAACTTTCAGATGCAGCTTGATCCCAAGGTTCTCATCTGGATGAGATCCTGGAGAAGTTAGTGATGTCTGGGACCTGAGCCCTAGCAGCAAATAACCTGTGCTGCCCTGCCATCCCATGGTTATCAACAGGAACCATCCCACCACGTTTATTTTGGCTGGTTTTAAAGCAGGTGGCCAGAATGAGTTCCTAGTTTCAAAGTCACAGCTGCTGCTTTGAAATTGTGTAAGAAGGGCTTTGGTTTCTTAACACAAAATAACTGAGCTGCTGTTTAGTATTAGCGCATCATTATTCTGGGAAATGCACCCTTCGTTTTAAAAATATCTTCCCTATGGAAGTTGAAAGTTTATACCTCATGATTCTAAGGTCAAAGAGCTGATATGGTTCCTTGTTTGCCTGATGATTGTAAATACTTGAGAGTTTCTTAGTGACTTGAAATGGGTGGAATCTGGAGGTAGTATTAAAATTGATAGCACTATTAGAAACCCATAATTACTGCAGGGATCCCTTGTTTGTTGGCATTAAGTAAATTTGGGGAAGACTGTTTTGGGCAGCTATAACTTAAAGAGCTTTCTCCCTTAATTGGATGTCTTTGTGGAAGTTACCCCCAAAATATATGTTTATCATTAAATCAATTAAAAGACCAAATGGACTTTATATCATCACAGTAATCATGCTGTGATTAAGTAGAAGGAAATGTTCCATTACAAATCCCCATTTTGTCTCCTTGTAAAATGTTATTTTAATATGAGCCATTTTGGGTGACTTTTTCAGTAGTGTCAGCAACAGTGTCAGCAGAATGGTGAATTTGTGTCGCTAGAAGTATAAAGAGAATTCATGAAGGAGTTTGTGTTAAGCATAGTTTTCTTTTTTATAAAAAAGGATTCTATTCACTGTGGGTTTTTTTTCCTTCTTTTGTATTCCTTGCCACCTTATGATATTATAATGTTTTTTGCCTACTTTCAAAATTCCATAGATATATATTTATAAAAAATATATGTCATGTAAGCCTTTTTCTAGTGTAAGAGAAAGTACATTTTATGCAAGGTACACAGCATGGGGTTTTCTGGGCCTTCAATCTCATTTGATCCTGTCTCACAAGAAATGCATCAAACAGGAATGAGCAAAATGCAATCCTCTCAGACTGGGTGAAAATGTTCTCTTAAGAAAGAAGACAAGAGAGGGCTGGTGAGAGGAAAGGCTTGACCTCTCCTCTGAAAGGAGGCCCCAAAAAAGCAAGTGGGCAGAGCTGGGAGTGTGTCTTCAATTTATGTAGTGGGCTTGGTAAAGGACGGAAAGGGCAGAATTAGGGTTCATTTGGTATTGGGGACACAGTCAAAGAAATCAGTCCAGTTTGCATGCATACAAAATAACAAAATCATTGACTTGGTTGTTAAGGGGAAGAGGTGAGAATGGGCACATCAGAAGTACAGCCAGTACAAATGGGATAGCTGGGCTGTGCCCTTAATGCTTTTTGCTTCAATCATAAAATAATTTTTGTTTGTCTTTTTGTCTTGTGACTAAAATTCCTAGTAGCCTAGTCTGTTGGGAACTGCATGCAGCAGTTCTTAGATTTATCCATTTGCACATGGTGCTGGACCATATTTTATATTTGGGTGTATGTGGCAGAGAGATCCCAAGAGGTTAAAGCTGTCTGTGGTTCAGACACAGGCTCTGATAACAGGATGTGCCTTTCCTCATTGGGCTGCCTGGTGTTGCCCCCTGGGTCTCTGTTCAGTGGTTGGGATTTTCATGGGTAGGATGTCAGCCCTGTTGTACTTAAGGAGATGGGGCAATAGGTTAAACACAGCTTTCTTAAGCTCCCTGGATCACAAGGTAGGAAGGCTTTGAAGTCATCTGAGATTAGCAGACTGGTCTGGCGGCTGGGACGTGGAGCTGGGAGGTGTTTGTGATGTGGGTGGCCAGGGATGGGTAGCCACTGCTGTGGTGCTACCTGGTCTCTGAAACTCTGAATTTATGGGTTAAGAGTAACACCCAGGAGCCATGCATTCTAGTCCAGGTCCTAGCTTCAGGTGTAAATCTTTTCTGAAGTTGCTATTATCTTTGCAGAGACCCAAAATAGCTAACCCTTGCCACTCCTTTAGTCTCATTAGTCTTCTCTTAAAACCTACTGGTTTTACCTACTTTTTCCCACTTCTCCATCAGAGAAATATTTATAGTTCATTAAGAACTTTAATGCCAGCTGTACTCTTAATTCATTGCTATGTTTTTATGAACAAGCTGGGTATTTATCACCTACTTTCCTGAGCAAAGTAAGAATGAAAAAGAATGTTTGAATTCTCCTTGAAGTTTATATAATCTCCCCTTGCAAAATAGCCCAACCTCTTACATTGTTTCTTTTGATCTACAATAATCTTCCTAAAATGTTTCAGAAAGGGGCCTTTCTGAACTGTCCAGCTCTTATTACAATTCAGTAGCTCAAGAAGTCTAATTCTAAAAAGTTTATATTAATCAAAGCAGTTCTGACATACAGAGAGAAAAGACATTTTACTTTTCACTCATCCGAACCTTACTTTGGGCAAGGTTGTAGAAGGTGGTGAGAGGAATGTGTCTTTCATGTATGAGCTGAATCTCCACTCTCATGGAGGCCTATCCAAGGATATGTGCATTCAGGTGATGTGGACTACCTGCTTTTGCTGTACCTTACTCTTGGTGATGCATATATAGTCAGGGCAAGATTAGTAGGAATGTAGGGACAGATCGTATGGCTGGCATAAGTGTAAATCATAATACAGCATGAGGAGAATGCCAGACTTTCACCACTGTTTCTAAATTGAATGGACTTCATAGCCATAACTAAAGGCGGAGGGAAAAGGTTTGTTCAAAGTTCGACTGAAGACGAGCTCTGATGCACCAGTTAGACTGGAAGCTTTGCAAGGAGATGAGGTTTTTTCTGGTGTTTGCTTGAATAATGAAATTACCCTCTCTTGAAGGTTATTCTCTGGAGCAGCAGAGTTTGTACATGAGTGAAATGTATGTCAAAATGTTTACAAAGAACTGAAGTGGGGTGGTGAGTCAAAGCAGGAGGCTTTTCTTTGCACCGGCTTTATAATGGAGAGCCTTATAATGAGGGTGAACTATGCCTTCGATTCCAATGGGCCTTTGTGCTATCTGGAGCACAAAGTGGAGCAGGTTTGCAGGTTAATTAACACCTCTTCCCTCCTCCTTTGGTGCTGTCTGTGATGCATCATCCATGGTCCATGATGGTAAGTGATGGGTACTCCCAAGCTCTTCAGTCGGTGCTGCTAAATTCTCTGCTTCGAATGTCATTTGTTCTTTTAAACAATAGAGAGCACAGCTAAATATGTGGTGCTGGAGAGGTCCTGGCAGCCTGGCAGCAATGAGCACACCCTCAGAGCTGCATGTTGCAGCCAGGCACATCCCAGTCTGTAGCTTCCCTGCTCCCCACTCCTTGTAAGTATGAAGAGAATTCAGGAATATTCTGCCTGTCTGAAGAGGATTTTATGGCGTCTCAGACCCTATTATTAAGTATTTAAGGATGATTTCTCTGAATATTGAATCATAAGGATGGTTTTAATCTAGCAGCTGTGTGGTTTTGGAGAATTTGGTCCTGGCTCAAATCAGGGTACCTTAGTCTGTATGTTGGATACGAGCATTTATTGTTGTTTTCATATTTTTCCCCTCTCCCTCTGGATGCTGAAAGCTTTCCTTGCCACCTGTTGCCCACAAATCACTTTCTCAGTACTTCTCCTGTGCTTCTTTCTTTCCATCCCAGTTCCTCAGGCCTCAACACTGTGTGTGTTAGATTCTTCTATTTTAACAGCTATTACCCTTCCCTTAGCTTGATCTAAATGCAACATTCTTCAGAAACTAAGCCTTAGAGGAGAAATAAAGCCACGTGGTGGTCTAACTGGCAGGGTATGCATTTGGTGTGGAACACCAAGAATCCTTTGCAGTCATGTGTTGTCTAGCACACCAAACTAACCTTTGAGGCAAGCACACACCATATCTTCTGAAAACCCACGCCTTGCTTTACCATGGCCACTGCACAGATGCCTAACAAAAAACATGTGTAGCGTATGCATATTTCTGGAGCTTAAAGAAATTCTCCTCAAATCTCCTACTTCCTTACTTGCCTGGTTGAATGGAAAGACAGTGGAGCATAGCCCAGCTCATGAGCAGAATGATTTTGGGAAGAGGGCAGTTCAGAGGCAGTGCTTGCTGCCTTACTTGAGGCAGGGTGGAAATTGGAAAGGAAACTGTGATTCAGTGCATCACAGTCATCTCTCAGACACCTCCAGGGCAGTGCAGCTCAGCTGCTGCCTTGCTCGCAGTGGATTAAAGGGTCATAATACAGCCCACTATGCTGAAGCAGAAAAGCAGTAAATTCATCCTCAGGAGCTGCTTTATGTTGTCTAGAAATGAAGAATTCCTCTGTAGGAATGTAATGCATTTTATCCAACTTCCCAATTCCCGTGCTTCAGCAGTATATTTATCTTCACCATTTTCACGCTGTGACTAGAGGAAGGACAAGAAACTTGTATAAAGGACTTTGTTTGCATCCAGTGGTATGTGCATTGTAGCATCCTATAAAGTTAACAGGGATTAAGGTGAATGACCATGTGAGCAAGGGAGGCATCCCATCAGGAAATATGTCTGTTTCTGTGTAGCAGCTAAAGAAATACTATCTACAGACTTTGAATCAAAGGCTGGGACAGCTAAACAAAGCTAATCCCCAAAGATGTACTATTAAACTCATTTCCTCTGTATGGAACAAATATTGTAGTAGTTTTGAAAAGCATTTTCCAGCCATTGTTAAGAGAGGAGTTGGGGTGTGAGCTATAAAATTCAGATCTGGGTTCAGACTTTCCCCATATTTGTGGTTTTGGTTTGAGCCTGTGTCTAGTTAGCAGGGATATAAATGTTCAAATTCACCCATGTGGCTTGCGAGATGTTCTCTGCTAGTACTGTAAGTCTCACTTTTTCAGCATGTCTTTGTTTTAGAAAAGATTTCTTTCTGCTGGAGTCAGATCCTTTCTTTTACTAGGCAAATTCTAAATATTCAAGCAAATATGGACAACTTAACTAGGTCTAGTAGAGCTGAAAATGTAACATTAATTGTCTATTAAAGATAATGCTTCTTTCATATTTGCTTGGGTGAAAACTTGTATATTCTTACAGAGAAGAAAGTAAATATCCTATCAGGCTATCTTTTTAGGAAATCTTTTCTTTCTTTGTTTCAGCTTGATATCCTGATACATTCCATTACTCAAGTAATTGAAATTAATTGTTAGATAGGAAAGTGTTAAACTAAACATATGAATAAACATGAATATCCTTGATTTTGGAGAACTTTAAACAGGGAAAAGGAGCACTGAGAAACCCTCATGTTGGGTAAAAGCTGCCTGCTCAGATCTGTTAAGCTGGGTCTGACTCAGCAGTGTGTGTGTAGAGTGGGAGGTTAGGGCTCTAAATTTGAATTCTCTTCAGAAGACATTATTTATGAATGGCAGTGAGAATCACTTACCCAAAAGTGAACAGGACAAATTAGCTGGGCACAGAACATGCTTTCCCCTGAGCTGTCACCCATTGTGTCTATAGTCTGGTGTGTAGCACTTAATGTAATTTCAGCCTGGCCTCGCTGTGAGCAGAGGCTGATAATGTGTGAACACGTGTGATGTCCTGGGATGGTGGCAGGAGAGTCCATGGGACACTGCAGGGTGTCTGCTTTCAGAGGGGCTTTAGTGCTGACTTCCATGGAGTCAGGCTCTGGCTGTTATAACTGTGTAGCAGAGAATATTACAGAACCAGCAATCTCAAATGCTTGGCACTTCGTTGTAAATTTAATCTATTTACATATTTCCTGTGCCACTGTACAAACAAACCAGTGGGCAGACTCCCGAAACCATTTTCTCAGGCCAAGTTCCAATTGATACCAAAGAGGTCAGAATTGAAAGTAATCACTTGTTTAGAGCATTTGAATGTGACCTTTAGAGAAATAATTTTCCTTTTGCTGACTTTTTGCACCCCTCATTAGGGAATTATTGAAAATCAGCAGGAAATTTCAATGACTGCAGGCTACGACCCTGGCTGAGTTGTTACTTGCAGTTCCTTTTGGAACAGAGGAGACAGAATTTCCTTAGAAACTAGCATGGATCTAACGTATAGTTATTCTGCCCTCCCCTCGTTCCTTGTTGAATTTGCAAATGCTCATCTTGGCCCTATTAAATCTGTGGGTACAAGTGTGTGTGGGGAACTTTGGTGTATTTCAGCATGGATGCTGTGGCCAGTCCCAGTCTGGTAGTGTGTACAGACAGTGTACAATATATGGTTGTCTCCCACCATTATAAAATCCTTTTGTTCCCAGGAAAAAACCCAAAAAGATAATGGGCAAGCTAGAAGAAATTCACAGAAGAGCTAAGGGTAGTTGAATCAAGAAGACTGAAAATTATTTACTTCTTTTTTATGTAGGGAAGCTGATAAGAGCCTTGTTATAGACATAGAATGAAAGAATAAAAAAGGCATTTATTTATCAGTAATTTGTGTGCTTACTTCTGCAGACTTTTATTGTGATACAGAGTGTGTGCAGAGTAGCTATTCTGGAATACCTATTGCGATCTGTTTCCGTATGTAAGCATGCCAGTAAATACTGAAGTAAACACTGAATGAGAATTTAGTCTATATTGTTTGGTGCCTAGAAAAAGGTTACTCAGATCTGTGAAGGAGAATGATGAGGAATAATGGTGGGACTTGGGAAAAACTGGGTGTAAAGACATGACAGTAGTGGTCTGTTCAAATGTGTGATAATTACTGGAAAGTGGTGCAGGCTTTAGTTCCACTCAAAACTGTTAAAGCTGTAGTTTACATCTTTTAACTTTCTCAAGAATGTAATGGAAAAGGGTCCTCAAAGTTGAGTTCATTGAACTCTGTCCATTTCTCTTTCTTCTACAGAAGATCTAGAATAATTGTGTGTATCTGTGCCAGCAAAATTGAGATGTATGGGATTTTTCTCCCTTTCAATGAGTATCTTGTACTCATTTGAGTACATTTGACATAGAAGTGTTGTTACTTTAGGCATGGCTTTAGCAGTTTATGCTGACAGCAGTTAGTTGTAACTTGGAGCTCTGTCCTTCAGAAAGATTAATGATCCTTGAAATAATAAATATATTGGAAATGCCAACCCTGGAAGTTGTTTTCAGTTCATAAATAGAATTGTTTGTGTAAGAGCAGACATCTTCGCCTGCTATTTCCTATAACAGAGCAGTAAGGTTTCAGTATCTCAAAGGTGCTGTTGGAGAGAAAAGATCCCTTCATGAGGAATATATGTGTTGGGAAGGGCAGGAAGAGGGTGATGACAAGCTATTTTGCAATATCACATTTTCTTATGGCTTATGGGGAGTGCTGCAAAGAGCTTGAAGCTTTTAACACATCTGAGAATTGTTGACTTTTATTCTGGTTGCCATCATTCAGTAGGCAGAAAACAGCTCAGCAGGCTCAGAGACCAACAGCTTGGCTTTTGTGGGTGGGCATTGTTTCAGGGGAGAGCCAGAAACTTATTTTTAAGTTTGTTACAATATAGTCCTAACAGTAAATTAATCATGACATTAAGAGGGAGTATATGCATAGACATTACTTCACAGAATTGTCATAAATTCTGCTCTTGCCATATTTTAATTTCCAAGGCTTTTGAATCTCAGACAAGGTGCTATAGATGTAGTTATTAAATTCTGCAGAAATATTTTTATTGGGTAAGACATTGCTCGATGATGTAGCTGTGAAAGGCAAATTCAGAGACTAGCGAAAGGTCCTTTATCCATGCATTTAGGAGGAAAAATACCATTTTCTAGCACTCACTTATTATTGAATTGCTTGTTTTAAATTTGCCTTCTTTTTCCTGAATGTGTGCATATATATGTAGTCACAGTCTTGACAATGTGGGGTTTATTCTCTTTGTTACTGGGTCATCAATAACATTGTCACCAATAACACTCAAGTGAAAACACAGCTTTGGAAATAGTGATTTTTATTCTTGTGGCACACAAGACACTTCCTACTGTAGAGTCACCTGAGGAGATGCTGCCCTTTTCCAGCTTTTTTGAATACTCTAGAGAGAACAAACTGGATAGGATATAAAGGAAAGAAAAAGTTAAAAAGTTTACACAGTGTATTTCTTTCAGTGCCGAAGTGAATGTAGGTGGAGGCTGAGTTAGACTAAATATTGCTGAGAAAACAGTATCTAGTTCCCTGCTTTTCCAAGATTTTTCCTTCATGTGCCATGAAAGGGAAAGCCATGTTCTCTGCACCTTTCTGTACCAAAACACACACTGCTAACCATTTGGTTTCTCCTAGGGGCTGTTCTTTTGGATGGTGGTTTGCCATGCCCTTTAAGCATATGGGGACAGCCAGTGTCAGAGGAAGCTCAAAATATCCTCAGCATTGAGAATATTTTGGCAACCAGGTAAAGAATGGAATGGCAGTGCTGGGAGAGTTAAACTCCCCTCATCCCATTTTATCCATGTGCCTTGTTAGGGTGGAGATCTCAGGATCAAGTGCCTTGGAGGCTGATATGGGAGTTTGGTTGTGGTTTTAGGGCAGACAGTCTCTGGATAAGTGAGGTGGTGGCTACACCAATAACTGGCTGCTCCACGAGCTCTGTCTGCATTTCCCTGTACCCCACAGTAAATACAAGGTAATTTGAGGCAGCTTATGCCTTTATTTACCCCAGTGGAAGTGCTGACACGAGCTATTACTGTGGAATGCCTGCCATGTAGCCATACTCTCAGATGTCCTAAAATGTTGAGAAACTAGCCCAAAGCACTTTGCTGAGGTTCCTCCAGTAAAATTTCATAGCTTAGTCATTTGCTGCATAAACCATGATAGCAGAGCTGTGTCAGATGGCAAGGTTCTCTAGCTTCAAACAAAATTTAAGAGTTGTTTTGAGTTTAATTTGATGCAATAATAATTTATATAGTGTAAACACACTAGATATATCTCATGTTGCTGGAATTAATCAGGCAGAAGTCTTGTATGTAAAATTCTCCTCTTCGTCTTTCTTTTAAAAACTCCAGTTCACTCCTGGTTCCTATTTAACAGCACTGGTTAAATGAAGTCCTTTGCTGCAAAACAGGTGTAAGCCACTGTCCTGCCCTGGCAGCACACCTTGGTGACAGCTTGGAGAGCCAGGGCTTGGCCTGTCTGCTCAAACTGCCAGTTGTGTGTTGCAGGCACTTACTTAACAGAAACTGGAAGTGAAATCCCTGTTTCATTCAGCATTGGCCACCTGTTGGATAATAGCTTTCAGCCACCATTAGACTGGGCTGAATTTGGAACAGCAGCCTGTTATTGAAAGACACTATTTTGCTTTCTGGTCTGCTGATCCAGCTCGTCCTCCAGAAGCATTTGAAAAAACGTGAGGGGTGGGTAAGAACATGAAATTTTCCTCCCGCTTCAAATGCGTTTGCCTGCGACTCGTTCTCACACGAGCTGTTTAAGTCTTCAGTTCACTGTTCAATCTACAGTTCTCAGGTGCCATTTGGCTCCCATTTCTGTGCAAAGTTTTTGGAAACCAGAGATGATTTGGAAGGGGACAAAACCCTGCAACACCCTCATGAAGCAGGCAAAGCCTTTCCTTTCTTGTAAGGAGCAAGTGAGTGTTCAGAGCCCTTGAGAGCCAGCTTTGTTCCTCACTCCCTGCTCTTGACACGCTCGACTCAGGACACTTCTGCCAAGAGTTTTTCTTGCACTTATGTTAGTAGAAATATCCCTGATAAGAAGGAGTTGTTGTTGAAATCTTGTGGCTTCAACTGTGAAGAATTTTAATTTTTTTTTTGCGTGGAGAATGCTCTGATCCATTTGTTGTTACATAAAAATGTGAGTGAGGGTTTATCTTTTCCTTTGAGATGTATGGCACTAGCTCTGGAATTGCTTCCAAGTTTACAAAATGAGTCTATGGTTTAGACCTCTCCGATAAACATTTTTTTGTTGTTGTTGCAAAGTTGGATCAGATTTTTGTTGTCATAATGGTTGGTGCACTTGGCAGCTTGTATTTTAAATAATTAGGAGATAAAATTGGACTGTGCTGGAAATCCAGCATGTCTGGTATTTTCTTGCTTTACTTAGTGATGTTTTTAATCCCCCTTTTAGCTTTGAAGACTAATGTAAGGCAGTTAAGAACTGAGGGTTGATAATTTTTTTGTCATTTTTGAAACCTAGATCCAAGCCTGCTTCTCTTGCAATATTTCAGCCTCAACCTCCCAGGACACTTTGAGATAAATCAGTGTCTTTATCAAAAGAAATAGGCCTTTTGTGGTGGTAGCAGTGTAACATTAAATATTCATTCTAATTTGCAGAGTTGAGACAATTATTCTGAGGTTACCAATAAAGTTTACTTTAGAATTTGAAGCTTTGAAAATGTGCTGTTTGCTTACTTTCAATTATCAGTAGCCAGTGATGGAGTTTAATTCTCAGATGCATCAGAATTGAGATGTTTTGAAAGGCATTCATTGAGGTGTGGAGGGTTTGATTTTTTTTTTTTTGGGGATTTTTTTTCCTTTTAACCCTCTTGATTACCCACAGTGCCATGGCAATGGTGAGGGAAGAAGCAAAAGATAAGGCTAAATTGGGAAAGAAGCTTCCACCATAAAGAATTTTTGTTCTGCCACAAGAATATATTGAAAATGCTCTATAGAATTTTGACTCCAGTCACAACAAGGAAAAGGATGCTCACTTGCAATGTTGTTCTGCACCTTTTAGGAGCTGTTGGTTCCAGTTCTGGCCTAGAAGTGGATTCATTTTAGCAGCTGGAGAACAAATTGTCTTATAGTTGGCATCCCATTCTTAAAAAAACCAAACAAAACCCAACAAACTTGGTCTAACTGACCTTAATTTCACAAATCTAGTCTGCATTTAACAGAGGATTAACAAGACAAAAGTTGTATGATGTGGCTTAGGCTGTTTCTGCTATATCCAGGCTTGGGAAAGGAAGTGCATTTTGGAATTAAGAAACACACACTGCAAGCATTAACTCATATTCAGATTTTTTTTTTAATTACTGTTTTGATTTAACTGAGTTAACTTTAGCCCAGAATAAATCATGTGAGGAAGGAGAGCCAGAAGCTTGTTATATGGCTGCAAATACTTCCAAGAAAACATTTTTGTTAACAGTCTACCAAATATGCCACAGGAGGACAGTTGTGGCACCTGCTCTCATTTCAAATTCCTGTAGGCATCTTCAAACAGAAAGCACAGAAATTCAGGGTCTTTGAATTCAACTTGTTTCCTTTGTAGTGGTGGTCCTTCAAGTACAGAATTGAACATGGCACCTTGCTCTCGTCTGAGCTGAGCCTGTTCAGAGGATAAATTGACTACTCAATCTGCTTTCTTTCAAAGGTCTAAATTCACTTTATTGTTTTAACAGCTGATTTTCTGTAAAGATTGGGCCTCTCATTTTTTCCTCTGGACAGCATATGGGAGGACATCCAGACGCACAGGCAACTGGCAAAGCAATTTTATTCTGCTGCTGGTGGCCTTAATTAATTATGTTTAGATTAATTAGCTGATCCATTTGTGGATGCAGTGTTTGAGGAAGAAAATAACTGGGAGCAGAGAGGGCACTTTCTCAGATATGAGTAAGAAAACATATTCTAGCTGATATTCTCAGAGCAAGTGAGCTCCCTGTTCATGTATCCTGTGATTAGAAATACACAATTTTTAATGGTGAAAATAGAAGCTTAAAAAAACTCCACTGAAGCTTGAATGGTAAAACTATATACATAAAATCAAGCTGTTTCCTTGTGGAATGTGACTTATGGAGAGGAACACCCAAGTTTTAAACTTCCTCCTTCAAAATTTATGAAAGCCTTAGAAACTTTCCTTTTTTTATCCCTCTCCTGTTTTTAATATGCCAGAATCTGTTTCAAGATTCAACTTTTTTTTAAACACATATTACAAAGTATGTTTCACAACTTGATTTAATGTAGCTTCCATTTGTCTTGAATACAATAGTAACTTCTGAAACCAATACTTCTTTAGAGAGCAGTAAAGTTGTTTCTTCATGACACCAGTAAGTCGTTTTCTTGCCAAGAAGTATATTGTAAGATTTATTAGACTCTCCATTGCCCTCCCCCAAGTAACCCAGATTTTAGCTTCAAGTAAAGCAAACATGTTCAAAAAGTGCTCTTTAACTTTAGGCTAGGCGGATACAAAATAAAATCCTCCAGGGGTACATTACAACTAAAAGATTCACAAGCCCTCCAGGGGGTTTAACTTTTTAAGTAGGCATTTCACAAGTATTTGTTGCATAAACCATTATATGCTCCAGGCTGGGGTTCTTGTAGAATTTTTTTTTTAAATATATTTTTTTAATATAAGACATTCAGCAATAAATGTATTTTTGTGAAAAATAATATCTCATCTTAGCTTAGGAGTGATATTCTCTTCTTCAAAGCATGTGTTTGCTTCATTTAATATTTAATATCAAATTTCTGGGACTCTCATTTTAGTCCACTCAGTACCTTGGGGTGCTGCTGAATGGAAATGGGGATCATCCATTCTGGTTTACTGCTTTCACTCATTTTTCAAAATCAATTGCTTTTGGTCTGCTGCAACTCCATCTTTGGCAGGTGGAAAAACACATTTTGTAGGCTGCAAAAGTCAAATTATAACTGTTTGTATGTTGGTCTCACATAATTGAATAGACCAGATAGGCACAAGTGCCCTGGCAGGGAATATCAGAGAGAGCAGAACCTTTCAGCTGTAGGAGATCTGGCCTCTCTTTCTGTATCTTTCAGACTTCCTTGTAAGCTTGGACAAGTCTTGTTTCTGTATTTTGCTTGTTCGTCCTTCCCACAAAGATAATGATCCTTTCTTTGTTTCTTTCCATTTCTAACTCCTGGGGCAGAGCCCCTCTATTCCAGTGCTCAATGTGCAAACCTGTTCTGACAGTTTCGTTGGGACCTCCAAGTGCTACTGAAATGCAAATGACAAAGAGGTGTAGGAAGAATGGAAAGAAAGTAATGCAAGACGCAAAGAGAGTCCTTTTAAGATTGTAACAGGAAGCAATATAAGAGGTTTAATCCAACCTTGAGTCTTCCAGAAGTGAATGAGGAGCTGTGATTCAAAGAGATTTTGGAATAGAAGCCCTTGAGTATTATAGGCTAGCAAGTGACAAGAAAATGTAGGAAAAGGAGTCCTGATTATCTTTTTAGACAACTTGTTAGCTGAACTGTTGCATTTAAATCAGAACGATGATCAGTTCGAAGTCGAAAGAGTAACTGAAACACTTGTAAGGAGGGAAATGATGTGTCTGTCAGAACAGTGATATTCAAATTGTCAGACATGAAGGATAAAGACAGAATACCAAAAGCTTCAGAAAAACAGAAAGGGAATACAAATCCCAGCAAATTTCTTTTTTTCTAGATCAGAGGCCCTTACAGAAGAAAAAGGAGAGCCCTGATACCTGTAAGAATGTCTTCTTGAAAGAGGGGCTGAGGCCAATGTATTGTGTGCCTCAGAGCTGAGAGTCAGGTAATAGAAAGGCTTAGCTCTTTGATAGACTGGCAGAGAACTGTCATCTGTATCCTGAGATATTCTGAGATCCAAATGGAGCAGAATAATTGCTAGGCATTACTGAAGTGAAATAGCACTTGTCTTGAGACTTCAGAGTTGGCATACCTCGATTTCCCAGAAAAGCCTAATTCTGCCAGGTTTTTGCAGGGGCATCCTTTTCTCCAACAGGACCTCATCAAGCTCTGTCAAGAAGACAGATCTGTTTGCTTCTGCCAACCAATGCTTTCAGAAATGTAATCCAAGAGCAAGCCTTGCTGCTCAAAGTTCAGTGGAGTATTGTCTGATTGCCCAAGGACTCTGCTCATGCTTTGCCTCACACAGGAATTTGAAAACTGTTCATGAGAGAACAGATTTGCTCAATTATTGATTCATTCCACATGCTGTGTGATTTGTAAGGCATATTTTGCATAAAAGCACTTGGCTGTCACAATCACGGGGACATCAGCAGTAGAACTATCTGGCATGATAACCTGCTGGATTTGTGCACAGCATAAATACAACTGGCTTTGGTTTGAAATTGTTCCTGATATGGGCATGTGCTGGTTAAGGAGGAAAGAGGTGGCAGTAGGAAGTTATTAACTGGGACTTTTTTTTTTTTTGGTAAGAAGAAGCATGCTACTTATGATAAATCTCCTTTTTTTTTCCCCACATCCTGACTTCCGTACTTTATTTTACTTTTCCTGCACTGGAAGAACTAATTATATTAACAGACTTGTCCTCAATTATTTATTTCCAAGTGTGTTTCTCTGTAATTTTTGTAAGTATTTTGATGTCTATTGCAGATCCTCTTTGAGGTTTTAGTGTTCTGTCTCTGTCATTTCCATTTGTATTCTTGCATTTGGACCTGACAAATTATATCCATTTCTGTTGGTTTTAGCTGATGCTAGTTTTCCATTTTATGGGCCAAATAAAGTTCTTGGATTCATATGTGCAGTTCCCATTTACTTCAATCATCTATATATTTTATTTATAGTATTTTTTTTTCTCCCAGATGCTCAAGTTTTCAGCATAAGAGTAGTATCCAAATGTTGCCACCTCCTGGTCTTCTGTGGCCTAAATAAAGGGAAAACGAGCCAATTTTTTTTCATGATTACACAAACACCTTGAGAGTGAATGTGTGAAAAGAAGAGATTTGTTGCAGTGTGCCTGAGGCTTTTGTGTCTCGTCCTTGTTCATACAATTTGTGCAATTTTTGCAAACTCTAGCTGCATTAATTACTAAGCAAATATGGTAATTAGGGAGCAGTGCTGTCAATCAAATAATGTGCAGGAACAATATAGTTTGGAATATTGAACTCTAATTGAAAATAACAAAAGTAAGTCTAAATTGCATTAAAAAAATTGCTACAGGGCCTTTGAGGGTGTCATTGTTATAGAGCAGCTCATTCATTGTTCACCTGGGATGGATGGGAATATTGAATTTGAGAGGGCACATGGATTCTATAATTCAAACTGTCTTGCTTCTTGAGTAGAAATAAAGTACAGTGACTGTTCTGCATGTTTAGATACACATTTCTAGTGTCTTAATGATATCTAAGAATTTGCTAATTTATTTTTTGTTTGCTTGTTTTGGTTTTTCTCCCCCCAGATGCTTACTAGAAATAAAAGCCCAAGATAAATTTACTTTGCTTTTAATTTGTTCATGACAGTCTACAGAGCAAACAGTCCAATAAGCTGGAGGTGCAGGGGACAGGATCAGATTTTATCCATCTTTGGGAAATTCATTGGACATTTAATATGGAAAGAGGAAAAATATCTTGGGTATCTTTCTGGTGAACATCTTAATTTCTGTGAATTATTTTCTGAAACAGAAGGATGCCAGGATACATTTGCAGCCAGAGAGGTGCTTGGATGCTGCCAAAGCTTGGGCTCCTGAGAGCTCACCAGCTCCTCTGCAGAGCACCCTCTTGGCTGGGACAGCCTGGCTTGAGAGTTGATGGAAAATCTAACTCAATGCCTTATCTCTCCTTTGGGACTAAAGAAGATTTGGAAGGGAGGCAGGATGATGAACCTCATGAGTTTTCTTTCTCCATGGGTTTCTCTTCTTGGCTGTGTGACATGAAGCATTTCCTTACAACTGCAGAGCAGCAGTCAGTGCTGTAGCTGCAATGGAAACTCATTTTTGTGTTGCAGATCCAGCTAGACTCCTTTCTACATTTACTTACAGGAGAAAGGGGGAAGATTATCCTCATTTTGCTGCCAACCTATTACCTTGAACAGTCTGGACTGAAATCTGAACAGTGGCTGTGGCTGAATTCTTGCTGGCTGATTTCTATGGAAAAGCTTGCATGTCTCATTTTAATTTTTCTTCATTTAAAAAAATTTTTCCCCGCTTGATTCTTCTTTTTTTAGTCCCTTGAAATAGGGAATGTAACTTGAAACTGGAAGTAAAAAATTTGCTTTGAGAGATCAAGAGTCTTTTTAAGCAGCTTACTGGATCAGCAGTTGCAAAGTTATCATGAGGCCTGAACTCTTTCTATGGGTTTAACAGAGGCAGCACAGTGCAGGAGCAAACATCACAACTCTGTATCCTCAAGGGAAGACTTAGTGCTTTACACATACAAGCAGAACTAAATACTGTACTTTGATGTACTCCTCTCTCTTTTTTTATTTTGTTATTAGTTTCAACCTGTTGGGAGTAAGTTTTTCTGCACTCCTGGTTAAGATTTCCCTTGATGTTTTGTGGATCTCATGTACATTATATAAAGCTGAAAAGAAGGACACTTCATGTAGATAGTAAGCACCCTAATAGCTATTAGCTATGGATTTGTGTCAGTGTGAGTTTTATACAGTTCCACGTGTAAAACTGTATCACCACGTGGCAGGACTGTTGCAAAGTGTAATATTTGATGTTTGCCTACTACTCAGCAGTGTTTGGTGACAGCAGAATGGATGCCCAGTGCCCGCCCCACAGGGGAGGGTGAGAAGTTGTTCCATGTGTTGAGTAGACCCAAAGGGGCTCTGATCAGATTCAGAACCAGGGCCCAGTTTTTAGAGGTGTGTGTGGTGTTCCTGCAGCACATGCACTTTGTCCCTAGTCAAAGTTTGCTAGTTTGCCTTATCTGGGTGCAAATCTGGGTGCTGGCAGTGGCCATCACTCCAGCAGAAGTGTATTTTTAAAACTCAGGGGTCTGAGTTCTGTGTGCTGTCTGAAGCCACAAGCACAGCAAAGACAGGTGCTTTACAAGGTGCTTTAGCTGAGGGTTGGCCACACAAGGTCAGCACCAGCCAGGGGGTGGCTCTCTCCAGTTTGCCATATATTTAAAAGCCTTCTATCTCTATCTTGAGTGTCACATGTGCATTAGAAAAAGTGAGGCAAAGCACTGGAGTAATCCTCTTGGGTCTCAAGGTTATTCTCTATGGTTACAGACAGCCATATAAGCACATTTATAAACTGACCAAGATCCATTAAAATAAAATAACCCAATAATGCTGCAGGGGTTTTGTTTGCTTTGGAGGGCAGGGAAAGAGAAGATTTCCCATTTTTTCTGTTGGAAAGGCTCCTCTTTTCTTAAACATTGGGTAGCAAGCTGCATCTAATTTTAGCCTAATTTAGCTATCTTGAAAGGTAGAAACACACCTTTTTAGCAGGAAAAATAAGGGTTCAGAGAAAGAAAAGTAATGACTGGTTCATAGAAGGATCAGATTTCAACCACTGAAATGCCCTGGCACAAGAGATCCAAATCCTGGCAATGTCTCTGTTTGTCCTTCAAAGGTAAATAAATTGAGCACTATGGATTTCACTGGCTGGAAATCTGTCACAGGAGTGTAAAATTTCCTTTTGTTCTTTTTCTTTAAAACTGTAGTATAGTCTCCTTAATAAATACAAATTGCCCTCATGCCCCTAAATTAAATTTTCTCTTTCCCATTCTCCTCTGTGTAAGGCATGTTGAAGATTTCCATGATAAAATGTTGTGGAAATGGTAACAGCTGAAATACAGATGTTTGTGTGAAATACAACATAACAAAAAGTATTTGAACCTTTTTCAGGGTTAGTTTCAAAGGGAAAATTTTACAGTTACAACGTGTGTATGTATTCCTTGTGAGGTTCTACAATACCTGCAGTACTTCTTTATATCCAAAAATCTGGACTTAAACAAATTTCCTGCTGAAACCAGAAATCTTGCTTAAATAATGTCACTAAAGATAGAGGGGCAACTCAGAACTGATTTGGGATCCTATGGTGAATTTTATTGCCCAGACAATATAATTTGCCAAAATACGCAGATTTTGTCACAAAACTTAATTTCAAGAAATGTTACATTTTATTCAAAATTGTTGAAATACCAGAGTTTTGTATGATTGAAATGAATCTTTACTTCTAATGCTTTTATACTTCTTTAAGATGTAATTTTTCTGAAGTTTAGAAAATTCTTGTCCAGCTGCCCAAGTTTTTTGGTTCACATTACTGCATGTAAATTGTAGAATCATCACAGAATGGTTTGGGCTGGGAAGGGTCTTTAATGACCATCCAGTTCCTACCCCTCTGCCATAGGCAGGGACACCTTCCACTCGACCAGGTTGCTCAAAGGCCATGTTTAAAGCTTGCTTTGATCTTTCACTGTGTATAGGACTATATGCTATGAACATTTTATGGTTTGTTTGTTACCCAGGGTAATTGGGACCTCCAATAATTGTATATGCAGCAGCACTGTAGTGAAATAATGCTGAACTTCCCATGTGCAGCACAAATGTTGCCTCAGATCCAAGAACTCACGTGACAGCTCTTCAAGAAGGTTTAGCTGCACTTGGCTTTAAAGGGTGTCTTAGCTAATTAGTGTATTAGAACTCATGGGCCACGGCTTGTGAGTTCAGAGCTTCTGCTAATTAAGTTTTGAATGTAATTTTAGTTAAACTATTAAAGCTTTGTCCCAGGGCTGTTCTCATTAAGCAGAACTCCAGCTCTCCTGGATTTTCTTTGTTCAGAGCTCTCTTGCAAGTGTGTGGAGGCACATCTGGTATTGGCTATGGCATTCACATGGGTCTAAAACTGCTGCAAAAGAAACAATGCAATGAAATTTATCTGGGAAAACAGTGAGATCACAGCATAACATTTCCCTGGAGAAAAGCCTGAACCTTTTTTATGATCTGTCTTAGTACTTAGTACGGCACTTTTAACCATCAAACTTTGGGGAGTATGAAATCCCAAAGGGTGGAAATGGAAATATTTTTTTGTTTAGTGAAGGCTAAGTATACCAAGATAATTATTTCATCTCCTCCTCCAGGAAACATTTAGGGGCACTAATCCCCAGTGTATAACATGTACAAAAAAAGTACAGTAGGTAGTTACTGCAAAGGGGTTCATGGACTGTGAACCACCTGTGACTTGAGTTACACTGAAACCTCACAAAACTGTTATGTTTCTGGTGTCATAATAACACTTTGTTTACCAGCTTTGGGCTCTTAATTAAATTTTACAGGATACTTGCCCACAATATGGATTAGACCCATTATGCTACTTGGGGAGAAAAAAATTATTATCAAACACAAGGCTTTAAATTTGGCAGTTGCTCAAATTTATTTTTTTCTAAGGCTTAATAGGCATGTCCAAATGAACGTGGCAATTTCTTTAGAGTAGAAATGAATACAGTGTTTTGTTGTGTCTGAGGTCTGTGTAATGGGGTGTGACAGTTCCTGCTGTGGCACCAGGTGAAAGCCCCTTTGCAAGGGCCAGCCCGTGGCCGGTGACCCGCGGTCCCTGCCCGGTCCCCGCAGCACCCGGGGCCCGCAGGTGGCTGAACTTCATGTGAGCATCGCTGCCAGCACCGATGGGGAAAGGGAAAACTGACACAGAAACCTGGAAGCTGGTGTGCTGTGGAGGTGAAGTAGTTAATTCTAATTAGAGGCAAACTTTTCCTCTTTCTTATCTCTGTGGAGAGCCCTGTGGAGCACGAGATGCTTGTTGGTGTTTCCCTTCCTTTTCAGCTCTTGTGTGCTCTAAGCTCTTTCAGCCCATTCTGTGTCTTCTGAACTTTTCTTTCCTTGCTGTTGTGCAGTATGTCTTCTTCCTGATTATTATTTTTGTTCCCTCTGTATCTGCCTTTCCCCAGATCATCCTTTTACCCTCTACTTCTCATTTTTCTTTCCTGTCATCTTTCTTTTTCCTTGTGGAGCAAGAAGCAGCTGTAGCATAGGGATTGGGTGCTCTGCTAGGGCTGCAGCTGCTGGGTGTACGGCCACGTGGAGGGAGCTGGAGGCAGGCTACCAGGTGGAAAGTGGATAGGAAAGACCAGAGTCACACTTGGTTTGCCACATGTGAGCACTTTGCAGCAAAGGGTGCCCAGCACCTCTGTGTGGTGATGTTACCCTGGGAGTTGCTGACAGGTCATTGCCCTGTCCTGGATGTTTACTGGAGTGTTCAGCTGTGTTTCTGTGTGTATGGTGAAAGTGAGCTTTCTCTCGAATGCTCAGTTTGGCTTTGAGTCCCTGGATTGGGCCAATCTGAACCTCCAAATGAACTGTAAAAGCTACTCTCCTAGAAAACCACAGTCATGGTTTTATCTAAAAGTGGCAACTCAAGAGTACTCAGCTCTTGGAGAACCTTTCGGTCATGTCCAGTGATGACATTTGCCCTTACACCTGGCTCATGGACCTGTCCTGTCAACTTCCCCCCAAGTGAGTCACAGTCCTCTCAGCCCAAGCACCAGCAACATTTCAGATTTCAGCTCTTTCTTCATCTTGTTTCTCTGACAGCACTTGTCGGGGCTGTGGCATGTTTTAGTCAAATTTTGGTTTTCTTTTTTACCAAGGATAAACCACACCATTCCCTCAGCTGGCTTGGCAGACTACCACAGGGAGTTAGCATTCTGTAGCTTTTTGAGGCTTCTGTTGCTGCCCAAATTTTGAACCCTTTTGTTTATTATGTGTAAAGGAAGAGTTGTTGCTTCTGAGGCTGCAGAAAGATATCTTGGAAGATCTCTGTCTGGTTTTGCATGTTTGCTCCATCTGAATTGGCAGTATTGAGAAACAATATTGTATATAAGGTTTATCTGTTTCACCTTGCATTAATTTTTCTCTTCACATGCCCCAAGTTAAACATCAAAAAGAAGATAATGTCTTGTGGGTTTAGTTTGTCATGTAGTAAGTCTGATCTTTACTTACATCTTTGCTATTAATAATATGTGATACCTTTTTTGGGGCAAACAAGTTTTAAGGATGACTAGAACTCAGCCTCTACCCTCAGCCTTGTTAATGTCTTGGACATTACTTTTTCTCTTCCTCTTCCGTGTCTGTTCTTTCTCTCTGTGTCTTGCTTTCTGAAAAACAGCAAAGTTTCTTCCGTGTCCTAGAGCAAAGTTATACCATAAGAAATTTTTGCTCCAGCACACCAAAGCCACACCTGAGTCTGCCTTTTCTCCTTTTTCCTCAGAGGCATGAAATATCCAATATAGAGATGTGGGAAAGAATAAAAATTTAATTTTTTTTTGAATACTGCTAAAACTGCCTGGCATTGTGTCTGTGTCTATTCAAGAAGGATGACAAAGCAAGTATTACACGGAACATTTTATTATACTTCTGTAATTATGTACAGCCTGAGGGTCATCATTCAGGAGATGGGATGGAGGGACTTCCACACTATTTTCAATTCTCTGTTGAATCCTTCTGTGACTGGAAATAAGTAGTTTAATTTCCTTTGGATTTTTTCTTCAGTACTGTGTTTACTTATATCTCTTACCTAAGACTGAGTATGGCAGAATATATCTTCCAATTGTGTTTAGAGTGGGAATGTTTGGATTTTTAGGCACTTCCAAAATGCAAATGATAATTTAAAAGTTTGCCTAATTGTGTAATCAGCTGCATTACTATGTTCATAAAGTCCTCTTGTCTTAGCTATAACAGCTATTCTCAGATCTATTACAGGTTCTGTCCTTTTTAGAGGAGGTAGACTTCCTTTTGTGTATATCAGATTTGTTTAGTGGACTTAACCATCCTCCCTACCAGAATTATTTTGATGACTTAATCTCCATGGGATTTGTTAGAAAATGTAATCTTGTTCTTGCATGTGGCACTTTAGTTATTATCTGGACAGCTGTGAACTGGGTTTCCCTTATTCCTGTTTTTACTTCCCCTGTCTCTGTTAATACTAATTTGGCCAAGTGTGGTTTACAGTTCAATTTCATGCTCATTACAGTGTGACACGAATTGGTAGCTGGCTGAAACGGGCATTCAGAGACTTGAGAGCAGGGAGGCTTGCTAGTGCACTCAAAAAATAAACACTGTGAGGATGTTTCTTCATTAGATGGAGCTGGGAACTATAAACCCTGGGAATTTGAGAATTATCTATGTACATATCTGAGCACTTAGAGCTAAACCAGGGAAGGTGTGAGATTTCAGCTTTAAGTCATACCTGTCAAGGGTTAATGGGAGTTGAAGCTGGGCTACTTCCTTTGCAGCAGTATCCTTTTACACTCATGCTTTTAAAAACCTGCCAACCAAATACAAGCTGGCCCTTGCTTAAAAACCCATTCTCACTTTCCTAAGGTTTAACTGGGGCTGAGTGTCCAAATCTGCTCATATACCATTTGATATCACATGAAAGAATCAAAACTACCAGTGCAAGAGGCCACGCATTTATCCAAAGGGCAAAGTTTTCCAAAGTCCATGTCCTAAATGACACCCGAGCTGAGGGCTCAGGATTGTACCTACTCGGAGACATTCCTTTCCAACTTCAGTTTCCCTTAAATTTGATATTTGTGTAGAAAGTTGCCCAACATTTATGAATACATAAAAAAATTAATTTCTTTGGTGTTCTTCAGAATTTGCTTTTAATATGGATGTTGCTCTCCTTATTAATTTTTAATGAGGACATCTCATGGCTTGAATGATTGACACAATGAAAGAAAAACTCATAACTTCAAAAGCACACACAAGTTGATAAAAATTGTTTCTTTATGAATTTCAGTTCTGCCAAATAGAGGTGTAGCCTTCTCCCATGACCAAATTTGTTAGAGGAAACGGTTCTCTTTTAAATCAGATCATGAATGACATGAATGAGTATCATGAATATCAAGAAGAGCTGCTGGCCAAAAGAAAATTGGGTTGAAAGAGTTCTACAGGTTACCAGATATGTGTAAGCTCACCCTCATTTGAAAGTTCACAGTTTGATAATCCTGGTCCTGGGACCAGTGTAAAAGACTGCTCAAATCAGTTTGAGGGATGGATGGAAAAGCCTGTTTGGTTTTAGTTTTTATAGGATATGGAGAATGGTGGGGAAGCCTCTGAACTCTGTTATCCTACTGCAAGCCCAGCATGTGGCAGAAAACATGTAGTTCCTGAACTTATCTCATACCAGATAAGGGTGAGAGTTATTTTACTTTATTTTGCTGCAATTAAATTTTTATCTTCCTAAATCATGTAATAAATTTTCAATAATCTAGTTAGTTCAAAAAATTGCTCAGTGTTTGTAAAACAGCAAGAGAATTTGACTCTTGCCTTTAATTTAACCACAGCAGATGCTGCTAACATTACTCTGCTTCCCAATGAAGTAATTTACCTTGAAGATGAGAAGTGGAAGCACATTGTTTAAACAGCTGACTTGATTGCTCAGAAATGAGGCTGACCAAAATGACTTGATGACTTGTATCTGAGGACTAGGCTATTAAACAAACTAAGCATACAATATTATCAGCAAAAGCTGTCTGGGAGAATCAGCTCTCATTGCATATGGGGATGTTATGAGCATTTTTAGGCTAATAGCATATTGAGTCAATCAGAAATCAAAGTAATACTGTGATTTGCCTGCAAAATTGCAATTAAAGGTTAGGAATGAAAATGAGTAGGAAAAACAGCAGAGCATCAGGAAAGAGGGTACTTGAGGCATGAATGTTTTCTGTAACAACAAACGAGAAAAACAAATGTGCTGCATATGACACAATACAGAATTTGGATTTGTTAATGACTTGAGCTATGAAAAGTTTTGTGAATTATAACTAAGCTGGAAAAGTTTCAAATCTCAAATCAGTGAAGCTGTGGTCAAAATCTGCAGTACCTACTCAGATAAATTGCCATCATTTTCCTTATTCTAAGACTTTCGGCTTCTACAAATAGGATCTTCATTTCTTATTTGACAACAGTTTTGCTATCTTTTTTAAATAAAATGGGCATAGAAAAATGTCTAGATTCACATGCAGAATTCTTGTTTAATTTCTGGTTACCCTTTGTCTTTAGCAGCACCCCTCGTCACAGCCACTGAGGCGCTGTGCAGTGCCCTGTACTCCTTGTCATGTCTGGAGCTCAGTTCAGCTCAGCTAACTTTAGATGTCTACAAGGTAAATGTTGACATCTGAGCCAGTCATGCTGTCTCCTTTCATCAGTGGAAAGAAACAGAAACTGCAGTGAGGTCAGTTTTAACACTGGGACTGTTTCTGGTAAGCCACGTGAGCAGGGCTGTCTGATGTGCCGTCTGTGTTACTCGGGGCACACCGAGACCTCAGCTCCGGCTGACTCCTCTGGGTGCTACTGATAAATATAGACCAGGGGTGAGAATTTTCTTATAGCATGGAGAACGCTGTTATTTTTGAATATATAGCAGGAGGTAAGTAAGGTAGGATTAGCTGCTCAGTGTCTAGCTGCTTTGAAATTTTACAGTTAGTTGTGCTATTTTAACCAGAGGAGATAGATCAGGTTTCTGTGGATAGACTCATGTCCGCTCTGTGTGCTGCAAGTCACTGCTGTGTCCAAAACTGTCACTGTCTCTCAGGGGAAAAAGAAAACCCGACCATGTCTAATGGCTGAGAAGGGAGAAACTTAACAAAAGAAATGCTGTTGTAAAAATCTGGGAGAGGACATGTATATGTATGAACGGAGAAGAGCAGATGACAGAAAAAGGAGAAAGGAGAGCTGCTGACTGTCCTTTCTTTATTCATTGCTTTAAGGAAGGCCTTTAAGCTGGAGAGCAAATTGGAATGTCAGCAGGCTGTCACGAAAGCATTAATCTCATCTATCTGAAAAGGGGTAGATTTAGGAACCTTTGCCTGTGAAGCTTGGCCTCTGTTGCACTTTGTTAAGTGTGGGTGTTTAAGGGACAGTGTGTTTGTGTGTACCCGTGTCAGAGAGAGAGAAAACAGAGGACCAAGGATTTATCTTTGCAGAAGCAGAACATAACACCCACTATCAACAGTGGGTGCATCTCTTCTTCAGACAGAGGGGTTTTATCCATTGATCACCCTGCTCTCTATGTTTTCAGTGTTTGCCTGTGTGTCACAGAACTGGATAAGCACTAGTAGTGCTTCTCAAGCTTGTGCTAAACTATCACTTATCCAATATCTCTTTGTATCTGCCTTTTACGTTGAAGAGACAGAAAATCCTTGCATTTTCCCCGCCAGCACAGCTCAAAATAACAGCTCCACTGTGTTGGAGGTGAGATGTATGCCAGTAGGAAGATGTATGTTTGTGTAAATAACCTCAACAACAATAAGCTGTTTTGGTTTGTGGTGTTTTGTTGGGATTTTTAATCCTCAGAATGGTGGAAAATTTTGGATGTCTTTTTCACCATATGTGTAATTAGCATAAGGAAGAAGTAGTAACCCTGGCACTTTGCTGTAGAAGGATTATTGGCTGAAGGTTACTAAGTAGGTGAGGTTATATGAACTCCTGGGTTCTGTGATTGGTTTTCTCAAATTCTTTAACTTCTGCTTGACATACTTTATCTCTCTTGAAAATACCTTAAAGTTTTTTCAACCCCCATTGCATCCTGAACCAAGCTATCACCTGCCATCACCGCTCACTACCATAGCTAGTCCTCATGCTTATTTACAAGGTTCTGTTAATGTCTCTAAAGCAGTTTGTAGTTACTTTCAGTCATGGATCTCAATACTTTCTCAGTATCCTCCTGGTGGTATGGTATTTAGGGACAAAATTTTGTCTGTTGAGTAACTTTTCATTTGAGAGTGAGTAACACCAGGGCTAGGGACTTCCTTGAACAAAAGACGATGTCAGCCTCTTGCAGGAAGGAAGAAGCCTTGCCTGCATTTCAGTGGCATAGATAAGGGAAGGGGGAAAGAATTCCTTCCCTGAATAGTTGTGCTTGAAGTAGAAGGAGCTCCTATCGCTCAGATCTTGAGTTGCTTTATTGTAGCCTGCTCTTCCTCTTTGATGCCTTCTTTTCCTTTAGAGCCCTGTAGTTAATTAACTCACTTGATTAAAAGCAGAATGTCCAAACTCATGGGTCACCACACTTGGGAAGTTTAGATGTCCTGTTTAAAAATAGGCATCAGCACCTGATATGCCTTTTGAAGACAGCAGGAGCCAGTCCTGCTAAATATAGTGGCAGCCCCACCACTTGCCAGAGAGATTAATAAAGGGAAGAAATTCCACTTGGGCAGGTAGGGTGCAGCAGATCCAGATCTCCCAGCTCTGCTGTCTGGTGGCATGGGCTCTTAACTTAGAGGAGAATTGCTTTGATTTTTATTTTTTCAGTATAGCAGTGTAGAGGAACTTGTTCTGTCAGATGTTGTCAAATTGTGAACAAGAAGGTGTTTATATCCCTTTTGCTCAGTTATTACTTGGACAGAGCAGAAATACTTGAAAATTGCTTTTTTACTTCACAGCCACTTGCAGAGATCAGCCCTGTGTGCAACCTTCTCTTAGTGAAATAGAAAATTAAATGATCCTAATTGCACAGCGTACCATGACTCCACGTTTCATCTTTCTTTCATTTTAGTTTTATTTTTGCTACCATTTCACACAGACCTATTTTTCATTTCACTTGTGTTATTGTAAATTACTGGTATCAGCTGAAAGGGAAGGATGATGAAGTTAGAGGAACTGGTCTGGTGAATTACTTAGTTTAATTCTGAAAATTTATTTCTTGTGTTTCTCAGTTTAGGCATTCATTTTAAGTCTGTGAGGTTTGGCACGTAGGAATGTTTTGATGTATGTTGACTCCTGTACATAAACACAAATCACCAACTGTCCAGAAAAACTAATGCAGTGAAAAGGCTGAGAAATGAAATGGAAATAGAAACAGTGGGAGGAGGAGAAATGGGAAAGACTAGCCATGATAAAGATGCAGGAACAAATTCTGAAGGCTGACAAGTACTTTTTAGAGAGGTTTTACTCCACATGTTTTCACTAGGTAACCCATCCTCTGAATGCAAGCTGGAAAAATTTACTTTGCACCAGCCAAAAAAAAAGCCCTGAGTGAAGGGGTGGAACAGCCCTACTGAGGAAGTTTTGATCTGTATGATCAATAAAAACTTCCTTTGCCTGGCTGCACACTTCACCTAACCTTCCACTTCTGGACAGAGTGCTGCTGAGTGGGATGTCCTCACACCTGCCTTTGTCTGTAGGCAATGCCAGGGCTTCTGGTAGCTTCTACAGTGCTCTTGCATTTCAGAAGTGTGACTAGTTACTGTCCAGGACACTTTGGAACAGCATCAAACAATCTCCTGCTGCTTAGAAAAAAAAATTGTAAATCATTCATATGTCACTAAAGGTGTAAAATAAACTCAGTGTTGACCTGATTTTGACACACAATGCATTACAATAGTTCTCTGTCATAACCCAGATTCATCAGAGATCAATCAAATGCAGCAAATAAATCCAACAGAGGAGGCCCTGAAAAGCTGTCAGAGACTGCACTTCTGCAAGTACGGCACGTTCAGCAACTAAGAAAGAGAAGGTTGATTATTTACCATGATATTATCACTGTACAGATATAAAACCAAGTTGATATAATAGCATTAGGCCCTATCATGGCATTTGGTGTGTAGTGCCAACACACAGCATAGGGGTACCATGGACATAAAGCCAGTCCCTTGGGAAAGAGCTATGCCTGAAAAGAAAATGTTAACCTTGATTTTGTAGGGTTACTGTTTGAAGTAAGTGGTATGAATAAGTCTTTCACTGTTGCATTTGTAGATTATTTCATCTGCAAAAGTATTATATTTAGAAACACACCTACTTACTGCATACAGATGTTCTGATCTGGGGACCCTCTTCAGGTGATAATTTGGCCTCTTTGAACATAAAAGCTTTGATTTTCCTCACAAACCGCTTGAAGCTGAAACAGATGCCTGCCTGGCCAGGAGGGCATGATGAACACCAGACTGTCTTAATACCAGTGAAAGAAGGAAAGAACAGTGATATGAAAGGGTGGGGGAAAACAAACTTCAAGAAACTTACTATGGCCTCTGGATACATGGCCAAAATGTGCTGAGAATTAATTCGAACACCCATAACACAATGGGGCACTTCTCTCAGCGAGCTGTGTCCTGTATTAAGTCCCAAGAGATGTGTGATGCAGACAGGCAGGTCCAACATTTCTGGTGGGGCTTTCCTTTATTTTTGGGATCAGACTTGTGAATATTTGTTCCTAACAGAAAGTGTTTACCAATGCCAGTAGTCAACTCTGATGTCTCATGAAATTGCAGAAAGTAATTCTTTTTCAAAAGATATTTGTTCTTAAGAAGATATTTTCTATTGTCTCTGTTCTTAAAAACAGTAATTCCCTTTCTGAGCTCTTGAGCTGCTTTTGTTTCTGTTGAAAAACTTGGCCAAATCAGATTTAAGAAAAAGAGAAAGAGGATAGAAGGTCAAGAGAGATGGAAAGTATTTAGTGGCATGTTTTTTAGAAAAGCATTTTACAAAGATACTGTAGTATCAGTCTGAGCTCCTGTGTAGTCTCTAAATGTGTGTGTTTCATTAGTTTTATGGTAAGGAAATTAACATCTTTTAGCAGAAGTTGTTTCTTTGGAGCCTTTCCTAACTTTTCTTTGGGTCCCAAAGAAGGTGGGTAGAAGTTTTTGGAAATTTTCAGCATTCCCCTATGCTGACTGTAGGACAGATAGGTAAATCCTGATACACCAAGACAAATTACGTGCACTTGCCTGTCTGTAAGAGACAGTAATATACTGGAAAAATATTTCTTTGCCAGCACCTTTCCCGCATTGATTCATCTCGTTCCAGCAGCTTAATCATAGCCATTTAAATGTGCTGTTGCAGATATTAATTCAGTTTGACACATCCATTTTCCATACACTTGGGAAGGAAATATCTTTCTACTGGTTCCTTACTTCAAGACACAAAGCAAAACAAAATACAAAGGAATGTTATGTGATTGGTACCAGCACCAGTTGCTCTATTTGTTTGTAAGTTCTTGTTCTTTTTGAAATAAGCTGCAGTGGCAAGAGAGGCCTTTAGACAATCTGGAGGGGATATAAAGAATGTACTTTGTTTATACTGAGATAAAATAATAGAGCTTTTCTGTTGCTGCCTGAAAGCCATGTCTCCAGTTTCTGGGACCTGTTTACTGTGTACTGTACAGAGCCTGCAGGCTTTCTGCAGCAGATCGGGACTCCCCTGGCCTGTCTGCTGTTTCCTTTTTTATGGCTGGGTTTTTGAGCAGCACTGGTATGCCCCAAACACCTGCCAGATTTGCATATCATTCTTGCTTGGCTTGAGCATCCACTGCAAAGTTGGCACAGGAACTGTGGAGAAGCAGGGCTAGTGTTTTGATTGTGCGCCAGAGCCTGATACTGAAATAGGCAGTGGGAAGGAATCCAGTAATTGTTGGCCTCTGATCAATGAAAACTGTCGTTAGGCCAGTAAATCGTCGGTATGTGGGCTTAGTTCTATATATCATCTTTGGGCTGGTGTCACCCTGACTCCAGGACGAGAACATTATCAACATGTCATCAAGTCTGCCGGGAGCTTTTTATTACTTTTTCTCCCTTTGATTTATATCCATTCTCAAATTTCACACAGGTCAGGTTCGACAACACACTGGAGGGACGCTGAGGGGATTGTTTCTTTGGCGCAGAAATAGATTTGCCAGCCCCATGTAGCAGGAAGCCCCTCTCCCTGTTCCCTGAATAGTCCATCTTGGTCTTCCTCTGGACTGAAGAGCCTCCCTCCCTCATTGCTGGTTGCTGTGGCAGGAGGCAGAGCTTGCTGTTAGCCCCACTCAGACTGTTTGCTGTGATTGTGATGAGACAACACTTGATTAGCGTTGGCCTTGTCCATAGACAACAACTTTAGTTTAAATAAACTGCTACGTTAATTGGATTGAATGGTGAAGACTCTGTTGTGGGCATTCAGGATTCTGGCTATCTTTTTTATTTGGCTTTAAATGATTCAGAATCATTAATTAAGCCAAATAAAAATAAACCACATGAAATAAATGTCCATGTGGCTTTTTGCACTTGAACTCTGTTTAAAACTAAGCCTCCTGTTTAAATCCAGCAGAGCTTCCTTTTGCAGACAAGTAGTGCTGTGGGAGTAAGGCCAAGCAGCCTCTCTGGAGTGTGCAGATGTACCTGCTCAGGAAAAACTTCCCCCTCTTCCCACTGGGAAAACTCAATCTGTACTGGCTATAAAAGCTGCAGCTTCTGCGGCTTTGCTAATGTTCTTCCAAACAGCTAAGTGGATAGTCATTGCTATGCGTGGATGTGGGATAATGTAATTTATTCTTTATAGTAACTTTTTGTGAAATAAAGACTTTTTCTGCAGTAACAGCTGCAAGAGGGCACTGCTAAAGCAATAGCAGAATAATTGTAATTGTGATAAAGACCTAAACCTGCTCAAAAGGAAATCATGAGTGTTCACAAGTAAAATACTGGCCTTATCTTTGAGCTGGAGATGGGGAAGTACATGGTATTTCTTCAATAAGTTTTTCTCTTATTCCTAACTACATTCTGTATTTTCAAGGCCAAGTGAGACTATTTTTCAGTTGCTGCTCTTGAGAATGATCAATGTTTAAAAGTATGTGGTATATACAATTAGAGTCTATTGTAGCATTAGGGTTTGAATTCAGTTCCTTTTGCATGCAAGTAATGACTGAAATCTGGAAAAAATCATAACTGAAAAGAACTTGGCCAGAAAATACGGATGTTGCCTGTTGGATTACAAAAGCAAGACAGCACATTCAGAGTTAAGGCTGAATGCCCAAGTGGCTGTGGTGCACCAAGGGATTATGTGCTGCTGCCTTCTACGTGTAGGCACAGCCAGTCCGGATACAGTTAAGAGTCCAGGCTCTGATTTTTCCCAGATTTAGCTGAACTTTAAATGTTCTATTTAAAATAACTCTTTGTGGATTCCACCCATTGAATGTCGGATAGCTTTATTTAAAAGCAAAATTAGATAAAAAGTTGCTGGTTAAGGTGAATGGCTGGCTTTTAACAGGCTGAGTGGCTTTTCTGGAGACCTTTTATTCTAACGAGTAAATCTTCATTAAAGGACACTGTTTAAATCTGATCATGGCCCCATTTCAGCAAAGCACTTAGTGTTTCCTGAAGCATGCGGGAAGTCAGTGAGATTACTTACTTGCTAAAGTTAAGCAAGTGCAGTACCAAATTGGGATGTGCATGAGCACAAGATTAGTTGCTACACAAGTATAGACCTTATTACCCAAAGTTAAATATTTTGAATTCTTTTTTAATCTTCTTAATGGGAAAGTGAGTAGGCTGACTTGAAACTCCTTTCTTGCCAAATTCCATTTCTTAAATCAAAACTCACATTTGAATTACATGACCACAAAAAGCATTATAAACTAATAAACCTCTGAATTTGTTTACAGTTGTGCAAATTGAAAAACAGACAAACCAGCTTAACATTTCTTTGTTCTTATTTTTCCTTTTCCTTTTTTTTTTTTTTTTTTAAGCATTTGCTTTGGGGCTCAGGCCTTTGAACCACGTTCTTTCCTTGGCTGTGTTTCACTCTTCCCTGGGTCAGGCAGGCAAGGAGGGCTGTGCCAGCTGCCTGTGCTGAACCGCAGAGCCAGCCTGCTTACCCTGCACACAAACTGCTCAAAGGAGCTGCAGTGTCCTGCAGGACAGTTTCACATGTCCAGAGTGACAGACCTGCCTGCCCTGGGCTGTTATCAAAAGGTCAAATGCAGCTCTGACTGTAGAGGGCTGCTCCCTGCCTGAGTGTCCTGGTGTGGTGACATCCTCTGTGTGCATTAGGAAACTTGTTCTCCTCACAGTGCCCTCCTGCTTTGGTGAGATCAGCAGAATGCACACTGCAGGCTAAGGCTCTGTGTGCAAGGGCATAACAAAAATAAACATAGTGATGAAAAAAAAAGAGAGCAAGGTCTCTAAACAAGCTTTTGTGTGTTATCTCCAGCAAACTTGTAAGAGAATTCACAGCATGAATTTGTGTGTGTGTGTGATCATGGGCCTGAGCATGAGGGCTTTTATGTCTGGTACAAATTGTATTTGTTAGTATTGTCCCTTGTCCTAAATCCTACCCAGAATGTGAGATTTTGAAGGTATGAGAGCTTCCTGTTCCATTTATTTATTTACTTTTAAACTTTTAAATTTGTTACTCTTAAATGGAAAAGACACTAAAGCAGAGGGGAAGGAGCTCTGCCTATCAAAACAGGCCTATGGAAATATCCCTAGCTAAAATAAATGGACCCTTATTGGATACATTTAGGATTCAGTCAGGATGCAAAGCAGTACCCAACATAGCAAGCTCAGCAGCTGTAGGGTTTTCTTTGCAGGAGTTGTGTAAGAAATTCAGAAAATAAGGCTTTTAACTGGTATTCTGGTGCCCTGTTACAATGGGTTAAATACTGGGCATGCAGAGTTATTTGCCATAAAAGCAGATGAACTTGAGCTAAAATGGTCTGTTATTAGTACTGTGTAGGAAAATGGAGAATACCTCAGACTTCAGTGTGATTTCCATATGCTGTGTGAAACACTTCAGGCCATCCTAGGGCAGAGAATTTTCAAACTGGTATGCCAGAACTATCTGTTTTATCACCACTGTGTTTTGTGATCTAACGCAGGTGTGTTCAGGTTTTCCTAAGTCAAAAGCTTGTCATATGTTGACAGACACTCTCCCTCAGGGCTTCCCAGCAGTATTTGAGTCTCCAGGATCCATCAATTCAAATGGACCAGAAAATTGTGTAAAGTTCTGTTCCTGTGCACTGCAAACCCTCTGTATCTTGTTTGCAGAGCCTGCAACAGGTGAATTTTTAGGGACACTCCTCTAACTCAAACTGCTGGGGTTTCTCCTTTGGCCCTGGAGAGCCTGGGAAGACTGTGGGTTTACAATGAACATCTGAGCAGGTCATTTTTTCATCAAATTGGTGTAACTTTCAGGGCCTTTCCTTCATGATATGTGTTTTTCTAGCCTATCTCTATGCACTTTTCCCACTTCTCAGATCTTTATTGTTTCCTAGCACCCCTGTTATGGATTACCAAATTTGAGCTATGTCTGTGGAGGCAGTTCCTGCTTTCTGCCCCATACGGTACATTTGAGGGTGAGGTCTGTACTAGAAACAGTGATGTAAGAGCAGCTCATTTGGGATCTTTGGGATTGCTTTGGAATAGTTGCTCAGGTAGAGCTGACAGTGCAGGGCAGCACAGGGGAGCTGGAGCAGGGTGAGGACCTGCACTGTCAGCTGCCCATGCTGCTTCAGCAGGGTGACACTGTTGGCAGAAATTTGTTCCGATAAATTTGACAGAGAATTCATCTGCCATTGGTCCATCATATAAGGTCACAGAAGAGCTTTACTGAAAGACATCATGCATGGAATTATTTTCTTCATATCCATTTTTTTCTTTTGAATTCTTGCTAATTTGTTTTGGTTTGGTTTTTGTTTAAAGCAGTTCCATGCATGTACTAGGTGTTGATACCTAACCTATATTTTACATACACATGATCTGAGGAAATACCATTTACATGCCACAGAAACTTTTCTCACTTTTCTCAGTGTTCTCAGTGCTTCCTGGTGCCAGCAGCCCATCTAATTTCTGTCAGATGAGTAGAAGAATTTGTTCATAATTTCTTGGAAATATTAGTCTCCACTGGATATATGTCTCTGCATTGCACCACATTTTGTCACACTCCCAGCAGTTCATTCTCACTTGGATAAGGCTGTGGCTGTTGGAACCATATTGTAAGGAATTTGGAACTCAAAGTGGCTGTGAGCTAATGATGAAACCCTGCAGATGCTCATGTGTGTGCTCATTTAGAAGGGAAGCCCTTGCAACTCTAAATCTAGGAATATCCTTAAGAGCTAGACCCCGGTCGTGTAAATTCCCAGTAATGGCTGTGGCTTAAGTCTTTTCATCAGGTGACAAATGCATACAGGGTGTGGCCCTGAATAAAGCGGGAATAAAACATCTGGGCATGTTCTTTGTGTACACACATCCCATCTTCCTTCCTGCTGTAGTCCTTGCTGGTTTCCCTTTCTGCTTTAATCTTTCTGCTTACTCCCTTTTCAATGCATGTCCTATTCTATACCTTAACCTTGTTTCAATCATCACTTTTAAATCTTGCCTATATGACCATTCAGGCATCTTGTACCACTTTGAAGTTTGTTTTTAATGAGGGATGATAAACATTACTATTACTGTGATACAGTATTTCATGTGCTGTTATTCTGATATTGTCTCATTTATTTTAAGCATTCATTTTAGATGATTGATCCTGAAAACTTAATATTACTCATTTAAGGAGTCGTTCGTTTCAAAAGAACTATTCATTTGAGTAAGCTTTAGTCCCCATGCAAATGTTCCCATTACTGGCTGCCTTTAGTTTCTTCTCTGCATTGGTTTTCCATTCTTCATCTCTCTTTAAGCCTTGTCTCTTAACTTCTTCCATCCTCAATGCCTTTTGCGATTTAAAAAATAGCAATAATAAAAATACTCAATTTATCTTCTCCTAGTTTCTTACTTTATCTTCTTCTGTTGTCATTATTCTGGTTCTGTGTGAAACTGTCTTGGTCCTTCAAAAGCAGTCAGTTGGAAGTTTCCAGCAGTAACTGTAAGGTGACAGTTGAAGCAAAAAAAAGGCAGATTGACAGCAGTTTGTTGGGATGAAAGATAATTGTAGTCTAAAGTGAGATCTGTCAGGCATGACATGGTCTAGAGCAATAATCTGCAGCTGGCCTATGGTAAGCATCGGAAATAAGGTCTCCTTCCATGAAAACCAATGACAAAGCTTCCATTTACTTAAATGGGAGATGTTGCAAATCCGCAATGTGTATTTTGCATAATTGCACACATCAGAGTAGAGTGACTCATATGTTCAAACTTCCGTTCTAATCTTTTGAGGAATTTTGTATTTTCCAGTGCAAAGCCCAGGTGAGTTAGTGTGGTACGATGGTTGGTGTCTCACCTGGGAGGTCGTGGAGGTGAGCTGTCAGGTTCCAAGCTATGTTCCTCCTTTTCCAAAGTCCCCAAATGCCCTCTTTCTACACTCAGTCATTTCTATTTCTCTCTCTCATAACTTTTTCTTTTAGAAGCAAAAGATCAAGGCAGGCTTTTATTCAAAGCAGGTAAATAGAGCGAAGTCTGTAGAATGCTTAAGGCTGGTTGTAGTGAACAACACTAGCTTTGATAGACAGTTCAGATTTTCAGGTTTTTAGGACCTGAAAGTGGAATAGATCTAAGAAATTAAGCAGTTGATTAGGAACAATTGTTGAGAAAATGTGTTGCAGCTATACCTGCCTTGCTTCAGACATAAGTCTGTGAGCTCCACAATAATTCTTCACACTTTGTGCAGCCATGTGCCCTCAAACCAAATTATGCAGCAGAAAACTTAGAAATAGAAATTGATAATGAGGTAAAAAATCTGTCACCCAATCAGAGCATCCTCAGACTGCATGGGAAGATTTAACCAGTCCTTGTTCTGGTTTTCCCATAGAACACCGAAGGTTGTGCATTTGTAATATTGAATCTTAAATTCTGTGTCACTCTGAATCAAATCCGCATTTAGTTGAAAGTGGCAGAGAACAATAACCTTTCAATAACCTTGTGGGATTTATGAGTGAATTTTATCTTAAGGCAGTACTTTGTTTAGCTACTGTACATGGTTACAGCTCTGGGCTGGGACACTTAGCAGTAGTGCCTGGGACATCTGGAGTAAATCTTAATAGTATCAGGAGGAAAGACTGATCAAAGTTTCAGGCCATTTGCAGCCTTGTGCTTCCTTCTTGTGTATCAGGAATTTCTTGCTCACTGCCCTCTTTCTTTTCTGTGTGCAATATTTTTTTTTATGGTCGAAGAGGAACTGTAGCTTCCCAAGAGGTAAAGAAAAAATGAGGAAACTCTTCAGTGACTAACATGAGCAGACAACTGATTCGGTAATGAGGTTCATTAAATATGGTGTAAATAGTGGTGCAAATGCCTTCGTCAGGCACGTGGCCCTTTAGAAGACTTTGGAGCCAGGATCTTTCCTTTCATCATCAGGCCTTTGTCGAGGAGCACTGTTGATTAGGAGCACAAATGTCAGGCTGTCAGTGTGCTGAGTTGGGAAAGCGTGTCTGAACAGACTCCCAGCAGGAAAATCACTGAGCTACACTTAACAGGTGAAATAAGGGAGGAACTGAGAGAGAAAACCACTGTTAATGGAAGGCAGCTGACTGGGGAAGAGTTGTTGCAATCCTCATTAATATTATTTGTTTTATGATAGATGTCATCTTCTCTCACTGTATAGTGTCTTCTGAAGAAAGACAGTGCGCAGTAAACTGAAGGTTCCTTTTTGCACCATCACTGAGGCTCTTCACCAGTCACTGTTGCAGACACTTGGGATGCTCTGAGAAAGATCTTTTGCAAGGTGCTTTTTCCCTGTTATACATTTAAAAGGTAGAATGACTGTCCTTGCATACAATAGGGATACTGCCTGGCTACCTACTGAATGTACACATGAGGACAAGTCCAGAGCAGTACAAGGCAGTAGGACTTTAAGGTATTTTAAGGTCAAGTCAATAACTTAAAACCAAACCCTTGTTGTATGGCTTTTTGATTTCCGCTGCATGTAAAAAAGAATGACCCACTAGAGTAAATATTTCTTAAAAGATAAAACTGGTGACACAACTTTTCTAAGGCTGTCACACCACAAACCTCAGCACAGAGGTAAGATGGTGTGCCTGGTGTCAGTGCAACCCCTTCTGGTCCTGTTATGGTATACTTAAATATTGTGAGGCTTACCTGCCCATTTCTGGCAGGGCAGAGACTCCCAGTCCCTTGCTCACCTGTGCTGTCACATTCAAGGGTTACTATGTCATTTGGAAGTGCTGGCTTATGCCTAAAAGCATGTCTGTTCCCTGCAATGCAGTCAGAACTAAAATTTTTCCTTGCAGTTGAATTAGAAATATGAACTATTGCAGATCAGACCACAGGAAAGTGTTGCTTATACTCAGATTCTGAGACCTTTAATACAGATGTCTTAATCTCTATTTGTTGCTTCTGACTTACTTGGTTGTGTTGGCCCCTATGTGCACTTCTGGCCCTGTCAGTTATTATATTTCCAAAGAACAAAACCTTAGGGGCGGACAGCAGTTGGCACCATTAGACCCTGTGCATGGCAAGAGAATGGCAGTGATCCACTTGGAGTGGTGGTGACTCTGGGGTCTTTGTAAGGCCCTGAGAACGTGATGCCTGAAAAATCCTTCTCGTTAAATCACCCTCCAGGTCTGTGACAAGCATGGCAGCTGAGGTGCTTTCCAATGGCTTCCTACACCTTCCCAGTGGGTGTTCCTGTTTACAGAGAGCCAGCAGCCCGTGTAGCAGAGTATTTGTGCTGTGACTGGGGCACTGACAGCTGGGGCTCTGCTGGTAGGGTGGGCTGCTGCAGGGATGAGGGATTATACTGCAGCTTGGAGTTGGAGCAATATAATGGTGTTGGCTTTGTGCATGGTTAATGGAACAACTTCTTCATATGGCTCCTAGCCCTTATTTCAGTGATTTTTAAATAAAAGCTTTCCTTTTAAGAAAGGATGTTGCTGGTTCTTTTTAGTGCACCTATTTGCAGGAATGGTTTTCATTCTCATCTGCTTCCCTCTGCCCTTTTTATGTTGTATGGTTTGTTTCTTTGTTTTGTTTTTTTTTTATTTGTTTGTGCTGAGACCTTTTTTCCTTTGCAATTTGATTGATCCTCCTTCTTTCAATTCCACGTTGGCTGGCTGCATATGGAACCCCGCCTGGCTTTAGCTGAGACAAAATCGACTGCACACAATTTCCCTCTGACAGCTTGTACAAGAGCAAACATTTCCGAAGAGCTGAAAGTCTAGAAATTCAATCAGCGGAAAACCTACTGTGTGGAACAGCTTTGCTAGTGCTACAGCTCCCTGCTGGGTAGAAAAGCAATCCAGTTACAATAAATCCTTAAGAGTGGAGTCATTTGGGTAAAAGGAAAAACAAAAGCTGGTTTATACAAACTGATTGGAGTCAGACGTTTTGACTTCCCATTGAAAAAGGAGTCAAAGCCCAGGCTTGCTTGGTAATTTAAAGGGGAGATTGGCTCCTTTTATCTTTCTCTAGGCCAGAGTTCTTAATATTTTGCTTGTGGAAGAAATACAAAGAGTTTTCAATTTAAGTTAAAATATTTACTTTGATACCAATATTGATGCTATAACTGACTAGAAAACGAGTTGGTCTTGAATGTCCAGTGAAGGCACAATTTTATTTCCAGCCACTCTGATTTTGTTCTGCTGCAGTTACAGAAATGTGAAACTAGGGCAAAACTGGGATCAAAATCAAGGTTTGCATGTCCTGCCAGGACAGCTTGGGCAACAGTTTGTGCTATGCTGCTGGTGTGTCATGAGCTCATGAAGCTGTTGATGCAATCTGGGCTGCCTGACAGACTTTTCTGACTGAAATTAAGAGTTGTGCCTAGTGAGAAAGATATGTTTGTGTTAATTTTCTTCCATTCTTTAAATACTAACCATTAAAAATTAGCAGCATTAAACAGCATTTGACATTAAAATAATGTCAACCGAGATGCCAGTAATGACTGTGATGAAATAGTTCCCCTAATTTATATTAAAGAATTTAATTGAAGGTAGCTTGGGTAGTAAAGTTTTGACGTTTTCCTTTATTTTCATTATTATTTCCACTCAGCTTTTTGTGCCATTCTTACTGGAACATATTAAAAGGACCAACAGGCTTGAATTGAAACAATCTTTCTAAAGTAAAAGGGAACTGTCTGGAAATGCTGAGACTTTCTTCTTCCTTTAATGCCTTTCTGGTGCTTACATAATACTAGGTAAAATATTCCTGGGCCAATGTGAATTTTAAAGTATTGCTGTCCCTTTAATAGCTGCATGGGACCAGTTGAGCCTGCTGCTCTCCATATAATCTGCATTGGGCTGTCATCCTTCCTCCCTCCCCTCCCAAATGTGTCTGGTCCTCATGGAAAATGTTAAAAATTGTATAAACATTGTAAAGGATTTCCACGGGCCTTTATGTTTAAATAAGATGTTATAAATCATAGCACATGAGTACAAAACCTTGCCACAGAGATGGAGTTAAATTGGTTTAAAAAAGTAAGGCAGGATGGTAACCTGTTACAACTCTAGTTGCTGTCACAATCACATGCTGAGGGCTTTGTGGATTGGTGATGAGACTGAACTACCCTCAGTTTTTCTTCCAGCTTTCTCCCACCCTTCATGGGAAGAGAAACTGTTGTGATCCCGTAACACTTTTGTCCAGGTGTTTTGTGCTAGTCACACAGCAGTGTTTCCTATGCCACCTGTGTGAATGGGGCCTGTACCTTTCCAAGGGGAGCACATTGAGGACTTGCTAGCCCTGCTCAGAACATGGAAATGGTGCTCTTACGGCTTCTGACAAGATCCTATATCCTTGGTTTGGTTGGCTTCTCACAGAGCTGGTTTTGGCCTCTCCCATTTTGTGTGCAGTCTGATGCCAAGGGCAGCTTTTGTCAGGTACCCTGACCGTGTCTGAAATCATACATAACATTGTGCCTGGAGACACCCCTAGCACAAGGGGTTGATCTTGAAGTACCCGTGCCCTCGTGAACCCTGGGCTGAGTGACTCAGTTTCACTGCCCAAGACTGTGCATGCACATTTCTCTGGGCTTGGTCACTGCAAAAACCTCGGTGGGACCTGCTCTAGTGCAAGCACCTGCAGGTGGCAAAAAAAATAAATCCCCTTGTACCTTATTGAATGTGTTCCCCTGGACTGGGGAGCCGTGTGTCTGTGTTGACACAGACTAGATTTGAGTTACCTGAGCAGCTCTGCTCCCTGCTCTGCTGCTGAAGCTTCCTAATGCTCTGAAATGTGGTGGATGACCTCAGCAATATGGTATTTTGCCTACAAAGCCACAAGACTTGAGGATGCCTTCCTTGTGATCCCCTAGAGGAAATGACCTATCCCAAAACAGTGAGGCAGGAGGGATAATAAGGAATCATTTTACAGGAACCACATTTTATCCTCAACAAATCTGATAAAGGACTGTACTTCTATTTTTCTTAAGCTGTTTACCAGTGTGTTTGAGGGATAATTATTTTGCAAAGAAGGTGTGAACGGGAGAAGCAGCAGCTAAACTGGGGAGACTACTGAACTGCTGCAAGGAAAATTTTCATGCAGATGTGAGTGGATGCAAAGTGTGGTACTTGCAAGTGAACAGCAGTGGAAAAGTAATAGTTGCACATCCTGTGCTATTGTATTAAGATTTGTATTTGAACGATTCAGAAAGAGACCATGGATGCTGCACTAGGGCTATCTTTGTTTCTCCTCTTCCAACTAAACCCCTGGAAAAAAACCAAGCAGTAGAACACACTTGCAAAAACGTTTAAAACTTTGCTTTCTAGTTGTTAGATGAGAGATGTCAATGTATACCTCCCCCTGATATTCTTTCTCATTGTTACTTGCTATGTGTGAAATCTGCTGTACAGCGGCAGGAACTTTATCCAGACTTTTATACAGTAACTGCAGTGGTGGATTTTTAGGCATTTGTATATGAGGGGAGAAGGGATTTAACGCTGGTGTTACATTTTTGTTTGTTGTGATTTGATATCCATCCCGATGGAGGGCAGAGAACCACTGAGAGAGGTGCTGCCAGGTGTGACTTCCTACTGCTTTTTAATTCCGTGATCACAGAACACCCGATTCTGCAGTCCTCGCACAGACAAGTCTCCCACTGATTTCAATGGGAAATTTGCCTGCATCAGGGATAAAAGAGTGGGCCCCAAATTGTGTACAATGATGCAATCTGATCCCCCTGCTGTGGAAATTGATGTAATCGCATTCTCGCCCTCCCCCCTTTTCTCAACCCTTCTCCCTACCAACCCCCGGTGACTCCTGGGGGGCTTCTCGCCAAACGGAGGGGAGGATGCAGCTGTGTGCTGAAGCAGCAGAGAAGAGGAGGAGACCTGCTAGCAAAATTTATGGAGGGTTGTATCCTCGATGTAATCCTAGGAAACAGCTAAGAACATGGACCTGCCTGCCCTGAAAAATGCAGTCACCTGCTTTTGCTAAATGAGGGGATGTTTCTTGTTTTTTAGTTGTGACATTCGTGACACATCCCCCTCATGTGTTTAAGGCTGATTTACAGTGCTTCATGAACTGAGCAATCTCGTTGCCATCTGCATTAATTCCGTGCAGAGGGATAGGGTTAGCTTTTTCTAGGGCTCTCTGTGTTGTTATTGTTGACAGGCTCTGCTTTTCAGCAGTGCTTTTGTGCCCTGGCACAGTGCAGGTTGCTTGAGAATAGTGAACCTTGAGAATGCTGCACTTTGTTGCTGGGTGAGCCAGGCGACCTCTCAGATGCTTCCCCCTGCTTTGCCATTTGTATGGGGTTTGGGTTTATTTTTTTCCTTTGGGAATTCTAGGCTCAGCTGAATTTGTTCTGTGTTTTGCGGAAGAAAGAGCTTGTTAAAGAATTCCCTGATGACTTTGAAGTGAACTATTTATTTTCTCTCAAGGCTTACTCAGTGTAGCCATTTGCCCCCTCTCCTCTGTTTTTTCACCCCAGTGTTTCCTGAGCTACAAGCATTCTTGGAATATATTAGTTGTAATGAGTTATGTGGGCATCAAAAGTTCTCTTTGAAACTATATGGCAACAACATCTGTTAGCTCTTAGAGAACAGAGACACAGACAAAGGGGCTGATGGGGGGAGGGAGGAAAAAGATATTAAATTCTGGAGTATGAAGTCTCAGTCTCAAAGACTCAGGGGGAGGGGAAGGGGAAATCTGCTAAACTCCACGCTTTGATGTGGGCCGCTGGCCCTGCGATTCCATTTATGGGAATGTGCGTGGCAGAAGGGCCTGCACGGCTGTGCTGCCCTGCTCTGTGCTGTGCTGCCCTGCTCTGTGCTGCCTGCCCTGCTCTGTGCTGCCTGCCCTGCCCTGTGCTGCCTGCCCTGC
>JAHLSL010000036.1:9552410-9666940 GCA_025920805.1 Petroica traversi | reverse complement strand
TGCTCTGTGCTGCCTGCTCTGTGCTGCCTGCCCTGCTCTGTGCTGCCCTGCCTAATGTCCTGCCCTTCCCTGCCTGCTGCTTTGCCCTGTCCCGCCAACCCATGCATTCCCTGTCACCTGCCTCCCAGCCCAAATCCTGCCCAGCCCTTGTTGCTACAGTAACATTTTCAAGGAAAATGCCATGTGCTCAGTTTTCAGCTACTGAGATAGGGAATCGGAATTTCTAATAATAGTGGCAAGTCTTAAGTAAAAAAAAAATTTAGAAGGGAACTTTTTATTTGCTTGTAATCCTCCTGACATCCTTGTGAATCAACATGCAATTGTTCATCTAAATTGGGTTTTTAAACGGTGTGTGTCTGGGGTTTTTATTGCCTGTAATTAAAAAACATGTGTCTCTTTTCATGTGTTCAGCATCAGTCACCATTCAGGCATGGTCACTGATGCTGGACTGCTTACAAGAATGTGAGGAGATAGGTTCTGCTTTTTATTTTATCTTCCTCTGCAGAGCCTCACAGTGCTTGTCCTACATGCCAGGCCACAGAGGAGAAAAGAAACCTCCGTGTCTGTCTTTTTCTCCTGTTGGCTCTGGTTTTAGCCTTAATGTTGATGGCATTGTGCTTTTCTAGGACTTCCTGGCCCATTAAAACCCCGACCAGTTATAAAATGATTAGTTGACATACCTGGGCTCTGGGGACAAAGAAGTGGTTTAAAAAGGAATGTGAACCATCTGTTTTGCCAGCACCTCCTGTTGACAGATTTATGGCTCGACATTAGCATATGTGTCCAGGGTCACACACCTGTGCTTCCTAACAAGGTAATATTATTTAGCGGGGTATATTTTCATCCTGAGGATTCAGAGCTCTTTGCAAAGGTGGGCATCGAGAATTCCGTTTTACAGTTGAAAAATGAAGGCACAGAGAGATTTAAGTGATTTACCCTACACCACACAGTGAGTCTGTGGTGGAGCAGTTATTGAATCCAGGTTTCCTCCAGCTGCATAAATACACGTCATCCATTAGCAAAAAAAGCCTTAGAGCTATAAACATAATAGAGGAGCATTGATTATCATTCTAGGGGAGCTTTAAGCCCTTGTGCTGTATGAAAACCTGAGCCATATAGGAAGACACAGGCTATTCTCACAAAAAAGGTTCAGAATGCAATTAAAGCCATAATGACTGCTGAAGTTGGTGATCATATCTTAAATGAGCAAGTTATTCTGTACTCAAGCTCTGTAGCCATTTTCTGCCAGCTTGCTTCCCAGTGCATGCCTGGATACAATCACCTCAGTGCACTTAAGCCTGACTGTTAAAGAGTTTCTTGGTAATCAAGTCTATCATGAAAGGAAGTTGAACAGAAAATCAGATTTATTATGTAGCTACGCCCATCTGTCTGCTGTGGTGAAGAAGCCCAAAATAAGTAATTCAGAGATGTTATTGAGCTTCTCCAGGCTGGAAGAAAGATGAAGATTTGTCCTCTTTCATTCATGTCCTTAGACATGTTCATCAGTATAATCTCTGTTGAAGATAAGGTCTTGAGGAACATGGGACAATTGATTTTCCAATCAGCAAGACGATTAGAGGATAGTTAGAACAAAGTAAGGTAAATAGCTGAATCTGTAGAGTGAGTTCATTTATTCTTCTGAAGTAGCTTCAAAGTGAATTTAAATATAGCAAAAAGCAGTCATTTCTTGTTTCAGCTCTATTTAATCTCAAAGACTGATGATCTTTTTTACTTGAAGATGACTGGACACTTCAGTAGGAAAGTAACTGCTGATTCTGTACATCTGTTCTAACAGTTGCTTTCAATTATATCATCTCTTATCTGGCAGAAGTCCTTGAAAAATTGTGTTTTATCCTATCACCTTAAAAATTAGAAACCTTAATAGTTACAGAATTTCAATAATAGTGTTAATGGAAGATGTCATTTGCAAACACCTAGCAAAGGTTTATAAAGATCCATGAAATCCAGGATTAAAACATCATAAAAATAGTAATGTTCTGTCTTGAAACTGGAATAATCTAAATAAAACTGTTCCCTGAATTGATCTTCTTAGTATCTACAGGTATTAACATGCACTGGATAAAAGTTCCTAGTATTTTAAGCTATTATTTCTGGGTTTTTTTCTCTCTATCTAATTATATATAGTTAAATGAGTTAAATGAACAGGCAGGTAGCCTTTGTTGGGTGCAGGTTGCAGTGAATGACCACCGAAAGGATTCCTATGAATGGGCTATCCTTAAAAGTGTATCATGCAACAACTGCCCCTGGTACCCATTTGAGGGCCTGTAACAGGGATATAAAGGTAGTGGGGATGATTTCTGCCTCATAAGCCTCTAATAGTCCATGATCTCTGTGACTGGAGTTTAAGAGGGGGGTTTTTTGGCCTTCCTGCTTTATCATCACAGTATTTTACCAGCAGCTGGAATTGCTCTACAGATACCTTTTGTGAAATGAGACTGCAGGAGTGCCAGTTCTGTCAAACTGGTGGACACAGATGTGTGATTTCAAACAGTGTTGCCATGTTATTGAGGCTGGGAGTTACTGCTCCCAGAGAGCAGAGGCAGCCAAACTGAAGGCATTTGTGTTTCACCATTTTATTTTTGGAGCTGGTAGATCAGTGTGATCGTTATGCTAAGGTGCCAAGGGATGAATTTTGCTATCTGTGGTACAGACCCATTGTGTCCTGCTCTCTCTGTTAGGCAGAACATGACTTTGGGCATAGAGGCCAACAAGGCAGATAAAGGCAGTAAAATCCTAACCCACAGCAGTTAAACCCATCCAAGATCATCTATCACAGATGTTAGAGGAAAAGTCTGTTTTCTTAAGAACTCTACCTGCTGTGATTGTATTATGAAGAAATTTTATCTGAGAGAAGCTTCAATGCATGGTGAAGAAAAGCCCTTCTGTAATGACAGAACATAGGTTCTTATTTCAGAGAAAGAAAACATTATAGAAGTTGAGCTTGTTTCTTCTGCTGAACCATCTACATTCTTGCAGTTGCAGTGAGTGTTTTAATGTGGGTCTAAGAATTAGAGTCACCTTGACTTCTTCAAATGTGAGCTGCTTTTTGTATTCTCTACAGAATCTTGCATCTTAGTGAATTATCTTTATTATTAAATTATCCAGAATGGCAAACTTCAAAAAAGACCTCATGATTGCAGAAGAAAAATGAAAGTACACTGTAGAAGGACAATTTTTGGCTTAAAACAAGGCATAAATGTGTATTGCTCTATAGTGTTTTTCTGTATGTTATATGCTTTAATTCTTACATGCATCCACCTGGTTTCAATTTTCATTATAGTGAAGTTTGGCATATATGCTTTTATCTGTGTTAGGCCCGGGCTTTATAGATCACTTATGAACAGAGAAGAAAAGGAAGCTCTTGTCCTAAATAGTATACTGTAATACAGGAGTGTATGGTTCATTTGAAAAAGCTTATGAGGGGGATCTTCTAACATTTTTGAAAGAGAATATTACAATGAAGTCTTCATTTCCAAGTGCAGAGAGAGCCAGATGCATGCCCAAAGCACATTCTTCTCTTTTGTCTGTAAGTGGTAATTGCACAAAAATTGTGTGCATAAATGTCCACTTTCATGTATGTTTGACTCCATGGGTACCTGTGCCTGGAGCTGCTGACCTGGCACAATGTCCTCTCCGTGTGTGTCTGACTACAAGCAGTTAATTTATTTATTTCCTTATTTATTTCATTTTCAAGTTTTAAGCCTGGCTATAGACCTGTACTTAAAGAATGATAACCACCTCAGGATAAGTGAATATCTGTTTCCACTTACATTAGCCTAAAATAAACCACACCATTTTTGAGGTGTCAGTAGGTTTCCTAGTGCTGAAACCTAGGCTTGAGCTGATCATAATTACACATAGCTGTGTTTCTAATCCATGGGAAATTTTAGACACCCAAAGGGGAAAAAGGTTTCTTCTATTGACTATTTTTCAGAAGTTTTCCTCTTTCTCTTCAAGTCTGGACAAGACTGAAAATAGAGTAAAGCAATAATGACTGCTTTGGGATTTGAATGGGTTTCCTGAAGCTTCTTCAATAGATGGGGTTTTCACAATCTGCTAAGGACTTGCTATATGAATATCAGATTTATTTTGGAAACGTGCTTCCTGCAACTGAGACTGAAACATTCAGAATGGCCACTTGGCACCTGACAGGCCCTCAGTGGTTTGGTTCAAAGGCCAAAGGGCATCATTCTCTTGAGCCTCTATTTCTTGGGATTATTTTTTCTGCATCAAGAATTGGAGTTTGTGAATAGGTGGCACAGCATTCTTGTTGGCAGTGACTTTAAAACCATTTAAAATCTACACAAGACCTTAGAATTGCCACATTTCTTGTCCCTTGCAGTCCTGTTGTGAAATGCGTTTCTTCAACTTTGCTCATTCCAAAACTTTATTGCATCAGTATGGGAATGAAGAGAGAAAAACCCGTGCTTCAGTCAGATGGTTAAAAATAGGGAGGAAAGGTCTTGGTTGATGAGCTGTCATTCTGCATGTGTTGTGCAAAAAAAAAAAAGTATATATGGTTGCTCGATAAGAAGTTAATTAAACAGGAAATATGTGCATATTTGCTGCCAAAAATCTGGAAAATTCAGTATCTTAAGGCTAAATCAAAGTATTTTAACGAGGTGTTTGAAAAAGAAGAGAGGTAAAGCAACTTGTTTCTACTTGAGAAGAGCAACACCTTTTAGAAAAATGTTAATTAATGCAATATTGACTTGAGATGTAATACAAGGAGTAGGGTGGCCCAAGTTTTAAAAATCTGCTTGATATCATGATAACCCACTTAAATCAAAGGTTATCCTTTGAAATATCAGGTACATCTATGGATGGATCTGTCTGTACTGAACACTGGAGCAAAACTGTATTGAACACCACGTTAGGTCAGGCATGGGCTGCTGAAATACACACTCTGGCTGCAATCAGCAGCTTTGTCTCCTGTGTGCCATAAATGTGCTGGATCTTGTGGGGGTGATATGGAAAGGCAGAGCCAGGACAGGGAGAGGATAGAACTGCAGAGCAAGGTTAGAGCAACTGGTAGGTGTAGGGACTAGGAGGCAGGAGCAAGGGGATGTGACTGCAAATACACCCATGCAGAGCCTGCAAGGTGAAGTCAAGCAGCTCAACCTCAGTGTGGAAGCAAAAAGGGAGCCAGCAAAGGTGATGTAGGCAGAAAGAAGGGTGAGTGTGATGGCAGTGTGAGTGCCTAGCCTTTGACTCCAGAGACTTGTATCAGTAAGAAGACTGCACAGGGCAATTAGACTAACGGTGAGGTTAAAAAAATTAAAATTTCCATTGAGTTAGAATTCACTGATAGCTGCTCAACAAAGGTGGGAAGTGAGTGATGATTGGATTGCTGGACTTGTACCCAGCTGAATAGAAGCCCTGGGGTGTGGGAGCTTTTAAAAGTTGTTTTTCTCCTCGTGTATGTATATACTCAGCAAGATTTCTGAGGGAGTTGCACTAATTAACTCTTCTCTCCACCCCCACCCTCTTAAATTTGAGCTGAGTACAGCAGCAGCTATCAGAGTGGGATAGATGGGGCACAAGGTCCTTTCAGCCAGGCCAGGCAGCCAGCTGTTCTGAGTTTTGAAGCACATGTTTGAGCCTGAATCTTAGTCTCTCACTGCGAGTTGTGTTGGTAGCTGACGGAGGCAGACTTGTTTATCTGGGAAACTCCTGGTGAGGTAGAGACACACTCTAGATGGGTTCCTGTTCAGCAACCCATAGCAATGGCATGCTGGAATAATCCTTCTGTGTAAATGTTTCTTTTCTTTATTCTTTCAAGTGCTTGCTGACCTCATTTATATAGCATTTCACAGGGTACATCTGGTTTTGGTTGTTTCATGACTCAGTGTTCCAGTTTGCAAACGCAGTGCTGTGATTTAAAGCATCGTGTCAGGACAGTGATCTACAACTGCCTATGACCCAAATGTTGTTGCTGTTGCTCTTGGGCTCTGCTCCTGCTGTGCTGCTGCTGCTGAGACCCTGTGGCAGAGCCTGGCCCAATGCAGAGCTGCTCCTGACTTTTTCATCCCCTCTTTGTGCTTGAACACTACTTGTCCCCAGAGTCAAATATTCCTACCAGGCTGTAGTGTTTGCTTCCCACTAGAATTTCTTGAGCTGTGAGTTCTGTTTTACCCATTGACTCTTTTCTTTCACTCTAACCCACTTTATGAATTTGAGTTGCTGGGGGTAGATGCACTGTTTTATCCACATTAAGGCAATTTGTGTGGGTTACTGGGAGAATATTATGCAGGATGAGCTGCAGTCAGAATTGTTTTCTCTGATGCTTGTTCAGCTTTTGTACTTTTCTGTTGTGTGAGTTCACATACACTGCCCAGAAACCTTTTGTCAGGCAGGTGCATTTTGGTGTTTGTTTGGATTGCAACATCTATCTTGGTAGTACTAAATATATTCAGGTAACTCTCTTGCAGTTTTTTTGACAGAAAAGTTAATGATGATAAGATGAATGAGAGTATATATTTTTTTCTCCTGCATTTTTTTTCCTGCAAAATCTTAAGAGCTGCCCACAACCTTCTCAGATACATGTCTATCAAAGACAATACATGTCAGAATCTTCCACAAAGAAATACCTTTGAATGGGAACTGAGGAGTTCTGCTTAAATGTGTCACTAAATGTTCAAATGATACTCTCATCGGTTTCAGGATGGATTGTCAATTTCTGTGCTGTCTAACAGTTATAATACAGTTCAACAGCATGAAAAAGACTTTTTAGAATGTGTTAATTTGTAATAATTTGGTTTAAGGCAGAAACACTTACTGGAAATTTGCTTGCATTAAGTTACTACTTTAACTTAAATAACTAGGAGCTAGAGAAGGATTGAAACTAGACTGGAATATAAAACATATTTGCTTAAGACCCATGTAATGATTAAAAGTGAGGAAATAAGGAAGCTAGTGTAATGAATATTAATGTTTCACTCTGCTGTTTTACACTCCCCGTCTTCCACTGTTTTCGTTTGAGTTACTTGGTAGTGTATTTTTCAATAATAAATGTATACTTATTTTTAAGTGATGTCTTTAGACATTAAAAATCACAGCAGTTAATGACTTGAGTTTTGTAGAGCATGAGATTAATGCCATCATTTTAACAGGCAGTGTTTGATACTCAGATGAAGTGCTTGCTTAGCTAAAATTTGAGGAGGTGAAAGCTACCATCTAGATGTATCTCTGAGAGTACTACCACAAGTACCTACCGTTTGCATATTGCTGACCAGGTTTACAGAATTTTTTTTTCCCAAAGAGAGCAGGAATTCCAACACAAGAAAACCCCAAACAAAACATTTATTCAATTTTTAGCATTATGGGAGAGCAGAGTCACTTCTATATAACATTGTCTATGGGAGCAGGTAGAAGTAATGCTCTCACAGCTTCATGGAAAATTTTGACATGGAGGAACTTGATCAAACAAAAACATACTAACTTTTGTTCCTGAAAAGATCATCATCTTGCAGCAATGTGATGTGTCATGCCAACATTTTATGTCTTCTTTTCATTCTCTGTTTGTTCCTTCCATAATTTTTAAGTTAATGATTGTTATTAATCAACACATGCCCAGAAAAAGAGACCTTTCTTACTGGAACAAAAGTAGATTTTTGGGATTTGCCGCCTGGAAAGATAAATTCAGAATGTCAGCTTTTATAGCAGCATTGTGCTGTGCTGTATCCCAGCATTCCAGGCCAGTTTGCTGGCATTTCTCAGAGACATTTGTCCTGCAAGGTCTGACTTTACACCAGGGGCTGTGGTCGTGCAGAGACAGTATATTCAAGGCTTCTGGGCTGTGTATCCAGTATTGTTAGTGAAATCTAATTTTTAACATGCTGCTGCAGAAACTGATACTGAAGAATTCCTAAGATATGCTTTTGTGGCTTAGTGGCTCTGTTATAACTAATCTCAAAGAATAACATTTGGGCATGTGGAAGGTAAAGAACCTCCGTCAGCTTTTTCAAGAAACAGAGGTGAACTGCCTTTATCATGTTCAAATTCCTTAACAATAAAGCTAATGAATACAGCCAGACATTAATTTTCATAGGTTATTCCCTTATCCTTATCTCATACTAAAAGCTCTCCAAGGTCAGCTTCCAGCCTACAGGTTGATGCTAACAATTCTGGCTCTCTGCTGCTGGTCTGTTTTTGCAGATGCAGCTGGAATGGCTGTGAGTGCAGTCAGTCTTTTAGGCCCATATCCTTCACCATAACTTTGTCAGAGGCAGAGAGTGTTTGTGGGGAATGGACTGCAGTGTAAGGTCAGTGACACTGTAGTGCTGCTAAAACCTTGGAATGACTGAGAGCCAACAGGACATGAGGAGAGCTGCCATTGCTTGTGGTTTAGCTGGGGTGGGGTGATGGAGCTGGAAGGGTTTGCTATTAAGAGAATAAGAATGCTCTTCAGAGTCTTTGTAACTGGGATTAGCTCCAAATGCCACTGATGCTCTTTATAACTATTTCAGCAGCACTGGAGAAATGGTTTTTGGGTCTGAGATAAATTCATCTGCATATCTATGGCTGCTGCATCTGTATTGTTCTAGGCATACTGGGGCTAACAGAATTTCATTAATTTCAGGACTGAAGGCTCAGGCAGCTTGTCAGAATCTGGTATCTGCTTTTCTTGGGTGACCTCTGACATATGGAAGTTTTCTGTTTGTTGGTGGAACCAAGTGATAACATTCCTCTGTGGGTAGTGAAGGGCTTATTTCTCTTTTATCGTTTCCATTTGGAATTTTTTAAAATCTTGTCGGATTGAAAGAATGTTGAAATGCTAAATATTATTTAAATATGATCTTTTTTTCCCTTTCCCCCATATAGTCAATTCATCTTCACTAAAGTTTTGTACAGAAGTATGTCCAGAGCATTGTAAAATAGCACCAAATACATTGACTACCACTAAATAAGGTGATTGACTTCTTTCCTGGAAAACAGTTTCTGTATTCTCATTCATGTTACAAATTATTTCTGGCAAAAAAGAATACATATTGTTAACACCTCAACACTTTATATATAGTATATTTGTAGTTAATTCATTTTGTTTTGTTTTAAACAGGATTTATCTGGGGAAGGCTACAGAGACACTATTGGTGATGAACACTTTCATCTAGAAGGTATTTAATGAACAAAATTTTTTTGGTTAATGTAAAGGGGTATTGGAGTAAGTTAGTGAATAAATCAATGTGAGAATGCATATATTGAGAGTGCAGTTCTTGATATACTGATGTGTCATTTGTGTGAAAAAACTATTAAGATGGAAATTGGGTATTATTTTGTACCTGCTACTAATAGTACCAACAAAAGTCACCCAGTTGAATTGCGGGGACCAAGTGTTTTAATTCAAGGTCTTGCCATTTTCTGCAGGTACTTCTCTTGACATTGGTAGCAGTGGTGAATGTCACTGTCCCTGGCAGAGGTGACAAAGGAGTGAAACTGTTGGCACTGGGTTATGTGAGACTTTGCTCTCCCATCTGGGTTGCACAAACCAGCCTTAGAAACTCCCACGTTAATTTTTACAAGGACTAGAGACTCTTACTCAACATATTTTTCTTGAATGTGAATGGAATCATTATTGCCTCAGACAATTTCTCTTTCCATCTCATCTCCTCCTCTTGATCAGGCCGTTGAGATGGAATTGTTGTGGTGGGAAGGACCTTTGGTGCCTGTGAGTTTGGATGCTGTGTTCTGCCAGAGAGCACATCCAAGGTACTTTGAGCTTCAGGGACAAGTGGGGGTTCATGAATGGAGGAGATTAATTTGTTGCTCATTTCTTTCAAGGAAATGAGGCTTCAGAAACTCTCTAGTATAACAAGTGGCTGTGTGGGCTGTGTGCTGGATTTATGTTATACACTAGTAACAACATGCCAAATTTATTTAGAGCAGTGCACCATGCCAAGCTTAATCTGGAAATTTCTATACTTTTCCAATCCAATAATTTGTTTCTGGTATTAGAAGCTTTTGTATAAACACAATGTGAAAGATGCTCCATTAAGAATGTCTGCTTTCCAGCTCCTTACCTGTGCAATGTGTTAATTTATCATGATTCTTGGACTCCAAGTTTCTCTTATCCCTGTAGTTTACAAAGACTGCATGTCCTGTATGTGCCATAACACAGGAACTCAATTTCAGCTGGTACTTGTAGGCTTCTGTTAATCACAAAGGCAAACTGTGCTTGGCATGATGGAGTCAGTGTTTGTTGAGTGGTTTTATATTTAACTTTGTCACAGTTTTCCAATCTCCTCTCAGTAGGACATAATGATAATAAAGGGTAGAATTTTAATTTTAGAATTATAGGAGAAACTACTTCAGACAGGATATTAAATGTCACCAAGGTGAATAATTTTATTTTCTTTATCTCATTCTATCCTTTCTTAACTCTAATAATTTCTTTCTTTATTGTGTAGCATTTTCTTGCATAGCAAACATAATGTTCAATATTTAACATTTTCAAACTAGTCAGCAGCAAGATTCTGTTTATTAGAGTGCAAAACCTTTTAGGTAACTGTCTAGAATTTCAGTCTTTCAGCAGTTTCACATTATTGCTTCTAATGAGTCTCGTTTGTTATGAAGTAGCTGAGTAGTGAAGACCAGATCTAGATTCCAGCAGTGGTCCATCCTTTGTGTGCTGTCACCAGGGAAGAGCTGTTCTGTGGCACCTTTCCAGCTGGGAGGAGATGACTCTTCCCACCCTGTGCTCTGGCAAATGCATGCAGGTTGTCAGAGCTTGCTCCTCATCCCTTCTGCTCTCAGATTTCCATGCTGGGGGCAGTGATAACCACTTCCTGTTCTGTTCAGATATTGAAAATCTTTTAATTATCAGACAATACTACAAGCATTTTTTAAAGCATCCTTTTTGTGTAACTTCATACATTTTACTGGCGTCATACTTTAATGGTTGTGCTAGTACTAGCACAGAATTGTGATATTAGATAAAGTGAAGCTGAAACATGATTTGAGATCCTTGGTAGGGCACAGATGGAATTCTTAGGTACAAGTTGGCAATTGTCATACCTCTTCTCTGCACAGAAAAGTTTTTGTGGGAAAATGTAATTAATGTTCTAGAACATAGAACATCTGTCCATCTAAAATAGTTGTTCTGCCTTTATGTTGCTGCCTCATGATCTTTACATATTACTGGTTTAAAACATGTGCTGGATCATTATCTATGCATGTGTCATAAGGTAACATCAAAATCACCAACGGCTTGAGAGACAGGGATCTGTAACCCCAAAAATGGTTGGTGAGACTAAGCCCAGAGAGAGCAGGAATGGCGAAAGAAAGACTTGAACCCAGCTCTGCCAAATACCATGCATCAGTGAACTGTATTCTCTCTTCATAAATATGTGGTAGGGATGAAAAAGAAAGATTTCTCAGATTCTGTAGCACTCAGCGAGTGCTTCAGTTCTGGTTTGGGGGAACGTTAGAGCCTTCTCACTCAGGAACTTTATTGGAGAATAAATCTGAGTTCTTTAGAAGACTCTCACTGAAAAGACAAAGTGGCAATAAGAGAAATAATTGAATTCCTTATTTTGTTTTACATAGCCAAGTTCATTACCTTTTTTTTCCTTCCCTCTCTTTTTTTCCCCCCTCTTAGCTGTCTGAGCAGTACAGATAAAAAGAACTCTCTTTGCTGGATTTAACTTCTGTCTTGTTATGTAAAGCTTGATCAAATCCTTTCGTCTTAACAGACTTAACTGGCCAACAGCAAAAGGCTCGGGATTCTGGGATTAAGATTGTATTTGGTAAGAGGACTGGTGCATTAGTGCTTTCTTTTGAACTATACAAAGAACAAAGTAAACATCAAAAGCATTAAGCCATGAGAGCGGATTGTTGACTCAATGTTGCTGCATGACAAGAGGTTAGAACTCAATAGCGGCAGCTCTGTTTATTGAGTGCTGTGCAGAAAGAAACGGTTTGACCAGCATTGTCTCTTATATCCACCACCTGCCTTTGATTTTGCTGCTGGGCAAGTCACTAAATTGAAATTTTTGGATTTTCTCTTATGTGGTCAGTGATTTCCTTAGATAAGAGACACCAATGGAAACATCAGTCTCATAGTCTGTGTTCCTTCTTCGTCTTTCATTAATACACAACAATTGGTCGTGCTGGATATAGGTAGTTGTGGATCCATTTGCATCTTTCATTCCAAGTGATTTCCCACTGCCTTTCAGAGCCTTCCACTTGCCACAGTTGGAGTGTTTGTGCTGTCTTCTGTGGCTGTGAAGGAATGTCTTGTGCTCGAACTTCCTTGTCCCCCAGTTTCTGCACAGGAAGGATGTGCTCCATCACCCTTCACGTGTAGGGTAAAAGAGCTCCCATTTCCTCTTCCTTGTCCCTATAGAAGTATGTCAGAACTAAATGGCTTGGAGTGGTTCTGGAAGACGTCACAAAAGCTATCACAGAAATTGGGAGATATTTTCCATTTCGAGCTCGTGGAGAAGCTAAAATGGCAGGCAGGAATCAGGTGCAGGATCAAGCAGCAAGTCACTCTTCTGCCATGGATAAAAGCAGGTGGTTGAGAAAGATATCTGCTATTTGTGTGCTCAGTAACATCCAAGTTCTCCCTCAGCTCCTCTAGCCATAAGTAAGCCTCTAATGAATTGTTTGAGAATCCTGCTCTTGTTTTCCAGAACTTTTTTCACCTCCTTTCCCTGGACCCTTTAAGAAATTTTTGCAGCTAAAACTTGTAGACCAGGAGAGCTTTCTTATCTGGATCATTCCATGTCTTTCTGAAATAAACTGGGGTTTCTCCATCTTATCACTTGAACATTTAAAAACTTCTCTGAAAGTTCAGCTCAGGACTCCTGATGCAGTCCACTGATGCAGACTGATTGTATAAAGGGCTGATTTCTTCCTTGTCCCAGTACAAGCTCTTTGGAGCTCTGTGGGATACAGCTGCCTTTTGGGGCTCAAAGGGAAGTCTTGAGCTTCACCTTGATACCTAAGCTCCTGTCCCAATTATTTATGCAATAATGTGATTTCTCATGTCACTGTTCTCTTGAAAAGTATGACTTAAGTATTTCTACTAATCAGAAATCTTGCATCTCTTGAGATCAATCTAGTCCTGTAGCTGTCAGAGGAGCTGCCTTTTACATTGATAGCAATCTGTTCCCTGTTTCATTTGTCAGCCAAGGGTGATGTCTTGATTATTATTCTCTCAACAGAAGACTGGAGAAGATCCAAGCCTTCCTGGTGCCTTATCTGAACATGATATCCAAAGCCCTCCTGAAAGTAGTGACAGAGCTTGGCCTGAATCAACAAACCAAATTTTTATATGTTTTTCATGTCAAATGTATCTGAATCCCTAGATGTAAGATGTTCCCTGTTCTAGTACAGAAAGGACAAATTAGTCAGATCATCTTGTCCATTAATGTTAGAAAGCCCTCCAGCGGAGTTCCAAGCACATGTTGTTGCTGAAAAAAAAACTAGCATATCTGTAAAAAGAGCTACTTGTTGCACTTTTCACATATTTACAAGTCATTATGGGATTTTTAAACCTGCAATTAAAGCATTCTGTATTCAGCAAAGCAGAAAATAATTCTTAACATTGTTATAAGTTTTTCAGCTTGCTGCTAGTGTGTGCAGTCTGTCCTTCATGTCTTCCTCCCCAGCATCCAGGGAATCTGTGGTTAGCGGTGTTCCAGCAGGAAGAGCTGTGCTGTTATTTTTGATTTTAATAAGGACCAACATGCAAACAAGGGACCAATACTGAAGAATGAATCGGTGATTTAAAGTTGCTGATCTTATGCCCAGCTCTGACAGCCTGCCTGGATCCCCCAGCTGTGCCTGCTGCCCTCTCCACACTCATCCCAGACAAACCAGTGGCAGGAACATGTTTGCTTCCAAGGGGATGCTTCCCTTTGCTGAGGCTGCAGCAGCAGGGGAGGCATGTGGGAGCCTTCTCTACTATACCCCACAGCAGGGCTGCTCCTGTGGGAGATAACTCCTTTCCTCTCCCTCTCTCTCTCCATTCAGGACAGATTCAGTGAAGGTTTTAGTTCCTGGAGTTTTTTCTAATATTAATAAGTGGAAGAATATTTGTTGGGTTGTCAGCTGAGAAGGAAGGGTGGTAAAGTATGGTACTTGGGCCCAAATTGTTTATAAACTTGTCAGCAAAGGAAAACTTGAGAAAGCATTTCGACTAGTTTTAGCTAACCTTCTACTTGCCCGGGAGACACTTCTTACTTCATTAATCACCTAACTCTAATAAATCAATGTATTGTCTTAAGCTGAGCTCTGAACAGGTAGTAAAACGCAGCTATATCAAATTGAATTTCTCTCTAGTTAATGCTTTCAGTTATAAAGGCTATTTCTTTTCTAAAGCTTAAACAATTTTTTAAAAAAAAATTATCTATATGAAGTTCCTGTGTATTTATAGAAAAGGCATAGATTGTATCTTGCACACAGGCAAATTTGCTTTATGTTGGCACCACTGTTATTTCCTGTAGGTACTATTGATGCAGGCTTGGTGCTTTGGAGAAAATGATGGTCTCTTCTCTCTCAGGTTCTTAGACTGAATGCCTGTTTATCCCTGACACTGCAAATAGAGTGTTAATAATTCTACCTTAAAGTGCTCTTGTGGTCAGCCTTCTGGGGTGTTATATGGGAACTCTGCATTTTAATGACTTGTTGCTAATCCTGAGCACTTACCATAGATTTGCTATGCATGAATATATGCTATGTGATCACCTCAGACTGGTGAGTTCCTACTCACTGGCTGTGTTTTTTTTCAGCTCCCAAGAGGTTTCTGCTGTATCCTTTCCTACTACTGAATATGACATGAAACAACTCAGAAAAATGTCTCCAGCCACGGGGTGACCCACTGGCAGCAGCCACCAGTGTGTGACAAGCATTGGGTCCCTGCTGAGGCTGGCAGCTGATAAGCTGGTGGCTGTGGGTTGGAAGGAGCAGCAAGGACGTGGGGTGTGGGGAGGAAGGAGCAGGGGAGAGTGCCAAGAGAAAACTGCTTGGTTTGGCAGTTAGAATAAAAGTCACCAAAGAACATGAGACTGGTAGGATTAGCAGAAGTTTTCCTGTGGTTGTGCACAGATCCAGGAAATTATAAGAAGCAGGTAGGCTGCTTGCCATGAGTGGGAGGAAAATCCTACGGCATGAGGCACTTTAAAAAAAAACTAAAAAAATACAAAATTGTACAAGTGTTTCTTAACATTAGCTGTTCCAGTTGAAGGGGGTTGGTATTTGGATCAGAAGCTTTTCCTTCTAGAGCTGCTGTTTCAAGTGCAGCCAGGTCAGTAGTGATGAAAGACTGTTGCCATCCAACGGTTGCCCATGGCCTGTGTGTAATGAGTTAGTGGTCTCCAGGTGTTTCCAAATGAACCTTTACAGTGTGTCTAACAGCTCCCACCCATGTTGGCAAGCAGAGCACGGAAAGGCAGTGAAAAGTGGGCTGTTAGGACAGCTCGGAGGGTGAGCTTTTCTCCTCACACTGAGCTGCTGCTGTGTGGAAGGCATGTGCTCTCCTCCCCATGTCCTGCCTGCTCCCTGCACGGAGTTGCTCTCTGTAGCTGAAACCCCACCAGCTCCGACTGGTGCTGCCTAACAGGCTGAGATAGATGATGTGTTTGGGAGTGTTCTGGGTTATAATCCTCTGCATTACACTGGGAACATCATACCTGCTGTAAGTAATAGTTTCACACTGATCTCTGTGTTCAGATCATTCTGCACCTGGAGAGTTATACTGAACACAAGCAAGTGGCATGTTTGGTTCAGGAGCAGCATAGCAAGGCTGAGACTGGAGCTTGGGATTTTCTGCAACCATGTCCCTTAAAATATGATAGAGTTACCAGGTACAGTACACAAGAAAACCTTCCAAACTTACAAATGGTCTGTATTCTTTATGATGGTTGAAGAAAGCCAAATGATAATAGGGAAGTACACAAGCACCTCAAAAAAAAGGTAAAGAATCAATCCTTAATGAATATATTGAATATGGAAAGCTTTAAAATAATATTCTGTGCATGATATTTATAATAATGGTTTTCTATGTTCTTTCTATCTACTTAAGAGTGGCAACTATTCTTTCTTCCAAAGACAAGATAAAGCTCTTCCTGAGTGGTCAGTGGAAAAAGAATCAATTAACAATAAGAATATTCTTTTATTCTCAGCTCTGGGGTAGTCATGAACTAGTTTGCTAGGAGGCAAAAAGTCACCTGTTAAAAAAATCATCTGTCACCTACAGGTCTCTCAAGCTGCTTCTCTCATAGCATGTGAGAGCCAAACCATCAGGAGGGTGCATGTGGGAAGCAGCAGAATCAAAGGCCAAAAGGGCAGGGAGATCTCATCAATGGCAGAGAGCTCTTGGGTTTGCTTTTGGCATCCCAGAGGTGAGCGAGGCGTCGTGGTGGATCTCTGGCAGCAGGCTGTCAGCACCCAGTGGGCTGCTCATGTCTGTGGTGGAGCTTGAGGGAAGGTTCCCTGCAGCAGGACTGGGAAATGGGTGCCAGGGCTGTGAGGGCTGTGGTGTGTGCCTGTGGCTTGCAGGGCTGGGTGTCAGTGATGAGGTGAGCTGCTCGTTGGGCTGGCTGGGTCACTGTCACACTGAGTGCAGAGCAAGGCAGGCACACACAGCTCTGCCCCAGCTGCCCACCCTGCGGTCTCACCTGGCAAACCCTGACCCCAGCCTGGGCTGGGTCACCACTGCCCAGGGCTGTCCTGCTCTCCTGCCTCGGCCCTGCTGGGTGCAGCTCAGGTGAGCCTTGGCATGGGATGGACTCGGGTGTACCTGTGAGAGAGGGTCCCATCTGTGGCCAGAGATAAAGCTGTAGAACTGTACATGGGCAGCAGTACAATAATGTACTTGAACTTTGCCCCAGGACATCCACCACCAAGAACAAAGAATGAAATATGGGAACAAGTCAGGAGTTTGAAAACAATCTCGCTGGAAACATGATGAATACCAGTGGTTTCATTTATTCTACTTGAACAAAGGTCCTTTTCTACTTTTAATTTCCCAGCAACGATTATTACCAGTTATTTTTCTTGTAGCTTTGACCACAGTTCATGGAGGTTTTATTAAACATGTTTTTGAAAAGTGATTCGAAATGCCATTCTTCTCTGACTCTCTTGTGACTCTCTCTTTTCTTTTATTTTCTTTTCTTTTTTCTATTTTTTTTTTTTACCCATGTGAAGCTAGTGCATATTTCCAGTCAAAGATTTTGGACTAGATAATACTCTCATGCTGGGGTTCTTAGAATTATTCCAGTTTTTTTCCCTTGTAATTGAAAGAAGTTTTGGCCTTTGATATTTCAGAAGACAACATATTTGTTTCAGTCCCCTTGCCTTTACATGAAACACTGCACTCATTTTTAGAAATTTTGAATACTGCATTTAATAGACAATATGTCCTGCTGCAACTCCCAAATATTCCTGATGTTGCAAGTTTTCTTGTGTTCCACTGACCCGTGACAGAGCAACTGAGCTTGAGTGCTGCCTTTGCTGGGTTTTTGATAACTTTCTGTGAAAGGTTTTTGTTTAGACCCCATGGTCTGTTAGGGCCCTTCACTTCTGCCCATAGGGATTTCATATCTTGTGGTGTCTCGTGGGGACACTCAGTATGGCAGGATTGAATAATCCTTGCATTTCTGGGCCTGAGTTTAGGAGCTGTTGTTTTCTATGGATGGCCTGCCTGATAGATGCAAAGTCAGCCTGAGCCTTGGGCTGGGTGAGTTTAGCCACAACAACCCTCTGAACCTTGCAAACACTGCCGTGTGTAGATGCAGAGCTGTGGAGGCAATTTCATGACAAGCATGTTGCTTTGCCAGTTGCTGTTCCAATTTCAAAGTGTGTATCAGTCAGGGTGCTTTTGTGTGTTTCAACTCCACTTCTACTGCAGTAGCTACAGAAACCCAAAGTTTTACCTCACCAGGCAGAACAAGTGCCCTTTGTTACCTAGACAGATTACAGGTTTTTCTAAAGTCTGCTCTTCATAAAAGCCCAGCTTGAACAGTGGAAATTCTGACTTGCCTCAGATACTGAGGAGACTTTTATAGTTTCAAGTAGCTCCAGGGTTATATTTTAAAAGTTGAATTTCATCACATGTTTCAAGTTTGGTGGAAAAAAAAAAAAAAAGCATGATATTTTTAGCAGAAAAAAGTCCCCCCACACCTTTTTTATTAACAGATGTTTCATCTCAATCATATCCAAACCTCAAAGCACAAGTAGCAGTCAACCTTATTCTCCTGTGGAGAAAGAGATAAAATGTCATTTGTTTGGAAGACAAGCTTTTTTTGTAACCACAACTAGTTTGTGAGTAAAAGCAAATAATAAATGCAGCACTGTGGGGTTGTGGAAATGAACCTGAAGCAACATTTCTGCTCTTGAAAGAGCTTGGAGTCCAGCTGCTCTTATTAGGTGGAAAGTCCCAACCCCCAGTCTACCAAAAAAAATCCCGGAAAACTACCAGCAATCCAAAAAGTTTTTTCTTGCTTTATAAATCTGTTCCAGCAATCCAGGTCCTTTCACCAATAAAATACGTCATCCAGAGTTCTCAACTTTGCACCAAAAAGGATTTAAAACTGTAAAGGTAACAGAATGAGAGGAAAGGAATAGGAGTTGTAAACCAAAATATCCAGAAGTAAAAGGGCCTCTACCCAAGGGATTTCAGAGGGCTCTGGAGGAGGGGAGAGCATTTCTGTGCCTGGCAGCCAGGGCTGTGCTCAGGCTCAGTGCTGGCTCAGGAGCTGCCAAGGGGAGCCAAGGCAGCCCTGGGCTCTGTGCATGGAGGGTGTTTTCAGGAGGGAGTTACAGTCCATCCCAAGGATGTGGAGGTATAAAGCTGAAGTGTGGTGCTGCAGACCCTTGTTTTGCTGTTTTGAGGAGCCTTTAAAGAGAGTAGAGCTGTAGGAGGACATCTTTGGCAAAGTGGGGTTCTGATTAATCCTCTCCCTGTGCTCCTGCAGGACTCCATGAGAGCTGCCCTGTCCCAGGCACCTGTGCCCTGCAGGGACAGCTGCCCAGCCCCTATAGCACATAGTTATTGCTGCCCAGATTCCCAAATGCTACATTTGAAGGTAAATTCACAGTGACAGTGTCCAGGAAAATATTACAGGAACTTCCACCAAAGGGGTAGCTCAAAGGGGAAGCTGGATCTTGAGTTGCAAACACGTGGGCTCTCTGGAACAACAGGAAGGGCTGGCTCCTCCTGAAAGGGTGCTCCAAATCATGTTCCTAACCATCTCCTCTTCTGTGTTTGAGCAGTATGAGGGCTTCCATCGCTGGCTGAGGTCTTTAGGCTGTACTAATTACCAATGGTGAGCAGATACTTGCCTTTGCTCTGTGGGAATTCTTTGACGAGATCCTGTGTACTCTCCCAGACTTGGGTGGTTGAGTCAAGCCATGATGGAATTTATTTCTCTGCATGTTTAGCAGTGTATGGTGCATCACCTCAGTACCATTCCTCACCCATGCATAAATACAAAAAGGGAAAGAGACGTGTGCATGTATTTGCTGGACTATTCATATTAATCACAATACTGCTTTTCTCTTGTTTTGTGGATCAGCCTCCTTTCTCCCCCTGCCTCAGGTGTAGGGCTGTGAGGATGGCAGCACTGAACCTACTACTGAATATTAACTATTAAAGAGTTGTCAGATCTCTGTGTAACTAATCCATCACAGCCAAAATAATGTTCCAGCAAGGGTGGACCACATTGCCCTCTATAAAAGGTTAGCTCTGTGAGGGTCAGAGTGACATTCATCCTCATGGGAAGCAATTCTGATGAATTGGAAATTACAGTTCAGATACCTTTAGAGGCCCTGTTATCACAGGAAAGGTGGTATTTTCTTATTGAACATCGAAGTTAGATGGGAGCGAGTTAATATCAAAGTCTACATTATTAATAACATTACCTGCTTGGTCTTCATTTGAATAAAGAGTTATGCAGAGGCTGGGTTTTTTTCTTCTTTTCCTTCCCTTGTGAATCTCAGGGGGAAAAAGTCCAAAGAGACAAAGACAAAGAAAATTTAAGATAGAAAATCCTATGTGAATGTGCATGTGTGAAACTTACACTGAGAACGGATTTTTAAAAAGCAAAATTGTTACCAGTTACTAATCAAAATCAGTATAGGACCAACTTTAGAGAAGAGAGGCCTTTTTTCTTTTGTTTTAAGTCACAAGTGATGAGCTGATGTCCCCATCTGTCCCTGTTCAGTAACAGAATTCAGCACTTCACAGGCCCATTCAGAGCCCCAGGGACATGTAATGCTGTAAGGAAGTGGTAAGTGGTCCATATGATAGTGACAGTTTTCACTTAAGGAACACTTACCCACGATAAATGTTACAACAGATTGCATTCTGTTCATATGGGTTTTGATATGTCCACTGATCAAAAAAAATCTTGTTTCTACAGGTATCATCCTGAACTGTTCTGACCAAAGCTTATGGAGATTCTTCCCTGCTTTTGTGTTCTACTCCTTTCTTTTTTTCTTTTTTTAAGATGGGGTGGGGAATGAGAAATGATCTTCTTTGATCTCCAATGAGGAAGGAAAAAAAAAAGACCGTTCTGTTCAGGCTTTTGGCTAACACAACAAACAGTGTTTAAAATTTAACTTTGCTTAATTAATTAGTAATTCTGTTTAGTGCTGTCTGATCTTCATCCAAAAGGTATTTTGAAGCTTGAGAACTGAACATCAAAGTGTATTGGGTGAAGATGGTCAAGTAAGGCATTTAATCTGGCAGTTTCTGTTGATGAAATACAGCCAGTTGGGGAACTAATTGGAAAAGGGAATCATAATCTGGCAAAATTCAGCAAACTCTCTCCCTTTAGCAAACTCCTTCCTGAGAGAGTGTGAGATATTTAGGTTTGGTGTTGAAGCATGTATGAGTTTCACCCCGGCTAGGAGATAGATACCACATTGTCTTTTGTATTGCACCTTTAGTACAAAATTTTTTTTTGTAAGGAAATACTAAAATAAATCCACCCTCCTCTCCCCAACACAACATCCAAAAAAACCTCCTGAAACCATCCAAACCAAAAAAGCTAGACCTAGATAGAAACCTGTGAATCTGCTTCAAAGTTTGGAAATACTTCTACTTAGAAATGTCAAATTATTTGGATTGGCAGAAGGAATCGAACCTTTAAGGGAGGTGGTGTTGCACAGACATGTGAGTTTGACTATATTTTTTTCAGGACAGGAACTGTTCTCTGAATTTTTGAGTGAATTTCAGTTTAGCCATTCCACACTGTACCAGTAGTGTCTTGTCAGTTAGTGCCTTGCCTGAATATTTAAAACATATTTTGATTGTCTATTTTTGTTGGGGTTTGTTTTGGTTTGGGTTCTTTTTTCTTGTTTTTGCAAGCTGTCACAAGGTCTGAGTCACTACCCCTCTGCTCTGTCTCCTCCTGGTCAGGTGCTGGCAGGAGGTCTTGTGACATTGTGACATTTTTTTCCCCTATGGTGTACAATTGAATCTTTAGTGTTGTGACTGTCAACAAGGAACCATGAAATTGAAGAACATGGGTTCTCTCCATATTTTCTGGTTGAAATACCCATCCCAGATTGGTAGGAGGCACTGCTACTACATCTTCCTCTAAATTGGTTTTGACTTGTTCCACTGGACGTAAAATGGACAATTAATTTCCCTACAAGAAGTTTCAGAGAAGGCAGCGTGATCTTTGTTGTTCTGAAGGGTGTGTCTAATTCATCAGCTTCAGCTTTCAGACAGGGAAAGCTGAATTCATGCTTCTGGCACGGGCCCAGGACCAGCCTGTTTTTCTATGTTCTTGTTCTGGTGGCTGTGGAACAGGAATGTTCCTCCCTGATCCCAGTTCTCCCTATGTTCACTTTCCACTGGAGAGGAGGGCCTTTGCTCAAGCAAAGTTATCTCCATCAGGGATATATTTCAATCAAATCAGTGGGATAAAACAAAGTGTGCATAATGGGGGTGATGTTTCTTAATCCATGGCCTCCAGGAGAACTTAAAAGTGAAATCTGAATGTGAATGTAATTGTTAATTAAAGGACTTATCCTCAATTTAGACTTTCAAACATAGTTGTTATTGCTCTGGTTGTTGCACGGTGAGTGAGGAATGTCAGTTATGTTTGTCAAACCTGCTTTGCAATGAGAAAAATGTTGGCAGAACCAGATAACTTAGACATCAGAGACCTCAGATAAAACAATGAAATTAATGCTCTTTCTATCCCTTCGGTTCTCCTGCATCTGCTAGATCCGTAAATTGGAAGGGAAACCCTGACCCTGTTGATGTCCATAGGAATTTTGCTACTGAGCTTGTCCAGCTTCTCCCATAGTTCTGCTTTTTGAATTAAGGTGATACCACAGTCACATACCTTTTAGAATGGCTGTCCTTCCAGAGAGGTTCTGAAGTTGTTTATCTATTTAGCCTGAGTTCTCCTAACTGCTGTGCAAAATTTAGGGTTCGTAGCCTGGACTTGGACATTCATCTAAGTTGTACCCTTTGATTCTGGCCTCAAGATCTTGTTAATCCATCTGGCTGAAATGCAAAGTACAGTTGAAAACTGGAGTGAAGCTGTCCTTACTTTGAGAAGGCAGATCATGTGATAAGGAGCATGGTCCTTTGCTGGAATGATCCTTTGAGAAATGTGGAATGACATGCCACCTGAGTGAGGGTGGAAGTTTAAACAGTCACTTTTCCACCTGAGTGCAGCTCTATTTTGGTATTTTCTTTTTTCTCCCTTATTGTCAGATGGAGGATGGAGACAAGAGAAAAATGTTTTTTCTGCCTTAAGCTTACTATTCTAACCTCATTCAACACACAGAGCAGAGCAATCAGTTTACCTCATTTCTGGGATATTTTGGTGTTTCCTAAGGAGCATTTTGAATTATTACCCCCTTTCCTTAGGAATGAAAAAAAAAACCAAAAAACCAAAAAAAAAAGACTTAATTCTTCTGGGATGAGTTTTAATATCTTTAAACTAGTGTTCTTCTCTCACTTTTTTCCTCCCCCACTTCAGTTATGAACAATTGGGTGGTAGTAATTAACAGTTGTAGAGAGAAACATCTGGTAGTACACTTAAGCCAGTCAGTTTGTTTTTCGTGAAAGAATGGTATTTCACAATTTTTCCAAGTTAATATTTTTCCTTTATTGTCTTTCCAATTTCAAATATTGTCCAGACGCATTTTTATGGTGTCTTAAGGTTATAGAAGTGAATACAAGACCATTAATAATGAACAAGAGAAGAACATAATAAAGAAAACATATGCAATATTTCAATTCATGAAACGTTCTGTTAGGGCACATTGTTTTTGAGAGCATATGGTTATTCCCACGAGAAGCAATACATATACTTTTTTTCCCCTCCAGTTGTGGATTCCCACAACAAGGGCTTGTTTCTCTGTGTATTTGTCTATGTAGCATGTTCTTTTTGTCAGGACTTGTTATCTGAGCAGGGAGGTAAGTAAGTATTTTTGCACAGATGATGCATTGTATGCAGACCTATTTCTGATGGCCTAGACTTTGGAAACACAAGTCTATTAATTCTCCACACTCCTTTGAGATAGCTATCTTGTCTGGTCTAGTTTAATATCATTGGCAGAGCTGAAAGGAAGTTCACATTGTGAATATATCTGAACCTTGGCATGCAGCTCACTGGTGCATCTCTGTTTACAGGCTGCCAGTTTTAACTGTCCCAAGCAGACATTCTCATTTTATTTATAAGTAGGCTCTGCATGTGTTTGTATCCCTCATGAAACTGAGCACATGTCAATAGTCAAAACTAAGTATAGCAGCAAGATACCAAACACTTCTCCTTCTCCTCTCAGACAAAACAGTTTGTATTTTTAAGTGTTCATTGGGTTTGGATAAGACCAATGGGGATATATGCACAGGCACATTATTTGATCACTTGTAAATACTATTTTAGTAACTCCATATTGCCCTTCAAAGTTTTCTCAGTTAGATTTCATTTTTCTTTGCTGAATGAAACTTGACATCAGGATGAGATCACCAGATTTCCCCATTTCATTTGAGCTCCAAAATGAGTAACTGATTTCAAAGGATAATTCCCTGGAGCAGCAAGGCCAATAAGTTCTTCAGATCAAAGGTCAGCAAAGCTCAAAGAGGATAATTTCTGGCATACAGCACTTAAACTCTCCCAAGGAGTGTACTGCAAGATGTATCCCCTCCTTCCCCGATAGCTGAACCCTTGTTTTTTGAGAAGACTAATTTGTCAGTGAACATTTTTCCCTCTGCTACATAAATTATACATTAAAGTGAAAGCTTCCTATCTGAACACACAAACTGTACATCCAGAAAGGTTGTGAACCATGCCAGGCAAAGGGCTGCCCCTGAAAGCAGAACTCTGTGCTGTTCCTCTCTGAAGCACCTGGTGGCTGGGGAACTCTGGTGCTCTGTGCACATGCCAGTGGCTTCCAGCACAGTGCAGGTTGAAAGAATCAGGGAAGAAACTGCTGTGAAGCAGCTTTGTCTTCCTTCCTACTTAGCTTATGTTTGGTTTAAGGAACCCTAACATGACTTGGAGTAGAAATCAAAGTACATCAACATGTCAGGATGTGTATAATAAACACCAGTGCATTGGTATAATGCAAATTACATGTGTGTGTTGGGAAGCTGGTGTTAGTACAACATCAAAACCACCAGTGAGTATCAAAGACAGGAAATTCCCAAGGACAGCATTTCTACTTTATTCCCTTTTCTTTACTGTATATCCATCTTGTATAGCATTCCACAGTTTGGAAAACAAACTAGCAGAGGCAATACAATAATGTTAAACTTAAACAAATAAGATATGTATTGTGGTGTGACGATGTGAATGTTGTGGCAGAAATCTGGAATTTCTGAGAGTATGAAACGGTGGTAATGGGAATTGTGGGAGTTTTTTTGTGGGTTTTTTTTGTTGTTGTTTTTTCATTGGTTTTTTGAAGCTAATTCTTCAGTTTTAAACATGAAAGAACGTCCTGGAAAATGGCTAATAGGATATCTTAATTTCTAGCATGTTAGTGACATGCTTTCCTGGAAGAATGGTTGGGAGGCAGCTCAGCAGTGTGGAACACCAGTAGAGCCAGTAAACCCAGTTTGAAATGGGTCACCCTGAACTGGCGGGGATCATGTCACCTTTGGTAACAAGTCTGACTTGATTGAACTGGTACTCAGTGAGATGCTACTGACAAAGGCATCCCCAAAAAACAGTTCCTAACATAGCATTAGATTAAAGGCTTTGGGTAAATGCAAATCCTGCAGTGCAAGAGAAGAAAATATTGACTTTAGGACCCGTGTTCTTGCTGGGTTTTGGGGAGTTGGAAGGATTGCTGCTGTATGTAATGGAGTACAGGCATAACGTTGGCAGAGGCATGTGGATGTGTAAAAAATCATGTCTAAAACTTTGAGATTAGGGTTTAAAAGTCTGTGTATATTTTTATAATGCTAATGAAGATAGAATTAGTTTTCTTCACATACAGGATTTCATCATGTGCAAGCCTGAATGCCCCTGCAGGAGCCAAAGCAACAGCTATTAAGTTCTAGACATCTTTCTGTTATGTATGTGATAGATGTTATGATATGTTGTGATAGGTATTAATATTGATGCTTTTTATGAGTGCTATTGATTTATGCAAGTGCCTGTTTTAACTTGAAACTTGAGTGAAATATGCAATTCCATGCATTGAAAAAATGCAGCTTAACCTTTTTGGCAGGTAGTGTTACCTTCTTGGAAGGTTCTAAGCTTTGTGTGTGTTTGAAGAGTGAAACTGGAACAGAATGAGGGCTTTATTTCAGCTTCATTACTTCACTCACTGATGGTGAATGTGATGGGTTTTTGCAATATGTCAGAAACTTTCAATATTTTGCAAATTATTCAACTTATTTGCAGTAACAGTTCTGCTATTTTATATTCTCATAATACTGTGTTTGAACTTCCTGTGACTCTAGTGATGTTTGAGGAGAGGCTGTGTACCAAAAGCTGTTGGTAGATTGTCTGCTGAAATTATCCCAGATGTGTAGTGAACACAAAAGCAAATCAAGTATAATGATCCTCTCATACAAGTTTGCTGATATCAATTTCACCCTAAATATAAAGACAGATTTGCAAATATGAGACTGCTTTGACATTTCCTTATATGCATTTTTTCTTAAATGTGCTTTTCGCAGTGGCTTTGCCTCCAGAGAAGACAGATGGAGTTTGCAGTGGAGATGAAAAGAAAGCAGAAAAAGAAAATGACACACGCACGAGTTCCAAGAAGCAACTGAAATTTGAAGTAAGTCCTTTGTATTTTAAAGTTTCACTGTACTGACATAATTATGGTAGAAAAATAACCTGTGGACCAAATAGTGTCATCTGATGCATGTTTATTGCTCCCAATGTTTGCAGTGGGTACAGAAGGCAGCAGAATTGGCACAAATCAGTGCCTTACTATTGATGCACCTTATGAGGTGATTAGTGACACTTATTTCTATGTTTGGAGAGAATCAAGTGATGATTATTTCCCTGAAGGATCTGAAATGCATAGTAAGAACCTTTCAGTTTAACCCTTTATCTATTATGTCATCTACCATTTTATCAAATTTTTAGATTGACTTTCATGGACTATTGCACTTGGTTAAATCCACCTGATGTAAAAGATGCTTGTGAAAGCTTCTGCAGTGATTGGTTTTCTGTGTCCAGGTCTCCAAAGTGAAAAAGCCCTGACCTGCTACATGGGAAATCCATCTGATCAATTGGCAGGAGGAGAAGGAGAGTGATGAGTCCTATGGGCTATTTCCTTGCAAACATTGTATAACTGTCAGATATTGTGTGTAGTTGGCAGATTTTGTTTCTATAGGGAGTATTTTCATAAATATGAGTATGGAAACAGGCAGTCACCCAGCTAGTGTGTTGTCTGTCTTGGTGAGGAGGAAGATATTCTGGTACCAGCAAAAAACACCACAAATATTCATTTCTGCACTCCAGCAGATATGGCAAGCTTCTGCCTTTCAGTGCTGTCAGCCTCTCTGATAATGAGCTTTGTGTTTCTTCAATTGCTGTTTAAAAGACCATGCAGCCACCTTGCAGCATGGCTCAAGTGTTCTTTTCCTTCTCAGTCTGGTAATTTATTTTTTTTAATTGTTTAAAGCAGATTAGGGGGAGATAGAGTCCCCATGGGTAGTTCAGGTGTTGCTTGTGTGCTTTCTGGGGGGAGGTTACTTTCTTCTTTTTTTTTTTTTTTTCACTGCTATAACTCTTTTTCTAGGCACATTTTATATTCTACACCGAGCAGCAGACATTTGCAGACAGGAAAGGCATGATAAATTGCAATTAACAGTGCCTTGATATTTGAACGTTGGAGGACACCTGTCAACATGGTTGGTGCCAGAGTAGCTGGAACTGCACTGTACCAGCAAAGCCTGCATTTGTTCCCAAGTAGTTCTTGGCATGCCAAAAAGGTTAGCACTTGGTTCTAGGCACCGTGACTAATGCAGGGAAAGTTTCCATGGCTCTTAATTAAGCAGAGCACATCCTCACATAAAGATGTTATGTTAGGCGGTGTGGGACAGGGAAGTATTAATATGTGGCAAGAAACCAAGTATTGATATTTTTCCCCTTGTTCTATAAATGAAAGTTTTCCAGCAGTGTAAGCTGAGAGCTAAGAGACTGGTAAATGCTTCAAAGGTAGAAAAGAATCAGAAACGCAAGTGTTGCGACAAGAGGTCTGAATCTGAGGTGAAAGTGATTTGGCTTTTAAAGGTGCCGGGAATGTTTATGTAATACGAAACTGTGTTTCCACAGTGGAGTGTGGGGCACTTGGCAGCTCTCAGCCGGGCTTGTTACAACTGAGAGGAGGCTGCCTTTGAACTCGGCAGGGGACGGGGTACCCGTAACTGCTGTAGGGAATTGGTTTCAAGTCAGAAGATCAACCAGGTATTTTGAGGTCTATCATGCTGAAGCTATTTGGAGCTGTTTCTTTTACTTGCATATGGTGACTTTCATTTTAATTGCACTGTAACTTCTCTGTTGCCTTTTTGTGGCTCTGGATAATTCTGATTGCACAGGCCTTGAGAGACAGCAAACGATTTGCACCCAGGTGACTGGAGTCAGTCAGAGTGCATCCTTTGTTCTTGGTTTTGGTTTGGGGATTTTTTTTTTCCCCTTTAATAAATTGGTTCTTCCAGGCTTTCTCAGATCATGCTCTCACTAACAGAAGCATAGTTAAAACAAGGAGCAGGCACGACTCCCAGGCTGTTCTTGCCAGTTCCGAGGCAGGCTCCATTTCAGGAGCTTCAGTGGCATGATGTTGTATTGCACTAACTCTGACAACCTTTGCCTGTCAAATATCTTCATTGAGGACAGGTCTCTCTGGAGGGGATTTGTGCACACAGTGAATTAATCCTTTCTCCTGGCCCTGTGGTGTGCCATCTCCTTCTGTGAGTCTGCTTCTGTTGGCTTCCTCTTCCTGAGCTAAGCTTAGTTTTCCTTTTCACGTTTTGGTGGAGAACCTTACTGTGTTTCAAGAGCTTCAGGGAGTAGTTTTCCTGTATCTTTTCCTGTTTTCTACAGTGTAGTAGAAAGCAGGTTGTGAATTCCCTGAGGTGTAGCCCAGAGAGTTAGGAGTGTTATGTGATTATGGTGGGACCTCTTCATGGTGGTGGACAGGGGCCACTCCAGGACATCCTGAGAACTTCCTCCCCCGAGGGAGGGAGCAAGGAAGCAAGCAAGCAGCCTCCTTCCACAGAGAGTCTCTGCAAACAGGCCTTTTGCTTTAGGTAATCAGCTGCTCTTTGCATGTTTCTTAGGAATTGCAATGTGATGTGTCTGTAGAGGAAGATAACAGGCAAGAATGGACCTTCACACTGTATGACTTTGATAACAACGGAAGAGTCACACGTGAGGTAAGCAAAGTACAGCTGCCCCTTTATGTGCAGCTCTTGCTAACGAGAGAAGTGTTTTATAACAGGAGCATTTTTTCTGCCATGAAGTAGAGGTGTCCTGCCAACTTAAACAGCAATTTCCACAGACCCTTCCCTCCTAGAAACAATCTCACCAGTAGTTTACTGTTTTCAGATGTACAGTATCATTTTTTAAGCTGATTGTTGTTTAATACCTGAGATTAGCCTTTACAAAATAGTACTGGCATTTGGGAAGGAAAAATATCTGAAACAACTGAACAGCTAAACACATTGTCAAAATAAACCCCTGCAAATGTGTACTGTTCTGGCTTCTCTCCTGCTTTTCAGAGTTAAGCTAACCAAATAGCAGGGTTGCTTGCTGACATTATTTCCAACAGTACTAACTATACTCTTCTATTGTTCTCATGAATATTGGGCTGATCTCTGCATTTTCCCTCCAAGTATAAGATGATTTTCTCTGGAGGACCATCAAGAATGGCTGTCAATTCATACCTGTGTGTCTTTTTAATATCAGAATGACTTCAAGCCAAATAAGAGGATGTATAGATTAAGATATAGTCCTTTTGAGAACTCTCTGCCAAAATTGAATAATACTACTTCTAGAAGAATGTCTTTTACTTGGGATTTATGCCGTGTGCTGTCACTGATTTTTGTGATGTGTGTTTACTGGCTCCCATACCTTTAGAAAATCAACTGAAAATCAAAGGCTTTTTCTCTCTTAGATCTAATGCTGGTGCCTGTGACAATTGCTTAAAACAGTTTGAAAGCAATAGGGCAAGTACTGGAAGTGTAGTGGCCTTAGACACCAACTGAGGACAGAATTTTTTTCTATAAGTGTGAAGCAAATTAATTTTGACATTGCCAAATGGGGTGGTTGTTCAGGGGTTTCAACATATGCTTGAACATCATTACAAGGCTATTTTTATTGTCTCTTCTCTGATAGTGCTTTGAATAGTCAAGTGAAATCTGTGTCCCTCATGCACAAGAACAAGCAGATGAAAAGTTGCAGGCTAAGTCCAGAGTTTCACATAGGAAGATGAGATAGGGCAAGAAGGAGAGTGAGGTGAGGATGTATTTGTTAATGTTTGTGGAACAGAGACTAGAAAAATGAAATAACTTGCTTGGAGTCTCACAAGAACCTAGTGGCAGATTGAACCCAGGTTTTTCAAGACCCAAGGCAAAGTCTTCATTACAAGATTATTGTGACTCTCAGAAATAGGGGAAAAAATACACAAAACTCAAACCCTCACACACGGGTGTATTTTACATTCAGGCATGGAATTCCCATTAATGTCAGTGGGAGTTCCATGTGCTGAACATAACAAGAATATGCTTTTAAGTATGTATACAATAATTGCTTGTGATTATGTGGTACACCAAAGAGCTTAATTTGACTGTACTTTGAGAATATGTTACAGCCAAATTCTACCTCTGCCTGCTACAAGAGCAGACTACAGCTTAACTGAAACCAAATCTGTGCAGGGATTGAATATTATACTAATCTGAGGTCTGGAGGTTGCTACATTCAGGCTTGAACCTGTGCAGAAAAAAAATTTCGTTCAACCAAGGGACCAAATAGGTTGATAATTTTCAGCTCTTTTCATGTGCCCAAAGACAGATTCAAGCAGTATGCACCATTGCAGATCTTCCCATTTATGTCACCCATTTCTTTTGCACTGTTCCAGGGCCGTTTGTATAAGCCATCTTCTTGCTTATCTTTTGTGGAATCCACGTGCAATTTATCAGGGTTTTTTTTTTGAGCAAGAATGACCAACAATAGCAGCTCATAGATAATCCTGGCCACAAAAGAGGAATTTTAGTCTCTTAATATGACAGAATTTCTTGTTCTCTTGGCCCCTGGGAGGTGGGTAGAGATAGTGTGCCTGATACTGTCCTTTGCTAAGCAACTCTGCTCCTGTTCCTGCAAATGACTTAATGAGGGGGAACATTAAGCATTTGAATAGTTTCAATTAAAATGAATAAGACACATGTTTTCAGTTTAAAGTATGTGAAGTATATTGCTAGATCAGGGACAGAATGGGCAGTCTGAGGAAGCGGCAGATCTGTACCAGTGCACTTTAGTGAGCTGATGAAAATGCATTCAGAACCAGTCAGCTTTTCTTAACAAAGGTCCAGTGTTCTGGTGAGAAAAGCTTAATACAGCCCTTTTCTCCTTGGAAAATTTCACTTTAATGTCTCCTGGATTTATATCTGGATTTAACAGAGAGATGAAATTTTTTAAGTTAGTTTTTTACCTATAGACCTGGAGGTGCTTTACAAAAAGAAGTCAGTGGTATTATTCTTGCTTTTCACCATGTTGTAAAAGTGAGACAGTGGAAAAGAAGTGGCTTTCCCACCCACATCCATTTCATTTGGTTCAAAATAGTTTAAAACACTGTACCTCATGTCTAGAGAGTTTCCAAAGGAATCTACAGTGTTAAATTAAGTTTGTAAGACACACATAGATGTGGAGCAAATTTACTAATTGACTGATGGGTTTTTTTTTCATTCAAATGTTTAAAAATTGTAAACAAGGTGTGTATTTAGTCCATCAAATTTCCCTTGGGTTCTACAGAGTGACAGATCACCGCAAGAGCATTCAAATTCCATCTTAGTGAAATTTTTTCTGGATCTAACAAAGTCTTCAGAATTTAATGCTGCTTTGATTTCCTCCTAGAGTCTGTACTACTTATTCTGTAGTCCTTATAATTAGAAATTCACATCTAGTCATGCTTCTTGTAGAGATACACATATTATGAAAGCATAATTATTGGGATGGCAAATTATAAATTAAAATTACTGTATGTATATTATTTTTCTGTCATAAAGATGACCAGTTTTCAGTCCTTTTTGGTTTAGTGAGAGATAACTTTTCCTGCTCTAATATGTATATTACAAAACTTGGCTAATAACGTTTCCCTTCATTCCATAAGCCATAAGAGGACAATTCATTATGTACAGCAGGCCTTTTTAGAACTGACAGCTGTGCTGTAATTATCTTCACACGAATATTTGTAATCAGACTTGGAACTTGGATAATTGAACTAATGTGTTTTGATCCATGAGGTTTTATATTGAGCTCTCTGAATGTAATTATACTTCATAAACACCAGCTTTTTTTGCTTTTTTTTTTTTTTTTTATCAGTTCTTCCTTGTAAAATTGAGTTTCTTTAGTGGGTGGCTGCACAGGAATAAACACACAAGAAAGTTGCTTGTCAGGACCAAAAAAAAAAAAAATTAAAAAATTCTTCTATAGTAGCTTTTGAGCAGATAGCAAGTGAAGCTCCTTTTGCTTTCCAAATAAGAATGATTCAGAAATGTATGTGATCAAACAGAGCTGATGTTGCAATAAAAAACATCCTGCTGTATGTAGAAATCAGACTACAAACAAAGTACAAATGAGACATTTGTATTTATCTTTTTCCAAGGGAAAGGTAATGAACTGATATTGATGTTTCTCTTCATGCATTTTTAATGCTTAAAATGTTCTTTGTATCTTACATTAAATACCCAGTTTTTCCTCTTATGTTTCCTTTGTGACTTGTTCTTTCCCTTTTTAGATTTTTTTCACTCCTGTGCTCTGATGAATAAAGAGGTTTGAGGTTATATCTGCATTCAGAACTCAGCACCAAGTCATTGACTTGGAGAAGAATATTGGCTTTTTTGGGGCAACCATTTATCAGCCTGACCCTTCTCTTGTAATTTGTTGATTTTCACTGTGCTTTTACTAACCCAGGATACAAAAAGAACAGTGAAGCCAAAGGATAGAGGAGCAGTGCCTGTCTATATCTGTAGCCATCATTTCAGCCATTAGAAATGGTGGCTCATGGCAGAAATATTAAGAGAAAATATAACCTTTGGTTTTAAGGGCAGTCAAAGAATTCTCTCTCAGGCAAGCTACAAAGACTCAGATTGAATCTTTTCTTTCAGTATTAAACTCTTTGGTTTGGGGGTGTTCTGTGGTTTGTTGGTTTGGTTTTGGGTTTTTTTTTTTCTGAGGGGAGACTGGTAGTTCAGAGTTTTTTGGGGGTTGTTTGTTGATTGGGGTTTTTTCAGTACAAATATCTCATTCTGTTAAATTAGTATGGAAAAATAAAGTACCACTAATATTCCTTAAAAAAAAATAGAAAATAATACCTGGAGTAGGGACTTTCTCAGTCTCACATATACTCTATAGGGAATGAAGAATGCTTCAGTGCTCTCATTCTTTTTTCAGACCCATTGGTTTCTCTGAATGTTCTAAATTACTGTTAATCTCCTCCTGGAGATCCATAAAGTATTCTGTAAATACATGTGTGAGTGCAGCATACATGTGTCAGCTTAACTGTTTGCTTTTTAATATTTTGAATGGAAATATTTCGGGCAATCTGTTGAATTTTCTTTTCTTAATATGCTTTGTTGCATTGACTGCTTGATAAAAAAGCATGGGGTTTTCACCCTGGAAAGACTAACCATGGTATTCAATAAGCAAAAGACAAATCTGGGTATGGCATGTGCTGGCTCTTTGGTTACTACTCAACAAGTATTTTTTCCTCTCTGTGGAAAAATATCATAGTTTCAGTTTTTGTACTTGATTCAGCTAGAGATCCCAGCAGAAATTCTGCATACCAGAAACCCCTCAGAAGTTCGAGTCATGCAGCATACTTCCCCTCTAAATGGAATCCATTTGCTATAAAGGAGATTTTACCCATTTAATATAGTGGTCTAAAAATCCACTTTTTGTAGGGGAAGGGCCAAGCAGTCTAAAGCAAAACAGTTGCAAAATTGCACGACTTGTTATACTCATAATTCATTGTGCATAAAAGTTTAATTCTTTGGTAGGTGGGCTTTGAGCCATGCTGGTTGATGTATCAGACAAGAGGAACATTTAACTAGGTTTTATTCTTGATCTTTGATGTTAACTTTCTTGAGGATGGGGAAGTGCACAAGCTGTGTGTAGAACGTAAAACTGTCTCAATGGATTTAGGCAGTTTTTTTAAGGAATTTAAATACGGATAATGTTCAATGGGACAGCTTTCAGGGGAAACAAGTCTGCTGGCAGGCTACTGGAAGAGGAAGATACTTTGAGGGGTAAATATACGTGTAACTATAAAATACAGAGTGTATAACATATATCTTAATGTTGTGTTGCTACCAATTTGATGAGAAACCATTACCATATTAACAAAACAAGGCTGTGAGAAGGGAGTTTTAGTCACAGTTCAGATTTTTTTTGACAACGACCATTCCCAGTAGATTAGTGCCTCAGAAATTCCTATGTTATAATTGTGAAATGAAAGTTGTGAAGTGACAGGAGGCTGAAGCTGCCTTGTAGCTGGTACCTGTTCAGCCAGGACCATGGTGCACAACACAGAACAACCCAAGCAGCCTTGTTTGACCAAATCTGAACTGTCAATTTGCTGAAATTCCCAATCCCAAATTAGGACCACAAGTAAATGAATCCTGTAATAAAAACGTTGTTGTCAGTATTTAAAAGATCAGCATAAGCACTGAGTGGTTACTCATGGCTGTCCCTAACCTCAATCTTGGGACACATCCAGTGTGCCAACCATGTTCCTGCAGTGCCAGAATGCAGAGCACTTCAGAGCTCTGTGGAGGAGGCTGCATGTTAGGCACATAACAAAATGCAAAGACAGCTGTGTGTGAGTCCACTGAGTTCTCTGTGCAGTCATTTCACAGCCACAGACATTAATTTGGGTTAATTTGGGCCTGTTTGACTGAGAGATGTAACTTGTCCTGATGTGATATGTACATGCACATATTTGTGACTTGCCAAGTATGTGTCACACAAATGCCACATTTGGCCTTCCCTGACAGCCTTTGGGAGTACTTTTTAAACTGCTGAGTCAAGCAGCTGGTTGAGAAAGACTCTCACAGAACACAAGAGGCAGATTGTCAGCCAGTTAGCAAGTTAGACCTCAACCCTGAAAAAAAATCATGTAAAAGGACAGTGGGGGATTTTTCTTCTTTGGTTGTTGAAACTTAAATAGACTGGATGTACAACCATCTGGTTTTACAAATATCTGGCATAGCTGAAAAAGGAAAAAGGGTAGATTATTGTGAATGAAAGAGTTGATAATAACCTCTTGATAGCAGCCTTGCATGGAAAGATGACATATTGGCTAACCAACACTTGTTCAGGAATGTGTGGGAAAAGCTCCATTCACCCAAGTGCTGAGTGGATGGAGTCCAGCTAAGAATAAATACTGTGCTTAAGTATTCTGTGAAGGAGAAGGCTTGGCTTATCAAACTGTAGGATTATAGCACGATGCTCCTAGAACATGACTTATGGAGGGTGTATGGAACAACAGATATGGCTTGTTTGTCTGCTTATGGGCTTGCTTGGGTTTTTCCTCTTAGATGAAATAAAAATCCAGCCCTTCAAGCTGACTGTCAGATGTGGCTCTGTCTATTTAGAGGCCTGGCTAGGTTTCAAATTAGGGTGGAAGTGTGAGAAGGGAGATGTGTTAAAGGGCTGTGAGGTGGCCACCAGATTGATACCGAGCATTCTGTCCCACACTCAGGCTTTAGACAGTGATTGTCAAGAGCATGGAAAGCACCTACTGGCATGGTAGTTATAGCCCATATAGACTCTTGCAGCAATGAGAGAAAAAACATCAGTGGAAAAATAAATGAGACTCTTCAAATTCTGCTCCCTTTTTATGAATACATTGTCTTGAACTTACTAGTCTGGGAAAATTCCCCTGAATGCAGAAAAGTTAGACAGTTTGCATGTTAATACAAAGACTGGATCCTCTAGAATTTAGTTATTCATTCTTCCTATTGCACTGGAAAATCATCTGCTGAACTATCATTGGTCCTGGCCATAAGGTCAGTATTTCCCTAAATTCTGTGTGAATGGAAATTAGTATTTCTGTGTCATCTTTAAAGCACGTTCCATAATGAGGACTGTGTAGTATAATGACTACTAAAGTGGGGGGCTCCATTAGGGCAAACTAAACTTTGAGCTGCCCTTGTTACAGGTGGGACCCCTGAGTGAAGGAAAAGTTGTAAAGTTTTTGAATTTTTATAAACCTAGCTCTTAATCCTCAGAACCAGTTACATTTAACAAAAGATGATTTAGATACTTCCTTTGTACTTGCAGGCATCTGGAAAGAGCTTAGGTACTAGGATAAATCAAGGAAGAGGAAGGCAAACATGGAGAAATTCTCAAATATGCATTCAACGGGCTCTTTATAGTCTGCAATGGTCAGAATGCTTTGGCCTTAGGTTGGTGCCCGAGATCAGTTTGGGTAAAATCCCTTTGAGGAAAAGCAGTGAGCCAAGAGATCCCCTTTTCATCCTGGCAATTTCAGGTAGTAGCTGGGTTAAATCAACCTGAGAGACCTCTGAGCATCACCAGCTACCAAACAGTGTTTCTCCTGTTTGAAAGGATTGGCTTGTTAAAATTGGCTGCTGTTCTTTCCATTCTAGCCAGACATGGCTGGCTCCATTTGCATCCCATTGCCTTCCAAGAGCTCTGAGAAGAAGGTTCTGTAAGAGACCTGACTGGATAATATTTGCAGTTCAAAATGTGTGCTTAAAACTGGTTGAATTTTGCAAAGTAAGCTAGAGCCCAAAACACAGATGGTAGGGTGGCATTCAGACAAACATCATTTATTTTCAGACCTGAGGTTTATAGTTCTACCACTTTTCTTACTGGTTTTCCTCTAGATAATCAACCGTTTAACTATCCCAAGAAAAAAATACAAAAACAAACCAATAAGGAGACTCTAATATCCAAGATTTTCTTCAACTGCATATTTGTTTTGGCTATGTGAACTCAATTCTTAGTGGAGTATGAATGATTATCCCTGGGTTCTGGTAAATCAAAGAAAAAAAAAGGCAGAATGCCATTTTGCTGATTCAGAGTGTGGGAGACCTGAATATCTTGTGCTGTTATTGTTTTGATCTGCTTTGCCCCAGTTCATAAACCCATTTTCAACTAACACTCTGTGAAAGTTGAAATCTTCTAAATTCAGTGACTTCTGAAGATACTTCAGCATTTAATAGTGCCAAGTCCAAAACAATTGTAAGCATCAAAGCTGTAGGTTTCATGCTGTTTTCACAGTACTGTGTTCTTTTGTGTTTCAATCCACCTCCAGGACATTACCAGCTTGCTTCATACCATCTATGAGGTAGTTGACGCATCAGTAAACCATTCTCCCAGTTCCAGCAAAACCCTGCGAGTGAAACTTACTGTGGCACCAGATGGCAGCCAGAAGAAAAAGAGCATCTTGGTAAATCATACTGGTAAGGATGTGCAGTCAGCCACTGGAAAAAATACAAAAAAATTCCAGAGTCCCTTGAAAATCCATCTCTATATTTTGTTAATACAAATGCATCTTTACTTAAAGGCAAGTAAGTATGTCAATATTTTAAACCCCATGAACCTGCTTTGAGATCTTTGCCATAAAATTACCTGTCCTCCTTTCAGTGTCTCATTAGCAAATGACGGTTCCCCCTTCTGATGGATTACTTCTTTTGGAAGCAGCAATAACCCATATGTTGTGTAATTGTCTTTGTGCTCTGCAAGGCAGATCTAAAGCCTTCTTAGCTTGCACTTTATCTCTGCTGATATTACTGCACTTGGTTTGTGTGGAAGCAGGTGCAGGGGTACAAAATATTTCTTGCCAGTGCTGCTGGATAAAAATAAATAATTAAGCATAAGTAAACTTAAAGAATCTATGCATTAAAACTGCACATTTTTCTGTGCTGGCAGAGTCTGCCATTATAAAAATGTTTGTATCATGGTGGCTTCTCCGACTTATCTTCACTGTAATAATGGTTTTATCAGCTTAATTACTTCAGTAGGTAGAGTGGTACTAAACTGAAATACTTAGAAGTATTTAAAATAATACTGCAGTAGAAAATGTAGGCATTGGATCTCAAAGGAGAGCCTGGTTACCTCAGTTTTAACAATACATTCACTCCCTCAAGAGCAGACACAAACAAATTCTCTTTGCTGGGTAGCTGAGCCTGTCAGTGTGAATGTGGCTCCACCTGGGCTGCCACAGGGAGTGCAGGGTAAACCTAACCCCGGCTGATGTTCTGCAGTTACATCTGACTAAAATCTGTCCTTTGGGCAGAAGCAAGACTGAGAAGGTTACATGAAATGAAACATTGCATCCTGCTCTACTGACATGGACAAATGTATTTGCCATGTAGAATGTCATTTGTGCTGATCAGCAAGGGCAGTAATGTGACAATAATGTACTTTCTCTTGGCAGATTTGCAGAGTGCCAGGCACAGAGCTGAAAACAAAGCTAATGAAGAAGCAAGAAGCTCTGAGAAGAAGCAGAGGGGTTCCCTCAGGTAAGGGGAGTGACCCCTGACTCCTGACAGGCACTGGGTACCTCACAGGAAACCGCAACCATTGATTTCTTGCTTGCTTGTTTTATTTTTAATAATTATTTTTAAATAGAGGAGTTACAGGAATTTTCACTGTGGACTTATAATCAGATTCCCTAACTGGATACTTACATTAAAACAAAACAAGTAAAAAAGAAAAAAAATTCTGAAATTTTCTTCTTCTATGAGTTGTTTGGAGCATCTGAATGGTCTTTTTAGAAGCTATCTGCAAATAAATGAGGTTAATAGCACAGCTTTTTGGCTGAAAGTGTCCTAAAACATTTTCATCTCCTTAGAGGCTAGCTCCTGCCTTTCTCTGTCCTCCTTCCAGACCATCTTTTTCACTCATCAACTCAAATAGTGCCAAGCTTTACGTGGTCTAACTTGGTTACTAGCTCATAGCGCGACCAGAATGCTTACAGGTCATCTCAGTGTATATTTGATATATTTTAGGATTTTGTATTTCATATTAAGGCAATGGGAAGTGTTTGCTGAAACATTACTGTAATGACATTGACTCATTAGTTGTGTTTGTTTCTTCAGCTGCAAATTTAAAAAAGAAAAAAGACCAGCAAACTTTTGGCTTTCCTTAGATTTAGGGATATTTGTCTGGATACATAACAAATTTATCAGGAGAAGGAGCATTCAGTCATATTAAAACTGACAAGAGAACAGTACCTCCCTTTCTTGAATAGAGAAAAAATGCTAGTGAGTTATCCCAGCAAGCAAATCCCAGTACAATCAAATTTCAAATTAAAAGAAGAATAAAATTACTATTAATCTTGTGTCAGCAACTTTGTACAAAATCTTCTATGAACTGAAGAATACTCTGTGGTTTTACTTGCTGGCCTAGATGTGGTGTACAGATTCCCTCTGCCCATTAGCAAAGTTTTGTGCTGTGTGAATTCAAAAGACTGGTTTTGTTTGATAGCTTAGTGCAAAAATCCCCTTCCAGTTTGAAGTCTTCCTCTTATCCACCTTAAAGTCCTGGCTCTGCAAGTGTAGTGTTTTTATGAACAGCAAGCACTTCCAATTAAATCCACAGTCATGGAAAAATCAGATGTTGGGCAAAATGTTTGTCCTTCTCATCCCTTTGGTGAGAGGCTTCATGGACAGAACAAATCTATATCTTGAGCTGAGTAGATCAGCATCAGACATTGGTCATCACTTGGGAGTTTTTTTGCATCCCACAAAATGTAGACAGGATGAAGAGTGTGCTGTTCTCACTGTATGTGTTTCAGGGATGTTTGTGCATTCTGGCCAAGTTGAGAACCCTCAGGAAAGCTGCTGAGGCTCAGATCAGAACCTCACATTATTAAAGCAGTTGCTTCCCCTTTGAAAGCAGCAATGAAGACTTGTGAGAAGTGCACACATTTCACATGTTCATTCGCTTAGGAATTCTAGGCAGGATGTGATTAATATTCAAGATAAAATGGGTAGAAATGTTTTTATCCTGAAGGCTGGGAGATAGATGGGTTAGATTTTTCATTTGCTGGAAGCTACAGGCAGGAGTTTTCACCTGTAGGGCTAATATGAGTATCAGGATAAGTAACTAGAGTCATGGCTAGATAGCCTGGTTCTCCTGACTGTCTTAAACTCTGTGTTCTCAGTGAGTGAGGCTTTCAGGACACGTCTCTGCATTTTCCTGCCCTGTGCTCTGTAACTGCTTTATTCCCCTTTCCTGCTACATTGTTGTGTGCTTCATGCCATCAGGATGACACCTCAGCATGGGAATTTTAGAAAGGACTTCCACACACTCCACAAACACTTCAGCAGATGCCATTTTTTACTGAAACCAAAACTGGGCCAAGGCTAACCCAGTAACAACACTGTATTTCTACAGTCCTTGATGCATGGTTGATGCCTGCCTGAGCTTCCCATGTGTCTGCAGGACAGCACTGTGGGGCTGAATGCCAAGCACTTCAGTTCTCAGAAGTACTTGAGGTTCTCTTTACAGTGGAGCACATCTCTCATCAGTGTGTAATTGCTTCACTGTGTGTATTTGCATGAGTATTGTTGAACGTCATCTTGCATGTAAGAAAGTTATTAGAACGTAGGGCTGTGGCAGTACTGGCATCATTTTTCCTTTCTGTCTTGATGAGAGATTGAATTTATTACAGCAACAAAATAACAGGTTCCCTGTTAACCTAATTTCCAACAGGCAGTGCTGTATACAGTGTTGCTTAATTGCATTGGATCAAACTCAATGGTGTTTTTTCTGGATTAACTGTGCATTGTTTTCAGGTCATGTGTGCAAGTCCCAATGGTTTCTGTAGGTGATTCATGCCTGGCAACTGCAGCTAGGCAAGTTCTAGCCCCACAGATCTTTTATGCTGACATCCTAAAGTGTAACAACCTGTAAGGTGTGTCTGGATAGGAAAGGTACTGAGTTGGCTAGGTATCCAAAATGTAGAGAATATCTGGACATTCCCCCCCCACCATTTTTCTTTTGTTTTTGAGAGTACCCCATGTCACTTCTGGAGTTCAAAGCTGACTCAGAGTCTTTAAACCTTACCTGCTTTCCAGGCAGACTCTCCTCCATTCAGGAGAGTCTACCTCTATCAAAGTAGAGCAAAAATGATCTTCCAGGTAGGTCAAGTCTTGTGACTTCTATCAAAGAAACTGCAGACCTGTGTCTGACAGACACGAGGGACTCACTTCTGTAATGTCCCTGAACAGTTCAAGCTAGACCAGGAAAGCCATTTGTGCCAAAGCTCAGGGGAATCAGCAGCCTCTGGAAACTTGGAAATGTGTTAATAGCCTAAAAGCAGAGTACTGGGCTCCATAAGTACAGAGCCCATACTGAGCAACTGGTGTAGGATACAAGGCCAAAATCTGGTGTTAGGTTGACATCAGTGCACTTGCACAGAGAAATAGCAAAGCCAGTCTCGTGGTCTTGGAGACTGGACTGTCTGAATGACAAGAAGCAACTTAATCAAAAGTTTTCTGCTTGTCCTCTTTGTTATATTGAAAATATTGTTCATATTTGCAGACTTCCATTTAAATTGCTGAATTAAATTGTTTGGCATTATGGGCTACAATACTGTAAACTTCTGCCTGACTTTTTTCTGCCTCATAAATGAATGGTATTTCAGATATTCATTCTCAGGAAATAGTTCTGCTATAAATAAAATTGCAAAGCTGAGCAGGAAAAGGAGTTGGGATTCTAAAGCCAGCGTCTGATCTGACCTTATTAATTATATTTTGAAAAGCAGCAGTTACCTCTGCGTGTCCTACCAGCACCTCTCTTCCCAGGCTCTCTCTGGTTACTACACCTGAGCTGTTGCCTGTCTTTCTGAAGCAGGAGCACATGAACATTTATCTGGATTACCCCAGCACTTCCTCACAGCGGTGGGAATGGTCGTGAATCAAACAGCAGATTTTCTTTGGCATGTCCAAATTGGAGAATCAGTTGAATGATTTGGCCCTAAGACAGAAAGTAATAAATGCTAGGAGTGGTTTTGTTTGCTTTTGCATGTGTAATGCAATTTGAAAGTCTCCTTCGCTTTGCAACATGAGGGTTGATTTATATGAGGGGAAGGAACAGTCAGTTCAAGCCTATCGTCGCAGCAAATCTGGTCATCCAGAATTTCAAGCATTTGTTGTTCTCTGTGAGCAGCTCCTGTCACTTCAAAGGGTCCATTAGTTGTTGGTTTGCAGATGGTGATAACAACTTTAAAGAAGTTCTGCTCAATTGTAATTTTGCCTCCTGCTGACAGATATCACCAGAGTGAGAACAATCCAGAGCAAAGTGGGTGCTATCGTCATTGTGTTGATGAGAACATTGAAAGGAGAAACCACTATTTGGATCTTGCAGGAATAGAAAACTACACATCAAAGTTTGGGCCAGGTAATTTATGTTGTGACCTCATAATATTTTCTTTCTTCAATTGCATGTTCCATGTCAGGGACAGTGAATTGTGAAACTGTGTCTGTAGTGACTCAGGAATAGGACTGTGGATACTACACGAGAATTACTGGTGAAGGTGGTATCACAACAGAGTGGCTAGTGTGCTGCAAAGCTGCTTTGATGTACTTGTTTGTGCAGCTAAACTTGGAGCTGAGCCTAGGAGAACAATCTTTACATCTAAATTATTAAGTTTAGTCTACGGGTGAGGCAAGGATTGACTTTTGGATGTTGGAGCTTGTTCCCGAGATGATACCACCACATACTTTACACTCAGTACTGACCCAAAAATAGGGGAATATGTGTTCATACCTGGAATTTTGGCTTTAGTCCCCAAATTAAAGAGATTTGGATTTCATTCATTTCCCTGCCTTCTGCCAGGGTTTTACTATTCCACTCAAAGTTAATTTGATGACCAAGAGATGGTAACGTAAAGATTTTAATATACATACACACACAAATATGAATACCTATCTAGAGAAGACTGAACATATGTGTGTGTGTATTATTTACTGGCCAGAATTAATAAATGTAATTAAACTAGACAGCTATAATTGCATTCACTTCCTTAGGAAAAATTTGTTCTGCCGATAATGCTATCCCTGCCAACTGCATGCTACTAATTAAAACTTTGAAATACTAGATGACTAACTCAGCTTGTTATTTTCTAGGATCTCCTCCAGCAGCTCAAAAACATGACCCACCAGGCAGAATTGTGAATCAAACTAGATCCCGTTCTCATGAGCCTGAGACCTTCCATGCTCACTATAGGAAATCTCAAGTGGTGGATCCAAACCACATCAATCTGGCTGAAAGTTCCTATGCCAAGATTGCAGAAATCCAACAGAGGCTCCGGAACCAGGACTCAAACAAGCACTTTGTGAGGTCTCCCAAAGCCCAGGGCAAAAATGTCGCCCCTGTGCACCCTGGAAGGGCAGTTAGAAATAAACCTTTTCAAGGGGTGCCCTTGCCCATGGCTTCCCCAAGCACAAGGGTGGGCCAGAACCTCCCGTACCTTCCCTTGCAATCCCAACAGAGCCACAAGAAGCATAAGCAGAGGGCAAAGGAGAATCACCAAATGTGCAAAACCTTCCAGTCTCCAGGGACAGTTGTGGAAAAGGAACATGTGAGAGACCTGCCCACAGTCATTTTATATGAAGGCCAAGTGGGACAAATGATACAGAGACATGAGCACCACCACCACCACGAGCACCACCACCACTACCACCACTTCTACCAGACATAGAAGAGATCCCACCAACATCCTCCAAGAATCATCCCAAATGAAGGAAATGCGTTCTTGTAACACCAGAACTAAGGCATTACTATGATTAATATTATCATTACTCCATTAATATTCAGCTAGCATATATTTTAGAGGTTATATGGAACTCTTGAAACTCACCCTATTTATATGTTGTGGAACAGCATAGCTTACTCAAACACGTGGATTTTTGTTGGTTTTTTCTTAAAGTGGCTTGTAAAACAGCAAACAGCCATAGCTTTTTGAGCTGTGATTTAATACAGGTCGTCAACGCACTTCTGTACAAGTACTACTTGCATTGTGCTCGGAAAGATACTTCAAACACTCCTGCAGACACCTAGCTTTCCACTCTGCTGTACGTCGGCTGATCGCACACGAGCCTTTCATCAGGGGAGCAATGTTCGAAGGGTTGGACTCCAGAGATACTCAATAGTGGAAAATACAAACAGCTGCTACCTCTAGTATTATTCAGATTTTATTTTCTTTTTATTGATTGTAATGTGCTACAGGGGGGAAATTTAATATACTGTGTTCACGTAGCCTGTTTGTGTTCACATCCTTTCAAATAATCTTAATTACAAGGAGATATTAGCTAAACTTGTCAACAAGGCTACATTTGTATGACTTACACTTTATTTTCTTGGAGATTCTTCATTGACGCAAGTACAGTCTGTTATATACTGGGTAATATTTAAATATACTTCTTTTATTTTTGGTTTTTCTATTGCTTATTCTCCACTCTGTTAGGGGTAACCATTTGAAAAGAGGAGGATGTGAATGGGGTTTTCCAAAGCATCACTAGACTTCAGTTCTTGGGCCATAAGTATCATTCATGGGGGTCTGAGACAGAGAGGAGTTGACGGGGGGGGGGGGGTGTTTTGTTTAAATCCACAGTTCTTTGTTTTGAGAAAGAATTGAGGAAAATATACTTTCTCACTTTAAATGTTGGCAAATATATATAAAATATAAATATAAATATATATATATATAAATATGCACACTCTCAGGTACATTTTTTTGTGTTTTAGAAATCTGTGGTTTGAATATTAACATTATATTTGTTTTTTTCCACAACAGTGACTTTTAAAACATATGCCACGGCATTTTCTTGGTGCCTCCAATTTAAATTTCCCATCACTTATCAATTTGTGCTTCTCCCATTTTAGAGACGTGTAGAAAAATATCATTCACAATCATTCTGATTCTTCTACTTTTTCCATATCAAAGGGCTTCCATTCCATGAAGGAGAATCTGACCACACTCACAAGACCTTAATGGCTGCTGAGAAATTTGAAGGTGAAAAAAAAAATTGGAAAAGTGAAAAAAAAAAAAAAAAAGGGGAGGGGGGTCAGTACATTGACGTTTTGCTTTCTGTGGAGCCCAGATTTATAATAGATTCAGTTGCGTTTTGTACAGATCACCATTTTGCAGTAGAAAGTGACTGGAAAACACTGACATTTCTTTTGGAACATTAAAGCAGAGAACTCCTGCATCAAAACATAATTGTTCTATAAATGTATTTGCTTTTGGTTTTAATTATTTTTAATGTTGTGGTATTTTGTCAATAGTATATATTGTAAAATGTAACTATCCAACATTGTTATAAGCCCTTTATGATTAGGGCATTTTTTGTTTTCTGACTAGTGTTTTGATCAGTCCAAAATGGGGTATTACCTTACTGCTGACCAGTTTTAGAGGGATGTTGTCCTTTCCAAGAGCACAGAGACATCACCTTGTAAAGAATGGTGGGAAGCCTTTTCTTCTTGTGGAATTGGAACAGAATCACTGCTTCATGGTAATTGGGTCCATCTCTTGTCTCCCTGGATCAGCAGATGTTTAGACTTATTGTCCCCTTTAAAAAATCTGGTTTATTTTATTTTACTTTTTTTAGCTGTCAACAGCGTGTTCTGTAAAATCTAGCAAAATGTTTTTAAAATGTGTTTGATCTGTGTGACAACTATACTGTTCTGTTTATTTTAAAATTCCTAAAGTCCAAAAATATTTATATGCAGAATTTTCTGTGTTGAAAATATGAAAAGGCCACGAATTTGGTTAGTTACCACTGAGTTGTTCTAGTCTAAGCCTTTTTTGCTGCTTGTGTATCATTCTTTTTCAATGTATATATAATTATGGACTGCAAAAAAAAAAAGGCATTTATATGTCTAGTAGAAGGAATAAGCTTATTTATATTATAGTGTTAAAAAAGTCTGATGTATTCAAGTGACTTCCATTATACCGCATGCAAACACACAGTGTACATTCCATCTAAGAAAGGGATGCCATGCTATTTGTTTTGAAGAAGTAATTAAAGTTGTTCTCTTTTCAGGAGAGCATATGCCAGAGACACTGAGAGTTGGGAATTGTTCTTAGTCAATTTTTTTTAATGCAGATTGTTGCTGAAAACCAGAAAACATTCTGGAAAACTCAAGGGCTTTCAGAACTGTGGGGTTTTCTAAGAAAGGGCAGCAAAAGGGTAAAAATGCTCCTTCATCCAAAGATCTTTTACTGAAAAAGAAAACAGCACCACTACCAAAATCCCATCTGTGGGAGAAGGGTGCAGTACTGGCTGTGCCAAGTGAACTCTGGCATGGAACACAACTGACCATTGGTTGCAGCCTGGCATTGATTTGTTTTGGTTTATTATATTTAGACATTCAAAACACAAATTCTGTCTTGCTCAGAGTCTGAGAAACTCAAATTCATTTTAATAACATGGCATCCCCTTACGAAAACTTCACACCAGCCATGTATGAATATACAGTATCTAAATACTGTGTTGCAGTTGTGTTATGTGCATTATAAGTGTGAATAACATGTAGCACAGTTTCTTTTCACAGAACCTTAAATTTCCGTATCTTTTAAATATGTTTGCTTTTCAGTATTTTGTATAGTAAATATAGATGGTTTTGACTAAATGCTTTATTTATTTAACAGCAAAAACTGTGCCAAGAGAACCCCCCATTAATTAAAGTTTTACTAGTTCAGAAAGTATATTTCTTTCTTCTTGTTGTGGATTTCAGGGGCCTATTGCAATTGCTGTCAGTGCTTGCAGAACCCACTGATGAAAGAGCTTGCATTAACATTTTTGGGAACAGGATCAGGAAATTACGTATGGACTGGGTATGCTTTGGTCTAATATTTAAACTATCAAGTTTCAAAGCTAAATTTCTTGTCCCCTGCTGTTGGACCTCTGTTGAGTAACTGATATTTCATCTTGCTATTAATTTTGAAAGCTTTTCCTTAAAGAAAAAAAAAATATTGTTTTAAGTTGTTCAAAACTGAAGTTGAATCAAAATTTGAAAGAGTTTAGTTTCTGGTAAAACAAAACATTTTTTTCCAGAGGAAAAATATCAGAGTTGAGTATATTATTAATATTGAAAAGTAAAATGGAGTAGCATGAAGTAATTTCAGAAGAAAATTCCAGGCTTTTCACTTCCTTTTTCTGTTTTTACACAAGGCAGTTCAGCAAAATGAAGTCAATCCTGAAGTTTGCACTATTTGCTGAAAAAATTCAATTGAAAAATTTTGCTCATCTCTACCAGCTGCAGTTCTGGGGAGGACAGTTTCTTAAAAAAAAAAGGATTGCTAAGCTCTTCCCACACAACTTCATGACCACAAAATAACCTAAGTTTAAGGCTGTGAAATAAACTCTCTGTCCCAGTGAAATCTCGAGCGAGACTGCCAGAGTCCCACTGGCTGCAGGGTACCTATAATTTCATTCCAGAAAGGTGGGTTTGAAGTCTACATAATGTGCAAGTCAGTAACTTCAGGATTTATTTTTTAGTAAATTGAAGTTTTTCTCTAAGAGATCAAGTTGGTAAATTAATTAAGATTAGCAGCAAATACTGTCTTTATGTTGATGTCATTGGAGGACCTCAAGGCACTTCCAAATGTCTTTGAAACTTCCATGTGTCATTTAGTCATTGTTAGAAATGGAGACTCAGTTCTGCCCTTGGATGATGAGGTACAGATTCTCTGGCATATTGGCAGACCAGCCCCTGGAGGCCCTACTAAATTAAAAAGTCAGATCTATGACCTCTGGTATGGTCTTTCTACTCTGGTCATCGTGAGCACAGACCAGCTGGAGAAGTACTTTAAAGGGAGTGTGTGACTGTGTGTGTGTGTGTGTGAGAGAGAGAGTGTGTCCTCTGGCAAAAATCAGTGGGTGGAACAAGATGGGTTTTGGCAGTGAAATCTGAGGTGATTTTTTTCTAAAGGGATGAGCAGTTTGTGTGCTCGATGGTCCTCAAGTTGCCACACAAACACTCAGCTCTGATGAATGCATACTGTTCTCCATATGTCATCGTGTACCTCAATTACTGAATGACAGATTTCATTTGTATTCCAATTAAAAGGAAAGTTGGGCCCCTTTGGGCCTAGATTATACTTGAGAAAAATTCATCATGCAAGAAAATTTGCAAAAACATTCACCATAATTTTTGCCCGGAGTACAGGCAAGAATGTTCATGTTTGGAAACATGTCAGCTAATCAAGTCTCACCTTTAATTACCTTGATGCAATTCATCAAGATCTGAAAATACATTTTCAAACATGACTTATTCATGGTTTTGCTGGGAACCAAATCTTATTCAGCATCCTATTAGTTGTCAGACTTCTTTGGTTTTGTTCCTTTTTTTTTTTTTTAAAATATACCAGCAGAAACATGTCTGAAAATCCTTGAACTAAAAATTGAACTTAATGTGTTTTCTAAATAGCTTCTGGAAGAAGATTTCTTTCCTAATGCACTTAACAGCAAAAACAGCCTCTATTTATGACATAATAATGTATTTTGTTTGCATATTTGAACAGATGTTGAGTTGATTTTATTTGGAAGTGTCTGGTTTGGGAATTTTTTGTTGTTTTTTCTGTGCACATTTAAAATGTGCACAAAATGGTCTAAAAGGAACAGATATAGAAAAACAAATTCTGTCGAAATTATTCAACAGATATTGAAATTAATCTTATTTGAAGTTTGGATTATAGTTATTAAATAATGAGGTCTTCAATGATGCTTTAATTTACTTTTATATTTCTATATATTTCTATATAATTCAATCCTAAATGAGCTAAAATGATAGGAATCACACAGATGATTTCTTTGTTTTAATCTAGCATGATTTAAGGACTGTTCAGGCAGACTACTGAGGGTTAGAGCTACGAAGAAAGACTGGCAAGGGAAGGATGGAAGGATTTGAGAAGTGTAGGGATAGCATAGAACTGTTCAACTGAGGGGCTGGGGAAAATACACCAGGGGCAGGAAGATGCTGCATGGAGAAATTTTTATTCATATTACTTTTATGAATCTCTTATGGTACATTTTTTGCTTATAAAACAGCAACAGTGGTTTGTAAAATGCTTTTCACTGGGAAAACTTGAATGACTTTCTAGAAGAGGTGAATCTCCAGCAGGCAGGGGGAGGCACAAGGCAGGAAAGATGCAGATAATCACTGGGGCTGTGGCAGAATAAGGAAGGATCCCTGGTTTCATGAGTCTTTCTCCAAGCTGAGGGAAGTGCTTTTGGAAGCAGAGGTGTTTCTACAGATGCTTTGAATATTCCTCAGAACACATTTTGAATCATGACGTCAGTTCTTTTTCTCTTTGATTACAAACACACATAAGATGGTCAAATGTTACCCAAAGTTTCCATATCTGTCCTGATTTTTCTAGACAGTAAACACTAACTGTGCCTGTGAAATCTGCTGGCACAAAGGATAGTCTTTATACCACAAGGAATGGGAGACTGAGCCTGTTGGTTGTCACATCAGGCTGATGTTCTGGGGTCTGAGAGTTGGAAGTCCCAGAAGTTTTTCTAAGAATGTTGATGACATAATGTAAAGGAGCTTCATAAAAGTGAGCAAACATTAACAACATCAGGCATAGTGGTAATGATGTGCATGGTGCTTTCTGGTTTTTAGGAGGTGTCTGTGAGGTGGGGTGTGTGTCTTCCTTTGAGTGCCTAGTCCACAGAGACAAAACCGCCTGTAATTACTGCCAGCTAAGAGATGTGCTCCTTTGATTGTATTTTGTGGATGAAGATGTGGGGTTCAAATCCTTCTGGTGCTGAGTGCTTATTCTTGCACTTAATCCTTCCCATTCTGTTCTAGCCATGAAGTATAGCACACTGAGGCTTTGTGAATTTTCTAATAAAACCATAATAAACTGGGCCAAATTTGTTTTCAGATTCATAAATGGAAGCAGAAGAGCCCCATGCATGTCTTGGAATTTGGACCTTACCCATGCAGTTTGCTAAGAGTCACCATTTTTTCTTGTACTAATTTCAGATATTTGATAAGCTCTTTTTATGGTTTACAAGTTTAAAAAGACAAATAAAACTTTGTAGATTAAACATTGGTTTGGAGGTTGTATTTTGTCTGTTCTCACTGACGACCTGTGAAAAGCCTTTTTTCTGTGGGCTTCAGCTCAAACCTACAGAGTGACTTTGGAGTGGGTGTTTATAGTTCTTTGCTTGCTTGTTCACAGGGTAAAGCTGTTGATAGATGAATAAAGTGTCACTTGAGGTTGTTAACAACCATGACTGGTAATGCTAGTTCGACTAAGATAAACAGTGAATGCTATGGCAATTAGCATTAAGGTCTCACTTGGCCAGTGCTGATTTTCAAAGTCTTAGATACGGTGCTCTGCAGATACCCAGGGCAGGGAGGTCTGGAACTGTTCTCATCCCATGGCTGGGGTGTCTGGAGCTGTTCTCATCCCATGGCCAGGAGGTCTGGAGCTGTTCTCATCCCATGGCCAGGAGGTCTGGAGCTGTTCTCATCCCATGGATGGGGTGTCTGGAGCTGTTCTCATCCCTGCTCCAGGGGCTGAGGCTCCTGTGCAGTGTGTGGTGCACATGGCATACTCTGCCTAGTATGCATACCCTGCATACTCTGCCAGTAGAAGCAGGAGTACAAAAACTGTAATGTTTCAGTCCAAAGCAATTTACCCTCTCACCCTGCGAGGAGTGGAGGGGATGAAAAGCTCAATTAAAGAGACTCGGAGTTTCCAGTAAGTGCAGAAGTATGAAGGGAAGCAATAAGGCAGTACCATGGGCCTCATTCCTCTGGTCTCTTTACAGCCTTTTCGGGGAATATTTTTTACTTTTGATGTCTATAATCACAACTTGCTGTTGGAGTGTGCCATCTGCTAGGGCCACAGTCCTCAATGGCTCTGAGCATGTGACTTCCATAGGTTTCACTGGGAATTTTATGCAGCTTTACTGGAACAACAGGAGTACTTCAATTAAAACTCTTGTGGAATCAGGGCCCAGGGACACCATAGCTTGTACTGGTTAGAGGCAGGTTTTTATTAGATCTTTCCTGGTCTAATAAGTGGATGCTAAAATCAATTATTTTAAAAATTACAATCTTGATAACTTATGAGACTGAAACATGGATTTATTTTAGCTGGTAACTGTGAATTAAAGGAGAAAGTCATTGTGTTTTCAGAAGCAGAGCAAAACTTTCATTCCTTTTCTGCTAAAAACATCTTCACTGCGGCCCCTTTCACTATAATTGAATCAGGAATTTGGCGTTCACAGGATATTATGTGTCTGCTGATCTTTCTAACAATAGTTAATGAAGTTTGTTTTACTTGGAGCTTTGTTCTGTATTACTTCTGTAGCCCACAACTGCAAAGGAAATGCACTGAGCAGCAGATCTCACTCTGTGTGCCCTCCTGTTCATCTCCCCAGGAATGTGCAGGATGGACTCACTCCAAAGGAATGGCCCAAAATTTCTTCTTCCCAGCACACAAGAGGTTTGTTCACTTCATCTGTAACACCAACAGAGAAAACTGAGGAGCCAAAGTCATTGAGACAGTGACTGCTCCTTGTCCTCAAGAGGGGTGTCAGTGTCTCAGTGTGGGATCACCCCCTCAGCCCCAGGACTGGGGTTCTGGGGAGGCTCTGGCACATGTGATGAGCAGGTGCAGTAAGGCCTTAGGTTCCAGAATACTCTTCCATCCCTTCAGTCAGTTTAGAAAGATGTCACCATGAAAAGAACTTGAACAAGACAATTTTTTGCTGTTGACTTTCTGTTGTGCCCTTTCATGGGTTTAAAATCCACTTATCTGAAAGTGTGCAGTTACATTTTGTCCTTTTTCATCATTTAAATGCATCTTCTTGATGTGAAGAAATAAAAGCAATTTAAAAAATTAGAGATTTTGTTTTCATATGTGCTGCCAAGTCTGATACTGCAAAGTAACTGCTGAATTGGCACAAGCAGTTTGAGAGAGCCAGCAGATTTAGGAAGGGAGAAGATAAACCTTATTATGTTTCTTTGCCAAAGGAGAAAAGAAACGATATTGACTTAAATGTGGGAAATTTAAAAGGGGCCATATGTTCTCACTTTGTGCTTTGTTTCTAATAGATAGACAGAAATCTTTGAAGTGTGGATTGGCACAGTAGGGTGCATGCTTCTGTAGAGAAAAGATGCTAAATGGGGAGGATGTGAGGGGGGCACATGAAACTCTATTAGCCATGCAACAGCAAAGAGAGAAAGGCAAATCCAATGATAATGTACATCTGTTTCAGGGAATTTATAAGCTTTGAACATTTTTTATGTGCAGATAAGTGGATCCTTTTCTTACCATAACTTAGAACTTCAAAGCAGATTGTGTGGATAATGCAAATTGCTGAAATATGAGATTTTCCTACAAAGAGGTTTCCAAAAAAGAAAAAAAAAAAGAATTAAGGCTAATTGATGCCACAGTCTTTTATGTACAGTGTAAAAACTGTACAAAAATTGATTTTTATGAACTAAGAAATTGATGAAAAAAATATTGAAGTCTGCTGTTTGCATTCAGGGACTGTACTTCGAAACCGAGTTTCTGTGAATTAAACATTTGTCTCTGATATCACTACAGCAATATTGTAACATAAATTAAGATATGTAGCCAAGCTGTAATTGTATCAAAGTCTGCCATGTCCTAGGAATGTAAAACTCATGAGTGTGGCATGATGTGCAGCACCTGACGTTAACATCACTGTCAGGTAGTGAAGCAGGGATTTCTAGAATATGAGAAAAAAATGATTACAAGAGACAAAAGCTAATGGGGGAGGCAGGAGGAGGTGGAGGATGCTGATATGGTTAAACCCTGGGAGGAGATGAATGTGCAGCTTCTACACTGCTCAGAAAAATGAGTTGCTCCCTGACTGGGAGGTTACTCCAGGCTTGGGGATTCCAGCTGCATTCCAGGGGGAGATAGCAATGTCCAGCCAAAAGGCCAAGGCTGTGACACCCTGTGCAAGAAATGACATCAGCCAAGGGATTGTGAAGACCTTCATTTATTATGTGTAGTGCACAGGGGCATTCCCTTCCTCCCCGGGCAGATCGGGCTATAAAGCCAGCTTTGTGCTCCTTCCTGGGCTGTAAATTGGGGTGCTGAGGCTGAACCTGGTGCTGAACACAGAGGCAACCAGGAGTGGGAGCTCACGCCTCATTCCTGAGCCTGTCCCCAGTTTTGGCTTCATTGGCCAGCTGGGCATCTTCAGTAGATAATTTTTTCCTGCATTTCACAATGAATGGACCATCACAACCTCAGTTTTATTTTTTATTCCTAAATCCTTGCACAATCCTGATCACTGTCTGCCATGGCAGGCCAGGGGGAAAGTGCCAGGTCCTTATATCCTGAAATAGTCTATAACCCTTCATACTTCATGTCCAGGGCTTTTTCTTTGCCACAAATCCACCTCAGCTGATGTGGGAATCAGAATCAGCTCTGGCTTCTCACCTCAGGCCGACAGTGACTCAAATGCTTCTCCCTCACCCCAGCAAGTAAGATTGCCCTAAAAAGGGTTCATTGTTGGGGTTTTTTTTCAGTGTTTTGGCTCTGAAGGGTAGCCCTGTGATGGGATCAGCACTCTGAGACTGTGGAATTCCTCCCCATCCCTGGCCATGTGGGAAAACTCCCTTGAGGCAATGAAACAATTTGCCTCATGACTTGGGCCAAAATGTTGTGTTTTAGGCAATCCACAAGGGCTGGCAGAGGTTAAACTCAAGGCAATCCCTCCTTTTCTGCTTCCAAGTGCACCCCAAGAGCAGGGAGAGGGCAACAGGAGCGATGCTGGGAACAGCTGTATGCCATCAGACTAAAGATAGAAACATGAAGCATGTGCTCTAATGAAGTTCCCAAGTGGCAGCGTACACAGTGTACAGACCAAACAGAACAGGGCCTTCTGCTTGTTTTGATCAACTCCGTTTCTATCACTTTGATGGAAATAACTGCTTGATTTGTGGCTGGCTGGGACTGCCAAGGGATCCCTGACAGCCAGGGCTCATGGCAGCTTCCCCTAACCCAGCAGGGCTGTGGCTGCCCCTGTCTGCCAGGGGTGCCCTCAGCAGCACTGAGTGTCAGGGGAAAAGTGTGAAAAATGTTCAGAACTTCTGAATTCAGTTCCTTGGGTTTTTTTTTTTTCCCCAGTCAGATATAATATTAGGCACTTTCACCCTAAATAGGATGAAGTGGGCATGCTCTGACCAGCTTAGCACAAAAGGATGGACTTTAATTTTTTATTTTTCCTCTTCTGATGTCTTTCAGTCATTTCTTTTTTTCCTTCAGGGGGCCCAGCAGACTCTTGGTTAGGTCTGTCAGCTTGCTTCCTAACTGGTTTGTAGCCCTGGTTACTTTTGATGTAGGCTGTATATGGGCCAGAATTCCCCCTGCCCTGCACACACCCCACACCCCCCCCCCCCCAATTTTTTTCCTTGAGTTCTGAGTGGAAAACTACCATAAGGATAAACATGAAGAGAAAAATTAATCTGAAAATCATCTTCTATGTAGAAAATGAATTTGTGCAGTTACAAAGTCTCTTACTCTCCGACAGGAGGCAGAGGGGACACTTTGGGGCAGTAATCCCATGAGCTGCTCCAGCAAGTCCCAAGAAAGGCTTGGCTCAAGTGTGGTTTTGCAGCAGGTTTAAAGTTGTAAAGCTTGAGAGGCTGGGACAGGTTTGGGTTGTTTGCTTGTAATGATGCTCAGAGACTGAAGGATTAAAATGCTCAGTGTGGAGAGATGCTCTTTTTTTCTAAGTGCAATAGTCAGATCTAAGTTTGCCTTTCTAAGCTGCCTCAATTCAAAGCATAGGACAGATTTCTTTTACTCCAGTACGGCATCCAGTGAGCTCTGGAATTTAAATTTAACTCTATTTTAATTCCAGACTTGATCTCTGAGCTGAAACCTTGAGTTTTCAGAAGGTTGTATCATTGCTGGCTACTGGCTACTTCATACCATTTGCAATAGATTGATTTCTTTTTTTCCTCTTCCTTGTTTGCTTATTGCTGGTGGAGTTCACATGTTTTAGTTCTACTCCTGAGCTTCTCAGGTAAGGAGACAAGTGTGTAGATGATATTTTCAGGTTGATGTGTGTAATAATTCAAAGTGCAGTAGCATTTCTTATGTGTTTAAACACAAGTGAAGTGGTTTTCTCCTAAAATTGCAAAGTGCATTTGGGGAAAGATAAATGAAATCTGACTATGCCCTAGAGCTGTAGTGCCAGGCAAAAAATAAAGCATAGGCCTTGTTTTCTGGAAGATTTCACAGAAGTGTTTGGGTCACTGCTGTGTAATGCTTATTAACTGCCAGAGTGGAGGAAATGGACAATTTCCTTAACCAGGGCTTACAGCCACATGAGATCAGGTCATTATGCCAGTAATGAAAGGATTTATTTATGAAATTTTCAGAGATCATGATGCATCATAAAGGTCCCAAATCTGCACTACCAAATATTGCCAAAATAGGCAATGCTAGCAGGTATTTCAGCATAGCGGTACAATTCTGCCAGCAGCCAGTGCTGCCTGTGCTTAAGGGATGGGATAAACTCCTGAGTGCTGGGAAGTTGCTTCCCAAGGCTTCTCAGCAGCCAGAGACTGCCTTGAGGAGTGCTCTAATCAGGTGATGCTGTCCTTTCCAGAGCTCCCAGGCCCTTGTGCTGGGTGCTGCCCTTGTTATAATTCTGGTGATTTGTTTTTGCTCTTATTGACTGCAGAGTATTTAATCCTCTACTTTTGTTTGTGGCTGGTTTAGTCTTCTAGTATGGGGTGCGATTTCAGAGAGGGTCAGGGGGTGCTGGCAGGGCTGCAGGGAGGCTGCAGGAGTGCAGGAGCGCAGGAGCAGCTGCAGCCTGGCCTCGGGGTGCTGCAGCTCACCAAGTCCTGGGGCTGGCTGAAACCAGGCCTAGAAACAAGGCCCTTGCAGGCTGGGGATTTCCCCGATGTCTGAACACGTCAGAAATGGCAGAGAAGTGACTGCTGCTGCTGCAGACAGGCTGCAGCTGTGACAGGATGTGGGCACCTTACATGGCACAGCCCTGCCTGAGAGCTCAGTCTGCTTCCTTCCCTTCCCATCTCTAGTCTGCTCTAAACAGCTTTTACAAACTGCAAAGGGCTTCTTGCAACTGAGTTATACCGACAACTCTTTTCTTAAGAATGAGCTAATGCTTAATGAGAATACTAATGGTGATTTGACCAGCCCTTTTTGGGGCTCAAGAAAACGGGGGGGATAAGTTTGGCTTGTAGATGGTTTGCTTTGCAGTGTTTGGCCTGGGAAACAAAGGGATCACACAGGATTTCACCTGGCTAATCCTTATGCCTCCAAACAGTTCTTTTCCACATCATCTGATAGGCAGCCTGAAACTGGGCCATGGTGTGGGTCGTGGGCAGAAGCAGCAAAGCAGGTGGGAAATGAATGTGATGCTGACAAACAGTTCTTAATAATGTTCAACCTTCAAGCGCAGCAAAACACTAAAATGCTATGAAATTTCTTTTTCTGGGAGTGATATAAATAACATTGAGAACATTTTTTTTCTGTTATACATTTTAATCCTGGCATTTTGGCCAGTTAATAACAATAGTGAGACTAGAAAAATTCACTTGTCTCTTAGTGATCAACAGACAGTTTTCTAAGGTAGACTGAGTCAGTGCTTTGACAGGGAGGGACTCTCACTGGAATATTGTTGAAAGCAGAGAGCAGAATAACAATGAGTGTCAGGAGCACTGAGGGTTCAGAGGAGTTGAATGCAGAGGGCAACAGTGACAGAGACTAAACTCCAAAAGGCAGAAATAAAAAGGTTAAGTCACACACACAACTTTATATAGTCAGAAGGTGCTATAGAAACCTGCCAAGTCTGTCAAAAAAGCCTGTACTAACAATGGTATTTTTAGGCAATATCATTCTCCTCAAAATCCACATTAATTCATGAGGGTTTTTTTTCCCCTGACACTCAAAATATCTGCTGGAAAACCTCTTCTGTTCTTTTGCAGAAGCCTGTCAGCCAAGGGGAAAGGACTGATGCTCTGAGGCTTCTTTTCTCAAACCTGGCACATTTCAGGAGCCATCTCTGAAAACTCAGTGCTCTTTGGTCAGAGGCATCCTTTTCATTTGTTTGGCTCTAGCAGCCTAGGTGGGTTTTTCATCTAATGTGTATTTGGATTGTATAGGCACAAAGGACACAATATAACCATACACTGAACCCTCTTTTACCCTCCGTACCCACAGACTTGCTCATTCTGCTGCTCAGTAGTGGCAGCAAACACAGAACCTGTATAATAAAACAGGCTCAGGTTTGTTTTGTTTTAACCACGCAAGAGGCATAAACTACTTTTCAGATTTCTTCAGTGTTTCAAGATGCATTGACAGTTTATAGGTTTGAATCTTTACAAGAAACCAGAAGGGGTCATTTGGGTCGACATGTGTGAGTGATTTTCTCTTTAATCTTGGTCCCCTTTTAGCTTGGTTTCTGCATCAAACCATGCCATTGGTGGAGAAGGGCTTCCTCAAACTCTAGTCTTAATAAAAGGATTATTCAGAGCAAGCTTAACTGGACAGAGATTGCTGGCCTTTTGATGAAGATACGATAATGAGGGTTGTCTCTTGGCTCCCTGCACTCTTCGGGCCAGAGAAGGCACATTGTGAGTGAGGCTGCTTGGGTTTCATACACACACAGTGTCATCTGAGAGTTTCTGCAGGGCCATCATTATTCATTTCTTTCTGAGACAAGCATCAACACGGTTTATGCCAAACTTAACTTTTAGGTCAGTCAGAACTTCACAAGCTCGAATAAATAAAAGCAAGGTAGACAAGGTTTAGCTATTAAACCTCTCTGCAGCAATGCTCAGCTGCCTGGCAGAATTAGGATCACCTGGGCTCCACTGAGTAATAAGGGCAGACCAGCAGTTGCAGAGGTGCCACCTGGGCAGCAGAGTAATAGAAAGCCCTGGAGAAGCTTCTGTGGTAGTGGAGGGCAGTTTCAGGATTAAACACACAGAGCCCCATCCAAACTCGCAGTAAAATCAAATGGCATCTTTCCTTCCCCTGTCAGAAGCTGGATCAGGCCTCCCATGAATTGTAATGAATAGTTATATTAATCCACTGCTATGTAGCTGTGAAAATCCTGCATCCCCTTCTCTGGAATGACGGTGCAAGGCTAAATCACCATGGATATTCGATTGCATTCTGGCTCATGTAGCTGTAAGAGCATTACCAGGCAGCATTTTATCTAAGAGGAGTGCTCTCTACAGTACTCACAACAAATCTCAACTCATTGAAACTCCAGTGATTAAATGTTTTACAGACCCCTGCAACATCAGAAGACTCTGTGCAATAGGCATGGCTGCTTTCAATATGATCGCATAGGGATCTGATTACCATTTTGGCTCTCTTCTCACAGCCATTCAAGTGGACCTTCAAGGAAGTGTAACCCTTTCACTTTCAGATATTTTTAGTATGCAAAACACTTGCTCAAGGGTAAAAGCCTTGAGTACAAAACCTATAACACTGGAGCCAAATAGCCAAACTGATAGTATCTGTGCTGGTTTTAAGCACAATACAACAATAAATGAGGTTAAAGCAGCTATTTGTGTTGTTTTGGAAAGATTCAGGTTCCAAACTGAAAATAAAGTCTTTCTATAGCAGAAGGTCTGGACTAAACACATTCCTCCTGAATTGGTTGTGGTTAAGTGTTTGACATATGCTCTTGTGTTGGCACCAATTATTGATAAAATTCTGTTTTAAAGGAGTAGCCAACATTGCAGTTTGCTCATAGTCTATTCACATCCAGTTGCTTAAAATGTAGTTCCTGCAGATTAACAGTGTGACCAAAGTTTTCATTCCCCTCCTTTTGGAGCAGGCACATTACAAATGCACATCAAAGAAAATGAGCTCTGTTCTGACTTACAGTCTGGGCATGTTCCTGACAAACCACATCTGATGAAGAGTCTTAAAGAAATAGCACAAGCAACACTGCCAGCAGCAAAACAACAAAAAGGCTGGCCCCTTCCACCAGTGGAGGGAGGCTGGTTAATCAAAGGATTTTGTGCCAGGGAGAGGGACTGTGCACTTTATGTTGAAGCAATGCAGTCGAATGATACATGAGCAATGACCTAGCTTGGCAGCATTCGAAAAAATCACATTTAATTACGTATCTTTGCCTCTCATGATATTCTTCTCAGTTCCACTGCAGTCTGGGATCAATAACAAATGTTCATTTTGAATGTCTCTGTTCTCTAGCCTTGGACTAATTATGCACATTCCTTCTGTCCTTATAAGGACAGGGCAGCTCTTCACTTCAAACAATGAAAGCAAACACGCAAAGCAACCTCCCTTCCCAGCACTCAAAACAATGGGAACGTGAGTTCTGATCCAAATCTGGTCTTTCCTCTTGTGCTGTGTGGCACCTTCTGACAAGGTATGCCTGGCCTCCTCCCAGGTTATTGGCACATCTTGTGTCTTTTATGGCGTTGAGGAAATCACCTTTGGTTTCATGATCAGAGTGAGCTGCTGAGCCAAGTGTCCGCAAGGAATGGGGACAGCTCTGTTTTATTGCTGGCTATTTGCTGCCATGGCCAAACCAAATAACATCTCTCATTGCACAACTCCTTTATCTACAGCAGAGGAATGACCATGTTTTTCTGAATCCCTCTCAGTGCCCTGTGAATGAAGAACACAGCTCATGCACTATCATTATCGTTATTGCTGAGGTGATGCTGGGGGTCGTGACAGCCGTAGTGTGCAAAGGCAGAGGTGAGAAACAAAGAAGCTCTTTAAATAAAGTGTCTGTGTTCCTTCAGGCACTGTAGTTTAGGCCCTGGGGCGCATTTTTAACAGACTACAATGAGATCTGGCTTGTTTTATTACTGGGAACAAAATGTTTATATAGGTCTGGTGAAAATGGCAAAGATTTTCACATATTCATGGGGAAAGCAGTAGTATTTCTTTAAGGGAAAAAAAAAGAGCAAACTACAAGTTCCCCTGGTCTTGGCAAATCATGAGGCGTTTTTCATTTTGTAACATCAAAGTCGGCTCCTCTTCTTTGATGTCTTCGCATGCTGTTTAAGGTAAAGCATGAATGAAGAAATGTCAATCTGCAAGGTGTCCATGTAGTTTATGCTGAACACTGAAGAGGACTTGTAGATAAAAGGCAAACACAAGGTTTGATAATGAATGTCCAACAAGGAGGTGTGCATATCTAAAAGGAAACACTCAGCTGGAGAACAGCTCTGCAAACCTCAAAACTCTGCTTAGCCCAAGTTTAACAGATTAAGAAAAAGTGGATTTTTAAAAAGTGTGGAACCAAGACAGGAATTCTGTAAAAATCCTTGTTGTTCCATAAGAAATGAATGTTCTTTCATTGGCTTTACTTAACAATAATAAATGTGCCACCAACTGTGCTTAATTTGACAATGTGTAATTTTGAGAAGATACAGAGTTAATACTGGGAAAAGCATCAGAGAGGAAAGTCTAAACCAGCACAGTGCATTTTGGAAATTTATAGTGGCTGCTTTGTGGTCTCTAGTGTCTGAACACTGGCAAAAGCTGTATGCTGAATCAAACAAAGGAAAGTGTCAATTATTTAACTCAGTTTGTTCCGAGGATCTAGAAACTCTGACAGAGTTACAGTCACTTGGGGAGGCTGAGTAGTGTTGGGATGAAGGGGAAGGCACTTTCTGGACCCAAACCCCATCATTTTCAGGACCAGGACACCCAGTGACGTTCCTAGAAACTTAGCTGCAGAAGAGGGTGTTTCTACTGTATCTTCCAGCTGCCAGCACTAAATTTATGTTTCCCTTTCATTATTTCTGAAGCTGTAAAAAGCGGGTTTGATGAACTGCATGTGCTTTGCTTGATTTACTCTGAGAGCAAGTGCAGTGGGCACTCTGCCCTGGCAAAGGGGAGCACCCAGGGGGCTGTGAGGGGAGCCTGGGCTCTGAGCCAGCCAGGCTCTGCTTTGCTGAGACAGCTCTGCAGGGGTCGGCTCTGAAATACAGCAATGTCTTAATATGACCATCTGTCTGCTGCAAACAAGACTGAAACAGCAAAATGGTTTCGATTGATGAACAGGGCACAGAAACCTTGCAATTGTGCCTGTTGCAGAGGGTGTATCTGAATAAGGAATGTACATAGGTGAGTTTCCAGGCACAGCCAGGCTGCTTTTGTGTGTATTGACCTGTATGACACTGAGTCTTGCCCATTAAGATCAGAAATACCTGTCAGAACACAGAAATGACTGGATGTTTCATGTATGACAGTTAAGGGATGGATATCCACTAGAATCCAGGGAAATAGGAGGTAAAGCAGCATAGTTTCAGTCAAAGCACTTATATTCTTATCAGAATTTTCTCCTGTTAGTTGAGAGTAACCATAAGAAAAAGTATCTTCTAGCACTTTGAATATGGGGGAGAGAAAATCATAACTATGGGGTGACTTTCTTTGTAAGAACACTTATTCAGAGCTGCCCAAAACTCCCTGGAAAATTTGTAGCCTTGGGATAATAACTTATAAAAGAAAAATGAGGTGTAATGCATAGGAACATTGACACCTTATCTGTTTTCATTCTTATATGAGGGACATCTTGTGAGAAGATAAGAATATTATTAAAGAGAATGCCTAGGTTTTCTCTGGAAAGTTATCTATCACCCCTAAGAATCATCTCTTGTGTTTCTTGACTTTCTCTTCCTCTCTATTCTACTTTAACAAAATAATGTGCAGAGACGAAAATCTGGATAAAAGGGGACCTTTACTTCCTTCCAGACCTCCTTGCCAGATTCAGACTATTTTGGCTGAAGAGGATTAGGTGTAGAAGAGGCTCAGGGAAAGTCCAGAGTCAACCCTGAGATATGTTTTTTCTTAGTTAAGGTGGGACAAAAGTGAACAGAGATTGTTTGATTGCAAGTTCTATGAGCTGGCTATGGTACCTGCTAACCCACAGATCACAGATGAAAGCAAGAGAGATCTGGTACAATTTTAAGTCTCAACTGCTAAATTATTCCTCTAAACCTGGATTTCTTTTTCATAATTTTATCATCAACCCATGGATTTCATGTCCAGTAAAGAAATACCTTGGAAAGCTCAAGAATGGGAAAGCTTTCCTGCAGATGGTGTGCAACTGCACTACCCGTTGGAGAGCTCTTGGAAAAATTCCTACTGAATGCCATTGCACAGAGAGAGACCCTCACTGAGCCAAAGATTCAGAACCATCTTTTGGGGTTTGGACAGAAAATGGGAGCAAGAAAGAAGATCCTTGTGCAGCAGTGGTTACAGGAGCAGAACTCACACCAGCCATTGTGTAGGAACAGTAAAACAAAGAGTGACTTCTTCACTCTTGCCTCACAAAGCTCTCACAAAGATCTGTAGTCACATCTCCTGCTCTCAGGCATAGGGGCACAGCCTACAGAAAATGTTTGTGTAATAATCTGCCTGATTATGTCAAAGAGATGACCCATAGCAAGAGGAGCAGCTGAAATTATGTCATGAGCTGGTGTGCAACATCTGAGATGATTCAGCTAAAGGTCTAAATGCCTGAGGTCTCTTGCTGCCATTCAAAACTTAGGCCTAATTTGAAGTACAATTGGACTGGATAGTTCTAAAAAATAATAACAATATCTTAAAGAAGAGAAGGCAAAAACATTCCTGAGACATTGTAAAGGATTTCAGACATGTTCCTAGTGCAGTGAGGAGTTTCAATTCACCCTTAGCTGCCTCTGGAGCAGGTGCTAGGGAAGCTGTCACAGAGTGAAATTCAGCCCAGCCTGTAGAACTCCTCTGGGCTGCTGAGCACACTCAAGCCTACCCTGTCACAAAAGCACTGAGCTGTAGCCAGGCTGGGATAAGAATGATTTAATAATCTGAGTGCAACCATCACACCTCTCATGGCACTGTGGGTGTTTTCACTGAGAGCCATGCTAGTATGCTGAAGGATTTGCTTCACTACTTATTGAAACTCTGGATTCAGCAGACAACAACATCAACCTTAGTATTGCATTTGCAGAAGAAAATTTTTAATTCAGGTTATTATGGTTGTTTTCATAAAGAATTGCACTCACATATAACTCAAGTCTGAAAGTGACACTATTTTGTCAAATTAAGTCCCATTCTTTTACAGTCTTCATCTTTTTGGTTGAACAGTTACAATGAACACCTGCATTCGCTTTATTTGTCTAGTATATATCCAAATATTTGCTGAGAAATATAACTTTTGAGAAGAGAGATTAGCTTTCAAGCTCTGAGTCTTTTAAATGTCATCTCTGTGAAAACTACTGACAGTCAGTAGGTGGAGAGTTACTATTGTCTGACAATGATATTCATGGGGAGCAACTTCAAAATGCAACACAGAAGAAAAGGATTTCAGGACTCTCAAAAGACTTTGTAAGTAAGAAAGTTTTACCCCTCAACACTTGTGCAGAAGGAACTGTATTTGTTCTAGGAGGCTTAATCACCTCATTTTGTTATGATTCTCTCTCAGTTCAATTTCTTCAGACAAAGGGAATTGAAATAGGACTGGCAGGTAAGGGGTGATGTTGGCATTTGAATCTTTAAAAGATAGAGGAATTGGTGAATTAATTAGTTCATTACTCCCTCTCTCAGTCTGCAGTGTGCTTCAATGGGTGCCCACCGCTTCAGCCTACTGCGGGGTGATGATGATGAATTTTTTTGTATTGTGTTCTGTAGTTGGGTCTAAAAGCCCTATTCAGCTTCAGTTGTGTGAGGCACTTCATATAAATCTTATGCAAAGATAATCCCTGCTTAGTAGGGCAGATCTGCTACAGAATCTGAGTTCTGTCATACTCAAGCTCTGCAGTTCAGGGCCATTGTCACAGGAAGGCAGATGTCACTGCAATAGCAAAAAAAGTGGGGATCTTCTTACATTTTCTGACAGTAGAAGGGATGTGACAACCGAAGCCTCCCCTCTTCCCAATTTTGAAACTTGCCATCCCTTTAATCCCTTTTATATAATTTTAAAAATTTTAGCTTTAAGAGCTTTGATCTATTTTGTCCCTAGAGAACAGCCTCCCTCCTCTAGCTCCTTTTGTCTGCTTCACACATTTCTGTTTTTATACCTCCTTCCTTGTTCAGCACAGTGTCATGGGTCATTTTTCCTGAACCTGCAGCTTCCCTCCGCGCTCAAAAGCACAACTTTAACAGTGTCCCCTTTCCCAGCTCCCTGAAAGCTGCAGCAGCTCCAGTGAGTCCCCTCCTGGGAGCCCTCTGAGCAGGAACCAGCCCCTGGCTCACCTGCTGCATCTTTGTTTGCTGCTCTCCCTGGGCTGTGGGGCTCCACCTCTCTCTCCTGTAGGGCAGAAAACTCCCACAGCACTTAACAAGCAGTGACTGGTAACAATAAGAAGAGTCTTCAAAGAGTTGTATTTACATGTAAAAAGACACGGGGACATTTATGTGTACCAGATGGCCCAAAGCAGGTGGATATTATAATGTAGCTGTGGATTACTGCAGTGCCAGAGGAGGAGAGTGATGTTGTTACTAAAACAGCACCTCGGGGTCCTAACCCGGGCTGTGCTGTGACTCCTGTTTTTCTGGCACTGTACAAATGTATCCTGTCAATCTCTGACACGAGGAGATCACAATCTAAACAGACAAGATAATTACAGGCTGCAGTGGATACAGAAAGACTTTCAGGGGACCTGCAGCCTGCCAGAGCTGGTACTCCAGCTCAAGGCACCTTAATACAAACTGAGCCTCTTGGTCATTAGTCCTTGCTGCTGTTGTCTGAACTGACTGGTTTGTTTATTTGCCCTGGATCCTGCAACCCTTAGGCTGCAACCCCCAGCTCTTTCTGTAAACAAAGGGATCATTAGGAGCCAAGCACCTTAATCTTTTAAAGGCTCTGTGTACTCATTCTAAAGAATCTTACCGTGGAAAAAAAAAAAAAAAAGAAAAAAGAAGGTCTCCAGAAGGGGCTGATTTGTGGCAGCAGTGAAGGTACAAAATGTTGTGTTTATATCACATATCTACGTGCAGCTGCAAACTTTTTTGTCACCCATTGCACTGCCAAATGGACTGAGCCCCTGGGATGCTGCAGGCTGCACTAATGCTCAGAGACCATTCACACTGCAGCTGTGGTGTGCAAGGAGTGAACTATGCCTGAGGAACATGAGAAATTTCAGTCTCCACCTGAGTGCTTCTGTCTGAGGTTACTCAAATGGTGAAATGAAATATTAAAAGAGCTTTAGAGGGGATCCTCGGATAAACAGAACAATGAGGGTAGAGTGGGCAAGAGTTTCTGGAAAAGAAAGTCCTGCCCCTGACCTGCAACAGTTCAATGGGGTGTCAATAAGCATGTGCACATCAATACTTTGATTTTCAAAAGACCTTTTTGAACATTACACACAAAAGGCTACTAAAAAAACTGCATTGCAAAAATGTTAACGGACAGGTTATTTTACTGAAAACTGGCTAAGATACAGGAAATAAAGGGCTGGGCTTAAAGGTCACTTTTCCATTGTTGGAGGCAGAAAACTGGTCCAGGTATACCACAGGCCTAGCCCAGTATTTCTTATATTCTGGAATCAGTCACGGTGTCTTTTCCAGAATAAGTTTGGAAAGTGGCCCCGTGAATGTCTTCTGCATTAGCCAGAAGCAACTGAGTGTATTCTCCTTTCTGTGTTTAATCAGAAGGGATCTGCAAAGGTGTGGTATGTACATTATGCAGAACTACAAAGAGTCAACTTTGAGCCATCCTTGTTAGCCCAACTTCTGAAGTAGATCCTAAATTCGAGCCCTGCAGGATCTGGGTGTTGCTGTCTTGATCTTGCAGCACCTGGCAGCTAATTTACTTGAGGAGAGACAGTTCACTTTTACCGTTTCTGAATTTTGGTTTAAAACTGCATTAGTCTGTATAGCTTTTTGCCACTATATTCACTGTATATCTTACTGAAGAAATAAAGGGCAAATGAGCTGTTGGGGACCCAAAATAGACTATAGTAATTTTCAGTTTATTATGAGGAGAAAATACGTCTGGAGTGATCAAAGCTAAAAGCTTTGCCCTCTGGAGCCAAAGTGTCCCCATGATGAGCAGGCACATTGTGGCACACCTGGAGGTGAGCCATGGGTCAGATGTCTGAGTCTTATATTTTAAATTTTCCTTTTAGGGGAGGGGAAGACAAAGAAGGGGCAGGAGCTGAAAGGAGAAAGAGTAGTGATTAAAACAGACCAAAGATCCCATCCCCAGCCAGCACAGCTTTGCTGCTGGGTCTCACATGCTGCCACTGGTTTTCAAAACCAGCAACAACCTTGTCTCACTACAGAAGGAATAAAACAAACTTTAGCTACTGCTCAATGTCTCTCCTGGAACAAAAATTTTCAGTGTCAGTCAAGCCGGTTCCTTTTTATTTAACAGAAGAAAGAATTTTCCAACTTGTTATGGAAGAGGGGGAGCAATGTAGAATCTGCTTCTTTGCAATCTAACACACTGGGAACTGTAGTTTTTAGTGTATTAGCCACCTAAAATGGGAGCCTGGAAGACAAGCAGAGCAGGAGCACACGGTTTTGTGATTCCAAGGCAGCTGGAACTGTAAATGAAATGTATTCCTTTAAGGAACCTTGAGCCCCAAATGGTCATTTGATATCATTTCATATCATGTGTAAAGAGAAAATACGCTAAATGTCCCGAAGAATGGGACATCCAGAACTGTGACAAGTGTTCTCTGAAATGATGGGAGACAGTTGAATTAAAGATTTGAAATTGGAGAAGTATTTGCTACCACAAAATGCCAGTGAAAGCAAAGACAAGAAGACAGCTTTATTTGTGAGAATTAGAGGCCTTTGTGCTTTTGATGTATTTAACAGTTCTTATGTAAATTCCAGCAGAGGAGGCATTCTGTGAGCCTTTAGTACAAAACCAGGATAATACTACATTCCTTGTAAAAGATGCATATGAATGTCATTTAATCTCCTTCAGGTCCAGCAGAGAAAAATCTACAATAGTGGAGAAGAGTGATGGGATTAGAAAATACCTGTTCAGGATGATGAACCTCTAAGAATTGTCTTTTCCAGTGCCTTCATTCCTTGAGATGTGTCAAACCAGGCACCTGAGGTGTGTCCTGGGCTGAGGTGGGGTAATGGTCCAGAAGATGGAGAGCTTTCTATGGGCCTCAGGTTTAATCAGAAAGGGACGTTTGTGTTGGCAGAATGGACACCTGTGCTGCACAGGCTCTGCTGTGCTGGGGTTGGGTAACTCCTCGTGCTGAGCTCTGCAGCTCTGTGGAGGGTCAGCAGCTGGGGATGGACAGACCCCCCCGAGCAATCAGGGCTTAGGAACCTCCTGACTGGAGTGAAAACCATGGCCTGCTCTCAGCCTGACCACCATCCACTCCAGGTGTCCTGCAGGAAGAGCAGGACTGGGAACTAAATAAGTGACAATGACAATACCTGGGCTGTTGCTTACTGAACATACCACACCCCAGAGAGCTGATACTTGTGTCTGTCTCATCAGTGCTAGCAGCAGCTCTGGTTTGCTGCACTCCTTCTGCCTCTCAGTGCCTGAAAGGAGACTGATGAGAGCCAAGCAGGTCTGTTCTGGTGTTTTAATCCTTTGATTATTTTTCTTTTCATTCTGCAAATGCCATATGAAAGAAAAGGGAATATCCATCCAACTTGAGGCTTCGAAACTAGGGGAGGCATTTGACTAATGTGTCATAATGCAAGTTCCAGTTTAAGCCACAGAAGAAGCCTAAAATGAGGCCAGAGTGTTCCAAAAAAGCTTTGGAGATGTTTTTTCTTTAGATGTGTTGTAACTTGACATTAAAGATGCTCCTAATTCTTCAAGTACAGTCAATGTAGACTTCCAAATAATTTGGCTCTTTTCATGCTGAATTACTGCCACATGAAGTGGAAACCAGTGAATAACTCTCCTCCTTTACTCTGCTCTTGTTAAGCCTCCCTCACCCCCCTCGCCTCGGTGTAAGGAATACAGAACTAAAGATTCATCAGGTCTAATGAAGTCTTGCCCTTTACAGATCCAAATTCACCTCTTTTTTTCCCTTCTCTCTGAAGCACTTCTTGGTAAAACAACTAAGCTGAATTAGGTTCTATTTTAAAATGGTCTGCTGCTGACAGCCTCAGTTCTACAAGCAGTTGAAAATGGCTGGCAAACCTTTATACAAACAGCATGCAAAACATCACACAAAGCCCAGGGAAGAAATGGCTTTAGATGTAAGGATTATAAAAGAGTGAATACAATTTTAAGATAAAATACAAGTGATTAAGTTAATGATGGATAATTTCACCAGTTTGAAAACTATAATTAATAGGAATTAATTGTATATTTAGACATTTAGCATAGCTCCACTAAAAACACTACATCAAACATAATGATATTGGAAGCCTATATAATGAAGAAATGATCCAGATGTTCATAAAAGCTTATAAAGCTTTAGAAAAAAAGGGGCTGCATGAAGAAGCTCTAATGATAAAAAGATGCCACTTGCTGTTCTGCTCTTCTTTTAAATACATCCTTTCTGAAATAATGATTATCATTTGCACTTTCATCTTAAGTGAAATAGCATATGGCTTTGGCTGATTAAAGCCCCCTCCTGGTATTAATCAGCATCTTAGTATCATGTTTCTAATGGAGGCAGCAGTTGCCCTGCTGATATTGTAAGCTTTTTAACAACATCTAAAGTCTGCGGATCACTGCTGCTGGCAAGAAATAGCTTTGAGCCTCCTATGTACAAGAGCACTGCAAAGATGTCACTTACAGGTGCAGTTTATATGAGCTCCTACAACACATTGTATTTTAAGCGTTTGTTGAAACTTAAACTTTAATAATTACCTTTAATAAGTAGTTACCAGTTTTCAAAAGAAAATCAGAGAATTTTGGGCCTGGTAACATTCAGTCATAGAGACATCTTGGAACCAGGGATCACATGCTGCAGGGCAAGATTTGTGTGCTTTTGAGTGTCTATAAACCACAGAGTCTGTGGCATGGCTGGCTCTAAGCTGAGCCCAGCCAGCAGTGATGCTCAAGCTGACCTGGCACAGCCCGGGCAGGAATGGCACCTCCAAGGGCCAAGCTGGGCTGCAGATTTGTCACCTCATTGGGAAATGCCAGGGGCTCACAGGTAGAGCTGGGGGGAGCCTCGTAGCTCACAGGACCACCCTGGTGGGGCTCCTCGTGGTGGCAGCCCCTGCTCCTACAACAGCAGGCTGCAGTGAACACAGAGAGCCTGCGGGATGTAAGGGAGATTTCACTTCTCTGACACACAAATACATGGAGATGGGTGGGGTTTGCTCCATATGCCCCATGGGGACTGTGTTGGTCCCAGCTGGGCTGTAAGGCAGGAGCACAGCCCTGGGCAGACCCTGAGTGCTGTCCCTACCACACTTCCTGAGCCTGCTGGGTCTTGCTTTGTTCCCCTGGAGACTTGTTCTCATCTACCACTGGGATTTAAACATGCCCTCAAATTTAGGTACCAAACTCGTTTTGTTTCTGCTGGGTGGTAAACCAAACAAACAAGCAAAAAACAGCAAGAAAACTGGTGCTAACAAAAAAGGTTTAAAAAATGTTATTGTACAGAGATTTCCAGTGGAGGAATGTCCTGGTAAGGCTGACAGGCCAGGCAATCTTCAGCATCATTTTTGCAAAGCATGAGGCATTTCTCAAGAGTTGTTATCTTGTTTATTGTAGTGATAATAGTCTACACATATGGACACTTTCCCCGATCTGGTATTTCAGCTTTAGCACCTGGGAATCCTGTTGGACACTGCTGTCATTTGCTCTTTGATGTAGCAACCCTAGGGCATTGCGGATGCACAAAATCCTACAGCCCTCCACCCCTTTTCTCTCTGGATTGCTGTATTAGAAAAGTCTGACATGTAATGCTTAATTCTGTTTTACCAATAAATTTTAGCAAGATGATATTATCATCACTCCATTGCTGTCACTTTCTCCTTCATAAGCTCCCATCTTTCTTTCCTCATCCCAGTAACGTGTTCATCTAATAACTTCTTATATGCCTGGATAAATAGTCCCAGCTTTTTTGTAAACAGCTGTTACTAAACTGATGTTTTGTCCTTGTCTTTTTAAGCTCTCTGGCTACCACCATCCACCACGTTCCTGACGATTATCTGTCATGACTCACAGGAGAGCTGGATGTTTTGAATGTTGTGTTTCATTTATCTTACACATTTTTCTGGTAGCTCATTCCAAAGGCTATGCTTGTCTGCAGTCCCACAGGTTAATTTGAATTTGAATCTTTAGCAGGTGTGTTAGAAGTTGAATTTTTTTCAATTCTAAAAAAAAACCAATAAAAAAAAAACTGGAAAAAAAGAAACCAAAAAAAGAAAAAACAATGGTTATTTTGCTCACTTACATTCTTGATTTTTGAACTAATCTAATACTCTGATTTTTAATGTATTAGAAACTGTCCATTTTATTTTAGAATCAACTTTAATTAGAAACTGGTCTCTAGAATCTATTTGTTTTTCTGTCTCTCTGACTGTGTTTCTTGAATGAGAATATTTTTACATCTTTATAAATATTTTTTGCCTTGTTGATAATAATTGACCATCCAAATACTTCAAACTATTTAGAATACTAGGGGATATGAATAATTTCTTGAATATATAGGGCAAATTAGGCAAAAAATTTAATCTCTTTTTCCAAGTCAGAATTGGTGGTGTAAGGGTCAGTTTACTCCCCAGAAGGGCTCCTTTTCTGCAGTTTTATGTATTTTTATTTAGCCATTTGCCATCTGTAACTTGTTTCTGTTCTATTTCTTTCCTGGCTATTGATGAGGTCAGGATGGAGATTTGGCAGTGGCTGCTGACCACCTGCTCCTCAGCCCTTTGGCCCACGGGGCTGCCACCCCTCCCTGTGCAGCGCCTGCTCCTGCCCAGGGATTCACTTGTAATCCATTTCCTTACAGGGCACAGGGAAGCCCCTTCTGCCACTGCTCCATCTGACTGCCAGCAGCTGCCCTGAGTTCCTCCAAGAGGATGTTCAGAACAACCACTCTCAAAGGCCACGCAAATTTCCGTCAGCCTTCCCATAAGTGGCAGAAGAATCGACTTCCTGCTCTAAAAGCACCACCGACATTGTGTTTCAGTTAGCAACCAACCACACATGCCTCCTTGCAAAACTTCCTCTTTGATCACTGCCGTTGCCTTCATTTTCCTTCCCCACTAATTTGGCATTGCTAGCTTAAAAGAGGAGAACAAGGATTTGCCACTGGCTGTGCATCTCAGGATGTGAGCAGCAGCTACTGCCCCAAGGACTGGGATCTGCATCTGAGAAATGGAAAACCAGGACCAGCTTTCTGCAAGAGAACCTTAGCAGTGGCATCACCACTGAGTTTCTAGCAGCTGTGTGCATTTTCTGCTGGTGGGAATTACACTTTGGGGACAGAAAACAGAATTGCCTTGTTATTTCCTTTCCCTGCCCCCTCTTAATGAGAAAGTAGTACTCTTAGTGATTTTGTAGTGGCATCTACAAACTTACATAGAAGCACTACCCCACTGTGCTTAGCACTGTCAAATGAGCAGGATGGGTTTCTCTCAGTGTCACAAATTTGCTTCCAGATCTGCAATTCAGCTGCTGAGTTCCACACAGAGTTGCTCCTATAGACGAAGCAGAGCTGAAACTCAATCTTCATGGACGTTGCTGTCCAGGTATTTAGACGTTCTTCTCTGAATACTCCACACTCCAGTCCTAATATTTGTCTGATGTCAGGAATAAACTCAAAGGAATAAAAGAGCCTGATAGTAGAAGAGTATGTGCTAACAGAGAATTTCAGCTTTGACCTCTCTTGGTTTTCTTGGGGGCTGTTTACCACCTGAACCTCTGAACGTGTCAGCTGAAGCCTCTAGGATCAAAAAGGGCAGAAAGGGCAGGCATTTCCAGCAGTGAAATGAAAGGGCATTGCTTTAAACTGCATTTGCCCATGGTAATGTCTGCTCCTCACATTTCTTTTGGATTCCTCATAATTTCTTCAGATTCACAAATGTTTGACTAATAATATACACAATGGTCCTGTCAGTCTTAGTGCAGAGCCTGCATAGCTATAAATTGCATGACATGACAATTACCATGCAATTTGGGGGTTGTGGGAGCTGTAAACATTATAATAATCTGATTTAAATACTCAGTGCTCCAACAAATTAGGCATGATTACAGTGAGCTGAGTTCTCCCTTGAATGCAAATGCAGCTTCATCCAACTCCAACAGCAATTCCATAAAAGTACACAAAGAGAGCATGTGGCTCATAAAGTGTTTTTAAAAAGGAAAATGTTGTATATATTAATGAACACAAAATAAAACCTAGGGGGAAATATAAATATACTTTGTGATGCTTATCTCAGGGATAATTGTTTAGATTTTTACATCTGGAACAGCTAGCATTTCAAAAGCTAAATATTTGATTTATACAGTTTATTTTATTTATATTAGGCATTCTCCACGTGTCTGAAATTTATCCCTTTGCTCTGGACCTGCATCACTTGCACCCTTATCTTGGACTCTGAAGCTGCAGTGCCACACAAGCCTTGCATGGGCCCTGTCAATGAGGCAGGAGCTCGGTGTGAATCCCTCTGTGCTCCCTGGACTGGTGCTCATCACCTGGAGTCCTGCGGGGTGTAAGAGCACTGACTGAGGCTTGGTAACCCCAGTTCTAGCTCAAAGCAAGAACAAAGAGCCAGTCCATTTGCCAAAATCTGCCATTTCTGAGAACAGAAAAAGCAGATGGAAGTGGGAAGGCAGGGAATAAAGAGAGAGATGACAGTATTGATCTGTGCAACTGTGCACACCACTGCATGTTGTGTTAGCTGTCTCCTTCCCAGTGTGGGAAGGCTGTGGAGGGGTGGCTTTGCACAGGCTGTCTCTGTTCTGCATGGGGAGAGTTGGCTCCAAATTGTGAGATATGAAGGATAAAATTCCCGCTTGGGCATCAGAGACAGAAGTGCCTGTGGGCAGCTAGGAGTGCCTATCCAGAGATGAGGGACAAGCACAGATGGAGTGTTTCAAACATCCCAATTGTGCCCTCTCAGCTTTTTTAGTTGTTGTGTGCTGGAATCCTCCGGATGAGTGCAGAGCACATCCTGAAGCAGAGATGCACCACGGGTGCTCACGAATTGCAGAAGGAGCTCTGTGCTGTGGCTGCAGCTGAACCCCTGCAGCACAAGAAGGGGGTACCTTGTCACCCTGGTAGAGAAGGGACACCAGCTGGCACTGTAAAGGTAAACCTGAGAGGGGGAAGCCCAGGGTACCACTGTAGATGGTAGAGAGCTGCCAGAGTTCCCAAGATATCTGTTTCCTTCCCACTCTGTGAATTCACAGCCTTGTGACTGCCCCCCCCTCTCCCCAGCTCTGTTAAAATGGGCTGGCTGTGATGGGCAGGCCTCGAAGTGGGGCTGTACATTTCCCTCTGCAGCTGAAACAGCTTGGGCAGCTCTCTGTGCTCCTCTGAGGGGACACCAGTGCTGGACAGCCCAGCGTGGAGGTCCCAGAGCAGCCCCCAGACCCCCGTGCTGTGCCAGGGCTGGGCACTGCACAGCCTCCCAGCTCTCCTGCCCAGAGACCAGCAGCTACAGAAGCTAAAATGAATTAAGTACCAGCCCCATGCATATCTGCCACAAGCAGAAACATTTGCAGTGATCAGTCAGCAGTTTATTGGCTAAGATCAACAACTGAGATAACTACAAATAAGTGGCTTTGCAGCCTTTTCTTCTAGCATGTCTTTTGCAATCAGTATGAATTATTACAGTGGGTTTCAAGAGGTACAAAGAAAGTTCAGCTAACAAGCAAATAGATATAAAAGGAAAGGATAAAGGGAAAGCCAATGTTAATGGTTTTTCCTTCCCAAAGACAGCTGGAGTTCATAACTGTATCACTATTAGTCTGCACAGTGTCATTGTCAGTCTGAAGACAAAAAAAATCAATGTGCTGTTTTCTTTTTCTCTTTGAGAAGAGAAGAATGCAAGAACTAGATTAGGATAGATGAGTTCACATATCTAGTCTGATGGCAAATTACATTTGGATCAGAAAAATGAAAATGCTGTATGGACTCTGATCAGGAACTCCACATTCACTAGAACTCCTGTAGTGCATTTCTCTTCTGGGATGCTGTGATCCTCAGTGCTGTCCTGACTCTTCATTTCTCTCGGGACATGGTTTCAAAAGTGAAAACTTGTGGAGAGATTGGTCCCTTTTCAGCCAGGATATTTTGTGGCATGACTGCAACTGCTTTCATTATTTAGAGTCAGTGCTCAGTCTTTAAGAAACAACCCAGTTCTAAATCAGTTCTTGCTCATGATCAACATCCCAACATCACCCAAGAAGGAACTTGGTGGTGGTGTAGTGTGTGTGTCACAGTATGTTGGAAAAAAACAAATTCCCAATGATGACTTATTAAAAATATATTTTTTTCTACAAGTAGGGATTTTTTTATCTGATTAGAGCATGGATTATGTTGCTGTATCCTAAAGCACCATTACAGTTGTTCTTGAAATGCAGTATTGACAACTCTTGCAAGTCAAATGAAAACTTCACAACATTTTTTTTAAAGCTTTGGTTCCTTGACTGAATGATGAGGTGAAAATCTCAGCTTTCATAAAACTAAAGTCCTTATTTTATGAAGATGGATATAGAGAAAAAAACTTGATTATATATAATTGTGTAGGATCAGGAAATATTAGGCTCAGAAGAAACTGAAATGTATCATATTTTTTAGAACACTCTTGAGTTTTTAGATTGACCTAATTGTATTTAATTCTTGGTTTTGCACACTGAAAGTGTACAAATTTAAAATTATTTCTTTGTACACCATTACATGAGATAGTGCTATTTGAATCCACTTTAATTAAGTAATTTGATGAACTAGAATTGCAAAATGATAAATTGTTGTTTTATTGTTTGATAAATAAATTATGAGATGGGAATATACCATATTCCTTTTCTGGGAGTTAGTTAAGAAATACCTGACTGCATGCAATGAAGAAAGTGGATCTTTAAATTTTTTATTAATGCACATATTTCTTGTCTTAAGATAATTCATGTCCAAAGGAAGAGAGGAAAAACAAAAAGGTGAATTTTCAGTACTTTTTCCACATTTAAAAAAGAGCCCAGAATCTCTTGAAAATGTAGTGAATGGCCCTAGAAGGGAAAGAAATTACATGTCTTGTTCTGGGAAGGCCTTAGAAGAAACCTTCCCATGACAGACTGCAACTCCTTGGGTTTCTGTGGCCCTTCCCAGAGGTTGCTCAGCACGGTCTTGGGACTGGCCATCCCTTTTGGATGCATCCTTTGCCTTGGCTCTCAAGCTCTGCTGTGCTGCTGTCTTGTACTGAGGCTCTGAATTTCCCGACCTCGTCAACTGGCAGTGGAAACTGCACTGATTTTATTATGTGCGCTTTTCCACTTCTATTTATGGATCGAAATTAAAACAGAAAGAAAGAAAATAGGCTGCTAAAACAACTACTGCCACCTAGTGTCACACCGAGCCGAGACAATCCCACACGCCAGCTCGAGCTCTTCCCACTGGAAAAATCCTCGACAGTAAATCCAATTTCCATTGATTTCAATTGGCACTGACTTCCTCAGACATTAATGTTACAGCTTACATAGCAAAACCTATGTATTTTCCACCACTACATCCAGGGAAACAGTTACACACAGGAGATTGGAGAATTTGTGTGTGTGCGTTGATGTGATGACAGAGGATTTAATTCCATCCTGCAGCTCTGCACTAATGCAAGGTGGACATGACTTGGCAGCCTGTGGCAGTGGTGTTGCAGGTGAAGAAAAGTGTCTACCTGCTCATTTACCAGTTTCAGAAAGCTGCCTCTCAGCAACATAAAACCTTTTAAAATGTGTTTCCCATACTGAGTTAAATGCCACCATTCATTTTAGCATATTTTAAAGCAAAGTATTTTACACCTGATTTTCTTATGGAGGAAAATCCTTGAAGTAAAGCTTAGCACAAAGAATTGGGATGCAGCATTCTATTCAGAATGATACAATTCCTAATGATCCTTCATGTTGAATGAAAACTATTATGAGACAAGGCACACCAGAAAATATTAATTACAGTTCTCGGTGCTTGTGGCAATAATTCTGATTGAAATGAATTGCATCATTTATTAATATGAGGCTTGATACACTGTGTGGTGTTAAATATCCTTTCTACAAGACAAAAGCTCAGTGGGAACAGTATTATCACCACTCACCTCTTAAGGCTGGATGCTGAAAGCCAAGTAAGATTATCTCTGTCTGGTCTGAGGTTTTATTAGCAATGGAATTCACAGAGATTCCTGCAAATACCTAGGGCTCAACTAGTGCCTGTTTTCTGAGGTCCTCGGTGGTCTTAGAAATTAAGTAATTCTCCAAATATTTCTCTTTAACCTGGGGTATATTAGAGAATATATTTTGTAGACTCTTAAGTCAAGGTGCAAAAGCTGACAGTGAGAGCACACGCTCGTGTGATCACAGGAACAGCTCCTTGGAGCAGGGCCTTTGGTGCTGTGCTGGCTGTAGAGTGAGGCCCAGAGCCCAAAAGTCTTCTCTGTGTTTCCTGTTCTGGGATCAGTACTCTTCTCAAATTACCATAGGAGGATTTAGAAAATGAAAGGAAATGGGGCACTAATAGCCCTGACTGTGAAAATAGTAGGAATTGTAAAGAACCGTAAGTGAACACTCCATTTGCTCCTCAGAGGACTCCAAAGTCATGGCCAACATGACACAAGCACATTCTAGAGTAGCTTGTGACCTCTCCATTGATGAAAAGGTAAAGTAACTAAAGTAAATGACCTGAAGGAATGTGAGAATATCATCTTCTTGCACATCTTCGTGATCGTCAGCAGATCTGGGAAAGATTAGAACTGCAACCTGAGAGTATTCAATGAACTGCAAAGGGCATGATAACTGGCAGAGCTCGTGATGCAGGGAAATGCTGAGCAGCTGTTGAATTTTCAGCACATGAAATTTAGTGCATACTCAGTCTTTGCTGGATTGGCACAATGGCACTGAGAGGTTAAAGGACTATTCATGAATCCTTCCTTCCCAGAGCTTTGGAAAAGTGAGATATATTTTCTTTTATACAACATCTTGATTGATGCTCCATGTAATGTCCTGCTGTTTTGCTGGTATTGCTCACCAGAATGTCATAATCTGGCCCTCTGTATTGGTCTTACACAGACATTAACAAGGCTTTTGCAGTTGGAAGAGACAGGTGAATCTGAGGTTAATGCTGAATTTATTGCCTCATTGTCTTTCCAAGACTACCAGTAGGGAAAGAGCAGTAAAGACATATTTATTCTGTTTTTCTTCACTAAAAATAACTCTCAGTTTTAAACAATTTTTTTCATCCTGAGGGTACAGTCTTGAAATATTTCAGAACTTACTGAACAAATATGTCCTTACTCTACCCTGCAAAACATCCACAAATGTTTTATCCCCGGTTTTTTTTCTTGACATATCTTGGCCTACTCACACACAGAAACAGGAGGTTAACAAATGATCTCTGTTTCTGAGAGCTACATTGTAGATAAATCCTGATCTATGGATGCAGTCTAGCACCTCATTAAACTCAAAAGAGAATGTTTGCAAATCTGTATGGATGGATTAAATTCTTTTAACTACTGGTGATACTAACCTTAAATATATATATATATATAAAAACATAAAAATAGAAAAATCTGTGTGCACAGGTAGAGCTAATCATAGTATCTGTAAGGCATTTCCTGGCAGCCTGACAAACAAAAATACAATTATGGGATGAGTGTTTTCTGCTAAGAAGCAAAGTTAAAACCAGCCTGAAAAATTGGTTATAAAATTGTTTGCATGTCTGTCTTTCTGTGAAATTAAGTGAATTAATATTAGTTTTATTTTGTACCACTATTAGGATATTGCACATGGTGCTTGGACAGATGTCATGGAGTCAGCTGTCAGTCATAACACCTTACATCTTTTATGTATGACTGAAAATCTCTCAGTGAACTTAAATTTTCAATAAGCCTGAGGAATCAAAACTGGATAGGCCACAAAAACCATGAGGTTTTTTATCAGGAGATCTCAAAGAGTATTTTTGGGCTCCCCATGAGTTTTTTCTGGGATTTATGTTCTGCCTTGCAAGCAGGAGGAATTAAATGAACTCTTTCCTCTTCCATTTTTTTTTTTTTGAAAGCTGAGACAAGTAAGCAAAGAACTAAAGCTTTAAATAACTAAAATGTCATAGGACAAGCACTGAACTGTTTGGACATGACAACACTAAGTCAAACAAGCTTGCTATTGTTTTGTGCAGATATATCCCTGTTTTTTGAATTTTTTTATTTTTTTTTTTAAATCAGGGCCAGATTGTGTTTTGCACATCCAAACCCATATTGAATAGTGGGGAAAGATCCACCAAACTATTTCCATTCTTCCTTGTGGTCAGTGACACAAAGGGAAACCAAAGGATGTAGTGGAGTGTCGAGCGTTTCCGTTCGTTTTTCAGTGTTGTGGTTATTGACAGCCCACGGTCAAAGAGGGGCACAGAGGACCTGTTCTAGTTCAGTCTCTTTGCCTGATTTCTGAGTGCAGTTTTTTTGAAGAAAAACTTAAAAGCCTCAAAACAGATGAGTTGTTGTTTTTTTTTTTACGACAGTCCTAAGTGTCTAACCCCCAGCTTGGACAGGGGTATGTCCAGTGCAGGCTGTGCCTGGCGAATGTGTGCTGTGGGAGGAAGAAGGAATCATTCAAGCACTTGGGAGAGCCCTGCTTTGACAATATTTGGGGGTAGCAATTTCCCGTTTTGATTTTGTTACAGTACTGTGAGTTTTGAATAAATCAGTGATGATTTGGACAATTCAGGTCTGCACAGGAGCAATTTTTACAAAATGTTCTCTTTTTAGAGTCTATGTCCTCATATTTTGATCTGGTAAAAGAGAAGGAAGAACAAGTAACATTTCTACTTTTTAGCACATTTGCTCAGATTTTCAGCTTAAATCATGCAACATTCAGCTGCAGTAGAGCTATTTGGTTAGTAGGAGCAGAAATATAAGAGCTCTAGCTTTATAGGCTTTGGACAAACCAAACAGTGTTGCCTTGAAAGAATTTATAATGTATATAGACTAACACAGAGTGGAAAAATAATATCTTACATATAACTGTTTTAACCTTTACTTTGTGATTTAAAAAATTATCTTTATGATACATAGAGAGGCAGGAGCAGAAGTTGCAAATGATGACATCCCACTCTTCCATGTAGTGTGTCAGTGGATGCTTTTTGGCTGGGTGGTCCAAATAAGATGCTTTAGTCACATATCTCCCAAAAGGCTTGTGAAAGAAATTTGGATCTTCATGCCCATGGATTTTTGTATACAAAGGAACTGGTCCCTTAAAAATCCATGACACTTTTTGTAATCTTGAGTTGGACATTAATGTGAGCATTGAAAGCTGGTGGGGGTCTCCTGGCATGGTCCTCTCTGTGGTTTCCTGTGTTTTTGTTGCCTCCCTGCCCCTTTGCCCTTCCTGCCTTCATGCTGGTTTATTTTTCGAGTGCCTTTTCAGGCCTATTCACTTTTCTTTTTTTTTTTTTTAATTTTTAAATTTTTTTTTACTTATAGCAGTTGAATGATAAATTATCTCAGAAAGGTTGCTCCTCTCATTATTTTTATTGATTTCTGTCAGTTCATAGCAGGAGTTATTCATGGCAATGGCATTCTAGATTGATTCAATAGAGGGCTATCAAATATACTCTAATGAAAAAGCTAACCTGACGTTTTATCCTTAAACTTGCGTTTAACTCTTAGGTATGAGCAGTCCCACAGGCTGCCCACTGGACAAACTTGTGTTACCCGCTGAAAGCACTGGAGGTTAAAATACTGTACAATCTAACCAATATATTAAAGACAGAAATGGGGACAGAAGGTTACAGGACTCTTCTTCCAGAGATGTATTTGTTAATTAGCAGAGAATTATTGTGTTCCATGCATTTTTTAGCTTGGAATGAAATTAAAGGATTGTCAGAGGGAGTTGGAACTAGATGGCCTCTGAGGTCCCTTCCAACCCAAGCCATTCTGTGATTCTATGATTCAAACATTTATAGGGAGAAATCCAGGCCACGTCAATGGGAATTTTGGCATTGACCAAGAGGGCCAGGATTGCACACATAATGTAAATGCAAATGCCTGGAAGGACACGGGAAGCAGAGACACATTCAGCAATGACACTGAGGTCCAATGATCCCCGTGATGTTACCTTCCAGTGACTGCTCACCAGCAGTGAAACCCTAATGAAAAACATCTCTCAGAAAGTGCTTTCTGCAACATTTTTCTGACTTCTGTATAAGCCAATATGCTGTTTAGAAGGAAGGCTAAATAGATGTGCCTTGGTCTTGCCATTGCAGAAATGGTGACTCATGGCAGTGCTGTAGAACTTGAAGCTGAAATAGTCGAGCTTAGCTGGAGGATGAGGGGCTCTGTGGAGGCTGTTGTGCAATTCATAATCAGTGCTGACCAACTATGGAAAAAGACATTTTTGCCAAATCACCACCTCTATGAAAACTGTACACTAGGATTAGTTACTTCCAGCTTTCTAAATTAGATAAAGTAAGGACAGGGGACTAATGAAATGACCAAAGGTGAGGAAAAACGGTTTCATATTGTCTTATAGATCTTCTCCAAGTTGCATAGACATTTGGGAGAAAATTGCTATCTCTAAAGGCAGGTTTTTCAGAGCTCAAAAGCTGACATGATCTTTCTGTTCATAGCCAAATGAAACACAAGTTTATGTGTGAAATACAAAGATCAGAAATGTATCTTCTATGATTTTGATATGCACAAATTCCTTCCAACATCTCATAAGGAATAATAATATTGATGAAAGTAGACGTCTGATTCTGAAGGATTAACAAAAAAATCTGTTCTTGCAGGTTTCAGATTTTATAGGTTTGTATTGATCTTTCCTCCTCTGTGTTATAGAATATCCTGCTTTTTTAATTAAACCACTAATAGATGGTTAAGGCTAGCAACTATTGTTCCAGTGCCTCTGATCAAATGTTTCTTTCATTCAATGAGAGAAGGGTTGAAAACAATTTAATCTGTGGCTCTGTCATTGTGCACCAGCTGAGGATCTGGCCTGAAAACAGTAACATCCTTATCTTCCCATTTGCTGTATCTATCTCTAGAAAGCATTGCTTCTTGGGGAAGTTTTTTTGAGAGTCTTTGGCAGTGGGGAAAAGGGTGAGTGCTCTTTCTAATTTAAAGATTATTTTAGTTTCTGGTACAAAGCAAGCTGCTAAAATGTATTCTCTGGAGGCCAGGATAAAGAACAGGTCAATGAAGAAATCATGCAAGTGCATTTCAGCTCTTCTCCCCTGCTTTTCAAAAACAGGGCTAGTGTACAAGTTTTTTATATCAACCTTACCCTCATTCATCCTCTTTTTAATATTTTACTAGCACATTTTGTCCCTGAATGCTTTTCCACACTGCCATGAGGTGCCAAGCGATGTTAGGTTTGGGAATAGCCATGCATCCCTCCTGATAAGCAACTAGGACAATAAATAGGTTTACCAGGTCAACTCCAACCTCTATTGCTTCTGGAAACACCAGAGTTCTGCTGCTCTGAGGAATGCAGAAGCCTCGCTTACAAGAGCACATTTTTAAGCCCACAAGTGTGAGTGGGTTTGAAATGTGTGCAGCCAACCTCTCTTGGTCCTAATGAAAACATGCATTTGGCAGCACTGGAATTCCTGCTATAAAATAATCCTGCTCTTTGAGGGTGGTTGACTTAATGATCCTCTGGAGCTTTTTTTCTTTCCTAGCATGCCTGACTTTTTGTTCCTTTTTTGTCACCACGACAGCCAGTGACAGACAGGTGTTCCCCCTCTGTTTTACTTCTTGGTTCCTTTTTTTGATCATTTTGAATGCTTAGTTTAAGGCATCTCATATGGCTCAGCAAATGACCTATTTTTAATGACTCATTTTAGTTTTAGCATCTTTCTCCTTACTAGCAGACTATCCAATCCCTCAGAGTTGCCTGTATTGTAAACTTTGCCTTTTACATGTACTTAGTGCAAAATAAATGTAAATTATTTTTACAAAAATTTGTGTCATTGAAGATGTCCTTCTACCACCTAGAAAAATATTCAGCTTCACCTGTAACTTATTAACTTTCTCACTTAGCTTCTGGTGTGTTCATTTTTCATGGTTCAAAAGACCTGTCGTTCTGCCTGCAAGCTTGAAGCATTATCCCATTATCACTAGGGATCAATATGTAATTTTACCTCCAAAAATACCTTTCAGATATCTGTTTTTCCCATGGCTACTCCTGTGTATGCTCTTAATTATAGTCATGACTAATTCTAACAAGTTGAACAATATTAATTCCGTATTGCTATGAAATATCTTTCCCAGCTGATTTAGAAAATGGGGTCTCTTTAACTACAGCTGTATAGATGAATTGTTTAAAGAGCTGGCACACAGCTGTATTTGTATGAAATTACAGTCTCAGGTTTAAGCTGTTAGTACACATTGCTGGAGACAGATTGGAATAGCCATATAAAAAACCTTCAGGCATTCTAATTTATCTTTAAAATATCAAATTTGTATGATTCCTTCTCTAGTCCTTGTCAGTTCTTTACTCAAACTTCTAGCAAAAGATGAACTCATCTACTTGCTATTTGGTCTGCCTGAAACTGCAGCTCTGGCCTGAAATTTATAAATTTCCAGAAATTTAAATTTTTAAGACTGCAAATGTCAAGCCTTGGATCTAAGTCCTAAATATAGCAAAATCTAAGCTTTGTTAGATTTGAAAGCCTGGTTTACCTTTGGCTACTCCTTGGGGCATGCTTTTAGATAAAAAGAGTCATATTTCTGATGATATTCGGGAGGGAGGCAAACAATATCTTTTCGAACTCAGCAGGTTGAAGTGAAACAATCCTTGGCCCTTCTTCAGTCAGGAAGAAGCAGCTGGGGCTGAGACAGGGAATGCCATTTCATAGCCCTTCTTGATAGGCTTATTTCTTGTGAAAGAGCAGCAGGTTCTTTCCTTGTCTCTTCCAGGGACCTGCTCCTCTCCACGGGCACAAGTCAGGGACTGTCATCTCTCTCCTCTTTTCCATCACTGTGAAACAGAATTATCCCCACCACTCTGCCAGCCTGAGCTAACTGCAGCCACAGAGCCCTCACCACCAGCTGCTGGTGAGAGACTGCTTCATCTCCCCAAAACAGGCTTTAACTGAATTTCTAGGGACCTCACAAGTCACAGCTATGAGCACCCCAGTCAGCAGGAACTGGCAAACATTTTACAATCCTGCAGTCTGAAATAACTGGGGGGAAAAGAATGCTGCTACTTAGCTTTTTATCTCTGTGTGTATTTTTTATTATTTAATTTACTCTGTTCATCTTCTGCTTATATTGTACAGTAGCATAAAAAAAAACAGTTTTTCTGTCTTTAAACCCTTAAGGAAGAAAGTATGACGATACAATTGTTACAATAGTTTTTTCAGGCTTCTTTTACGGGTGTGAGAAGAATTCCTTGTGACAGCAGATTTAGGGAAGAAGAACGAGGCAGGAAAAGGGATAAGGGCTGATGAGATTGATACCTTATTACTGAACAGTAAAAATTGGGCTTGGGGATAGCAGAAAGAAGTCGTGTTCTGAACAAACCTCTAATATCGCTCAGTAAAGCAGTAAACCTAAATTAATCCTGTGTTTGGTTTTAGATTTGTGGCTTGTAAAGACTAAATGTAGTGTTTTATATTTTTTCCTTTCCATATATGACAAGCTGAAGCTTAAGTATTCCCTTGTATGCCTTTAAATAATTCAGGCTTGTCTCTGAGGGGATACAGCAGATGTGCAAATGGTCCCTGTGCTCGCCACAGAAATGTTCTCCAGAGCATTGTGAGCTGACACACTGCAGTGCACAGGACTCTGCCCCCTGCCAAAACAGAGCTGTTTGTCTGTGGGGAGGAGCACTGAGAGCAGGACACCCAGGCAGGTGTTTTTTGGGCAGCTGGAATACACAGAGACATCGTGGCCTCTTGGTGTGCCACTGAATCCCTCACCAGGGGACATCTAATGTCTTTCACTGCCTGCATCAATTGCACTCACTGGTTTTTATGACATTTTCACGTCTGCCTTCTCTTCCACCTTCTTTGCTCTGTGCCCCATTTTTCATGAGAGCAAATTCCTCCCCTCGCTCTCCTGATCCTTTGAAAAAAAAAATCATTTTTATATAATTTGCTTCTTATATTTTCTCTTCAGTACCTGCGGCAGCTGCTTTGCAGGTCCCCTGCTGTGCAAATCGCCCTTCACAGAGGAAGATCTTCCTGTCAGTGACTGACAAGAGGTGCCAGGAGCAGGCTACGAGACTTTTGAAACCTGTGAGTTGGCAAATCAGCAGGTACCTGTGTGCAGTTCTGGATACGCCCCTAGCATTAGTTCCTAACTTGTATCAAAGAGTTTTTAGGATGATATGGCCCACAGGCAGAGATTCAGGTTAAAAGGAACACAGTGTCTGGCTGCATCTATCATCTAGGTTTTTTTTGTTTTAAATATAATGACACCAGCGATTTGTTCTTGGGGAGGATTTTGACTTGTGTTTTGTTGTTGGTTTTTTTGCTTGTTGTGGGGTGGTTGTTTTTATTTTTGTTTTATAGGAACTGTGTTTACAACAGCCTAAAAAAGGAGAAAATATTCTTAGTACTGAACAGCCCTTGTTTTTCTTCTCCAAAGAAATAAAGATGTCTTTCATATTTTCTGAGCCTGACAGTGTTGAAGAGGCTAAGATACAGGATAAACTGAAGGAAAGGAGGAAGTCACCTGCTGTAACTACCAATTTCTTTAGGGAAAGATATGGGATTTTTAGGTGGGAGTGAAAATGCACTGGACAGTCCTCTCCCCTTGATGTACAGTAGAAGGCAAAGGGACTGGAGGGGTTTGGAAACTTGGTTTAGTTACTGAACCGTCATAAAGAGATTTGAAATCAGTCCTAAGTGAAAGCACTTTGCAGAAGAAGGTGTAGCTTTCAGGCAAAACAACACTTGAATCAAATGCAGAATAAATAGCCTGAGTAAAGGACACAGAATTTGGTCCACTGTGATCATTTGATCTGAGTGGCTTAAGGCTTTGCATGCTTGGTACTTGCAAACCAGCTGTGAAATGCAGGAAATACAAGTAGCGTGGTCTGACATTTCTCCATCTGGTCCTAATATTTAATAATTTGCTCTCTTCTCTGAGCATATTAAGTTTATTTATAAATTTAAAAAATATGTTTTACTTTATATAATGAGCTTAAAGCTATAAAGACCTTTTTGCTCCAAAGTGCTCAAAGCACCCTCCTTTGCCAGATGGAGGGTATTAATTTTTCTGGGGAATTTGTATATAAGGTACAGATGGACAAGACACAGTTTTAGCACACCAGGCTTTTGCCTTGCTGTTCTCTGTGTGTTTCTATTCTCTAGAGCTTCTGTGCAGTGAATGTCTTGAAAGGCCTAAATTCTTTTTTGCTTTGCTCTGAGGATGATGGAGAGTGAGAAGCAAACCCTGGTTCTCACAGTTGAGATTGGGGCTTTACCAGCTCTAAAAAAACCCTTCCCTTTGAAATGCTTGGTAAGAATTATCCTCACCATCAGTGTGAATTTTCCTGTTGAGACAACTTGACACAACTAAACTGTACTTCAGCTAAGAACAGCTTTTAAAATATTTTAGGATATGGGATTATAAATTACATGGAGAAGAAAAATATTAAATGCCTGTGTACACAAAGACAGAGCAAACACTTCAGATTTATGCTGATAGTTTCACCATTTTAGCTAATGCTGGGTTCATAGGAGTTGACACTTTTAGACTGTGTGGCCCAGAATATTACACTAAATGCTGACCTAAACCCTCTGGCCTCTGTGCTCCATAATGTTGCTTCCTACAGCAGAGTCTCAAATATTTTCATTCTGTAGCAATTATAATTTTGAGTAGGTTTCAAATTGAAATCTAAGTATCTGAAATCAGAATATACCACAAGTAGCCTCCTGCATCTACTGATTTTAATGTACCAGTCCAGTGAAGAGAATAAAAATGTTTGTTTACACAAATATTGAATCTGTTCAGGCTTCTGTAAGTTTTGTGACTATTACATAAAGAATATTCTAGTAAATCCACAGAAGAAGTGAAATAATTAAGAACTTAGGGATTTATCTTGCAATAGTTGTAAGAAGGCATTTTCAGCAAGTGGCAGTTTGCAGGAATGGCATACACCAGTGTGATTAGCCAGTATTTTTCACTGCATCATCAGTGAACTGCTGGTGGCAGGATTCCAACCACAGGCACCTGCTCTTCGGGGGACACGAGTGGCAAAGCAGGGCTGGAAAGAGAAAAATAAAATCTTCTGTCATTTAACAAGAAGCAGAGTAACAAATCAAGTGGAAGGGATTATGATCGGGGTGATTCAAAGTGGGGCTGTGAAAGCAGACACTGCGGTGTGTGTGGGTACCACAGCTGAGCACACAACTGAGCAGCACTGCAGGAAATGGCACTGAGAAGGAATTCCCCTCTGTGCCCAGCACTTCTGAGCAGGCACGGGGCTGCAGCGTGCACTTCTAGCACTAGATTTGGAAAATCATGCTAAAAATTGGCCAAATGTAGGCACTGAATAGCAAGGAAGGCCATGTACAGGCTCAGTGGAGCTCTGGCCATGGGATCTGTAACTGATCCTGAGCCCTCACTGAGCCTTTGTCATTGGGGTTCCTGTGTCTGCCCAGGCAGCTCTAAAACCAAAAAATGCTCGCTGCTCTTCGTTCTGGGGAGAGCCTTAAGGGTCAAGGATTCCATCTTCCAGGTTTTGTGTTGTTGGTTTTTATGGTAATGGAGTCTTTTTCCTCGTTTCCAAGCAGTACTAGGAAAAACCATTTCTCCACTTCATTACCTTGGGTCTCTCAAGGATAAAAACAAGTGCAACTTAAGTGAAATTGAAGTGTTGAAGATACTAAAGCAGTGTGAGTCTTCCAATTTGAACAATGTTGTTAAAAAATAATTACTGCTGAGGTTGTGGTATCTCCCAGCTATTTCAGACACATCCCCAAACCCTCCCGCACTGTGGTCTGTTAAACCCTTAAGTGCACGTCTGTGTAAAGGCACTTGGGAACATTAATTCACAGCTACAGTTCATTCAAATGAATTTTTCTGAGGTTTCCTGTTTAGGAAAGCCTAAATTTATTACAAGAGGTCTGGCTAACAGCCCTGAAATGGAACTGATCACAAGAACAAGCATTTCTATAACATTCCTGCTACAAGCCCTCACCACCAATATTTTTCATTGAATTCCCAGCCTCTATATCCTGAAAACAACACAGGCAAATCCCCAGTCCTTTACACACATTGAAAAACCTAGTAAGTGAGGTGAATACCATAATAAATGAGCAAGTATAAAAAGTTGCTTTGGCTAAGATGTTTCCCAGAAGTGATACAACAAAATTTAAATCAACTGACTTCCCTGGAAAAACTCTAATGCATGTCTCTGCAGCAATTCTTCAACATGTTTCTCTAGGTTTCATATCATTTCAGGAATGGATTTTTGGAATAGTTTTCACAGAAACCACTGAAGGAAGGAGACGTTACCTGAATGAATAATAAGCAAAATATGCTGAGCAGATGGTGCAGACATCTAGGATCTAATTTCTACTAGGCTTGAAATGTGATCATTCAGCTGCCTTTATGTTTTCTGTGCGAGGATAACAAAATCATCTTTGGAAAACTGCCAGCTTTCCCTATAAGTTTTAAGCATTTTCTATGCAAACCTTTGAGATCTTTTGTTTTCCTTTGACAAAGGAAAGTTGGTGATTTTCTTAAAGCTGTCTAATTTATTTTGATGTAGAGCTGCAGTATAATTTTCATTTGTAAAATTTCATTTTCAAGTAGAAAATTCCTGCAGTTTCTAGCATACTGTAGGAAGTTTCTAGTCATATTTTTTTGAAGAAAAGTACCATGAAAAGAGTAATGATTTTCTTGCTGAAAATGAATAGAGATTGAGATCCAGTTTTTGATTCACAGTGAAGCTTTAAGAAAGCCATTCTGGATAATGTGACAGTAACTGAGATGTGTATTTTATGTTAGTCTTTATTTTATTTTTTCGCTTTGGTTTGTCTTTTATTTCAATAACTTTGAAATAAATAAGCCACCTTGGGTTTTTTCCCTACGCACTTAATTTTTTAAATTTTATCTCTATGTCAGTATTTAATTATTCCTTCATCATTCCTTCTTCCCTTGTAATTTTAAACCTTGCTAGATTTATTTGACTGCTTTCCTTCATTTTTTCCCCTTGTCTTTATCCTCTTCCCTTCTTTCATAATTTTTTTTGGCATAAGTTCCTTTTTTAAAAATTCCGTGCTTTTTTGTGGACTTTTCTTTCCCAGTGGAAGAGAAATAGTGAAGAGGCTGCTGCTGTCTGAGTAGGTTACCCAGGTATTTTGGGTGTGCATGGCAGGGTTTTGGCAGTGAGGGTCTCCAGGGGTGGCTTCTGTGGGAAGCTTCCCCCTTGTCCAGTGAAGGCAACGCCAGCTGGATCCCAGAGAGATCCATCCCTGGCCAGAGCTCTGGGGAAGCAGCTGGAGAATTCGGGAGTAAAGTTAAGCCTGGGAAGAAGGGAGGGTGGGGGAAAGGTGTTTTAAGGTTTAGTCTTTATTTTGCACTGTTGAACCACAAGCCTTTTGTTACATTTGCCCTCCCCTGTCCAGCTGAGGATGGGAAGGGATAAACCATTCCTGCTCCCTTGGGAAAGGGATTGCTGAGGGGTGGGGACTGAAGCACCAAAATGCAGGCTGCACTTCAGCCTGTGCCAAACTAAGCAGCTCTCTCAGCTAACAGATACTGAGAGTTTGGTTCCTTATTTTGTACAAATGATTTAATTTAATTGTGCATTTCAGAGTACTGCAGCCTGTTGCTAGCAGAATTGGAGGGATGTGGAGGGGCTGGAATTCAGGGGCGAGCCAACCTGTGGACAACAAAAAAGACTTGGCAGCCTGAGTGCTGGGCAGGGTTAATATACAGAGCTTGATGTCTCAATAACCTCCTTCTCCCTTCCTTCTTCTTCATATTGCCATATCTTTTCCTAATTTATAGATTTTTCTCTCCTACCTGATGCAGCTTTGACAATGAGTTTTGCTGTGTAGGTGTGGAAATTATCCATATATTTTCATCAAACAGTATCTCTTGAAGTGCTCTAGAAGGTTTTAACAAATACACAACTTTTCACCTGGTATTTCGCTCTTTCTAAGGTGGCACTAAAACAGAATCAGTGCTGTTCCTAGAGTCATAAAGATTGAACAGCAGGCTTTTAAAATCAACAATTTAGAGCTTTCATTTCAGTCTTTTGAGGCTACAAACCTTAGAGTCATCCCTGACTCCTGCACAAGCAGACACCTGTGCAATCTCTGAGAAACGGCTCTGCTTTGGAGCAGGACTGGATGTTACAATCACCTTGTGTTGCGGAAATTCTTTGTGAATTTCAATCTCTGCCAGCAAGTTGTTGCTAAATGCCCTTTTCAATACTTAACTTTGAAATTTGTAAAAATAGGCCAAAAATGTGTCTTTTTTTTTTTTTTTAGTAAAATGCATGAAATGCACAGCTCACGTGACAAAAGCCGTAAAAGAGCTTTTGTTTAGAATACAAGAGGCACTGTTTCTCTGCAGGTGTTTGCACGAGGGAAAGCTGCAAGGGTAGCATTTGTCAGCTTAACTAATAAGCACAGGCCTGTGTATTTTCCCCATGTTCTTCCAGGGACCGTGATCACGAAGGAAATGGAACTCAAACACCAGCTTATTCCCGGGTTAATTAGTGCCCTCACTGCTCTCTCACAAGATAACAGTAATCCAAACAGATCCGAAAGCAACTTCTGCTGGGTTTGGTGGTTAACACTGGAATTGTGCTGTTTTAGAAGAATGCAGCCCTCAGAGAAGGTGGGATGGTGGCTTTGGAGGTTTGAAGGGAGGGCCCAGGCTCAGGGCTGGTGTTAATTGGTGCTCAGCCCAGTGAAGCTGATGCTGATAGAAGCTGCCTCAGGGTGTCTCTGTGTTTATGTAGCTCCACTCTCCCCTAGGCTACTTCCCTGACTTAATCCCTCCCCTATCCGGCTTAGAAATGCATTTCTTTTCCTCATTTAAGATTCCGTAGACCCTTCATATTTGGTATTAGTATAAAGAGGAAACAGAGCCCCAGGAGAAAGATCAGAGTTTCTGTTCTGTTGAGGCATCAGAGTCATTCTTCCCTTAATGAAGAGGAACAGCAGGATGGATAAAAATCAATGACTTAAAAATAAATTGGTCTTTTAATTTGAGTTTAAAAAAGTCTTTCTTGAGTGAAACTTTAAAATTAAGTTTTAAACCCACGTTGAGTCCAATTTATTCTGATGTATTAAATAATTCAAAGTTTAAAAAAAAAAAAAGCAAAACCCAAAACGTGTCACTGGCAAGGTGCTCACATCAGGTCAGTGAATCACTATTTCATTACCAGTGAAGAGAACATGGTTCTGCTATATTCCATTTACTTAATATCATTCAGTAATTAGAATCAACATTGAGATATGTTTTCTTTGTGTACTCTTCAGTTATCTTCCTAAAAAAGATAATCATATTAAAATTTTGTCTCAAAATTAAATATATACATTTTGCTGTATCTCTCACCGAGTTTCTGAAAAAGCAGGATGCTTATTTACCATGAGACCATTGGAAACAACCATTGCAAGTCAAGCCTTCCTTGTTGATTAAAACAATTAATTTGAAAAGGAAGATGTACTTTGATAATTTTTTATTTTCCCTTTGAATTAATTTTGTATTTATAAATAATTAATTATAATCCATATTTTTGTAGATTATTACCTCCTATAATAGCTTTAATAGATGTGTATAGTTAGAAAGCCCTGTCTGCAGACAAAAAGAAATGGCTATACTTAGTCATAAATCAGCATGCTTAAAAATGACCAGCCTGAGATAACCAGCCTCACTTTAGGAAAATTCCAGGAGTATTGATAGAAAACAAGGCAAAACCAAATCAGTCTTCTGCTTGCTGACTTAAAGGTTGTGATTCTCTATCACACTTCTCTTCTCAGCTTTCATATAACTTGCCCAAACAGCCAGAGGTGCAGCTCATCAGGATTTAATGTGCAATCCCCCAATAACAAGTTTAGGACAGGTTGTTCACTGGAAAAATAAAAGTGCCACCACCTTTTGGTATATCTTTGTCAGTCTTGAAAAACAAGAGTCCTGGACACCTGCCATGGAAGAGGGTGGTGTGTGGGCAGAGCTGTTTGATTCACACACATCCTTGATTTCTCTTTCACTCTGAGAAGTGAGACTACTTGTCCTTCCCAGCAAGGTACCCATGTGCATTGCCCATTATCTGGGCTAGAGAAAACACACAGCAGCCCCTGCAGATGAGATACTGGGCAGCAAACCCGCAGGAACCACAAACAGGAGGAAGAATTTGCTCAGAAGGCTGAGCAGCTCTTCACAGCCCAAACTGGAATCTTGCTGCTTGTTTGGGTCTGGTCCTGGTGCATGAACACTTTATTTGATCCACTGAGTTTATTGGAGCTGTTTTCAGTGTCAGTAAATGGGAACATGCCCATGGCTGGAGGACCTGAAGAATTGCTCAATCTGCCTTCAAGGCTCACTGACAGCCTTTGCACCAGCAGCTGAAATTCACTTGGGATCTGAAAAGATCCTGGCAGACCTTGAAAAGGTAAAGTGGACTGTCATAAAGGCCTAAGCTGGATTTGGATTCTGATTTTTAACACTGCTGTATCATGGGTTGGGGGGGGGAAGTTATGTGACTTTCCAACATGTGCAGTGTATGTGTGTGTGTGAAAAGGCAAACACTGTTGTGCAAAGAGCAGGAGTTGCACATTTGCATCTGCAGCTGTTCCAGGATTCAACCCAATGCGGGCTATTGACGGGAGTAACATTTCTGCTTACACACCAATATCCTTGTTTCTTTTGCAAAAGCTTTTCCCCCCCTCCTCCCCCGCTCCCATCCCCCTGTTGTCTTTGTGCTTAGTATTTTTCCACACTTTATTTCCTAAAAGACTAGCAGGTTTGACGATGCATTGTGATTTCTTTTCTACAGGGCTTTATGAAGGAAGCTGGAGGCAGTTCTCATTAGTCTCACTGACATCTTTTATCACTTATCAGAGGAACAAGCAAACGGAGAGCAATTCCTTTGATCATGGCAAAAGTAGAAAGAGTATTAAAAACCCTATGAAGATTCACTAAGTAGAAAGTGGAAAAGACAGTCTGTGGCATGTTTCAAAGTAGTAACATGATTTAAAGTTGCCAGATTTGCTTGTATATATTAAAGAATTGTTAATGATGCTACGTTTTACATGCATCCTTAGGTCTTTGTTTTTTTGTTTTCGTTTGTTGTTTTTTTTTTAACAGGCAAAGGAGTTCTGGGGTAGAATGGATGGATTAGATCAATTGAAATATATCTCTAAAAGGTGAGCTGTGTCAGAGAGGAATTCTGTGATTCAATGAAAATTCTTGAAAATAAAAATAAGGTTGTAGCAGTAGCACAATGGATTGAAAAAAAAAACTTGCTCTCATGGGAAAATGTTAAGAAATCTTAAGAATTCCTTTTCTTTAGGAGACATTCTGTGGTGAATCAATGCATGTTTGTGAAGACTGCATATAGGAGCTGCAATGCTTGCAATTATCCATGTATACCTGACTGCCGAGCTCTGACCTCAGAGTGCTGCTGCTTCTTCATTCTATGGAGAAAATAGGAGTTTTTCAGTGGGTCTGAGTATTGATTCACCTACCACGATGTCCTTGCCTTGTGCCTTGCAACATTACTAACAGGGCATGGACAAAGACAGGTGAATCAACCCTCCTACCCACAGCTAATGAGCATTATGTACTCCAGATCCACTGGTGTTTTCTGAATGGCTCCAGCTCAGTTTTCCACTGATCCCTTCTCAATCTCTGTGGTGATCAGCTCATATCTCAAAGCATCAGACTCAAAATGCCCTTGAAAGTCCATTTCTCAGCCTGTGAAAATAGAGAGATCACAACTGTTTAGGCTTTTTTCCCCCAGTGTGGACTCTGTGCCAGCCTTGCCCCTGCAGCGTTTTTTACTACCATAGCTAATTTTTAACTATGTTGATTTTGACTTGGATACAATGAAGTGCAATACATTTCTATAGAATCTTTATGCAAGCATCCCTGATAAGCACTTTCTGGTCAAGCTAAAATTATCTTTGAATGACATGCAAATTCCAAAAAGATTTGTTTTTAAAAAACCCACCCCAAAGCAGAAACTTTAAAATCCCTCCAAAGGTTAAAGAGAATGTAGAAGTTTGTGCACTCAGTTCAAAGTTAAAACAGGCACAGGGGCAAATTCTCTCTTATGCCAGAGTAAGAGGATGAGGTAATTCAAGGCATTGCTTTCTAGCAAGCTTGGGGTGGGGCTCTCCAAGCAGAGCCATGCACTGGGCTGACTCTGCTGGCCAGAACGAATTGCACGAGCGCTGAGAATGACCCGGAGGTGGCAGGTGAAGCAATACATGTGTGGGTTATCAGATCTCCCTTTATGTACACATTGTTCTGACATTTGCTGCTTCTGATAAGAAATGGGAAAGCCACAGAATTCTTTGTGATACACAGACTCAGCCATCCACAAGGAAGACAGTGGGAGAAATAAACAAATAGCTCTGAGGAACATGACTCATGGTTCCAAAATGATACAAATGGTTTTGCAGAGCAAGGGGCTTGAAGATAAAGGAAACTTCAATTGGTTTCTCAGAATTGAAAAAAGAAGATTGTTGCCAGAAGCTGTCAGGAGGGACAGGGTGACATGCTGAGGAAGGAGGATAAGAGTTAGATTTTTTTTTCCCTAGACCTGGAGATCTTAATGAAAATCAGAATAGCATATGACCTCTTTTATTGTTGCAAGAATTCCTTTGATCCTTTTCTTTTAAATAAGTAGAATGTTTCTTTTTTGGTCCTCACTATTGTGTCTTCATGGAAGTGAGCTGTAGATTGTGTAGACCCATCAAAATAGAAGAGGGTGCCTGAAATAGATGCTGGTGTTCTAGACTAACACAAAGGCAAACAAAGGTACTTATTCAGAGCTCTTAACAGTGACCCTGCGTGTTTGGTAACAGCTCTGCCTGTCCTGAAGGTCAGACTGGTGGAATTCCACCTCCATGGCTTGTCCCTGCTGCTTCCTGAGCAGTGAGACAAGGGTTTCAGTGGCAACCTGAAATCATGGCAAATGTGTGACCAGTGCAGGTGCTTCAGTGTCATCTTCAACAGGCAGGAAAGCCTAAAGTAGCAGTGAAGAAAAGGAAGAGAAATTTTAAAGCTGCACTGTTAGGAAAGACAGCATTTGTTACAAAGAAGAATGAAAAAATATGTGGAGGAAAGTCAGATTTTTTTAATGCAGCTGTACAAGGCCACATAAGCTCTTGTAACCATAGCTAATAGATCAGCAAGTTGCATTTCCTGCAGAGATGTGCCTTCTAACACTTGACGGCCCAGACTGTAGCTGGGCATTTACCCCAGGGAGCAGATGAGCTGTTCTGAAGGATGGGCAGGGAGCATGAGTGTCTGAAACACAGCTCAGAGAATGAGCTTTTTAGGTTTCTAAGGCTGTGTGTGCTCCTGTGAAATTAAGAAGTTTACCAAAACAAGAAGAAAAATTGTGGAGAGGGAGTGCATTCAGACTGTAGTGTTCAGTGACCAAATCCCATCTGGGCCTGAGGACAGCCCAACAGCACAGGGAAGCTCAGGGCAGCTCTGGAGCTTGTCCTGCTGCAGCCAGCCCTGTCTATGCTGCAGTGAATCAATTGTCAAATGAGGCAATGGTGAGTGAGAGATGGGCAGTGTTCTGGATTTAGAGACCATTCCAGAGCTAGTAAATCTATTTTGCTCCAAGAATAATTGGAGGCAATGTCTGAGGCAGAGAGAACGGGATGGGAGGAGAGAGCAGAGAGGTCCCTGGAGCCACACAGAGATGTTGTGAAACAGATGCAAAATAGCAGCTGTAAATTCATCCAGTGGAATCCTGAACCTCTGGAGTGACTCATGTAACTTGCCCAGCTCTACCACATGGTTCTCTGACAGGGGTTAGCTGTGTAATTGAGCTTTGTCTCAACTTTCCACTCGATGTTTTTGGAGCATTTACTGCTCCCTCATCCTCTCTATTGTGGAGGATCAGTGGCCAAAATAGGCAAAACATGCTGAGATGACAAAGAATATCTTGCTGCCTTCATGCTCTGCCTCTTACCTCAGGTTTTGAAGAGGCTTGGGGTGGCAGCAGCAAACAAAGGTAGTTTTAGAGTGCTCTGCCTTCCAAAACGAGAATGAATTCCTTTCCTATACAGAAGATTTATATGGCAAATTAGGTCAGTTATCATTAAGCTACTGCACAGCAGGACAAATCATAATTTTAAATACATTTCAAATATAAGTACATGTGAAATACATTCTGATGCAGTACAGATCAAGCTTCTTACAGTTGCTATGTGGACCAGTCAGATGAACATGGAGCATAATAATCAAGGAATAAGTTAGTTGGGCTTACTGCTGCTTGTGAAGACCCTATAATTTATATTGTTGTTTTACGTTTACTTCTAACCAAATTTCCTCACTGCTATCTTCTTAGGATAAGAGAAGTATGAAGGCATAAACCAAAACCAGTTTTCCCTGTCAGACTCTCTGGGGTACTGTTTTTGCCATAAAGATCTGATTACCCTTTGTTCTCCAAAGGAGATTAAATGAATGAAAACTTCTGCCCTTATGCAGCTGACCAACCATTTGTTTTTTCCTCTAGATTTTTTTCTCAGTCTTCTTGTTTCACAAATAAGGAACTTTTTTTCCCCCTGGCTACACCTTTTTGGATCTCCCTTTTTGATCATCACAATTGAGTTTCATGCAGACTTTATAATCTCATGGGCACCCGAGCCCTCTGCCAAGGTTTATGCAGATTTAAAGCCTGGATTAGTCTTGCCCGGTATTTATAAAATGTTCTGAACATATGAAGCACTATAAAAGCACTGCATATTTCTTTTCTATTTTTTCTTTTCCTTCCATGATTTCTGGAAGAAACTGAATAGGAAGGAGGCAGACACCCCTTCAAAGATTTCACCTCCTGAGACCATTCTTTCAAAGACTTTGGCAAAGTCTTCCTGCTTTTTACTGCCTCTGGACTGCCCAGTTCCCTCATGCTGTTTCTAAGAGCTAGCAGATTCTGCAGAAACCTTTTGGAAAAAAAATATCTTGATGCAGGGGGAGGCTGCTTTCAAACTCTGGTCTGCAGCTGGCAGTCAGTGGGGGGGAGAAGCCAGTCTCCAAATCCAGGCCATCCCAGCAACTTGATAAAAATCATTAGCACAACTCAAGGAACTGCAGGCCTGTGCTGGTTCTGCTGTTTCTCTGGGCTGTTTCCAAAAATATTTCTATGTTTTGCTGCTTAAAGCACAGATAACCTGGGCACTATGGTCCAGGTTTAATCATCACATCTTCCCCTTCCATGTCATCAACCAGAGGTCAATGCTTAAAATCAAAACATGCCTATGGACACTGTTTGCAGCATATTTATGCCTGTACATAAATTAACAGATATATTTTATAGCAGTAGGACTCAAAACAGAATCAGGTCTCGTTTTCATACTTGGGAGTGCAGCTTTTTAAAATGGAGTCATTGAACTTTCCCCAGCACTATTCAGAAGGCATTATGGGCCCATTTATTTTTACTTCCCTCCCCCCATTATTTGATAGTTCTTTTAAGAGTTGTGAGTTTTACTTGGTTCCTTTTGATCAGGAGGAAAAGGTACTGTAGGAACTGAGGCGCTGCAGTGACTCTGGCTTTGAACTCACCAGGTCTAAAAGCCTGCAAGAACATTTTCTCTTTCAGCTTTGCAGCCGGCTCCTAGAGCTGCCTGATAAAGGGCTGTGGTAAATTGTCCTGAAGGACAGCTGGAAAGCAAGGCGCTACAGTCGGAACCCACAATGGAGCTCAGAGATATATATTTAGTTTAATCATATTAAAATTTAAATGTTAGACTTTAGAGTAGATTTTTTTTTAAATAAAATTCAAGTCATTAAAAAAGTTTTCCATTCCCTTGAGCTGGCAGGGTCCTGAGCTCCTGAAAATGCTGCGGCTCCATCTAGTGGCACTGCAGCCTTGGGAATCACTGCTGCCCAGGGAAAATTGTGGGATTTCAATCCCGCATTTGCAGTAAAATTCTTCAATACTTCCTTCGGTTATCACAGAGTCTCGCACTGGATGGAATGAAAAATACTTAAATTACATTAGTTTAGAGAGATTACTATCTGGAAGTTCATCCAGTGTATTTTTCTGCAGCATTTTCCTGAATAATCACAGACCTACATATGTATTCCTATTTCTAATAACAGGTTTTATGTTTAAAAATCTCTCTCTCTATATATGTATATAAAACCATGTGGTCCTTGTAAAAGTAACTTTGATCCAAATTTCTTAAACACTTGGCAAACGTTTATTAAGCAGCAAAACATTAAAATTTGTTTGCTCTTTCCCCTCATCAACCATCCATCCATCTACACACCCACTGAGTATAGAGATTGTGCACGTGTTTATACAGACAGTAGAACTTTTCTGCTCTCAACTACACTATAACTTAATTTATTTCAGTGTAGCTGCTCTCAGCTCTTACTGGTCTGACATGAAAATTTGTGTCTTGTGTATCTACAGAGCATATATACAGTCACAAAGTGTGATGAACATATGTTGTAATGTGATCTTAATGTAAATAGGTTGGTTCTTTGGGGTTCTCACCTCATCCAGATGGGAATTGACATTCAGTATTTTACACCATTACAACTGTGTTTAGTTTTTCAACACATCTTGCTCCTGCCTTTGATCTAATAAAAAAAATAAACATTCTTGATTTGATTTGCTCAGCTGCTGTCTGAGCCACGAAACCTAGATTTCATCTCGTGTCCTGAACCCGACTCCCATGCTGATTGTACAAATCTGTTGAATTCAAGAAATGTATTTAGCCTTATTAAGATTCAGGAAAGCAAATATTATCCTCCAGTGATGCAGCAGATAACAGGAGTTAATAACAACTATGTGATAAAGATCACAGGATTCCCTGTAAACAAGATGCTGCATTGCACAGAGAGCATCTTGTCTGCATATGTTTCATAAGTAACTAGGCATCCTCATGGGCTTCTTTAGTTATTTTAGAAAGTTGTGTAAACAGTATTGTCCTCTTAATGCCCCAAATGATATAATAATTGATATGGAAATGGGGCAAAGCTCAATAGATCGTGATGCAACTCTCCATGGACACTTGGAGATGATCTGCCCAGATTTTATTTACATTTTCTTCTTGCTTGTATTCAGCCTGTGAATTGTTAGGCATGCTAGGCAGATGTTGGTTGGACAGAATTTTTTTTAGCCTTTTTTCCTGGGAAAAAGTTAAATGTGAGTTTATACTTGGATTGTTATCTGTTGTAGGTCAATAGCAACTGGAAAAGTAAAATCATACTGCAAAGCTCTGGTGTATTGTGTGCTGTTGTTGAGAAAAGTGGATATTAACAGATTGCTGATGTAGACAATACTCTGTAGTGGTTGTATGATTCCTCTTGTTTAGACTATAAGAGCACTGGAAAGAAATTCCAAAGTTCTAAAAAATTCTTAAAACTGCAAAAACGTATTTAAAAATATTTTTCTGTTCCTTCTTGTGGAAAATGATACTGAAGACTGTAGGTTTTTTGTATATTCAAAAAATCTCTTAGGCAAGACTTTTGCTTTTTAATTTTTGTAAAGTGGTAATTAAAATATTTGCGCTATTCAACCACTTATTAGCTCTTTAAATATACTAATTAGTCAGATTGGCTGAAATGTTTTCTCTTGCATAGACATCTCGGGCAGTTTTCTCAGGTGTAGGACAGCAGGCACAAGGGAAGCTGTGTTGTGGTTGTTCATATAAGATGTACTTCAGAACACACAACTGTGACCCTTCTTTTCTGCAAAGCTGGGATGCCAGTTGTGCCCCAGCACTTCTCCAGGCAGGCAGTGTGGTCTCCAGACCACTGTATTAGACCTGGGAAAAAATCACTTCTTACTTGTACCACAATTCCCCCAGCTACAAAATGGGGAAAATGATACGTTGGAATGTACTGATAAATAGAAGTAAAATATAGCTTTATAGAAGAGGACAAAGAAATACTGGTATTCAAAAGAAATCTGAGATTTGATTAGACTTGATCAAAGTCACTCAGTGGGCTTGTGACACTGCCAAGAGCAGAGCTTGGGTCTCTAAACCTTCAGCTGCAGACCAACCCCAGCCACCCTCCAGGTACAGAGAATGGCTGCTGAAGGTTAATAATGCAAACAGGACAAATGCCAGCAACTGCTGGTTTCCATCTATTCCATTAAACTGAAGAAGTATTTTGTAACAATTTGTAAAAAAACCATTGTTTGGGGAGTCAGGAAAAGGATGAAATGGATTTATTTATAAAACAAGCTTTTATCACTCAAATATTGCAGAGCAGTAAAGAGTTGAAGTAAAATGGCTGTGGGGAAGCAAGAACCACCTGCTCTGTTAATTTATGTTGAGATCTTGCATGTGTGGCAGTACCAGAGTTTCCTTCTTCCAAAACAGTTCCACTGATGCAGTCCTGCTGCCTTTTGCCAGCCTGGCACCTGGAGGGATTGGATGTGTGCTCTGGGGACAGCACACGAACCCCTTGGAGACTGCACAAGCATTTCAGCCATTGCTCCTCCAGTGGCTTCTCAACAGGAGCTAAGGGAGAGCAACAGATAAGCAAGACAGGTAGATGTTCGTGCAAATGGTGGCTATTTCTGATCTGAGCCACTCAAAGCATTGTTCAGAGGAAAACTAAGATGAGGTGGCAGATGTAGAGCACCCTTTCCATTGTTATCTAAAATTTAAGGAAAAAGCCAAGACAATGCAGCAACCCTGCTCTGTTGCCCAAAGGTAATGGGAAAGATGCTGATCTTGTCTGACTGCCTGCAGGAAATCTGTCCTACCTGAACACTCATTTTTGACTGTGGAAGATAAAGCCGTGTACAGGCAGAAGGAACCTGGTCCTTGCAGGCTGTCTTTACCAGGGGAAGAGCTGCACCAGTAGGGGCACAGGAATGCCACTACCTCTTAGTTTAATAACATCTAACTTCTGAATACTCACTTTGCTGTAAAAATCAAGTGAAGAAGAACATGCAGAAGTTGGCTCTTGAAATGTGTGTAAAAGGAAGCAGAATTCTTTTGGCGGGCCCAACCACTCGCTGAGATTTTACAGCTAAGAAATGGGAACTGGCTGCTTGTCTGTGGGGCTGATCAGACAGTTTGGTCTCACTACAGTCCAATGTAATTTAGAGATAATTTTGTAACTTCTCTAGTTTATAAGGAAATAACTCCTGATTCTAAAATAAGCCTGCACTGATAAAAAACTGCAGCCCACAATAAGCAGGCAGGTTTGGCAACTCAGTACCTCCAAACTCTCTACTGGTTCAAGATATCCTTGCGAACTGGAATAGGCTTGTATAAATCAGAATTGCCTCTATCCTAATGCACATTTTCAAGTTAAATGCTGGAGTTAACTTATTTGGTCAAGTTTCACAGCTGCCCTGTTCTATGAGTATTGGAAACCTGAATGGGGAAACTTAATGGGGAAGCACTGTGTGAGGAAACAGGGGCACAGAGATTAAGTTACTTGTGCTAAATTCAGATCAAGTCTGTGGCAGAACTCCAGGTGAAATCCAGGCTCTGTGGATCGCCATTTGTTGCCATAACCATCCTCACTTTTTCCTTCCAAGGATTTTCAATGTAATCTCTGGGGAGATTATGAAATCTTACATCTTACAGATGTGCTGCTTTGCTGGTAATTGTCTTTGCTAGTCATCATGTGCTTGTGGACCCTCAAATCCTGTGGTCAGCTGCACGGTGAGGATCTGTGGTAGATATTCATGGACCATCCCATAGAAACTCAGGAGAATCCAGGAGAGCTCTGCCTGGAATGCTGCACAAAAGGATGGGAGGGGGCAAAAGAGGAGGGAATAATTTTTTCCCTCTTCTTTTGTTTTTCATCACAATCTGTAGTGGAGCTAGAGCAGTGTGAAGAACACACTTCCTTTCTGCCTCAACTTGAAACTGCCTGAGTGTGATGCAGATCCCAGACACGTTTTTGTATTCACTGCTTTGTTACAGATTCACAGTCTCTAAGAAGGTGTTACCTTTGATCCGTTTTAACTGTCCTGCAATATGCTGTGTTGTGGGAAGATTAGCCCCTAAGTCTCTTTAATTAATTACTCTTAATTCTATTACTTCTGGTATAACTTGAAAAAAAAATAATTGTCAAATAACAAATAATCCATGTATTTTGTGTTTAATGCCTAGCTGTTAATAGCTACTTAAAATATTAACTTTCTACCCTAGACAGTCCTATTATTCTGTATTTTTTTTTTTAAGACATCCTTTTTGCAACAATGCACAACAAAGTTTTTTAGCTTCAGTGCACTTCCAATTAGCTGAATCTTTCATATCTTGGGGAGGTAAACTAATACAGTTATTCCTAATTTACAGACAGTGTCACTGTGGGGCAGGGATATCTGTAACAGGAGTACAGGGCTGAAAGTACTCAGAGGAAAATGTTCAGCAGACAATAATGATGAGTGCTAGAAAATGACATGCTAATTACAGTATTTATGAGAATTAATTTACCAGATTGTTTATATAAGTGAACGGGAGAGACTGTAGAGTTGAGGGGAAAAAACAGAGGCAGCCAAGCAAACAAGAATGAGCCTTCAATGCAGAAAATCATAAAAACTGTGCTAGTTACAAAAGGGAAATGAAGTGTATTCCCTCATCTCAGATGGAATGATCATCTCAGATGGAATTATCATCTCTGGTGTTTTTTGCTCCTACCAAAGTTGATTGTAAACCCTCCCCCTCCTCCTGCCGACAGCAGCTGATTCAGTGGGAATGGGACTGCTGCAGCAGGGCTCCCTCCCACCTTTCCCATTGGCACCAACCCCATCATGCTCAGAAATGGCTAAAGTGCCATTTGATCAGGCCCCAGCTGAAGGAGCTGAGCAAAAATTACATTCTGTCTGTGGATGCACTGTGTAGACTGTATCTACTTAGAAGATATTTTTCTTCTTGAAAGGAAGTAGTTTCCACAAGTAAACAAGTAAAGCTTCTGATTCTGTAGATTTTTGAGCTCTTTATTAATTGTATTTTCTTATTCTGACTTTTCACGCAAAGTAAGCCATGTTCAAAATAACTAAATCATAAACTATTATTTTCTTGCAAATTTCCTTCCAAAAACCTTAAGGTACTCCTCAGGTACTCCTCATATCTGTAGAGTAGATGTAATATATTCTGCCATGGATGTTAATATCCTTTTTGAACATAGAAGATATTTCATTTTTTTCCTATTAATACAATATTATACCAGACAGACAGGTAATTTCCAGTTCTCTCACTTTCAAGAGTTTGCTCTTTCATTAAATTTTTCTTGTGTTCATTGTACGTACTCCCGAACTGCAAGTTCTTTCAGGGTAAAAACCCGTACGGGATCTTTCTTTGTCTTCCACTCTTCCAGTTTTTCTTGCAAAGAAAGAAAATCCTTGCCAAGTTCATATGCCAGAGTGATCATTGTTTCTAACAGTGGGATATAATACCTGTGGCTGGTGTGCACACGAAGGCGTGCCAGAGCTTTTTCCCCATATTCAAAGGCACTTGCTGGGTTCTCCAGGTCCTTGTGGCACACCACGATGGCACAGAGAGTAGGGACAACTGACACAGGGTTCCCTCTTGTCAGCCTTTCCTGCAGCCCAATGACTTCTAAAAGGATTTCCAAAGCTTTGGTGTACTGGCCACCCCGCAGGCAACCATATGCTTCCCGAAGCTCTGGCCTTGTTAAAAAGTCAATAAATTTTTTTGATCTCCTGACGTATTTCATAGAATATAGGAGTCTCAGGTAGTCCTTGAAGGCTAATTTTCTTTCATTGATTATTTCTTCTGTGAAGTTCCCTGTTAAAGTTTTTTTGGGAAAGGTCACATCCTCCATTTCTTCACTGAATTCTTCCAGCAGATTTCTGTGCAGTTTCTCAAAATCTGAATAACGCCGTTCAATTACAGACTTGTTGCTGTCAAAACTCCCTGTTTGCAAAATGATGATTTTGTACATCTAAACCAAATCAAAGAGAAAAAATAAGCATGAGAAGGACCATTCTAACCCCAATGCAGTCAGATTTTGTCTGGTACTGCTACGAAAATACTTTGTGCTTGTTCAGTCCTGCAGCTGAAACACTCCTGCACCAATTCTCTGTGTGTAATCTCATGTATAATGGCAGTTTTGCTAAATCAGTCACTGTCTGGGATTATGGTGCATGCTCAGTGTAGACCTGAAAGATCTGTAGGCATTAAACTAAAAATTCCCACCTCCTGCTGTTCTGTACTTCAGTCACCAGACTCAGGCTTAGCACATAAGTCAGTTGTACATAAACAGGGCACTAACACATCCCATCCTGCAAGGTGCTGGGAAAGCAAACTAGCCCAGACTGAAGCACATAAAAACATTTAAAAAGCATTTCTGAAGCTGTACTTTGTTTATAACAGCCATGGCTGCTGCAATCAATCATCTTCAGTGAACTGAATGGATTCAGTTATTATATAGTCTTAGACTAATATACAGACTTAATATTGAATGTAATCTATTTTACATCGGTCATAATATTCAGAAATGTTCTTTGTATAAGACATTCCTAGAGATTTGAGGTGTTAGTAATGCTGTGAAAGAAGAGGGAGTATTTGGCAATATATGTGGTATGTGCAAAATAAGATGGAGCAACTCCAAATCCTTTTCTCCCCTCTAAATCATTATCCTAATACCAAAAAAGTAACATTTCTATGATAATCTGCTATCCAAAGCCCTTCACAGCAGCTAATAGCTGTGCTGTCCCACATGACCACTTCTCAAGAGCACGTCTTCCTCAGCTCTTTTCTAGCCTCAAAAAGACCATAATAAATGTGGTATTAGGCAAATAGCTGCAAACCAAAATTCTGTGCTGTGCTGCCCAAATCATCTCTTCTCGTTCTGATCCAAGCACAGAGATGTTGAGGAAGGGACAAATTCCTAATGTGTGTAAGCCAGGGTAGCTCCACGGGGGCCAGTTTAACTCTGTCACCAGATACCAGCCATGGACACAGACTGCTGATCTCACATTTAACTCCACTCTGTTCCCATTGATTTACACAGGAGCTGGAGGGGTTTTACTCAATGCCAGTTATTTTCTTTGCTGCTGTTGAAGGGTGCAAACCAGTATTCTCACTATGCCTGTCTGATTCTCTTCCTTGTTTTTCCTTAAAGAGAAATTCTCTCTTTTAATCTTCATAAATGATCTTTACAGGCACTTCCTGAAAGGTTTCTAAAATTGAGCTGACTTCTCTGATCTTATTTCATTTGTAAGCACTGTGACATTTTCCTATACTTTGTCCTGCTCCCTGCTGAAAAGTGAATATATGCCTGATGCATTCTAAAACAATCATAAGAGCAAGTTTTTTAAGCTATCATTTTATCAAGGGCAGCTAAGTGAATAATTGACAAGTACTTGCTTTTTTTTACTTGTGGAGTGCGCATGAAAAAGGTAAGAAGTAGCATTTAATTAGACTGTCATTCAAATTTGCTCTACTTTGCTGTAATGTAAATCTTTTTGCCTAGGCATGTAACTTATTACTAATTTTAATTGCCCCTATGCTGAATGACACTCTTTCATACACAAAACTAATTTTAACTATTCAGCAAGCTGGATACTCAGGAATGTATGCAAGAAAAGCAGCAGCTAAGTAGGTGTGTACAGAATGCAACAACATCTTAGACAGTCTCCAAAACATTTACCTACTTCAAATTCTACCTAACTGGATCACCCAGTGTCAGCAATGCTGATTCTTGGCATTTTTCACCTACAGATCTCACAGACTGCAGCAAACAAGGAAATCATCCCTCTCTGAATTTCACAGCAGTACTAAAAGGGACTTGCTCTAGATCAGTCCTCCTGAAGGCCAGGAGCAGAATCAGAAATAAAAACTAAGTGTCAGTACTGTGAATAAAGATACAATAATCCAACCTACTTGGCTGTTCCCACTCCTCATACTCATGTTTCATCTTAAAAATAAGACAGAAATATGCCACCTAAGGGAGCTCCAAGTAGGGAGGGGGAACAATCCCAAGCGATCTAGCTGGAGGATGTCTTAGACTTTGTCAACATCAAAGAATTCTGCACTTGTGCTAAAAGAAACCTCTGATGTGGAAGTTATACAAATGCACTGCAGCTGCTACAGCTGGCTAGCTCAGTGGAAGTGTAAATATACAGATATTTTTATATTTGTGCGAATTTCCTTAATGTTGACAAAACTCTGTGTTTTAAGGATACTCAAGATACTAATTTATTTGATAACACTTTTCCACTGCAATAGATTTGGTGAACTGACTGTCAGAGGATTTTTAGAGGCAGCTTCCACCAGCCAGGCCCATACAATCAGTGAGAACAGGTTCTACCCAGGGCAAAGCTTGGCCCTTGGTGAGCCTTTCATGTAGTGAGGCCTGCTGAGTGCTGTGTAGACCCCTGCAGAGTGAATAAAAATTAATGATGTTCTTACATATTCATTTCATAGCTTACCACAAATTTAGATAAGTGGTGCTCTACAATTCTGGTCGATGGGATTTCAAAAAGGAGTTTGATTTGTTTGCACTGACGTTTTTCATTCCTCCAATATTCCTGAAGCTCCTTAGTGGTCATCGAAGAGTTGGGACTTAGGGTTGCACTGGAATCTAAAACCAATATATTTAGTATTTCAGATAATATTCTTTGCATTTGGGAAAAAAAATCCATCTGCATTTTTTTGTGAAAGGATAGCCTAGATTTTCTGTTGCTGTAACAGCAAGACCTAAAGACTGATAAAATCAGGGATTTCACTGCTATTAAAGACAGGAATAGATGCTTTGAGGAAAGCTGTTAGGGTCTGAAATTTTGAAAGACAACATATCATCTGAAGAAGACAAAACTGAAGAAAAATTGCCAAGAAATAATTTAGGTCAAGGTTGTAACCTAGGGCACAATCTGAGCAGGAGATTTGCTTCACCATCCCAGAAGTAGCCCTAAGAAACACTGACTGATCTTTTGAGTCAGATGTTTCTGTGGGCTTCTTTGTTGCTATATGGAGGAGATAATACAATACAGCTGCAAATAAGACATTCAAAAACTGACCCTATTCAAATATGAGGTTTGTGCAGTAATAGGAGAAAGCTGAGAAAACATGAATATCCTAACCTCAAAGCTGGATTACAAGCTCAACTGAAGGAGGAATTCTCACATCTTCTCTTTTTTTTTTTTTTTGTAGCTGAACTGATGGCACAGTTCAGCTGCAAATATTTTATATACCTCCTTCCTTTCCCCTCTCTCTTCCCACAGTCACACACATACACATACATGTATATATGTGCATATATAAAAACTTGGGACAATTGGTTGAAGAGTTTGCTTACAGGAGAACTTGATGTAGCATTTCAAAAAGGTGATTTCTCTGTCTTTGAAATCTACTGACAATAGATTTCATCAGGTGGCATATGGGTTAGCAAAGTGGATAAAAGAAATGGAATATTTGTATCTCAGTTTCTAATCAAGGATGTCTTTATCAAGACAGTCACCTTAAGTCAGTCTGCAGTGTATCTGACATTCTGCCAGTGGAGGCGAATGAGCACAAATGAAGGGTAAGAGAACAGCTGGATGCAGAAATAGACTTGTAAAGGCACCACAGTACTCTTTCAGTGGCCCCACTTTTACATGTTCTTAATCATTTGACCATATAGTTTCAATTAGCAAGGCCTTAGGGGTTTGGCTCAATCCCTGCAAAGCATCTATTTCCTAGGAGAGATGGTTTTTATGACATCCTTCCAGGCTTAAAATCTTGATGAGATTATATATATTTTGGGTTATACATAACATTTTATTTAATAACAGATGAGAGCAATCTTAGGCACAGTAAATGTTCAGTGCTGCCTTTTTAAAGGCATGTGAGAGATGCCTGCTTGAGATTAGCTTCAGTTTGGCGTCCTTGCTGATATTGCCAAGAAGTTCAGATTTTGTGATGCACAGAAAGAACGCTCCCAACACAGGCCATCTGATGATCACTGCTTTCATTCCTGGTGTGTAAATTAAATCTGTGATACATTTTAGGCATGAGTCATTTGAATGGAAAACTCTGCATGTGTATATACACACCAGGATGAGCACTGGTTTCACTATTGCTGCATAATTACTGGAAGTGTAATCAAGGCTTATCTTCAGTGGGGTATGGTAGTACAGCTTTGAACCACTGCTACAATAAAGAAGCAAAGTTTTTAATATAAAAGATTAATGGCTAGGTGAAATTAATAAACAGCTAGGTGAAAAATAAGGGATAGCATCAACCTTGCATGTAATCTTCTGGGTTTTCTTTTCTCACTTGACATGAAATTTCGCCTGTGGGTTGATTTTCTTCTTCATCAGATGGACTTGTGGTAGAAGATGTGGTAATTCTGCTTACAGCTTCCAACAGTTCCCTTTCTGCTGTGCAGTGTGAATCTTGGGCCATTGCTGGCAATCACTGAAAGATTACAAATCCCACAATATTTCTCAGTACCATGCCTTTAGGGGATCCACTTTGGTAATTTTTTTATATTACTCATTTTTCTCTGTGAAATTTTATCAGGGCAACTTCATAAAAACTAAAGTAATTAACAGAACGACCTACATAGTGCAGAGCCATCCCCATTAATGTTACCACTGAAAGTGTTGGGATGTTTTTCTGGCAGCTTAAAATCAAACAAGAAAACCATAAGAAGTTATGTTGAATAAGATTAGATGGGGGACTCAGTTCTTACCTATGAGAATTTTCTCATCAACTTCAGTGTGGGCAGATTTCTTCCTCCTTGTATTTTGCCCTCAAGCTTACAAGTATGAGTTCAGACGAACCAAGAATCTTGGAGATAATTACTATAACCAGCAGCCTGGTTATACTGCTAAATACACTGCTACAATTTACCATTCTCAAGTCTCAAAAATGTATTGTCTGTTTGTAATCACAACCTGTAGGACAAATAGGGTGATATCTAAAATAATATAAAGTTTTTATCATATTTCACAGTTTTAGGTTCCCTCCAGCGACTTGTCTCTGTACTGTGAAAACAAAACAACTGAATATGGCAACAACTTGGTAGAAGGAGATCTGAATTTTCTAATTATTATACAGAAGTATTCTCCTTTTACTTGTTCTTTTACCCTAAATTTACTGTGCTGTTCTGCTGGGACCACTGTTTTACCATGTACTGCTAAAATGCATAACACAATATTCTCCTACTCCATAGATCAGGTTGGCCATTCTGCTGCTTAAATGTCTCCACATTTAAGGATGTTTTTCATTTTGCTAGGTTTTTTTTAAACAAACAAACAAAACCTACCTGTTACACTGCTGTGTTTGTTATACAAGCAGTTGGAAAAGTTCTAAGAATATCCTAAAACCTTTGCCAAGGTGCTGTGCTCCCTTTGCACAAGCAAAGTGTTCCTCACAGTTCAACCAGTGAGTGAAAACCAAATAAGAGAACAATATAGTTTTACAAGAAACCCTGCTAAAATAATGCCCGAGCAGTGGTTATTAAGTAATGGGAGGGATGTTGCTACATATAATTTTTTCTCCACTTGTCTACCACAAAGTTATGCAATGCTGGATACAGAGGTGAGGAAACTCCTTCAGCAGACTTACTGATTTCTGGCAAGCTGCAAGGCTATAGAAAGAAAAGAAATTACTTTCCCCACTGGAAACAATGGAAGTGCAAACCACTTTCCTCTAACAGAAACCTTTCCTTTGGCTGGCTTGCACAAGCATGTACACAGATGTTGCCATTCTCCTTAATGAAAGCATCATAGAAACCCTTATTCTTAGAGTGGAAGCTCTTACTGTTCTTCAGTCCTCCTTATGATCTGCTTTTTGAAAATGAGAAATAACCACTTGCTTATTGTTTAATTGCTCAGTCGTTTGACAATCAAAACAGTTTATCCCAAGAGCATGTATAGTAGATTAAATGAGAAATCTGAAAATGGCCAGATTTAAATGACATCTTTTTTTGCTTGGTTGTAAGTTGGGATAAGCTTATAAGAAAAACTGTATGTACATTGAAAAAAAATTTTATATACATAAATAAATATATATGTATGTACGTATGTATAAATCCTATTTTAAAGCATGGTTTACCAGGGATACATAACACACTAGTAAACAGAAGAATGCAGAAGTGGATGTTCTGACACACAAGTCCTCTACCTTGAATATATATGTGCCTTGAATACTAACTGCACTTCAAACAAACAGCTTCATTTTTCACAGCTAGAACTCTTAGCAAGTCTTTTAACTAAGCTACTACTTATTTTTCCGTATAAAAAAACCCCAAAAACTAACCAACACCAACTTCCTGCAACAAATTACATGCTTTTACCTTAAGCACACACTCATCCTGTTCCGTTTAGGGTGAGTCTTGCCCCAGCTCCTTCCCCGGGCTTTAAGCAGCGCTAGACCCCGGAGCGCCCGGAGCACCCACCTGGAAATCGCGGAGTTCTTTCAGCTGTGGCACAGGTGAGCTCCGAGAGAGGCCACGCACAGCCCGCCTCGCCTTTCCAGAGCAGGAAAAGATGTCTGAGCTCTCTTCTAGCGGGCACATTTCTGTGTCTCACGAAAAGGAAGGAAGAAGCCTCGATTAAATCAGACTTCCCCGTCCCATTGGCTCGGGGCTGCCCGATTGCGCATGAACCCGGCTGAGCCTCCCCCGGCCCGGGGCCGCTCTGGCGACTCCGAATCTGCTCCGGATCTACTCCGGATCCACGCTCCGGCCCCGCTCCGGCCCCTCGGAGCCCAGCGCCTGCATCCCCCGGGCACAGGAGGGACTTCAGTGAACGATACAATCAACACAATCCATGCAAACGTCTCTACATGGGTTTCTGAAGCCAAAAAAAAACCCCAACAAAAAAACCACATTCTTAGCAAAAGGGGGATTAGGGGGAAAACCAGCTAAATACGTAAAATGTACTTATGTGGAAAAATAATGCCCCTTGGGATGTCTTTAAAATACAGGCTTAACATCTAGTTCAGGAAAGAAAATGCAGATGGTATCACAACAAACAGCCTTGCGCTTCTAAGAGAAATCCAGATTCTGCTCAGTGCAGAACATTTGATTAATTTAAAATATCTTCTCAATTAAAATTCAAATAGGAGCATTATAATATCTGACATGATTACTAAACTTGAGATGGGCTTACGAGTGTGCCTAAAATTAATCCTATATGTGCTTAGATTTATTGTTGAACTGAGGACAAGACGAAGAAGAATGATGTATTAATCCACATATCCTTTGGCGCAGATGCTTGTTTTTGGAGTTCACTTCAGATTGGAAATTTGTATTAAACCATCAGGATAGCTATTTCTGGGGTAAATAATATGGACACTATCTTTTTTTAGTAATATAAGTTTCCCCTTTGCCAAAGTTCAGTCACTGAAAACCCAAGCAATTTTAATGCAGCACAAATGTGGGAGGCAGACATCCAAAGGACCACATGGATCCTGCCCCACACATTCCTTTAGAAAAAACAATTTAAAATAATGTAAAACCAGGGCCATAAACTGGTAATATCTCTCTTCTGCTTTATTTGCAACATAAAACAATGCTAGCTTTAACTTGGACTTGGTCTAAATATAGGAGTTTTGCCAAAATAGCTGTCAGAATGATGAAAAATCCCTTGCATGCAGCTACAGCCACACTGGCAAAGGCCCTGGAGTAGATGCCATTTTATTGGCAGAGTCCTTTGGCCACTTTAGCATATGCCATGAGAAAAGTGATTTAACTTACACCCAAAAAGAGATCTGTGCTTGCCAATTCAGCTCTAAGGTGTAGCTGTACCAGCCAACTCTTTTAAGTGTAGACAAGGCATGGGTTTCTGGCACTACTCTCATTCCTTTAAAGTTAGATTTATGTGTTTGGTTACAATTGTGAGCAAAAACCAAGGGGGATTTCAGTGTATTTCACTCATGCCGACAGTTTACAGATGTATCTAAACTTTGAATTCTGAATCAGTTAATTTATGTGTTGCCAAAAAGTATTGCATTATTTTGTGATGCTTAGTCCTGTTGTCCTGCTCTTGATAAAGCTAAAAGAAAAGAAAAAAAAGTACTTTTTTCAGAATATTAAGTGTGACCTCCACTTTCAATTATTTCAGAATAAATAAGTTTTAGTACAATTAACTAGATGATTAAAAGAAATGAAAGATGCTATTACATATACAAATCAAGGGTGTTCCACAAGAATTCAATAGAGTCAGCTATTATGGTCACAGCTGGTTCCTGAGGGTGTTCCTCTTGCCCAGGAGCTGTGACATCCACAGCAGGTTTGGCAGGCTCCTCATCCTGCTCCCAGGAGCTCAGGTGGTCCAAATAGCACCTCGCCCTTCGCTGGGACCCAGTGTTGTCAGTCTGGCAGCATTTTACTTTTCTGAGTGTCTGCAGTACACACTTGTTTGCCAGCAAAATGCATAACTAATATTTCTTTTTATATTCTCAGCTACGCTTCCAACAGTCAAGTATTATGTAAAGGTGAAGCAGTAGAAAAGAAAATTTTCACAAAAGCAGCAAAGCATTCTGAGAGACAGGCAAGTGCACTTACAGCATCAATTTAATACTCATAAAACTGTGGTAAATTTTAATGTAAAGTATTTTCTGTCATTGTCAGGGAAGGAAAAGGGATCCTGATGCAGTGGCTCACTCAGAGTTTGTATTCTGCAAAAGCACTGACTTTGTCAGACATAAAGAGCACGGTGTTAAAATGCACCTGCCAAGGGATATGGGCAAAGTGTGCTCTGCAATCATGCAGGAGTGAGGCAAGGTTAAAATCGTAACAGTGCAGTGCATAAAAGGCGGTTGTCATATGAGTTATGTCCTCCATACCGATTTGAGATGAAATGACTCATTTTAGGAAGAATAACCGGAAAGTTTATGGCCAAAACTTGGTGACCGGCCATGAGATGAGCCAGCACTGTGATGCCATGTAAAGGATGCCCACCACTACTGGCTGTGTGCTTTTGATAGTTAAAGAACCAAAAGGGACTGTTGCCCCAGTGTCCAACATCCTGCCTTGATTTCTACCCTGGTCTGGGCAGTTCCCATTTTCCCAATCATACAGATTACACAAACCTTGACAGACACAATATTTAACCATAGACTACAAAGCTGGTATCAGCTGGAAAACTTGGGAGCTAAACCAATGTCATATATGAACTTCAGTTTTCTGGTAGATGTTATTGGCATCCTATTACAGGCAGAGCAAGGTCTTATTCTTGTTTAAGAATGTGGCTGTAATATCCTTACTACAAGATACTCTTCATCTTCTGTCCAAAGAAGTGCAGCTTCAGGCAACTTCAAGTCTGTGCTGCTTTTCCATCTCAAGACCCAAACTATTTAGCAAACCATTATTTATTTCACTAGATCCTTCATTAGAACAGTAGATAATGACAAAAAGCCCCAAACAAACAAGGAGAGGCAGAAATACCTGACGTATTTATCCAAGTCCCTTTTTATCACATAACTAATATTTAGAAAGTATGGTCATATTGTCTTTGATGCTTCTACAAGAACTTTTCCTCTCTATACTTTTAATGCAGCTGGATAAATACCAACCATTTCCATGTTTGAATTAGCAGAAAAAAAAATCAGCTGTTTTGATGAATATTCTGCACTTTTGGGGCAATGCTGGGATGAATGAATACCATGCTTCCATCCTGGCACAGCACAAAATTCTGTTCCATGCTATGCTGTAATATGTAATTGTACAGTGTTGTGTCATTTGGAAGTGGAATTTGTTTACCATACTTCATTATTACAAAACATGTCTCTCTTAACAAGAGTGTGGTTTAAAGAAATCATTCGCTGTTTAATGGCAAATGTCTCGTGCTGGTGTTACTGACAGGGTTTTCAACATAAAAGAGACATAACAGGCCCATTGTACACTGCCAAAGTCCTGTTATCACTTCACAACTCCTTTATACTTCTGAAGGAGTATGAAGGAGCTTTAGAGTAAACACCAGCCTTGGCCTGCCTTTCATCTGTGGTCTGTCAATGACATGGAGCTGTGTGCAAGCCCAGTGGGTCAATAGGATATTAACTTGGGTTAAATGTCACAAGCACTGTTCTGTCTGCAGAATGACAGGCTTTGCGAGTGGCCCATGCTGGTCATTTTTCTTTTCTGCTGCATCCATTCAGGGTTAAGTGCATAATTACATGCAATACAGAATATTTTAATATATTTAGTTGTGAGTTATTAGCAACACTACATGTAGTCATTCCTGCCAAGGAGTTTGATATTTTATGCTCATAATGTCTCTGTCCCCTTTTCTCCTCACATGTAATTATGGTGTACTTTGGCTAATACTTACAGTCATGTTCCACATGTGATTTATTTATACCCAGAATGTAACCATGATGAAATTTGGGCTGTCAGGATTTACAGCAGACATGCTAATGCAGTTTGCAGTAGCATAAAAGGCAGCTCCACAAGCGAGGCTGCAGCAGCTGTGTATAGATAGCCACCTTGAGGATCAGCAGAGCATGACTAGGGCTTACTGTGTGCTCTTCTGAAAATGAGGATATGTAAAGCATAAATCTCAGTGTATTTCCAATGCTATTTATTGTTTAAAAATTAAATGAGACTTTGAAATGCAATTTTGCTTTTAAGGAACCTGGTGAAACGATTAGTGTGAGCATTCATTTGATATTAAATGGAATTCCACTGTTTCCTCAGGAGTTTCCGAAAAACTGCTGCTGGTATCTGTGTCCTTTCCATCTTGCACATATCCACACAAATAAAACCCCGTGTCCTGCCTTCCCATCTTCCTAGCAAAGCCTTGGTAGTGACTCACAGTGCTTCAGAGCTTAGAAATGGGCATTCCAGCCCTGATTTGGGGCTGCATTGGATCTGCCTGCTGACTGTCTCTGGATTCTGGAGAGCTACAGGGAACAGGATTTACTGGAACAGCCTTTGCTTTAGCTAATGCTGAACTACACATCTTACTGAATTACATAAACACATATATTAAGGGAAAGTTACAGATGCTAAGAGACCAGGAAAGTGTTTATTTATATACTACTATTACTGTAACTTCCTGAGGTACAGAATCAAATGCTGTATCTTTAAAAGATGCTTCTTTGTAGAAAGTCCACTTCTAAAAGTGCAAAACTTTGGAAATATTTTTAAAAATGAAATTTAAAGCACCAGTTTAGAATACTACACAAATTAAAATAAATCTTGTATAAAATAAATGTTTTTTTGAGATGCTGAATGTGTGAATAGAGTCTTTAAACATAATTGTCCTGTTGAGAAACTCCCTCTATTGCAGAATTCATTCTTCATTCATTGTTTAAGCAGAGCTCACTATCTATAGACAACAGTGTTGCTAAGTGGATAAAATAGCGCAGCATTCAGATGACAGGCACAATCAAAAGTAGGTCGGTTAAAGAGGAACTATATTTGGCTTCTATTAAATGAAATATTCAGCAGCAGTACTTCAATTTCCTGCGAGTAGAATATTTCTAAAGCGGGTATCGGAGCCAGAGCGAAGCCTGACATTGGCGAGCAGGCTCCGGGATCCCCGCGGCCGCTGCTCCTCGCTGGAAGCACCCGAGTTCAGCCAGGGAAGGTCGGGCTGGGCAGGGGGAGCGGCACGGCTGCAATCGGTCCTGGCTCCTCCCCAGCGCACTCGGAGGGCCTGGCATTAAAGCCGCCAGCAGCTCCCGGGGAGCTCCGTGCCGGCACCGCCAGGTCTCCGCTGCCTCCCGAGGAGCCGCCGTCCTGCCAGGGACAGCGACCAGCGACTCCGGCTG
>JAHLSL010000036.1:9525749-9552010 GCA_025920805.1 Petroica traversi | reverse complement strand
GGGCCGGGTTGGCGGTGGCTCCGCTTGGCGGGCCCTGCTGGGCCTTTCGGCACTTCAGCCTCAATCCCGGGCACCGCCTTGGTGACTCGAGAAGTGTTTCGGGACTTTCCTTCCCCGTCCTACACAAAACCGCCCGGGGAGGAGAGAACACGCTCAGGTTTGGATGGGAAATGATCATTCTTCAAAGCTGAGCCTTGCACGGAGCCGTGTGAGTCGCACGTACGTGCCTTGCCGTGAAACACCGTGAGAGAACCGAGCGAAGTAGACACTCGCTATGATTTCGGAGTGCGAGCACACGTATTTCATTTATCGGGAGGACTGGAGCGGGGTCTGCAGCGCGGCCGTGTTGGCAAATCTGGGAACAACACAGCATTCCGGCCCTTGAGAGTGATTCCTGTTCTTCCTCTCACCAGAATGATTTGTGTCAGATTTATAATGCCGAGCACTACTGCAGGTGCATTTTCTTCTAGGAATCAGGTTACCAGTATGAACATCTTTGTGTCAGGTGTTTCAGCCGCTGTTTTGAGAAACAGTTTCTATTTCTTCCACTCACGGCTTGTATTGCCGACATGTAATTCCGTGTACATTGAGATGCAACTAAATTTCCTTGCTTCTAGTTTTAACCTTCCCATAAAAATTGCTTTTGGGCTGTTGAAGAACAGGACTTTGCATCTCAGCTGGTAAATTATTTTTGGTATTAAATTGGAAGTTTTTTTAAGAAACTGTACAGTTTATTTTAGCCTTTTCATTTTATACTCTGAATCAGAGCCACAGACGTGTGTTCATTCTGAAACCTGATAGCTGGTTTAAACATTTCAATATAGTTCATCTAAGGCTCCTGCAGGGTAGAAACAGAGTTCTTGAATTTCAGAGCAAACTGTTATTCTGATGAGACGTCTCTGTAGCGACAACAGTGACTCACAACAGAAGAATAAAGGAAATTATGGAAGCTTTGAAGTTAGATAGTTTATGGCCTACCCCTGACAATTTTTAAAATGTTTTTTACTTCCAAAGTACGTAGTGTTGCAGTCATAACTGTGTTTTTCCTGTTTCTCCCCAAAGTGCTTTGAACATGAAAAAATTCAGGTAGTAGGTGGAACAGGAGAATGCAACTGAACAGGCTCTGACACTTAAATTGTCCATATTGGTGGTCAGATTCTCTGGGGTTTGCACAGGAGTTGTAGTTATTGCTGTGTTGTGCAGGACAGTGATGACTTTTTGGTAAGGATTAAGTTGTTTGGTTCCCAAGTTAATCATACAGTAGTGTCTATGTATAGTTTATTCTGGTCATAGTCTGATACAACTACACTGTTTGTTCAGCAGGGATTTTACTTTACTGACAGAATTCCATGGAAAATGGCTGTAAAAATAATCCTAAAATCAGTGGTGTATGAAAATGTATTTTTGATACATTGCCAAGACTTGATGTCCTTTTAACAAGCTTCTCTGTGCTCTTAAAATACAAATTTATCATTTTTATTATTCTAATAGAAGGGTATTTGGCTTTTAAAGTGGCGTATTATTATTGTCAGGGGACAGGTTGCAGATAAGTTTTTAAAGGAAGGCATTTATATAGTGATAATGAACTCTTTAATAAAAGAAAGCCTTTTGGTACTATAGCCAGTGGGTTATTAACATTTCTGTGGATGACTAGGGCTTTGAAAGACTGACCACACACCACTTAAAGTTATTACATAATCTAAATGCAGCTGTTTTCACACTGAATTCTTTACTACTGAACATGTGAAGAGTCCCTGTAATGTCAGAGATACTTGTTTGCATTCTGCTGGGCATTGAGAAACTTTGTGGAATGACTCAAAAAAAAAAAAAAAGGGAAAGTGAGTGTGTCAGCTTTTGAAAGCTAAGGACATAAAACAGAACTATGAAGAACAAGATGTGCTTTTTTTTTTTTCCAGTGTGTGAAAAAAGTCAGGGAAGATAACTAGTCAGAACTTGTATGAAACTATTATTTTACCATCTGAGTAGACTTAAAAAAACTAATGGTCATTTAATCATGTTTCTGTGTGGGGCGGGAGTGGGCAAATCCTGCTGTTTTCTTCATCACTTTCCACCTAAACTATTTCAGTCCCATGCTCACACCAATATTTTTTTAATCATCAACAAACCTTAAAGCCCGTTTATGTGTATCAAATGAAAGTGGGGAAAAATTCTTTCTAGCTTGGAAACACATGGATGGTCTACCAGACTTTCCTTCAGTGAGGTCTGAAACTGTCTAGATCCCGTCCCTCAGATGTGAATTACTTTGCAGATGGAAACACATTCAGCCACCAAACTCCTGTGAGCTGCTGCAGCAGCAGTGTGGAAGTGTGGTGGTGACAGTGACACCCACGTGTCACATCTGTGCAGACGAGAAGCAGGTGTGAATGTCTGGATGGTACAAGAGCCTCACCAAGGCAGCACAGGAATGTGTGAATTCCTAGGAACTGAAAGATAGGACTTTGCCCAAATTTTAGGTTGTCTGTAGTTACTTCTCTTCTTTGGGGAAACAGTTTTGTTAAATACTCTGTCTGTTTAAAAAGATGAAGAAAATAAGTACAGGACTACTGGATTTCATTGCTTTCCAATAGCTTCTGAAACTGGGTTCAAACAGGGCAGGAGAAATAGCAATAGATTTTGTGGTATTTGAATGCCATAAGAGAAAACTTGTGGAGAAATAGGGTATCTGGGCGTAAGGGCAAAGAGTATTTGCCTTTAGGTACTGAAGTTAAATACATAAAGAGTCATTGAGATTGTCCTTTAGCTGAATGCAAACTGTGGCATCACAGATGGGGAACAGGAAAATTTACATGACAATACACTCTGAACTTGTTCGCTGCCCTTTGCTGTCATCTTGAGAAGAACAAATCCTGCTAAGGTTCTGCAGATCTTTCTTCATGTATCCACTAGGATCAAAACCATAGACACATATGCTCAAAGAAGTATTTTTAAATTGTTCTTTTTCCTTTCATTGGCTATGAACTCTAGTTCTAATGACAATATTTAACTAAGGTGTTTGCTTCCACGGTACTTTAATAATTGAAAGTGAGGTATTTCTTACTTTGTTGAATAATTACCTTTCTAGAATGATTAAAATAAGAGCTTCCAATTTTCTTTTTGAGAATTGCATGTTACAATGATAGCAAAATTTGGTTTTCATGTATTGTATATTACTGGAACTGTCCATTTCTATTAAAGAAATGGCTGTTATAGGTTACTAAAGTTCCCATTTTCTGCTGCTCTATTATGTCAACACAATTTTCTGCATCACTAAATCAAAATGTTATGCAGGATGACAGATGCAGTACACTTTGTCAGAAATAAGTAGTCACTAAGCATGGGAGAAGAGCTTTATAGTGGAAAATTTCATTAAAATATTGTTTGTAAACTAGAGCAGGTTGTTTATTCATGTTCATTTGTACTTAAGGTTTCTTTTTGCTTTCACTTATGTGTGTTTTCTTTGTTTTCTGCATTTCATTACATGTTTTCCACAACCCTTTTTTTTTTCAAGGAACTAGAGAAGGAAATGAAGTACACAGCAGTAAGTTGCAGAAATGGATAAATGGGTCTGTCCATGATCAGCAGTACAGTGGCAGTTCTGGGACTGTGGTCACTGCTTTACATTTTGCAGGACTCTGATCTGCATGATGAATGAGTCTCGTCACAGATTTAAATTGTTTTATATTTTACTTAAGACTAGCTCTACTTACCCAATTCAGTTTTGTCTTTTTTTCTTTTTATTCTAGGCTTCCTGCTCTGAATGTGTTTCTTTGCAAAATGAATATTGCATTGTTTCACAAAGATTGGACCCTCCAGTAGAATTTGGAAAGATCACTGCACATAAATCAAGAGCTTATTTTTCTTGAAGACATCTGTGCAGCTTTTAAAGTTTTAATCACAATGAATTCAGGCTTATGGAGTCAAGAAAAAGCAAGTTCATCCTATTGGGAAGAGCGGATCTTTTACTTGCTTCTCCAAGAATGCAGTGTCATAGACAAGCAGACTCAAAAGCTCTTGAAAGTGCCCAAAGGTAGCATTGGGCAGTTTTTTCAAGACCGTTCTTCTGTGGCACACTCCAGAAATATTCCATGTAAAGGCAAGAAACTGCAGATTGGATTAAAGATTCTGGAACAACCTCATGCAATCCTGTTTGTGGATGAGAAGGATGTTATAGAAATAAATGAAAAACTAGCTGAGTTGCTTCTGGCTATTACTAACTGTGAGGAAAGATACAGTTTGTTTAAAAGCAAAAGCAGGTTAGCTAAAGGTGTCCAGATAGATATTGGCTCACCTGTGAGAGTACAGCTGAGATCAGGGGATGAGAAATATCCTGGAGTTGTTCGCTTCAGAGGACCCTTAATGCAAGAAAGGTCCCTGACAGGGATATACTTTGGAGTGGAGTTGCTGGTAAGTTGCTTGCTGAGGGGTAGTATCAGATATACTTTGAGGTGAGCTCAATCTTCAGTATAAGGAGGAAGTCCTAATATTTTTTTTTTCTAGAAGCATATTATCCCTGAAAACCGTTACCTTCAGTCTTCTCATAAATATTTTAATGTGAATGTGCCATATCACATCAGCCTTATAATCTCCATGTTAAGTGATGCTTGATGTGGTGCATGGTCTGGCAGAAGAATTTGTACATACTCTGAGTTCTGTAGCCCAGAAAAAATTAATTCATAGAATTGTGGAATGGTTTGTGTTGGAAGAGACCATAATATCATCTAGTCCCAAACCCCTTGCTATGGGCTGGGACTAGACCTGGTTCCCCAGGGCTCCGTCTACCCTGGCCTTGAACACTGCCGTGGATGGGGCATCCACAACTTCTCTGGGCAAAAATACTTGCATCCTTATTTGGGTGAATATCTGACTCTCAGATTTCTGTTGAGTAATTTGTTTTCCTGTGTCAGGATACAGTCCATAAATGCAGGGTTGAATTTTAGGGCTGCTGTTTTTATAGATCCCTAGAAGTCCAAAGGCAACTAGTTGAAATAGAGAATGTATCTGTTTTGTGCTCCTTGTGAGATATTTCTGCAAAATTAATGCCAACCATAAGCTGTTGAAGGATTAGGTTCAGGAGAGTTCTCATGTTGTATAAGTATATTTTTCAAAGTATTCTTTAAACTTTTCTTGAACTCTTTGTAATTCCCACTGAGAGCCTCGGGGAATATCAGGCCCGAGTGTTTCTGAAAATCATCTCACTTTATATGCCATATAAGTGGAATTTTTGAATGCTCAGCATTATATTTAGTAAGTAGTCGTCTTGTCTTGAAATGGCAAAAATGTGGCGATTGGAGCAAAATTTGCACCTGAAGGAAACATTCTTCTCTGAGCAGCAAGGCTTCTGCCTGCAGCTACTCTGTAACCTAATGACATCTTGCTCTTTATTCCCCTAAGACAGGCAGTTTGTTTATTTGCCACAGACTCTGACAGAATTCTCTCAATATAATGATAGATCATCAGGCAAATTCTTAGTGCAATTTGTCCAAACCAGTGGATAATGTTACTGCTTTTTTAGTAGTCTGTTTTTCACAAAATACATGGTTTGGTTTTTTATCTTTTCTTTTTTTTCCTTCCTCCTTTTCCTCCTCCGACACTTAGGAAGAAGGTCGTGGTCAGGGCTTTACTGATGGACAGTACCAAGGCAAGCAGCTTTTCAGATGTGATGAGGATTGTGGGGTTTTTGTTGCCTTGGACAAACTGGAGCTGGTGGAAGATGATGACAATGAACTGGAAAGTGACTATGCAGCTCCAGTTGACGCAATGCAGGTAGAACTTCCTCCTCTGGAGATCAACTCCAGGGTTTCTCTGAAGATAGGAGAGAGTATAGAGTATGGCACAGTTATATTCTGTGATGTCTTACCAGGAAACGAAAGTTTAGGATACGTTGTTGGAGTGGACATGGTAAGAAAATAATCTGACTTTAATCACTTCTGCATGTGTGTTAGCTAGTGAATGACATGCACTTAGAAGAAGAGACATTATCCACAAGCTACTTCAGCGGAGGCTGACCTAAAATGGGAAATAAACACTGTGTTCAAAGATGCCCCTTGGTGGTAATTGTTTCTTGGCATCAGGTAAATGGTGTCCTATTTGATGCTAAACAGTCCAGGTAAAATACTCTGCTTACTCTGAGGAGCCTCCACTGAGCTACTTGCCATGTTAGGTGTCAGTCTTGCAGTCATGGAGTCGAGTGTTCGTCTTGTGAGACTGGCTTTGTTCTGCCTGTTAAAAAAGTAGGCTGGCTGTCTTTTTCTTTTGTTAGCCATTTTAAAAAGCCATTTTTTTCATGTAGCTGTTTTGTTTGACTTTGTTCTATCTTAAAAGTTTGAGTTTCAAGTACAAAAGTTGATCTTTCAAGAAAATGTGAAGCTTGTCATTAAAAATTATTTCTAGCAACATGAATTTTTAAAAATTAACAACTTTTTAAATTTTTGGTAGTTCAAGATTGTTCTGGTTTTGAAGATTAGATGCTTCCATTTTCTTGGTTGCATTAGCTGTTCCCTAAAAATGGAATTACTCTAGCTTGTTTATCAAGAACATTTTTAGAAGAAAAAAACTTGTTAAAGTAGGAACTGCTTCTCAAGAGATTAGGTTTTAAGCTTTTGTCTTTAAAGACTGTAATGTTTGCCTATTTTAAATACAAAATTAGTTACAGGAAAAAGTAGATATATCAAACCTTTCATTTTCATGCTTTTTATATTCCTAAAGACATATGTGTGTACTCAGGATGATGTAAATCTTCTTTTGGGATACATGTAATGTGTTTTTCTATTTTTAGGATAATCCGATTGGAAACTGGGATGGAAGATATAATGGAATACAGCTGTGCAGTTTTGCAAGTGTTGAAAGCACACTTCTTTTGCATATCAATGATGTTATTCCAGGTATGCCCTGCTTTCTTAACCAGAAGGCAGACTTTGATAACATCTAGGACATCCTCCACCTAGGCACAGTTATATGATTAAAACAATACTGCAGAATTAAGATCCTAAATTCACTTGAATTACCTTCTGTGTTATACTTCTCTTCAGTCTCCCCCTTCTTTGGGTTACAGTCTCACTAGTAGAAAAGCTTTAATACTGAACACAATTCCTATCAAATTGTATAGTGTTTACAATACTATGCAGTGTGTAATATTTATGAATATGTCTGTAGTGGGAATCTGTTCTATGGACTGTTGCTCAGTTTACTTCAGGAGTTCAAATATCTTGATCAGAAAGCTGTTCTTTGTGTGCTTGAAAGGTGTTGACAGTATTATGTATGCATTCTGTCAATAAATACTTGGAAGTACCTGTCAAGACTGTGGAAAAATTCACTGCAGTAATTCACTGAAGAGTGTGAACTTATAACAACTCCAGTTCCCTGATTCCTTTTCCAAAGCAGGAAAAGCTTATATGAGACTTTTGTTTTGGCTCTATTTCTAGGCAGGTTCTAATGAGTGTGTAGTCTGTAATTGTTGCTCTCACTCTTCAGTTTGACTGACTTTTCTTATGTCTGCCTCCTACTTGCTGGTTTAGTTGAAATGCATGATTTTGCACAAATTTTCTGTTTGTCTCTGGAGACTTTATGGGGACGTCTCCATTTTTTGAAAAGAGCATTTATTGTAGATATGTTGGTAGAAAAAAAACCTTAAAATTTCTTGCATCTGTTTCCCATAATGGAAATACGTACGTACGTTGAAGGATGTGAAGTCAACCTATTTGAGATGTTCAAGAAGTAATGGTAGACTTGGCAGTAAGCAGTTGCTGATGTGATAAAAGCAAATTGTATACAAGGAAAATGTTGGTTATGTGCCAAACAAGGCTTAGTTCCACTCAGTGCTACAGCTTGTGATGGCAGAGCTTTGTTCAGTTACGTTTGGAGGTGAACTTTGTGTAACACAGTAAAAACATAGAGAAGGGAAGCTAATACTCTCTTCATGTTCCATGTCTTAGAGACTGTGTCACAGGACAGGAGACCTCCCAAGCTTGCCTATACCTCAAGGAGTGGTGACAAAAGCATGTTCAATCATAGTAAGCCAAAGGCTATAGGTACGTATGGAAAGGGATTTTCTTTGCTTATGTAAGATTACAAAATTTTGTTACTTGCAAAAAAGTATTGTCTTTTCTGTCAGTTGATTTATTATTTCAGTTACGTGTCAAGTTCATAGAATCGTCAAGGCTGGCAGAGACCTTTAAGATCACCAAGTCCAACTGCAGTTAAAAGTTAAATTTCTCTGAAGTAGAGTATAAGTATGAATTAATTATTATAAAGATGGTAGACAGTTTAAATTAAGATTGCTCAAACTGCCTTCATTTTAATGAAAAAGAGCTTGAGGTTTAGCAAAATTTCAAGACCATGTTACCTATATGTCTAGTATCACCAGGTCAGGGCTTCATTCTGTTTCTCTGCAGGTGTGGACTGTGTTTTTTGTTTTGTTTTTTAGTAAATATAGTTTGCTGTTGTCTTGATGGGAGAGTTTGCCCATTGTGGAAAGGCTGATGTGTCTTCTTGAAAGTGTAGTAACAAATTTATACTATAAACTAAAGAGTGTAGGTGACCTTTTGTAAATAGAGATTAATCTCTTCAATAAAATATGTTGTTTTCTAGGATCTACCTCTGAACCTGGAAATAGAAGCAGATCTGAAGTCTTCTACACATTAAATGGCTCATCAATTGACTCTCAGCCTCAAACAAAAACAAAACCCCCATGGTATATTGATGAAGGTAAAAAGAGAGGATAATTTTTAATATATTTATTTTAAAAATCCACAAAACAAAACTAGAGTGTATTATGTTCTTCAAATTAAAAAAGGATGAGATTAAAAGTAAAACATTTGGATTGTGTGTCTTAGTGGAATACATCCTGCATCACAAAAACAACTTGAAACCCCTGTGAAAATGTTCTCTGTCTTGGTGTGACCTGTGGTTTATTCTGCATGTAGGAGATTATGTTCTTGGCAGCTCATGTGCAGCTCTGGGGGAATGCACATGTCTCGCAGGCAGAGTAAAATCTGAGATGGGGATGGAAGACATGAAGATATTCCTTGTAGCCAAGTATACACAGTAATTGTATCTTGCCTGTCTTTGTAGCTTACATACAGATCCAAGGGAACTGTAATATTATGCCATGCCAGTTTATCAGTCTGGAAGTAGGAGTGGGGAAATTATCTAAGTAGACATGGGTTTGTCCTGTATTTTTTTAAAGTTATTTCTGTTAAATATCTCTTTTGGTTTTTAAAATTATGAGTGCACATACTTAAAGGATCAATATATCTTGATTTGCTTCCAGACCCATCTTTTTTTCTTTTGTGGCAAACTTTAGAAAAGTGTGGCTAACTGGCTTATTGACTGAAGGGGTAAATAATAAACTAGTGATGTTAATTTACACTGGAAACCTATAGCAGCAGTAGCCCTGAATTCCTTGAACCACAAAAGAGAATGTGTTAAAATTGTTCTTGGTTGTGTAACAGACGTCTTTTTCTTCCACATTTTTTAAGACATTAACTTCATTTAATGAAACAGCATGGGGAGAATAGGTGAAGATGAAGAGGCTTTTGTTCTGTGAATACCAGTTGTGTATTAGAGACCCTTCCAACTCAGGGTATCCTGTAACTGTGTAGAGACATGAAAGAAGACAGAGTGCTTGTGCTGTTCATGCTGTTGTGATCTCTTTTATCAGGCACTGCATTGGCTGTGACATATTTAACTCATTTATTCTTTATAGGTACTGATAGATTCCCTGTTATAGAACCAAAGTATGTTGTGATAGACTCAGCAGAAAAAACACTTTTCCACGTGCAAATCATATCTGCAAGCAATTATTTATGTCTCTATAAACTATGAGCCAAATAATTTCCTCAGTCACAATGACCAATGAGCTCTTTCTAGTTCAGCCCTTACAGTCATCCTTGGGGCTGTTAACTCATGTTCAAAGAAAAAGCCTCATGTGAGGATGAAAAAAATATTTCAATCTGTAGTTTCTAACATGTCTTTTCTCTGTGCTGTTCATTTCTGTTGCTTGTGGTAAAAGTGGTGGGACTGCAGCAGTGTCTGCTCAGTCAGTTCTGTGTCTCCAGTGTTACCAAGCGACAAAAGTCTTCCTAAATGTCCCCAGCTGTTAGTGCTTCCCACCTGTTACATCAGATGTGGCTGGTTTGAGAGCCAAATCTTTCCTTTTTTAACACAGGGAAAAGACCCCCCAACACTTACTAACATCTTGGTTTTGATTTTGACAGCTACTGAAGACCCTTCAAAATCACTTACTGATTCATCTTCTGGATTTGGGCATTCTTCACCACCACTGCAACAACCTTTAACAAACTCTGTGTCTACAGAAAACAGATTTCACTCCCTCCCCTTTAGCTTGACAAAAACAACAAGTACCAATGGTACTATGGGACACAGTCCCCTCTCTTTATCTGTTCAGTCAGTCATGGGTGATGTGAATGCTACAGCTACCCAGGAAAGCCCATCAGCAGCAAGCCCGATTGGAAACTCACATGGTCTTGAAGCAGGTTCCTTGGCTGAAGTTAAAGAAAATCCTCCTTTCTATGGAGTAATCCGCTGGATAGGCCAGCCCCCTGGAGTAAATGAAGTATTAGCAGGACTGGAACTGGTAAATATAAATTCTGGTTCATATTCATGTTAATTACTAGTTTTGTTTCTCAGAGCTGGTGCCTGAATATTCTGCAAAAGCAGCCAGTCTGGGGGATTTGCCCAAACAGGTTGCCATGTGATCTCCTTAGAGCTAAATTCTTTGATAAGCTCTGACTTTTATGGCTGCCCTGCACCTTACCCTGTTAATAGTCTCTGAGATGTGCTTGTATCACAATGGGCAATGGACTTTGTAGAACTAATCACTTCCTTGCTTTAAAGGAGCGTCCTTTGCTTACGTTATGGCGATCGTAATTGAAAAATGAAATTTAAAGGACCTTTGAAATGGAAATTTATATAAAAATCTCTATCTGTAGTAGACTTTGTTGAATATAATTTTGATTGTTGTTTACATATCAGCAAACAGGCAGAGTGACGACTGTCAGAGCCATAGAACTGGTTTTGATAATTGACAGTAGTGATATTGTTGATTTGATAGTCATGTGCTTTGTGTTTCTGTGGGCCCTTTGGAAAAAAAGAGAAACACAGTTGCCTCAAACATGAGTTGTTGTTGTGTACTGACATTTCCTCTGGGGCAGCTGCTGCCAAGGTTGTGATGGGGTATCAGTTAAATTCATGTATACAGTTAGGGAGATGGGGTCCTTTATTTTGTGATAATGTTCGATAAAATATTACATAAAGCAGTGTAAAATTATGTAAAACACCAGCAAAGTATATGAGAATATGACTGGAATTCCAGCTGTTACAAAGAAGGGTGTTTGAGTGAAGCTGGAGCCACAGTTTGCTGCAGGCATTCTGAGCCTGCTCCTTAGGGTGTCGTGCATTTACCTGGGTGCCACTTGTGCATTTCTGCATTAAAGCCCAGCTCTTGTTAGTAAGCAGGCAATATACCTGAAGTTCTCAGAGATAACAGCTTGTTCTCATTCACTCCTAGTTTGTGTTGTCTCTCCTTGATGTACATTTTGTGTGTTTTGAAGCAGGCATTTTTCCTGTGCAGCCAAGTCACACTGAAATTATTCGCACCACCCTGTGTCCAGTGATTTTAATTAAGTGGTAAAAAGTGCTCTAACTACAGAAGGAATGTGGACTAGGTTAAATTCAGTGTCTCTCCTCCTACCTCCCCCATGCTGCTTCTTATTGAATTTTTGTTTGGTTTTGGATGGAGTGAAAGTTTAAGCATGAAGAAAGAAACCTGCAACTCCTAATTTTCTCAATAAATCCAGTTAAACAACAGCTCAATGGAGGCTTTGGATACTGAATTGCAGAAACATTATGCTTCAGAGTAGCAGAAAGGCAACTTGTGGGTAGATACTTTATCAAATGTCTTACTGCAGAACTGGAGAAATAAGAAAAACAGTGAATTCTCCCTTGAATTTTCAGGAAGATGAATGTGCAGGCTGTACGGATGGAACATTTAAAGGAACTCGATACTTCACTTGTGCTCCAAAGAAAGCTCTTTTTGTTAAACTCAAAAGCTGCAGGCCAGATTCCAGGTTTGCCTCACTCCAGCCAGTTTCCAACCAGATCGAGCGCTGCAACTCTCTAGGTACTGACCTTCTGCTTCTTTCTGGTTTATCAGCTGGGACCTGGCCAGGGCTTTGCTTTCATTCATTCCTGCAATAAATTCTTTGTGTTGAACACTTGGGAATCTGTACAGGCGTTACTTAATCAAGATTAATGAATAGAAGATCAGCCTGTACAAAATACAATGATTCTTGAATTATTCTTTTATGCTTTAAAACAAGAAAATGTTTATATATTTAAAGAAATGTCATAAAAATTACGGGATTTTTTTATGCTGTACACGTTTTATTTTAGAAGTTATAAAACAATCTTGCTGAAAATAGTATTTGCAATTCTAGCATTGTATGATTGCATTATCAGAAATAAAGGCAGCTATTTTTCAATATAACATCAAATTATTTTATTCTCTAAAAATTAACAAAGAAAAGCATGTATTTTTATGATGGAAGTTAGTAATGAGAAACCTCTTTTTTTTTTCCTCTAACTTCAAGTATTTTATATTTCTTGGGTCATGTTGTATTGCCTGGGACAACAGCAAAGAAAAGTGTCTGATACTTGTAAGATAAGATAGTGTGAACTGGGCATTTGTAATGAAAAGAGAACTTCATTCCTACTGGATAAAATTAATTCAGTGTTGCAGGCTTTCTGAAGCACTCTAGTGTGGAATGTAAGGCCTTCTTCACTCTCTGGAAGACAGTGAGTCTCAGCTATAATAAAATGCAATTCTAGTCCAGAGAAGGAATGTTTATACAAAGGCAGCAACTTAGCTATAAAACATTAATAGGAAAATCTCAAGGGGGATAAAATTTGAGGCTTTACAGTGTCTTTTGAAAAAAAAATTTCAGCCTTTGGAGGTTACTTAAGTGAAGTGGTAGAAGAAAACACTCCTCCAAAAATGGAAAAAGAAGGCTTAGAGACAATGATTGGAAAGAAGAAAGGTATCCAGGGTCATTACAACTCCTGTTACTTAGACTCCACCTTATTCTGGTAAGTTCATAATTTATATAGTGGCATCCCATGCTAGAAATGCAGAACATATGATCCTTGCTTGAGTGACTGTGTGTATTCCTGTGCTGCAGTCCCTGTGCCCTCCCAGTGCCAGCAGGGAAGTGCTGCTCATGTCCAAACTGCCCTGGCCCTGTGGATCTGCTTTAGACCGAGGGAGTCCCTTGGCCTGGAAGTGGTTGAAGGATAAGGAGAACACAGCCCAGGGGTTGAAGGGAGGGAAATGCCTCTTAGAGCTTCTTTGCAGAGCCCTGCCTGATTCTGTACTTTGCTGCAGGAAGGATGCTGGGTTGGAGTGGACTTGGCTGTTTAGTGCAGCTGAGGCCCCTGTCCATAATTGTCTCTTTTTGACTTCATTTAGTTCTTAAATTCTTCTGTGGTTTTGCTTGGTTTGTCTTTGTTGCTCAGGAATATGAATGGCCAAAACAACCTTCCTTTTCCTTTTTTTCTTTGTAGCCTGTTTTCTTTTAGCTCTGTTTTGGACACTGTGCTACTCAGACCTAAAGAAATGAATGATGTAGAGTATTATAGTGAGACTCAGGAGCTGCTGCGGACAGAGATTGTGAATCCTCTGAGAATGTAAGTAAAACAAAAACTGGTCTCTAGTCTAACATGAATTAGAGAGATCCTACTGCAAATCTGGGAAGTTTGGCTACCTACTTCTACTCTGTGTATTTTTTTAAAATTTTTTTTTTTCATAGCAAATTTAATCAGTGATAACTGGAAAGATTTTTTCATTGTTTGGTGATAAAATATTTTCACTAGTTTCTTACTTGGATCAGCACAAAGCTATTGTAATGTAGTATGATACATAACGTAAGTATGAATACAAAAGTATTGATAAATATGAGTTAGGTTTGTGCACAGCATTCATATTTACATTTTTTTAATGCTGTTGTACTTGGCAAGAAAATTATTTGGGTTATCTTATATGGAGTTTGACAGTTTGGTAGATTTAGCAGGGCTATAGAAGTTTTGTTACTTTTACATGTGGTCTGCAAGTGGCCAAATCCTTTTATTAAAAGAACTTAATATGACCTTTTTAATTTCTTAGGCACAGTGAAGAAAGGAGATGGAACAAAAATATCCATTAAAAGTTATTGTTCTTAAGCTTAATTTTTTTCAAACATGTGAATAATACAGTTGTAATTCCAAAATTCAGTTTATGATGGAGTTTTCATTTTGAGAAATAAAAATGTTGGCCTCTGAAGCCTTGTTCTTGTCAGGGAGTGTGTGCTTTGCCTGGTGTGTTAAAGATGTGTGGAATAGGCAGGACAGCAGGTTGCACACTGAGCAGCAGAAATCTCAGGTGCCTGACATAGCTGAGTGTCTTACTGTCCTTTTACCATGCTTAAAACTTTAGGGGAAAAGACTGAATGCTCAAAGCCTCAGCTTCTTGGGTCAGCAGTACAAATCTGTGTCTCAAATACTGAATTTTTTTGTTAACAACTGCCACAGTGCTGTGACATTCTGAAATTATGTATAAGCGGTGCAAATTAGAGTGAAGACAAATCAAAATTAATTGACTGACAAATCTGAAAACAGTTATCCTGGTAAGCTGATGATTAAAAATGCTCTTAAAAGTTGTAAAAGAACATTGAGCACTGCATTCAATTCATACTACACTGAGAAAACTGGGAGTCAATATTAAAAATGAGAATTCAGTATGTAGCTTTGAATAAATACTGTATGCAGTTAAAGAAGGATTTGAGAACCTGTATTTCAGTATTTAAGTTGGTTTTGGGTTTTTTTGTACTTCTCTGACTTGATCACAAACTAGCTAATAGCTTATTAAACCCATTTATCTTAGATATGGATATGTATGTGCTACAAAAATAATGAAACTGAGGAAAATACTTGAAAAAGTTGAGGCTGCATCAGGATTCACTTCAGAGGAAAAAGGTAATGGGGGAGGTTTGCCTTTCTTTGAGACTTACAAGAATCTAATACAAGGAACTGAGGAACCTTGCTGTATAATTACACCAGAAAAAAACACCCAGATATTTTTTGTGGCAGTAGCGTCTCTATCAGAGATTTGAGTGACTATTGGCTGCTAGAAAGGTCTTTTCTGCATCCTCAGGTATATAGGGAACCCTAGCTGAACAATTTCTGCAGCCTTCCACTGCCTGGATTTCTTTGGTGCCTTCCTGTGCCCCTGGAACTCCCTTCTAGCAGTTAGAAGAGAAGACTGTGATAAGGCTGGGGTGTTTATCTTCTTGGAAAATGCCATTTTGATTCCTGAGGAATACACTTTTGCACTACAACATTTCATTGTTACAATGGTTATGTATTATTTTAAGAAATAAAATATTCAAATGGTGTTAGAAAAATCAGTTCCAAACTTTTTGATCTTCTGCTGCATATATTGATTAATTATCATTGTAATGCAGCTGTTTTGCTTTTGTTCAAGAGAATACTACTTTCTTTGTAAATACTGAATGCTGCAACCAGCACTTACTGCAGTTGGTGGCAGCGAGAGAAATACTCCAGCAAACTGTGGTGGGGGATAAGAGTCCTCTGGGAAGCTGCTGTTGGCTGCACTCTTGGTTAGAAAGCTCAGTCTCTAGATGAACTCAGGACTATTGTGTAGGTTTTATGTTACTGTCACTGCTCCTCACTGGCTCTCTGCAGATTCACTGTTTCCTTCTGAAAGTTCTTATTTCTCCTGGAAGAGTTGTGTGGTGCCAAATGATTTCTCTGAAATACAGAGCATCTTTTTAACTTCACTGGAAAGCTTTGTTACCCTTTTGAGCTGTGCCTTATGTATCTCGTTTTGCATGCTAACAAAACTTTTTTTCTCTCCTCCCTCCAGACCCAGAAGAGTTTTTGAATATTTTATTTCACCATATTCTAAGGGTTGAGCCACTGTTGAAAATAAGGTGAATCTTTTTTCTTTGGCTTTCAAGGGTTTTGTTGTGCCTGTGTCATACAAAACTTATGTTCTGCCATTCAGCTTTTAGCACCAGAGTTTATGTGTATTGTTCACATACCTGAACTCTTCAAGGGCAACTCAGAAGACTTTTTTCTTCACAGTAGTGGTAACACTGAGCATCAGGCTCTTAGAGAATATTCTCAACATCCAAGTACTCTAAAAAGCAGCATTGGCTTAAGTGCTGACTGGGATGGGAGTAGGTTACAGTTTATAGCAAATCTGATGAAAGTTCCCAGGAATTTTTGATGCTGAGATGAAACAGCTCCTACCTGAGCTATTTTATTTTTTTGTTAAAGGCTGGCTTTATGCTTTTCCTCTACAGTAGCAAAACCCATTTGTTCAACACGAGCACAGTCTTGTACATCTTTTTTTTTTGTGCTTCCAGAGGAAGTTGAATTGCTCATCTGAAGATCTCCTCCCAAATATATCAGTGTTATGTTAATTTAACAGAAATACTGTCTAAAAACACTGATACTTGATACTTGACTATGCTTGAAACATCTGACCTCAAAACATACTTAAATTGGTAGCTTAATCCTGTGTCCCTCTCCTTATCCACTGAAAATGTGTTGTGGTTTTGTGGTTCTTGTTTTTTGAAGGGGATAATCGGTTTGTGGTAGGAATGTGTGTGTTTGGTGGGAAGGGTTTTTTCCCTTTTTTTTTTATTTTGGTGAGGATAAAGAAGTTTCTCCATACTGTTTACTATGGCTTGCATTGGCAGTTTATGTGGAAAGCTGCCTCAGAGCTGGCCTAGGCATGGAAGGAGTCTTAATTAAAGCTGGACAGCCTTGAATTTGGATTATCCTTTTGGAGAGCTCTCTGCTAACTGTAGAGCAAGTCTAGCAGCATTAGCCATCTGTGTGAGACTACCACTGCAGGAAGCAGTGTAAATATCTCCCTAATTTAGAGGAAATGTTTCATTAAACTCCTTATACTGAAGATAATTATTGTTGTTTCATTTGATATTTTATTACTGAAACTCCTAATTGTCTCTCCAATGAAAGCTGCTTTATTGTCTCAGAGTTTTTGATGCAGATGCTTAGGAAGTGTTTCTCAGTTGGTAGTTCAGCCATGCATAGGCATGTTTTAAAACATGCTCTGAAACTTGTACTGATTTTTGTTTATTTTTTCAGAATCAGTTCATACTTAATACTTGACTGCCTGTCACTCTGTTGTTGGGGGCTGTATTTTGTTTGGTTTTGTTGTTTGTTTGGGGGTTTTTAAAGCATGATATATTTCAATGCAGAGAAGCTATTTTGTAGACTACTTTCATGCAGATGTTATTTTCCTACTAAGATAACACTCATCATTACAGTAGGGCTTCAGAATCTGTTGGTTTTCTTTTTTTTTTTTCTTTAAATTTGTTTTTAGATCAGCAGGCCAGAAAGTACAAGACTGTTACTTCTATCAAATTTTTATGGACAAAAATGAGAAAGTTGGAGTACCAACAATTCAGCAGTTACTAGAGTGGTCATTCATCAACAGCAACTTGAAGTTTGCAGAGGTTGGTGACAGCAGTTGCCTTGTCATACCTAAATATCTGTCCATTCAGCAATGGAACAAAAGTAGGATTTGGTGTAAAAACATGCAGACATGGTGGAAATGGGAATATTTTGTCTGGATGTCTACATAGTAAAAACATTTTTAGGTTCATTTAGTGGCATGTATTCTTTAACTGAACAAAGTGATTTAGGTAAAGAATTACTTGAAGAAAACTTCTTAGCTGCTGCCAGTAAGTTGTTTTAAGGTCTAATACTTTGAGATACCTCTGTCAATGTGCTGTGAGTTTAAAAAACATGAATATATTTATAGTATTAGAAGAATGTGTGTAAAGTTAGATAATTATATATCTTAAGTTCATTACATTATATTCTGGCATTTTACCTAGGCACCTTCTTGCCTGATTATCCAGATGCCCCGGTTTGGAAAAGACTTCAAAATGTTCAATAAAATTTTTCCATCCTTGGAATTAAATATAACAGACTTACTTGAAGACAGTAAGTATATGACACTGCATTGTGTAATGAAAGAGAGTTGCTGAGAGTGACTAACACAGTGAAAATATTCCTGTTACTTCTGGTAGATTTGCTGGTTTCTTTTTCTCTTAAGTACTTATCAAGGGAGTGAGAGAGGCTCAGGCTGAGGAGAAATGAAAGTTTATTGGCTAGAAGGCTCTTTTCCTTCATGTTTATTAGAAGCTCTAATTCAGAAGAATGTCCAAAATACAACTTCTTTGTTTCTTTATTTAAATCTTGAGTACCTGTGCAACTGAACTTATTTCAGGATTGTTTTTAACATGGAGTTATTAGCAGCAAAGCAGTTCATTAATATGGCTGTTCATTAGTTCATCAGACTAGAAGGGAACCTGAGATGAGGATGTGAACCTGTGACATATTGTGACTGTGCATTTTTAGCCATAATTATATAACTTTTTTTTGTGACCTGTTTCTGTCATTGGTAATCCACTGAATTTTTCAAATTTGGGATTATAATTTAAAAAACTGCCAAAATTCATTAGAATAATAATCTCTGAAGTTGTCATGGTATTTTCTTTCACTGTCTTGGCCATCAGCTCACTGCTTTTTCCTTTTCTTGGGGGGGGTGTTGATAGCTGTAGGGGCTAAGCTAGCCATACCACTATGATGAGAGAGAGCTAACATGATTTAAAAGCCTGTTTTTGCTTGTTCACACGCTTGATTTTTAGCATCTTGTTTTGCCACTTACCAATGTAAATGTTTTTCTCTTAATCCACATTGCACCAAAGAGAAGTTGAATAGAGTGGTACATTTCTGTTTTGATTATCTCATTTTAACTTTCATTAATGTCATGTCTTTCTCCATTTAAAAGAATAGTTCTCCTTCATTTTTATATTCCTTTTCTTAAATAAAAAGCCTCCCTAGCCTGCAGGCTAACACTTTTGTTGCCATTGCAGCTCCCAGGCAGTGTCGGATCTGCGGAGGGCTCGCAATGTATGAGTGCAGGGAGTGTTATGAAGACACTGAGATTTCTGCTGGCAAAATCAAGCAGTTCTGCAAAACATGCAATACACAAGTAAGGGATTGTCTTTGTTATTCTTATGGGTTTAATCCAAATGGTTAATGCTGTGATAACTGAAAGAAAGACAGGAGAGCATAGTGAGATTTGCTCACCAGCACCAGTGTAGCTGCCACCCGCCAAGTAAAGGGCCTCCTTTGGTGACAGATCAGGAATGTACAATGTGTTTATCAGCATGGCAGCTGCCAAATCCAGGATGGGACATGGTGGAGAAGTAGTAACTGTGTGTTTTAAATCCCAACTTTGTGTACATGCTACCTTGTTAGACTTGATAAATTCATGACAGAAATGCTTTGTTTTGCTGTTTGGCAGTAGCACGAATATCAGTCATAGGTTGTTTTCAAATCTGAGCATAGCAGAAAACTGTTGCATTAAACCTGACCTCCCTTCTAAACTTAGATTTGAATTTTCTGGGTAACACTGAACTACTCTGGTGGGGAAAAACAGAAGAAATGTTTAGTCAGCTGCTGTTATTGCAGTTCCTCCTCTAACTCTATTAATCTTCTCTTCAGCAGTAGTGTTCTTTTTAGCTGTGCCTGCCACTGAAACAAATAATCTTACAGGATGTTTTTTTCTTTTCTGAAATACCACTTCAATTGTAGGTTCATCTTCATCCCAAGAGACAGAGTCATAAATTCAACCCACTGTCACTTCCCAAGGACCTGCCAGACTGGGACTGGCGGCACGGCTGCATCCCCTCTCAGAAGATGGAGCTGTTTGCAGTGCTGTGCATCGAGACCAGCCACTACGTGGCCTTCGTCAAGTACGGCAGGGACGACTCCGCCTGGCTCTTCTTCGACAGCATGGCAGACCGGGATGGTAACCCCCTTTTGCTCTTCTCTTACATTTCTCTATTCGTGTTCTAGATTTCAGTCACTGTTTCTCAAAAATTTGGGGATACTAGTATCGTTTAACTTGATGTACTCCATGCTGCAATACTTCACTCTGCCCTACCCCAGCACATTGATTTCATGGCAGTTGCTGATTTGCATAATCTGAATTTCACCTCCGTTGGATACCTTAGTCATTAGATGATGCAGAAGTAACTGCAGAAGTTTCCTGGCAGGATTCCTTAGACATTTTTCTACGCTTTGCAAATTTGGCAGAGACAATTAATTTCAAACAATCAACTGCAGGAATGTACTTTCAGTTTATATTTAAGTTGATGTATGTGATTATCAGTTAGCATGCAAATGTTTTTATTGCATTTTCTTAAATTATTTACAGTAGATATCCTTACAATAAAGGAAACAGACACACATTACTTTGAATCCCTTTAGAGTTATCAGTGGAAAATTATAACCTTGTAATAATGCAAATGTCAGTAAAACAAGTGTTTTCTTAGATACCGCAATTTAAACAGATCCAGATTAAACATGGACTCTCACAATCCTGCTGTCTGAGAAAAACAGTAATAGATGAAGTGTCAGACACATAGTAACAATTTTTGCATCAAGTGTTCTTGGACCCCTCTGTTATGGTGTGAGTTGGCAGGGAGAGAGGAATCCTGCCTCCTGCGGAAAATGAAACTGCTACAGAAGTAAAGTCATTTTCTTACAACAGCCAGAAGACTACCAAGCTTTGTTTCAGAGGGCTTGAAATATGTATGACTGAAGTTTGTGAAGAACCACTTTTTTCAGGAATTTAGATCACATGAGATGCTGGAAATATCTCCTACTGATCTTGGGGTGGGGGTGTTTATTGCAAGTATTTTTCTTCAGCTTTTCTTCATAAGCTAAAAATCTCTGCTGGGACCTGCAGGATGTCCGTACTTGTGTTGTTTGAATTAGTTCATTTTTATGTGGAAAATGGCCAGGAGCAAACCCTGCCTTAGTCTTGCAAGTCAGGTACAGACACAGTTGGAAATTAATCAACTGTTACCAATTGTCATGGTATTAACAAATTCAGTGCACGTGAGGTAGTTTATGTTTTCAGGTACAAAATTTTTAGTGTTACTGAAAACCCAAAGTTCTCCCTGGATTTGTGTGGTGTTTGTGTGGGTGTGGTTTGTTGGTAAACACTACAAGGTATTCTAATTGTGATTTCTTGAAAAATACACTTCTCGTAGATGTTTACCTTGCAGCAGTCCAGTGTGCCATATTTAAGTTTTTAGGAAGGTATTTTCAAGAACTGATGATGCTGCCATAATAAAAGTACATTATAAAGAGCAAATACCTGTAGATGCTCTCCTAATATGTTTCTCCTTCTTTCCTTATGGTTTTAAAGGAGGTCAGAATGGCTTTAACATTCCACAAGTTACCCCATGTCCAGAAGTTGGTGAATACCTGAAGATGTCTCTGGAAGAACTGCACTCACTGGATTCCAGGAAAATCCAAGGCTGTGCACGAAGACTGCTTTGTGATGCTTACATGTGCATGTATCAAAGTCCAACGATGAGTTTATACAAATGAACCAGGATCTCTGCAGAACTGAAGAGACAGTACAGAGTTACCCTCTCTTGGGTTTGCTGCAGTTTTGGGTAGTTCAATGCAACCGTTGCTGGCAATGGAAGAAGTTGATTATGACATCAAGAGGATTTACTGTTCCAAAAACTACATATGGAGTTCTGTCACTGAAGTATTTAAGCATTTTGCACTCTAGGAAGTGTGCTTGTGTGTGTTTGTTTTATAAACAAAGTTAAGTTACTAAAACTTAAAAGCTTTAAGTGCATTGATGATACACAGGCTTTTTTGAAATGTTAAAGGTGAAATTATAGTCCATTGGGAATATAAAGATACTCTATCTCAGTGCATTTCTATGGACAGGGATGATGATTCTCATGTTTTTCTCTACCCCCACCCTGTCTCCTCACCCCATATCTTTTGAGCACCATAGATTCTCTCTCAAAGAGAGAATAACTTCAGTTTGAGAAAGATACATAAATTTTAGACTGCTCATTGCATATTGTCTTCTGTTATCTACTACATTATTTTCAGTTCCAAAAACTAACATTCATTTAAAGATCTGAATCCCTGTCTTGCAAAAATCAAGCACACAGACTTGCTATGTTGTTAACTTGCAATTTTTGGAGGGGAAAGAAAGGAAAAGAAGAGGTTATTAAGGAGAAGCATAATTGCTAAAATATAAAATTAGCAATGAAAGTTAACAGATGTCTTTTTCTAAGTGTCTATTTTTACAGAAACAAAGCAGTCTGGAACAGAACAGCAACTGTACACAAATGATTCCAGGACAAAACAATAAAATCATGGATTGCCTCAGGGAATGTTACTGAAGTGAATTCTAGACCTTGGTAAACAAAACTGACTTTTCTACAGTACATTAAGCTACTGCCTGGGAATATGTTATACATCTGACTCTTCATTTCAGGATTAGTAATATTAAAAAGAGAATATTAAAAATCTCTGCCTGGAAAGGTGAAGCTACAGATAAAGGTAGATCAGAGTTTTACTGTATACCAAGTACCTGATGAAAACTAACTTGAAAAGCTGCAAAATCTGTGTTAATGTAAAATACTATACTTTGAAGTCTGTTGGTTCCTGTTTGCAATGAAATACTGTTGTTTTAGTTGCCTTTTAGCTACTTCTGTCTACACTGACTAGCAAACATGCAACTCTATATATACAGTAACATCTGGTCGTACAAATTGCATCTGTATGAACTGTACATTCTCAACTCTTAAGATGTTTTATATGGAAACTTCCTTTTTGGGATCAAGTCTATAGAAGGGAAGGGATAACAAAATTTAACAGACGAAAAGACACATTGAAAAAGCCTCTGTTTTAAAGGCAACTGAGACTGATCCCTTATTGTAGAAAATGTGGTTACTTTGTTTTTCTTGGAAAACCTAGAATCTGTTTTGGGATACACTCTACCATAGAGCGGTAGTAGGGAGAGGTTTGAACACTGCTTGAAGCACTAATCTGTGTAAAGCAGGGGGTGCTGAGGGGGCTGATCTGTTCCATTAACCTTTGCATGAAGTGTGCTCTGATCTTTCAAGAGCAACAAGGTTATTCTAAGTGTCACTCACTTTTGCCTAGAAGAGTCTCCTGGCTTTCCTGTTCCCTTGCCTTATCCAGTCTGTGCTCCTTGGCAAAACTTTTTTTTTTCAGTAGTACCCTGAGCTCTTGACCTCCTTCTTCCTGAAAACACTCAGTGATGTTTTAGGTGATGGATTCTATAACCATCTCTCAATGGATTGGTTATTGCTTGGCTGTGCAGACAAGGATGCCATCAAAGCATCTCGTAGGTAATGAGAGTAGAGGCAGCCTGTGTTCATTGCCAGAGGCCATGTGGGCAGTGTGAGCAGAAGGTTTGGTAGCCACCCTTGGCTGTGTGTTGAAGAGGAGGGTTGGCTGCAGCCTCCAGGGAGCTCAAGTGCTGTTTTCAGATCCCTAAAGCAAAGGCTGAGGGGCCTTGCCAAGGAAGACAATGGTAAAAGAACAGACTCAACTTGCTGTCTGTAAGGTTTGATCCTTTTAGCCCTGGCCCACTGTGTCCCAACCTGGAAGGAGGTGCAACCTTCCAGGCTGGGACACAGTGGGAGCAAACACAAGGAGCAAACACAGGCCCAAGCACAAACTGTACCCAGGAGACTGGTCTGAAGGTCTGCATCCTTTCTCTTCCCTAGCCCTATATTTATTTTTTACTTTCCCCAGTGTTTTAATTTCATGTGTCTTCCCCTGGTGTCATCTTTGCAATCCCCCCAGCCTCATTACATAGTTACCTCTTCCTGCCTGAACTTGGAGCCTTGGATGTGCTATGGCCAGAGGAGAGAATTGAAATTGGCAGCCATGTTCACGTTTCCTTGGTGAATAATCTTGTAGCAAAATTTCCACTCTTTTGTACAGCTGGAAAGTATCCAGCTTTTCAGGATACATACTCATTAGCAGAAGTGAATTAATACAGATAGGTGTAAATGAACTCCTTGGCTTCTTGCCTCCAAGCTTCTGGCCTTTCAGTGGAAAAGGGAGAAGTGTGGACTCTTCCTGTGGGACACACAGGGAATATTCTTTACTGTGCACACTTCTTGATGACAAATACTGTGTTTGGAAAGGCAGGCAATGCTTTACAGCCTGCATTTTGTACTATAGATTATTGAAAAATGGTAAATAATTTTGCAAGCAGTGTATGATTACATGGTTTGTTGTTTACCACTTAAGAGGGCAGAGATGTCTTCTATAGCATGCAAAAAAATTAGTTTTGGCAATCAAGGAGTCTTCTTTTAATCTAAAATGTATTGCTGTGTGCTGTACTGCACTGCATTGGAGGTGACCTGGCAGTGTAAATGAAATGTTGCAGAAATAACCCCAATTTTATTTCCTTTCTCAGAAACAAGTATACAAACAGAAAAGTGATTTCACTGTGAAAGGAAACTTGTAAAATAACTTATATGCAAGGGTAAAAAAGGTGGGGTTTTCAGGGGTTCTTTTTTAGCCTTCAGCATATATTTGTAGAGGATTTGAAAGAGCTATTTTGAAGCCTGCATTCTAAGTATCTGTTGCTGTTAACTGTAATGCCCAAAGATTCCAGTGACTAAGCACTCAACATTTATGTTGTTTAATGCATTTGGAAACCTCCCAATCAATTCTTTTCTCTCTCTCTTTTTTTTTAATGTGGTGAATGTCCCCACAAATTAATAGCACTTAGGTCATTGCTTCATGGTTTGGCTCATAAGTACTGCTAACAATGTCCTTAACCTGTGAGTATGAAAATATATTGACCATATGGTTCTGATAGCCTGTAAAAATGTAAAGTTTCGTAGGACATTAACTTTTGTAACTGGGGAAAAACCTTCATCCCATACCGCTTGCCTGCTCTGCTAAACATTTTTAGAACTAGGGGTTCAAAATGGAACAAATCACTGTGCCACTCAATCCTTGCTTATTTTGAACATAGAGGGTAAAGAGAAGGTATTAGTTAAAGGGGATGCCTTACAGATTTGCTCAAGCAAGCAAAATCCTTCAAGAAAACCCCAGCCAAACCCACTGTTAGTTACATCAGAAGGCTCGTCTTTGGGCGGGGGAGATAATTGGAGGAAAAACTACAAAAATCCCTGTGTTCAGTAAAGGTCTTTCTAATGTGATACTGATTCTGTGCTCTTGCAAATTGTACTGTGTTGTACTGAACAGCCTGTGAGATTCCCATTTTAAGCAAGTACTCTGTGTAACAAGAATTGCTCTTGATCATAAATGGTTCATTTCAATGCACTTATTTTTCTCGTGCACTTTATACTCCACTGAGTAGCTGAGCGTGGTCACCATGATCCCTGACAATTGCCTGTTCCATAGGACACCAGACTGGTGTGGTTTCCCAACTGAGCTGGTGTAAAAAGCAGCTTGAAAGCTCTGTGTATTTTTACCACTGTAACAAAGCATGTTTTTATCTGTTCTTGATGTTTTGCTAAATAAACATCCTATGTTTTGTGCACAAATAGTCTCTCAAACTTACAAGGCTGTCTCCAAGAAGGCATAAGGGAAACAAACCGTTGGATCAGGTTGCCCTCAACTAGCCTTAATTTATTTTTTTTCCAATGGTAGGGCTGAATGAGCTGCTGCTGGAAAGGAATGTACTATGTGCTCTTTCTGTATTAATATTAATTAAAAATATTATTCTTATGGCTCTATTTGTTTCTTTGGGATTTGGAAATGTGGAACTTTCATGAAAAAGTATGAATACAGGGTGAACTAGCTTGTTTTGTGTAATTACAGGAGGATTTATGTTTATACACTTATTTTAGTCCTTCAACATTTCTAGGAAACTTAGGAATTGTTGTACTGCATAAAATCAAGTCTAAGAATGCGACTTGTGTCTTACTAATTAGGACCTGCTGCTGTAATGGACAACCACTGACAAGTGGCTGTAGCTACCTAGAGTTTTTCTGGGGGGAAAATTATTTTATTTTTAAATGCAAATGTACACCACCTTGCTAACCCTTTGAGCAGCTCCTCCTGGGATAATGCTGTATCTTTACTGCTGAATCCACAACTCCCCTTTCCTATGTGCTTTCTGTCTAGAAAAATACTGACTTCTAGGTTTACCTTATTTATTTATTTATTTACTTATTTAGCGGAGTATTTTGGTAACAATAACTCAATAAAGCAGTGAGCAGTAGGATGGTGCTCTGTGCTCAGGGCAGTGCCGCTGCCAGGGGCCGATGCCGCTGTGCGGCCACACGGGGGCAGTGCCCGCCCCG
>JAHLSL010000036.1:9482193-9525349 GCA_025920805.1 Petroica traversi | reverse complement strand
CGCGGTGTCCCCTCTCTGTGCCCGCTGTGTGCCCGCGGTGTCCCCTCTCTGTGTGCCCTCTCTGGCCCGCTGTGTGCCCGCTGTGTACCCGCTGCTCCCAAAACTACTCGCGGCCTTCCCGAATGAGGTGCGTCACAGGTTTATCCCTTTCAAGCCCTCCCCAAGCACAAGGCGGGGTGCAAGTCCCTCCTGTCTGGAGCCCAGGGCAGGGTGGGCAGTGTGACCCACAGCCCCAGGGCAGGGTGAGCAGGGCAGCAGTGTGACCCACAGCCCCAGGGCAGGGTGGGCAGTGTGACCCACAGCCCCAGGGCTGGAAGGGCAGTGTGACCCACAGCCCCAGGCCAGGCACACTGGCCAGGTCCCACTGCACCTCCTCTGGGCCCAGCATGGCAAACTGGATCCAAGTGGTGCCAGTGTCCAAGTGATGAACGCAGGAACTATTGGGAGACACAGAATGCCAAGGAAACCTTACGCTGGTGAGAACTATATCAACAACACCAATGTAGTAATAATTTTTCCCACCAAAGCTTTCATGCAAGATGAAGTGCCAAAGAAGAGAGCCCATCTCTGTGAGGAGAGGTCCAGCCGTGGAGCAGAGCCTGCTGGTGTGGCTGCAGCTCAGCATCCCTCTGCCCCTGGCTTCCCTCCAGGCTCTCCCACAGCAGCCTGCTCCAGCCAGCTCGGGAACCGGGCCCTGGAGAGCCCCACTGTCCCTGGCAGCTGCTGCAGGCTCCAGGTTTTAAGGATAAAAATAAAACCACCACCCCCACCAAAAACCAACCTACATTTTGTGGCCCTAAATGACCAGTTCTGCAGTTGGTCGAACTGTGCATACAGAAATTTTATAGTGGGTATTGTTTTGTCAAATCCTTAATTTTAATTAATTGAAAAATAAAATTTTAGTTTTTCTGGGTCTAATTATTCCCTATATGTATTAATAACTGTAAATGGAAATATCTCTGTGTGTGTGTGTGTGTGTCCCACCTGTGCTCTGCCTGACTCTCTGTGGGCCCCATTCGGTGGCTGGGGCTGTGCTGGGGCTGTGGGGCTGAGCTACCCCAACAAGAGCTGCCCACCCTCACTGACAGCAAGGCAGGCCTGGCTGCTCCACCTGCAAACTTCCTACACCTTTAGCTTTCTAATTTTTGATGCATCTTGGCTTTCCATCCTCTTTGTCCTAACTTTTTAGCAGATTCTCTGTTCCATGAAGCAAAGAGACTTCTGGGAATGTAAGGATAATAGTGTAGAAGTTATATAGTTGGTTGTTTTTTTTTTTTAACAGTATCTAAATGGGCTGCATTTACCTTCACTTTGTAATGAGACCAGTTTGACTCTGCTTATGTGTGAAGATGTTATTCACTGGGTAACATCTCACATTCCACACTGCATGTTGGGGTGTTTTTAACCATGCAAACTTCCCACCTATCAAAGTAATTTGCAAAGGTAATTTTGTTTCTACTCATCTATTACAATAAATCAATGAATAAATAAATTATAATGCAGCAATTAAATGTATAATGAGATGGGCAACAACTATTAATAAATGCAGAGCTAGTTGCCCAAAGGTGAACAGACTCCCCTCTCTTCTTACAAGCCAGGTAATGATCTTTCTATAATGGAGAAATAAGCAGCTGTTAAACATGTAAATGAAACCAAGGGATAGATGAGTTCACACTATAATACTGTTCTTCAGCCCCATTATTATTGTTACATTATCGGTTCTTCTGTGACTTTTCCTCTGAATATTTAAAGACAGGGAGGGGATATGCAATTATGCTTAAACATCCTTCTGCCAAGTGATTGACAGAATGAACCCAACCCTGCTGCTGAGGAAGGAGCTGGCTCCCTTCAGCAACCTGCTGGTACAGGCTGAGTTTTATCCCAGCAGAGCTAGTACAAAACCAGTGTTGATATTCTGGATAATTCACAAGAAAATGCTGACATTTCATGAGGGATAGAGGCCCCTTAAAAAACAAAAACGAAAACAACAAATTGGCATTATTAAATATCTAATCTAAACAAAACTATACAAGTAGGGTATAAACTTGCGTATCTTCTAATTTTAAATATGGCTGTGAATTACAATATCACTGCTACTCTCAGGATTTGATATTCCTCTAAAGAAAGACAGAACACAGTTTTCCCCATGAAGTCTTGTTCCTGTACTAGGCATGCTTTGGGATGCTTCATGTTTCTTCAATTCCCACCCACCCTCAATATTTTCCTCCTCAAAAATAATTGTCAGAGAGTTACTGTTTTATTGGAACACCTTTATTTCTTCCTTCAACAGCCACCACAATGAATCCTTGTCATTTTACTCTGACTCTCCCTGAATGTGTGCTCGTGTTCTCCATCTCTCTGTGTCACTTGCCGTGTTTGCGTTTGCCCACAAGTGCTCTACCACCTGAGACCACATTATTCCAAAAACTTCTTTTCAAAGGAATGACTGATGCATTGAGGTTTGCCTCAGTCTGAGGTGACTCTGGCACACCATTATTGTGGGGCTGAGGAGATACAGCACTGCCTAGGATATTACGTTTTTTATCTAAAGCTTTCTTATATTTAGAAAAGTGCAGGTTTCCCTCCCAGCCCCCCATACAGTTTGAGAATTTCAAGGGCAGCGGTTGGCAGAGAATTCAATGAAGCTACAGTGGTTGATTTATTGTAATAGAAGGCAGGAAACAGAATTATCTTAGCAAATTAATTTGGCTGATAGGAAAGCTGGCCAGCAGATAAGGGGCAGTGGTGCTGCCTGACCTGACCTGCACATGCCTCTGACAGAGTTTCACCAGTTCAGCTGAGGATGAGTCACTGCACTGAGCAGAAAGTGCTCAGGGAGGACAAACAAAGCAGGATGTGGCACAGGCTGCACACAGCCTGCTCCCTGCAAGTGCTGTCCTTGACACTGTCCAGCTGCCCTGCACTTGCTGGGTCAGGTGAGAAATATTATCTGATCCATTCATCATTTTATACAATTCAGACATTCAGGAAGGAGCTGTTTCACAGAAAAAGCTGGACAAGTTTTTCAACTGCAGTCACTGAAGTTCAACTGTATTTATCAACCCCAATGAAGTGATTTCTTTGGCTTTCCCCTGCTGCACCCCTCTGGCCCAGCAGGAGCTGGATGAGGGGACCTGAGGCACTCAGGGGATCTATGGAGATTTTGCTGATGGTTCCTAGTCTTATATATGTCTTTCATGTAGATAAAACCAAAAGCATTTAACTCTCCCCAAATATAGTCTACTCCCACTTTTGCTGTTTATACAGGAAAAACAGAACTCTCAAAGCCTTGAATAAGTTCACAGTATATTCTATTTAGCACTGAATGCAGCTGTTTCTGCAGTAGGGCACAGAAGCTGTTTAAAACTGGGCAGAAACAAAGATACATGCAGGTATAAAAAGCTCACATTTGAGAGGAGTTCAGCTGGAAACTGTCACTAACTGCACACACACGTGTGTCTGTGTGTTTGTGTCTCTGTGGTTGAGAAGCACAGGTGTCAAAAAGGGAAGTGAGACCTCTCCTGCCATATTTCATCTTGCTGGAGCTCCCTGGAGCAGGATAGTCAGGGTGGGAACTGTAGGGCAAAGCCTTCAGGTGACCTTGTTGGTGCATTGCTGTGCAAGGTGCTCAGAGATATTTTTTTAAGCGGGCACTGGATGGGTCTTTGGTTTTATATTGGGCTGCTGAGGAGGCCAAAAAGAATTTTTTAGTTCAAGCTCTGACTTTGTCAGAAGACCCCAAAGGATCCTCCTCTGGAAAGTGACAGTTTTAACATCCTTCGTCCTTGGGAAGCAAGTGCCTCCTATGCCCTGGGAGTTTGCTCAGAGATGCTGACTGGGACCTCACAGACAAAAGTGCCGGAATTCAGTGGAGCACTTGATTCTATGCACCAAATCCCCTGGAAGCTCAAGAGTGCAGAGCTGTGGAACACATCATGGCAAGAGCAGGCTGAGAATGTACACGGTGTCCTGGTCCCTGCAGGTACTGGTGCCATGGGTGTGCAGGAATGAGTTTTACACTCCTGGTTGGTAGCATTAGTCCTGTCTTTGCACAGGCTGGGAGCCCTGCTTGGCTCCTACAGCCAAAACCAACAGCCACCCCTTCGTTCTTGTGACAAGTGTGAGGAAATTAAATTATAAACATGGAGAAAAATACTATGATAAACATTGGGGGCGGGGGGGGCAGGAGAGAGGGACAGGAATGAACCCTTTCTGCAAGGTAAGAACTCAGTGATAAATAGATCTGTGCATATTTCCCAGTCTCATTCCTCACTTGCCAAGTCTGATGCTATTTTCATTAGGCCATGTTACCATACATGTCATTTTATACAAAGGTGCAGTATATCACAACTGGAGGTTGAGGTGCTTGTAGTGAACACAAATGAGCTTGTAATGGTCCATCTGCTTTGATTTTATTTAGTGATCCCTCAAGGGCTGGGAGCTAGAGTGAGAATAACAATGCTTCAACCCATCTGCTATTGTAGTACCAGCTCCAGTTGAATTATCACATGTTCTGAGTGGCTGGCATATGCTGTGACATAAAGCCACAAGGAAGTGTTGCTCTCCAGCTGTTGTGTTGACAAATACTTTTCAGCCAGTCATTAAGTTCAGCTCAATAACCAGGGGGAAACTGTAGCTAAAAGTTGATTATTATTTTATTTTATTTTAAGCATTAGAAATCACTAGTACAATATATTTTATTTAAAAATGTGTCACTAAGGGCACACATTGTATATGAGCTCTAACAATAAAAAATTCTCTGTGATGCCCATAAATTTATGTGTTATAGGACTGGATGGGCATCTCTGTAACTGACAGTGTAAATCTTAGTAATGAGGCTCTGGCTAACCTTGTTTAGGCAGCAGCACATCTCAAGATGTGGATGTATAAACTTGCTGGCCTGGCAGAGCTGTGGGCCTGACCATGGAAAGAAGGACTGGGAAAGAGATTGTGATCTGAGGCACATGCAGGGATGGGTAACCAGACTGGCTTTACATTGGGGAGGAAAGGGAGGCAAGACCTACACAGAGAAGGGATCTTGTGGGTGCAACAGGTTCAGATCCCATCCAGCACTGCACCTCGCCTGGGCTGCAAAGTGCCACTGCTAAAAGTGGCCACTGATTTGGCCTTTACTCCCTGGCCTACCTTTGGTGGTCTCCTGAAGAGCTCAGGTCCCTCTGGAGGCACCCTAATTCGTGTCCACACAGAACACTTTCTCCAGAGCAAGTCTCAGAAGAGTGTTTGTGGATCTCTGCTGACAACTGTCCCACTGTCCCCTTCTCCTTTCTCTCTCCACCTGTCCTCTCAGGGCTTCTGGAATCCACCACTGTGCCTGGGAACAAAATAAAAGGCATTTCCCACAGGTTCAAAGGCTGATATGCAGCCAGATGTGAGTGGGAAAGGGGATGTTCCCTGCTCAGGCTGAGGGAACGTTCTCTCTTTCTGCAGGGGACACAGCCAGGGACAGCACACACCTTTTGGGTACTGCCCACTCTCCAGCAGGCACAATGAGAACAGAGCCACTAAAATCTCCTCTTGGTATTTCAAAGCACTCTCCAGAATTCTCATCCCTGGTCTAAGGCATCCCTGCAGCAGGGGAAGGGATGGTGAGGGGTTACAGCCAGAGGACCCTGGGGATGGTGCCAGCCCCCAGTGCCGCTGCCCCGGGAAGGCTGGCTGGGCTCTCTGGGGCTCTGGTGCCCTTCTGTTAACCTGGCACTGGGGAGCCACTTCTCAAATATGACTTACACACCTATTTTCCCTCAGAAGAACAATGGGCACTGTTCATACCGAGGCATTTCAGTTCTAGAGGTTTATATTTCCCATTGTGCCCAAAGACCTGTGGGTGCCAGCTGTCACTGGGGCTGCCATTGTGTTATGATCTCCTGGCTAGTGCAGGAATCGTTGATTACATTGCCTTTTGAATCAGTTGATTACCATGAATAATAGGCCAAAAAGGCTGTCAGCATTTTGACTTTAACTATAACTGTTACAATTAATTATGGGTTTAATTAGCATATATGCCTAGCAGTAGAGAATATAATACTTCATGGGTAACAGATGATCCTGCAGCTGTAGCATAAAGTGTGATACAGGTTGGGACACAGATAGTTATTAATAAATGGCTTCTATTGTTTGAGGTCCTTATTTATACAAATTAGCAGGCACGACATAATCAACTCAAACTGTATAATTTATAATAATTGATTTCATTTTGACTGACCACCAGTCGGCCTACTACATGCCCTCAGAAGAAAAATAGCCCTATTAGGATAAGTTTAATCCTAAACATAGCTAATGAATCCTATTACTTTAAGGTCATATTTGAAGCTTTTGTTAATTGTCAGAACCATTTTAAATTGATTAGAGTTAAATTAAATCAATGTAATGTTTAGAAAAACAATATTTCTAATGGATGAGGCCAAGCTGACCTCAAATAAACATATTTATCAACCGATTTCAGTGAATGAGAAGGCTAGCAGCTGGGCTCATAATTCATGATTGTCTATAATATGGGAAATGTCACTATCTAGGCCATTAATTATGTCAGGTAATAAATCTGTTGCTCACAGTTGAGCATTTGCCAGTTGGGGTAACAACCCCCTCAGCAAGGTTATGATGTTTAGAGACTCTCTCCTTGCTAAACCCACACCTCACAGCAGCACAACAACTGCATGCAACTTTGGGGAATGAATGTGGTCCTTTCATAGCTGCCAGTTACCTGACAACATGCCAGACTGTGATAACTTATTATGGAATCATCATTTGAAACAAAAAGGATTTTCTGTGAGGAAAAAGTTTTGCTGTGCTATGTAACTACATTTCCCAGGCTAGAAAAGTCAGCTACTAAGAGCTCCTTACAGACCAGCCCCAAGTGACTGATTTCAGTAAATATATTGTGTGGCAAAATGTATAATGATAATAGAAATAACTGCTCTGCACAAGTTTGAGAGTGTGAAAAATTCAGAATAGGATAACGTGAGCTAGGGTACAAGGTGCATCCCAGGTAATGATGGGTACAGTTTAACACAACAAGATATAGGAAAAATGATACACAGAAGCAGGATCAGTTTAAAGTTAATCACGCATTCAGCAGCTTAGGAAAAGGTCTGGCATTATTGCACACAAATGACAAAAAACATCTGCTCCCTGTTCAATATCTTGTCAAAAAAAGAGACCAAAGATAAACTCAATTTTCATAAAGAAAGGGTGAGACAACAGTAAAAAAATGGCACAGTAGTAACCAGAGGGAGAGAAATTCTCATTTGTATCACAGAAAAATATAAGTAATGTAATATAATATTTCTATTGAAAAAGACTAAGATAAGTGATGAAAGGTTCACTCAATTAAAAATAATCTGGAGCAGACCAAAACGATTCCTACAATGTTTTGGGCTGCTTCACTTATTCCCTGGAACTGGCCTTTCCATGCTGCATGTTGGTAGAAGATGCTGTGTTCTGGTCACCCACTGAACTGGGACTGTGCTTGCAGTTCCCTTCCTGCCACTGCTCTGCTTGTGGAACATCAGCTGCCTCTACATTCCATGCTCAGCTGGGAGCTTCAGAACTGAATTTGACCATTAGTACTAATAAATGGTCACATCCTGACAATATTAATCAGAAGTTAACAGTGTGTCTCAATCTCAGGTTTTGCACAGGTGAGGTGTGATGCACTGGCAGGCACACATTGCACTTGCATGGACATGATCGACACTTGGGCTCCATAAATTAGGTGTGTCTTCACTGAACCACAACAAATGGCTCTGAAGAGCCACAAGTATATTGTGAATTGGCCTTTTTCTGCCTTAAGTGTAATTAACAGCTTCATGCAAAGCATTGTGAAAATAAACATTAAATGCGAGTTGTAAACTTACATATATTATGAACGACAGATAAATAAAAGGGCCTTTCAGTCACAATAAAAAAGTCGTTTCCTGTGAGGAGAAGAAAATACAGATGCTTTCTTGACTTCAAATCTCTGGCAGATACTTTGCTGACACTACTTGCAATTAAGCATTTAAATAGAAATTGGTTCCATTTGAGTATGAATTATCCTCAGGTTAGGAAGAATACGAGAAAATCAAACACTCAGCTGTGAAACTGCACTGGAGAACTGCTTTAGGATATTAAGACAATGTGTGTGTGTGAGAAAGAATAAGGGACTGTGTTTGTGTATATAATTACTATTTCATTTCTTGGGCAAAAGCTCTGTGTGTGTGTCCCTTCCTTTATGGCAAGGAAAATTGCTCTTCTAACCTGTCTTCAAAATGTAATAACTTCACTTGCAACCAACACTGTAGACCTGGACTGGACTCTGAATTATTACTGTGAGTTGAAACATTTCTTTAACAAAACCGAGTCCTTTAATATCCCCCACCTCTGTTATTAGATGGACGAATGAATTTTACTTTGAACATAACATGTGGCATTGTCTGAAAATTGCCGGTATGAACTGAAGTTGGCAGGTATTTTCTTGCTCTCCTCGTCAGTGATTGCCATTTATTATATGTTGCACCTTTATCTGTCAAATACCGCAGAGCGCTATATTGATTTGTGTCTGCCGCAAAGCAAAGGTCACTTTGATCAACATACTACAAAACCAGAAAAAGTAGGGTTCTGACATTTCATTACCTGGGAAAAAAAGGACTAAAATAAATAAGAATATGTTTGAGAACAGAGCACTTCAATATCACAGTGTGCAGTAACTGTAATTAACAAAAGAACTGCTCTATTGAGGTTAAAGAGAAAAAAAAAAAGGCAGGTTTTCTTCCAGGGACTGTTCTTTACATGACTGACTCTGTAGCATTACAGCTGTGATCTTACTGAGGGTTACATTCATTACAAATCAAATACCTTTTGCTTCTCAGATTCAGACTTTTAACGAGCAATAAAACTCTGAAACTCTTTAAGGATTGGGGACCATTTTACAAAACTTTTAATTTTAACTGAGAAACCCTAATCAGATCAGGGACTTTTCATGCTGTACCCAGATGAGGACATGGTCTCTACTTTAGGAATGCACAGTCTGAAGAGAAAAATCACAGGAGACAGAACTGGACCCAGTGCCACATTCTGTGTGCCCCAGGTCCACAAGGACTGAAAGGTGGAGCCAGAAATTAAGCTCATATCTTATCTCCATTTTCTAATTCCAGTTCCCAAGGACTAAGTTGTCTTTAGGAACTAGTACATAAAATAAGGATTTGGGAGGAAAGTGGTGCTGCAGGTGATGTAATCTTGTTATTTTTCTTCATGCCCAGTGTCTTTCAGGTATTCTCTACATTTTGCTTCACTGGGATCAGCAGACCCTTCTTTGCTTTGTGTAAATAAAATAGAACCAAATTTCTGTGGAAATTTTTCATTCTGGCAGAAACTTCTGTTACATGTTTTTGGAATCTGCTCTTCAGTCTAATTACCCATCCCTTTCCCAGTATACCCTTCAAAAACACCTGTAACTTTTTAATAAGAACCTAGTTTTCCAAATAAACATAATAATATGGAAGTTTGGGGGTTTTTTCCCCATGCATAATCCTGATGCCCTCAGGATGGATCTGGTATTTCACATCCCTGGTCTTTCTAAACAGAAAAATAAATCTTACAAGTGCTACTGCTCTACCTGGACACAGTGGCCAGGATGCTTTCCTGTCATTCCTGATGGGAAGTTTTGTTTTTTTCTGGCTTCACAGTGTTCAGTTCTTCACCTGAAGGCACATTTGCATGGGAACCCAGAGAGCAGTGCCACCTCAGAGCTTTGCTGCACCTCTGAGCTGTAGGGTGCACACCACAGCTTGCGTGGCATATGGCAGTGCTTATCATGTCAATAACCAAGTCTGAATAATGCAATTCTTGGTTGTAATTATCTTTTATTATTATCAAGGGTCATTCCTGGGCTCTTCATCCTTTCATCTCGTGTGGAATTTTGGGCTTCCTTATTAATTAAATAGCCAGTGTGATTGAATTAGCCAATTAGCTGTGCCTGAAGGGATGAGCACTGATCCAAACAAAGGGCTTGATTCCACAAACTTGTTGCTGTGAGGGAGAGTCTTGCAGGGAGCTGGCTGCCAAGAGCGGGCTCCTAGGACTTGGCAAACTCAATCCCAGTTAATTTGCAATTATTAGACCAGGTAAAAATTTCCATTTGGATACTTTCTTACTAGGAAATAAGTGTTTATCAAGCATGAAGCCTTCCATGGGGTTGTTTGATTTTATTAAAAATAATGTGTTTGAAAATAATTGCATGCTGTTTAGTTTTCTGCTGTTAGCATTTTTTTTTTCTCAGAATCATATAGTAATTTTAGATTTGTAAAATTTAAAGTGAAAATGGGACTAAATTTTTTTTATCATTAAGAGAGGACTTCTGACTGTTCCCAAATATTGGGAGAGTTTTGCTGTAAAATCCTGTATCACAGAAAACATCCCACTAACAAAAAAGATTAGTCTCTGTCTTCAACAATTACTTCAACCAGAGAATGTATGTTCCCTGCTCCTAAACCACAGATTAAAATCCCACATGGCAACAGGGCTATGCATCTCTTAAGTATGTATGCCTGAAAGGCACATTGGAAATGTATGCAAATGCAGCTCATCTCTACCCTGCTCCACTGTTCTCACTCCCTTTTTTTCCTCCCTTTATCTTGACATGTTTACTATTTCTTCTACACTGTGCTTCACTGAATAGCAGATCAAACTTCAAAGCAACTTTTAGTTTGAAATTTGTTTCCAAGCTCCGAAGCTATTCTTTCTCTGACAGCAGTGGATAAGAAATTGTCACTACCACTGGTGACATGTCATCGGGAGATACAGGAATAACAGATGGGCAGCACTGAGATAACAGGAAGTAACTTCTTTAAAAGATTGTGTTGACATCACCAACTATGAGAGCAGAGGTAGAATGACCCCCAGAAGGGAATCCAATCCGCTCAGGTCTTTCTGTCTCACAAGTGTTTTTTCTTATTTATTTCCATACACAGATCATATTGGATCTAAAAATTATTTGAAGTTTTAAAATAGCTATGTTAGAATTGATAGTAACTATTAATGGGGACTCAGAAAAGGATGAATGGATTTAGTCACCCTCTTCAGTGTCTTAAATGATACCACTAAAATGATAAAATTATCATAAAAGATAAAACGATTGCTGATGTTACTGGCGTAACTGAATGCCATTAATAAGAGTCAAGATTCCTTGATTGCAATGTGAGATCAATGGGTTATGACATTTTGATGACAGGCTGATGGATCTGACTTTCCAAATGAAGAATGACTGATTATGACTCCTCAAAAGTATGGCTCATTATCAGCATATCTAGGCAATTCTTGACACCCACTATACATAACACCTATTATGGAATGTCAAAAGTCTTTGCTTTGGGTGCATGGCCATGATTTCTGAGGAAATTAATTGTTCTGCTTACTGCAAGATACTGTGGCATATTTCACAAAACAAAACATGCCTGGTATCTACAAGGAAGGCAGCACAGAAGCCAAGAAAAGCAGTGATTTTTTTAGCCCTCAGTGCATTTCATATCTAACAGATGGTCCAAAAGCCGATAAGAAAACTGTACTTCCTGATGGCACTAGAAAAATTATATAAAGCACAACATGTATTTTATAAAAGTCTATGAATTTGTCTCCCATACCAGTGATAACACAGATTTCCTGATTTCAAAGAGAGCTGCATTAGTGCTAACTACATTTGAAAGTTCCCTGCTACGCTGCACTTAATATTTTAAATTTTAAAGAGTTGTGGCAGTGTTTTATTTATAGAACATTACAGTCCAATTCGAAGTTTTGGCCTGGGGTGTAAATTCTGTTGTGTAAAATGGTTGTACAGTGGATAACATGGATGCTGTCATGGAGAGTATGCCAGATGCAGGGAATTTTTATGGTAATAAAATAATGCCAGAACTGTCTGGCCCAATACCCCATTCTGTACCGAGCACTATTTTTGAAATCAGTTGATATTACAGAAGAAACTTCTAGCTATCATTTTAAAAAGGTATATTAAATGTGGTCTGTTAATTAATGCATGGTGTTTTTTTGCCTTGTTCAGAATTCTTGGAAAAGTTCTGGGCCACTGAAGAAAAATCAGTCACAGCAGAAGTTTTTTCCTGCCTGACAGAGTTAAAACAGCAAAGAACCAGGAAGAGACAGATTTATCCAGGGAGACAGAGCACCCAACTACCCTCTATGTGTTGCTATGGGTTTCTGAATCTCTACATATGCAGGATTTCAAACAGGTATTTCAAACAGTTTCAAACCACCATTTTAAAATTATATTAATTTGGCTTGGGGCACATCATAATGTATTGATTTTCCATCTAGAACACTACGACATTAGACAATTACAAGTTCAAGAATATTACTAATTCTGCCAAGTCTTGCCAATTATTTTGTCTCCCAAAGGACAAAGAATACAGAAAAGCGTCATACTGAGAAAATTACCCCTTTAAAAAAAAAAAAGGAAGAACTATTATGAATAAATATTATTTTAAACCAAGAAAGGATCAACTGAAAAAAGAATTCTTTTCCCCTACTGGAAAACCAGTTGGTGCCTGGCTAAAATAAGGTGCCATTTATTCAGGCAGGGATTTACCTTGGAGTGCTCCTAGTAGGAGCTGGACTTGCACCTGTGGATCAGCTTTGGAATAGTCAAATCTTAAAAATAGCTAATAATTACTTAATAAACAGTAACTGTTACCAAATTCCTCTCTGCTTTGGAAGGTCAGTGAGTTCCTACCTGACCCATGGTTAGGCTCACCATTTCATGTCCATGCTGTGGGACCTGTGCCAGAATGGTGCTGGAGGAGTGGCAATTTCCAACATTTGCTGATCTCAGGGACTTGCCATTTTGTGTGACAAAACAGGAGGTCTCTGCTGGGCTTGGGAAAGCACATCCACATTCGTGCTGCTGACTGACACGTGAGTCCCCATGTGTCATCTCTGACCTGGGCCCAAGCATGCACCAAGAGCCCTGTTCCATTCTGACCTGTTCTGTTTTATGTCTGCACTGATTGGGACAAGTGATTACTCAACTCACAGGACAATGGACATCTGTCCTGCATCTCTGCTGCTGGAACACCCCCAGCAGTAACACCCAGAGTTTCAGTTTGTGAAAATCAGTGCAATTATGAGCGCGTGTTTTCAGGAGAGCCGCTATTTTGTGCTTCATCAGATCTTAAGAAATTTCCTAATGTTATGTCACTGTATAAAATTCAAAGAAATCCTAGTAAGCAAAGATTGGATCAGGCCCTAAGTATCCATTCAGAGTCATAGGACTCTAGGCTGCTATTTTTTAAATTCAGTTTCCTGCTGGGAAAAAAAAATACTACAAAATCTGCCCACATCCAGTAGATTTGATGTGATGAACAGTTCATAATCTGCTAACTGAAGCCTTCTAAGCAGATCATTGATTACCAAATTTAACAAAATATTTCTTCATCCTTAATGGAGAAGTCTGCTACAATTTAATAGTGGAGCTACAGGATATTAATAGTGGGTTTACAGAAAATGCCCTGTGTATCTGCAGAATTCACTGCTGCTTGTTGTCCAGCTGTGGCAGTATCAATGGTTTACAGAAGAGAACATTGTTCTCTGTAATTTTTACAAACAGAAAGAGGCTGAATCTGTTTAGAGCAGCTCCAGCACTGGAACTCCTGGAGAACTGCAGAGGGTTTGTGTTCCCCCAGAGAGTTTGCAGGCCCCTCTTGCTCCCCTTGCCATCTGTGTGCTTCTCTGGCCACCAAACTGTCCCCTGAAACTTCACCCGATGCTGTCACAGGGTGCACTGTCCTTCCAGAGCTGGGTACCTGGTGTCTTGCTTAAATCCCTAAGACAGTGACAAAAGTTTTCCAAATAAGTAGCTAAAATTCAGCCACATGTCATTTCTCACTGACTTCCTCCCTTCCACCTGCTGCATGTTTTTTAGTAATTCTCCTTTTTGGTTTTACCATCTCTGGAATAATCCTGTATAATTTTTATTCTGCCAAATAAATGAATTAACAGTCAAGATGTTTCTGAAATGGCTGGTCACTGGGGGGGGCAGGTGAGGCTCACTTTGCTTTCCAGCATGAACTATCTTAATGTGTGCCAGTAACTTTTAATAAAGGCAGATTTAGAAAAATCCAAAGTCCTTTGCTTCATGACTGAGGTAGCTCATCCCCAATTGGCTCATGACCAATTTCTAATTTTAGGAAGCATTTGTCTCTCAAACTTCCAGGCAAATATGAGCCCAGGATGACCAAAGCAGATACTTGGATGTGCAGAGCACTCGGGACAATTTCCTTATTGCCTTATTCATTCCTGTAAGGTGTTACCCCAGAAACCCAGGAATGGTAATTTAGATGTCATGAGGAGTTATTGAACACCTCATGTAAGAAAGATCTGTACAATTTGCTGTGAGTGACGTGTTCGTGTCACAAGGGGGTGATAGCTGGATGATAATGCCACTTACTTGTTTCTCCCCCATCTAAAAGAAGAAAAACCTAGAAAAACAGGGAAGTTCCTAGCAAAGCATCACAGTAATTTGTTATTTTAATGATTTTAAAAAAATATTTCAGAATGTTTTGCACTTGGTGCTGTACAACTGAGGGACTAAATATGACACTTTCCCCAAAAGGTTTTCAAAGAAAAACTGCACCAGCCACAGAACGATGGACTGACACTGTCCTGGGCTATATAGTAGTCTGTGAGTTAAATATTTGCTCATTTGCATGGCATAAACGGAGTGTCAGTTCTGATTAACTGGGCTTGGTTAGAAAGCTGGAAGGGTAGCACTGCCAGCACAAGCTGGAGAGCAAGCCAAAGGCAGGACAGAGCTGCGTAATTATCACAAGAGTTGGAGACAAACAGAAGATTCTCCTATGCAGGAAAGTAGTTCCTGCTCTCTCCCCATCCTGATTCCCATTTTGTGTTAGTGTGAAGGTCTGAAGAAATGAAGAAGATCAGTAGCTTAAACTAAAACACTTGTGACTATAACTGGAAAAGTCTTTCACCCCTGCACTGGTGAAGCAATCTGGAAGAAGTGCCGCTTCTTAAAGAAGTAAAATGTAAGATTTGTAGAAGGAAGCCCATTCAGTTTTAGGGCATTAGCTCTTATTCCATGAAAATTCCTTCTAGCCACTAATTCAGATCAATAAATAACCAGAAAAGTAATCCATAGACTACTACTTAGGCCATCACTTGAGTCTTTCAAGGATATAACTTAGAAATGTGATTTTCCCCACCCCCACCCCATCCCACAGAAAACTTGTGATTTTATGTGCTTTTTTATGCATGTATTAAACAAATGGCACAGCTGAATAGCTTTTCTTAAAAACTGGACATTCACCAAAAAGAAGTTTGCCAGCACAGACAATTAGGCTTTCTTCTTTTAACAATAGATTGACTGACTGGCACATTTGAAATGCGAGCGTATTTTTTATTCCTCCGTTCACCCTTTGAGCTGATAAACATGAACAATGGGAAACAGCTGGGACAGGAAAACATTTTAGTTTGTATTTTCAAAGCAAGCAAGAAATAAACCCATCAGTGGGAGCCAGATCACATCTTCTGCCTTAGGGGTAGTCAGCAATTGGGGGGAAAAATACGATCCATATTTTTAATCAAACATTACATATTTATTAATGTGCAGCTGGCCTATTGTGCTCATGATTTTTTTTCTTTAACGCTGTGCTGCGTCCGTCAGCCTGACATTGTTCTGTAACTGACATTACTCTATAAGGATCTGGAAATGCACAGATTTAATAGGAATCATTGAGACAATTGCTTTCTGTATTATTAGGTCTGTGTGACGTAGGTACCATCTGAAATTCAATTTTAGAAGAAAAATAAGATATTGTTCTATCAAGGCAATTTTGTGCACCTGTGATACAGTAAGAACATACACCCCCATGCTCCTATTTTCCTCCTCACTCATCTAACTTCACGGCCCTTTAATGATATGTGCCACTCTTTTGTTAAAAATGTTTGGCCAAATGTATTTTGATGCTTATTGAGATTAAACTTTCAGTACATCTCCCTGGTAGCAAAGGTTGGGCTGTTCATTAGTTGGAGGTTTGGCCTTGTCAGGTTCCATTGACTGCTGGCTAAAAGGATCACTTTATCATCATTTGTCTGCAATGGAGACAGTCTTTATTCAGCCTTGATTCCTCTGGGGTCACAGCTGTCATAACTTCACTTGCTTTATAATGCAGACCCCAGTTTCACAATCCCCTTAGGTAATTGTCTAATAGATTCAGTTTACCTTAATATAGGTAATATGTTATTTACAAAGAAATACAAGGGAAAGGACGGGGCAATATTGCTCAAAACATCCCCCTCCTAACCTACTGCTTGGGATCAATCATTTGGAAATTATGTTAAACTCGGTTCTCATTTTGAACCCAAAAGGGAAATATACCTTTTTTCTGACTTTTACTCTGATCCTTCAGCTGCAAATCTCTAGACTGAGCCCCCAGGCCTGGTTTTCTGCGGGTGAAAGTTGAGACAACTCTGCAAATTTTGATAAGGCTATGGTGTTTTGGAGAACAAGGCCTGCATTTGCCCATACAGTTCAGATCCTGCATATTTTATGTGCTGAAAACCATAGTTCAATTTAACGTGAAATAATAAGTTGGACTTCAGGTCAATGTGTTAACCTTTTGTGTCAGAATCCAGCAAGGGCAAGGATGGGCTACTCCTGGCCCTTCTGGTCCAACAGGGGCTCCCACCCTCATGGTCTGAGGAGGGTCTCTCTTCTAGGGAGCTCCTCCAGTTTTGCATCTCTTGACAAAGGAAATGGAAATGAGACCATTTCCTCCAAAACAAGGCCAAGGAATCAGCTTGTCTCTGTTTGATTTAGTAAAACCTGAAATCTTTTTACAGAACCTGGAAGAGTTCCATCATGAGCATGTGAGAAGCCCATTTTTGAGTGCCTTGGTAACAGTGCATTCCCCTTGAAGGTCAGCTGCTGCCTTTTTCAGAACCAGAAACAGCTTGGCTCCCAAGAGGAGACTGGCTCAGCAATTTCCACGTTTGGTCTTCTTTAAAATTCCCATTAAAAAATGAAGGACGAAAAAATTGGAGCATGATTTTCACACTGGTGCTACTGCTTTTACAAAGTGCTGGCAGCTCCAGTTGCTCTAAGTAAGATATACTTCTTATATCTTTTAAGGATTACACAGAAACAATTGCATGCTTCACAGAAAATAGTTGCCACACTATGTTCTTAGTACCCCTATTAATAAAGATTTGTGTTTCACTCTTTTTCAATAGGAAGAATGGTCTTGCCAAAGCATCCAGGAAAAGCACATAACAGAGACAATTCTACACCAGATTTCTAATACAGAGCTAGATGGGTCCAGACAGATCCCTCTTTGAAGGTAACTGCTTAAATGGAGCAATTTCAGAGACTTTAATCATTAACAGAAAACCTTGAAGTGAAACATAATAAAAAATAAACACCTTGTGATGGGAGTCTAAACCTCAAGAGGGAAGTCGTATTTTTTTTTTGTGGAAGTTTGTGGATGCTTAGATCCACAGAGTGGTCCCACATCTTCCTCTGCAGGAGGATCCAAACACCAAACCCTCTCCAAAACTCACTGGCTGGCTATTTGTTTTTCAAAGTTTTTCCTGAATGAGTGTTCATGGTTTTGAAACAAAACAGGTACTCTATCAATGGCATCTTCTCACTTTAAGGTTTCTTTCAAATTCTACTCAGTCATACTTGTGTGTGAGCTTATGCACCAGCATGTGTTGAATTTCCCAGCTAATATCTTAACTAGAAGCTGATTTTCATTTGAGCTTCTAATTCAATGCCACAACTCACTGCACTGCAATATCTTAATTACAGTTGGAGACTGATAAGTAAACAGGGAAATGCAGCTGTAGTGTTGTGGAAAGTTACCCTTTAAATATTAGCTTTCATTTATTTTTTATTATTTTTTTCCCAAATATCTTCCATATAATAAATTAATTCAAAATAGCTAGAGAGCAAATAAATATGACACAGAGGGGAAAAAGCAACAAAAATCCCTACAATCCCCAAAGCAATCTTTTAAAGGATTGCATAAAAACTGGATATAAATGCCTCTTTCCACGTGTACTGCTGCACCATCCATGAAAACAGCCTTTAAGACAACTCATCTTACAAAGGGAAATGTCACTAGATATAGTGTTGATCATTAGGAGCTCTACAGTGCATTCGTCTGCTTGTACCCCACTTTGATTACTATACAGCAAAGATGGCCACAAGCACTCAGAAAGTTTTATTGAGGCTTAAATCTTCATTCAAATGATGTAAAGGGGCATTGAATGAAGATTTAGAACTCTATAAAGCTGCTTGGCAGTGTCTGTGGCAATCTATGCCACATAAAAACTGAAATGCTTCTACTTTCTTATTGAAACATTTCTACTGTAATTCTTTAATATTAGGTAGCAGGCACAGTGTTGGGACATTTACCACATCTGGGAGTATTTCTCTTACCGAGGGTTTGCCTGCAATTAGTTGTGCAGGATATTACAGAATGTTGATGTCTAGGACATAATGGAAGAGGAATTGTTACTGCAATTACATATTATTATGCTTTTCAGAAGATAATGTGGGTTCATTCATGTGAATATTTTGAACTAGCAAATACCCTAATTGCTTACATGTCTGTTATAATCCTAAATCCAGTTGACATATCTGATGTACTGTTGCATTTTAATCTGGCCCCTTGCATGTGTCCTCTTTATGATTTTCCTCTGACCTGCATGAACTGCAAACAAGGGACACAAGTGTCTTGCATATTGCCTTTGCAGTTTTGGTCTGAGTAAACACCCAGGGGACAGAGAGACAGAGCACTGCAACCAAGTGTACTTTCTTCAGGAATATAGAATTAGCCTGTGCAAGAGCAGACTAAGTGCAAATGATCTGACTATGCTCCAATGACAAATCCATGGAAGAGTGTGTGCATTGCTTCTACTGTCCTTTCCCAACGTGTTGGATTGACAGGGGATGTGTGGCAGAGTATTCACCATTCACTTAACCAGAAAACAAAGGCAGATGATTAAGAAACATCAGCATTCTGGAGCAGCAATCAAATTGACCCTGCCAAGGAGAGAAGAACAGCCAGCCCAGCCCAGAAGTGCTGCAGTTGTCTTGTGCAGGTGTAAGGGCAGCATTTTTTGCACACTCTCCTGAGGCAGCAAGCAGGGCCAGACAACAGCAGCTTGTTCCATGGAACAGCATGGTGCCTATGGCCGTCTCATGTGCACATGGAGTGACAGAAAGTGGTCAGAGAAAAGATGTGCTTCTATCAATTCCTGCTTAATAATCCACTAGAGGGAGCTTATGTATAACCTCTGCCGGGCCAATTATCTCAGAACCTGGTTTTGCATAATTAACAAAGATGAGGTATTTATGAGGGGGCTATCTGCACTGCTTTCTTTTCTCCATGTGCCAGCCTGGAGCTCAGGAATGGCATTTTTGGAGTGTCCAGTTCTATCCAGAAGAGCCATTTGCTTTTCTCAAGTGGAAGCAGCATTCTCCTTGGTGTTACCTGAGATTCACCTTCATCACCTGATAAAGAACAGTCACTGCTGAGTGAGGACTTACACTAAAAACATTAGCAAAGCTTCATCTAACCTTGTGTATTTCAATTCTGACTGCAAAACAAGAATTCAGGAGCTATGATTCCCACAAAAGAAACAGGCCAGCTACCTGGATTGCAGGCTTTGCTTCTGTTCTGTTCCAGTTGCACAAGCCTTGCAGGACTGCTGCTTTCCAACTGGAAACTGCCTCCTTTCTCTGGGAGACAGCTGCTGTAAAAATTGGTGTCCTTGACAATATTTAACTTGCATATTTCCTACAGGGTTAGCTAATAAAAGGCAGGTTCAATGCTCATATCAGAAATAACAACTTAGTTTAGTAGCAGAGATGTACTCACAATTACAATTCTAGCTAAATCTAGACATAACACTTTCCAGCTCCATACCCACATAGTACAGTCTAAGTAGTCAGATACACTATCAAAAAGCTTATCACAAAACTTGAAATTGCTGTATCCTTTACACTTGTTTTGTAGCCTCTTTTTCTTTCTGTTTTTTTCTGTTGGAAGAGAAAACTTATGACTACACTTCAGCTGTCACCAGCTTTCAAGGTTATACTGATAGGAATGAGAAACATATTCCTAATCTGCATACCAATGCATTGAGAATGCAAAGGCAGGCTTTTTGCCATTGAATAGATGATGATAAGGTCTTAAGTCTTTTGAATTTCTTGTGTTGTACTTGTATTATCATATGATTTCTTAAGCCAAGAATGAATATGTAAATTTCTTGCCACTGACTTGCTCCAAAATAATGGACATTACACTTGCACAGTGGCAATTCAGAGTGTAAAATTGATTAATATTTGTTTTCAAAATGACATACAATGATGTATGGATCCTTTTACAACTTAAATTAATACTTTAAAGAGATGAATGGTCTCTACAGAGGATGTTAAAGTTCAAGCTGAGAAATTTGCATATTTATATTACAACCAACTGATAATAATTGTCGAAACAGAATGTAATGTGGTTCGTTTTTCATTTTAATCTGGTTGTACTCAAACACAGGACCTCATTAACTTCCAGCAACTAATACAGCATTATCAGTCCCCATAAACCAGGCTTGCCTTGAATTTATGAATTTCAAAGACTATTTCCAGTGGTGAATCACTGTTAAACACTGGGTCAGTCACTAGCAGGTGAACTCCATGTCAGATGCTGTAGAAGCATGAAAGTTACCTGGGCTAAAGTGCTGGAGAATCCCACGGCCAGGTGCACTTGTTGGCTGACACTCGGAGCCAAAATTGAGGTGTGATATAAACACCTTGCCTTTGATGGCTCTCTCAAAAGCAGATGGATTTCCTCTGAATGACCAGAGTCAGGAAATGCAACTTCATCCATTTCCTATGTTATGTAGTGTTCTTTAACATTAAAAAAAATACTCCCCCCCAAGAAATGAGCAAGAGGTCTTTCATTGAGATATAAGTTTTGCAAAAGGAAAATAGATAAATTTTGATTGAGTAGTAAGCAAACTTGGGTGATGTTGAGGATACAGCCCAAATAAATACTTTCCAGTTCGATTTAAATAACAGTAGCAATAGAACTAGCAGTAGACCACTTGTCTGAGGAAAGAAATATAAAAGAAATATGCTGTCAACGTGTCTTGGGTAGTGCACTGTAGGTATTCTTGTGGGTATTCATTTACATTTCCAGATGTATCAGGAAAATGTACATCTCTCTAAGAATGAATAGTTTGCAAGAAAATTCACAGCTCTGTGAATTTCTTGTTGTGAAATGGATATTGAACCTTCTAATAATGATGCTTACTTCTTTACTTGATGACAATAAAAAAGAGGAAGCATTGCTTTCAGTGCATCATCTTCAACTGCTTCTCATTTTCCCGCATCAGTGTTAGTCACAGGATGGCGTGACCCTTCTGCTCAAGAGATCTGGTGTGGGACCGGTCTGGTGGGATGGAAGAGCAAATGTAACTTTCCTTTAGCACTGTACCCTCCAAGGGGCTGTCTGACAGCTGGCAGTAGCTGGATGCGTTTGCAATCCTAACTGTATTCCTACAGGGAAGAGGGTAACATTCCTAATCTAAGGACTTCCTGCAGTCCAAATGTTGTCTTTAGGCAAAGAACAGGGCAGTTAGGTCAGCCCTGTGGCTGCTTTGTGCCCTACTGGGAAAGTCCCAGGAGGCTGTGAAAAAGAGAAGGAACACTATAGAAACTCTGTAAAGAAAGTAAATGTGTACTTTACTAATAACAGTAACAAGAACTTTTACTTAAGTGAATGAAAAGCTCTAAAATGTCAATATCTGGCATTGTAACTTATATCCTAAGAAGCCATCCAGACTTCCCATTACAACAACACAAAAAACTTTAATAGAAATTCCTATCAGATGACAAATCCCTGGAGGACAACCTGTTCTAACGTTCTGACCTATTCCAACCTGTTCCAGCCTGTTCCAACCTGTTCCAGCCTGTTCCAGCTGCACAGTGATTGACTCTTTTGATGCCCCTCACAAAATCAGTCCATAGAACAGGCCAGGAAGATGCCTTGTTGAATTCCCAAATTTGTTATTGTGTGAGATATGCTGCATCCAGGCCACCACAAAACTTAAAAACTAAACAAAAAAAGGGCAGGCAGAGCAGAGAAACCTCTTCTCCAGCATATAAATTAATCCATCCTACATGTTGGTAACTAAATGATGACTAAATAATTGATTTTTCATTGTGAAGGGTAATGTGCCTTCCTATAGAGCCTGTAGTGACCTGTACTGTAACATTCATAACTGACTTAGAAAAATGGTGGAGTGCATATCCTGGTGACAATTTAATATCTAGTAGAACATTACCAGGACAGTAAAAACATGAACTGACTGAGGCTTGGTGAAGAATCTCTGAGCAACTTGGTGAAATAACGGCTGAAGAGACAAGGTGCTGACAAAAGCAAACATTGCACAGGTAGGGGGAAGGGAAGAGAAAACAATACCCCAAACCAGAAACACAGTATGCCACCCTAAATAATTTATTATCACTTAGTAAAGTGAGAGAGTAATTATGGACAGTAAACATTAACTCAGTGCTTAGGTGAGGAATGGAAAAAACATTATTTATACACAGCACCCCTAATTCATGAATACTTTTCAGTATTTGATCTCAAACATGGTGTTACAGAATAACATAGTGAAAAATAATAATGACAACAACATTTTGGAAAGGTTTCTGAAAAATTAATTAGATAAGATTTCTTTGATTAGGACAGGCAAGCTTGAAGAATGTTTTGTGAGGAGTCTATAAAAACACTCTGTAACATGGAAAAGGTAAATAAATGGTCACCATTTCTCATAATACTACATCAGTTAGAGAGCAATCTGGGAAATTAAAAACCAGCAGGTATATAGAAATACTTACGTTTCCAATTTTATCAAAACAGACTTCTATACTATATTTGAACGTTAAAATAGTGTGTGGGTTCAGAAGGTGACTGGAGAAAATTCAGACCAGAAATGGCCATCAGAGATTATTAAACACAACGGTGCAGATCTAAACAGCAGTCCCCGGACTCCAGATTGCTGGGAATAGTAAGACTGCCATGGGAAAAGCTTCATTTCATTGCTGCAGCCTGATGCCTGTTTTTGCAAACACCTGCACAGCCAGGGCAGGCTGCTCACAGAGCACAGCACTGCTGGGCTGCAGGGCAGTGAAGGAACAGCCCGGAGCTGGAGCACAGGGAATCTTGTCCTGCTCTAGCCACAGCTGAGCAGATCACAGAATATTTTGCTTTTCAACCCCACCAACCATACTGGCAGATTTTCTTACTGTAGCAATATTCTTTGCCAGGGAACCCAGGGCTTTGTAGTACAGGTTCCAGAAAACCCTATGAGGCAATGAGGGCAAGTTAAGCCATCAGAAATATATATTTACACGTGGAAATTGTCAGTAATACTGCTCTTCTTCTCCCCAGAGACAGCTCCATTGCCACAGCCTTGAGAAACACATGCACACACACACAGACACAGAGAAACAATCAATAGATACACTTAGAAAGCCCCTTACACCATGTCGTGCTTCACGGATTTTGATAATATCAATCATAATTGAGTTAGATAAAATCCATCTGACTTTCAGGATGCTGGGGTCAGCCGGGGACGCAATGCCTCACTTCACATCAATTACCACATGTAGTAAGGTGGTGGTAAGCAATTCCATTTGATAGTTTGCAGCTATAAATAATTATATGGCAATAGCAGTAAAGTTGGCTCTTGGGCACAATACAGAATCATGAATTTTCATTTACTTATATCTCAGAAGCTGTTAGGCCTCCTGGTTTGAAATGTGAACCCCTGATTAGGTATATCAGTCTTTCTATAAATACAGTATGTGCAGCTGGTAGGTGCTTTTGAATGAACTTCATACTTTTCCTTATTTCATGAGAATATTTTCATTACAAATATGACCACATGGTACATAAGGATTGATTAGAAATTGCGGTGACAAAGCAAACTTGGTTTCAGTCTCCCTTATTATCATATTTCATTTTTCATTCAGTTTAGGGTTTGTCTCCTCCAAGTCTCTGCAGGATTTCAGTAATTTTTTTTTTTACATGATGTCTAATAAATTCTTAGCAATTTAAAAACATACACAGTAAAGCAGGTTTATTAATCAGAAGAGTAGCACAGAAAGGTTCCAAAAAGGATTAGGTATTTTTTGAACTGCCTCGCTTTGTCTGTATACCCATTCCTTTTAAAATGCTGTCCTTTATGACATATTCTGTATTTTTAAGAACATTAGTCAACAGAGGCAGACCAGACATAAAGTCAGATTAGGAATGAGGTAGAGCATGGGATGGAGTTTATCTGCTTTAAGGCTGAGAAAGGCAGGACAGGTACATCAAGAACAGGCTGATGAAGCAGAGAACTAGAAATACAAAAATCAAGTCTTCCTAAACATGTTGAGGCACCTCCATGGTCCATAAAAATGCAATAAAATTGATTTGGTGTTTTAAAAGCAATGTGAAAGTAGGGCCTGAAGATGTACAAAGTCCACCTTTGTAAATCTTCATTGACAAAAAGAAACCCACAGGTAGCAGCTTCTGCCTTACACCACATTTCCCCATGGACCAAAGAATGAACAGAGGAACATTTCATGCTCTGTCCTAGAGATTTCCATGGTGGAACAGGAGCTGATTCCACTGATGAGCTTGTTTTCAGGAGTGAGTCACACAGAACTCTGCTTCCACTTTGCAGAGATGCTGGGGCTGCAGGTGCTGCATGGGACATGAGGCTGGGAAAAACAGCACTGGGGCAGGGACAGGAACCAAACGATGTGAAATGATGTGAAATGATCAATGGCTGTGCAATACCAGGAAGGATTGAACAGTCAAGGACACAAAAAAGATGCATCATCAGCAAGATGTTGACATGGGATCTAGATTTTAGGAAAGTCTTGCTCTTTCTTTCCCTCTGACCTGATGACTAATCGTGAAAACCATTAGCATTTTGATCAGTAAGGAAAATCAAAAAATCTTCAGTAACCTGAGAAAGAATTAATCTGAGAAAAAGTCTTCTAAACAGAAGGAAGATTAAATGCATTAAGGATATCATAGATATTTGAACAAGAGTCAATGATTTAAAGGAAAGGCAGATTACATGTGCCAAAGGAATGCATAGTTGTCACTAATTCTAGATGAGTCACTAAAAAACTTTTGAATATAAAAAGGGAGGCTTGCTGTATGATCAGGTAAGAACTGTATCCTTAATTATGATTTAATAGGACAGACCTAATTTTAGAAATGCAGCCTATGTAAAAATTGGGCATCCATGGCTTTGGGAGGCCCAGGTCACAGCCCACAGAGGAGCATCTTGCTGATCAGGGAACTGGTATTTAGCAGCACAAATCGAACTGCAATCAACAAGGAGCCTGATTTGTGTTCTAAATTGTTTAGCAGCATGAACTGAACTGCAATCAAGGGAGAACTCATAGCCTTTTCTAGGGGGAGCAAATGGGTAATTTCCAATCTCAGTATACAAAATATATGTAACATCCTAAATTAGATTGGAAAAGATCCCAAATTATTTTAACATGACATATGTAGGAGAACTTTTGGAATACGTTTTAGAGTAAAAACCCACACAAATGTAAAGGCTCTAGTGAAAGACTTACTCTAAGTGTGTGTTTTATAATTCTTCACATTATAAAAGAAAATACCTCTGAAAAGCCTTTGTAATATAACAAGTAGGTATTTTGTGGCTGTGTGGTTTAGTCTTGTCCTTCATTAATTTCATTGCTCTATGGCACACCGCAGTACTTGCATGAATTGTGGTTTGCTTTTTTTTTTTTTTTTCCAGCAAACTAGAATGCTTCCCAGAGAAACTGCAACACATCTTGATAAGAAAGATAGATTACCTTGTGTCATAGGCCAGTTTCCTGAGGTCAGTACTCACAGGATACTTGATCATAGCATCAAATGATAATTCCTAGCCATATTCAAGAATTTGGTGGCCTTATGGTGAATCTGATGCCCTGTGCATCATCCACTGGCACTGCTTTCCCTGTAACTATGCCATCATCTTGATATTATACCCCAAATACAATATTGCACAATAACCTCACAGTTGGATATTCTAACAAACTGCCTTCCATGCTGGTTTTATACATTTTGTGTTTTATTTCTTCTTCTATCTAAATCACAGCCAACGGTCAATGTGAAGATCTGGCTCCCCGGCCTGTTGCCATTCCTCTGCATATTCATGAGCAAAATCTTTCCATATCCACATGGCAAACCTTTCAAACTGTCATAAAGAAGAAATAATCACCTTTTCTTTAAAATCTAACAAAGCCCACCAGAGCTGTGTTCTTTGTATAATAGTTAACATTGTCACTAGTAATCAATTTATTTTACTGGTAAAGACAGTATTCTCATGACAAGTCAAAGACCTTTGGAAACAGTACATCTGTGCCTGCTATTTAAGCACACACAGACACAAAGAAGCAGAATATATTAGAAACAAAAAATATGTCAGCTTGTATAATGGTCCCATTGTTTGTTCTACCAGAGAGGGATTGTGCCATAACATATGATGCTGAATGTGCTTTTCTTGTTCTCCAGCCTTCATAATAAAGTATTTGATGCAAATACTCTAATCACATGGAGAAGATGCGGATGTTAGTTGTCCTTCCTTTCACTGCTGTCCCTGCTGCCTCAAGAAATATATTTTTATGAATATTAAAAAACCCAAGCAGCAAATTGATGGAATCCTGCTTTAGTGTGTTACTTTTAAAAGCAGGTGCTCGATTCACTCCTGGCTCAATATGAGCCCCTCTGTCAGACACTGGAGCTACATCACTGCAATGTTCAGGAAATTTCACTTCTCTTGTGCCTTCTCCATTAGCCTGCTTAATTATTTTGCTTAGGAGAAAACAGAAAAGGTAAAAAAAGGCACAGAGACCAGCATATACCCTATTAAATTGCTACACATATAGCTTTGTAACTGTTTGCAGCACTTCCTAATGACTAGTGCCCACAAATTACAGAAAAAAGTGGTTTTCCAGAGTGTAGGAAGAGGTAGAATATGTCAGTTCATCCATTTATAACACTTCCTCCTGTGTAGGGAAGTCTTAAGTCTAAGGTGCAACTTCAAATACACGAAGTGACCTTAAGTAGGAAGGAGGACTTTGACCTTGAATTATGCTGCACGGACCATAGAATTACCCAGTGCTAAAACAGTTCACCCAGTTCAATATTTCTGTTCCTACTCACTCATTCATCTATGCTTGATAAAGAATAGGGAACATCTGCCCACGAGTGAAACACAAAGGGCAGGAATAACTCTGGAGAGGATTATGGCCTGTAATAAGGACTGGCAGCAGAGAGGAGCCACAGGTCCACCCCAGCCACACTCCACAAAATGCCATTCTCTGTTGACAGGCAACAAACCCCTTGGCAAGCCTGCTCCTTCCCTGGCTGGGCACACAGCTCTGAACAACTGGAAGCTGCCAATTTTTCTGTAATGGGAGAAAGGGTCCCCCATGAAAAAAAAAACAGGACAGGGACTCATCCCTTTATCTCAGCACACTGTTTTAGTGCAGCTACACCACATTTCTATCAGAGGCAGTAGCCTCAATCCTGTCACACCTAGCGCTGCACTTGTGGTGTGGTGCAGGAGCTGCCTGGAAAACAGGAGAGTTCCCAGAGCTCTGCTTTGTGAGAATTGAATATGCTCTTCTCAAGTTGTTTGTCAGGAATATCATAAAGCTTCTCTGCTTGTCTGGATTTGGAATGAAAGGACAGAGCAGGTAAATACTCTTCTGCTTTCCCTCCTGGGTGCCCACTCATTAATTGGGCAGTTATGTGCATGTCCACATGAGAGTATTGCATACACTGAAGCAGCACATGGGGCTTTAGAAAATCAATAGCTTCCATGTCATATTATCAAATTTCATACTTTTTTTCCTCTTGGAAACCAAGGAAACTTCATGTGTGTGTGAGTCAGCCACTGCAGAAATCAATAATGCATCAAAATCAACTTTAAAGCAGCGCCAGTTAAGTGGAATAGACTAAATATTGCCTGCTGCAGCATGCAGCCAGTATGAAACAGCCTGAAATAAAATCAGAGTCGCAATTAAATGGCTCTGTTAAAGGTACCTGATATTTTGCACTAGGTCCATGTAGCCATTAATGTCTGGCATGAGCAGAAGGTCCTGCAATGGTTTGTGTAAGGGATGGAGCTCTTCAGGACCCATTAACACCACCAGCAGCCCTTCCCCCAGACATTGGGCAATGTAACAGAATTCCTACATCTCAAAAGCCCACTCTATAAACAGAGATGAAATCTGAATATTCAAACCTCCAGCCCTCCTGCTGAGCACAGCTGAGCATGCTGCAGCTCGACTTCAAAGGGAGAGCCATGAGAAAGGAAGCACAGCCTGGTGGCACCAGGGACAGGGAGCTGATGCCTGGCTGGGCTGGATGGCCCCGTGTGTGTGCTGTTAAACTGTGCTGTAATGTACACAGCACATCCTCAGCTTTGCAAAAACAGGCTCAACATTTGGCTTTTCTCGGGGTCAAAATACCTAGTTATTACTGGACTGTTAATTTGCATTTCAAAAAGCCAGGCTAGCTCTCAATATATTGCTGCTATGTTATAACTTATTGTGGGTTGGATAATAATTTAGACTGGGCAGTGAGAGCAGAGATTACTTTGTGCTGGGGCCAGGTGCTTCAGGCCATGGAAGGTTTGAATCCTGGGGCTTCCTGTGTGTGGCTGGGACCATGCACAGCAGCCCCCATCACCAGCTCTGTGCAGGGGCCAGGGCTCTAAGCTGCTGCTGGCCAAGGATGGATTCTGATTCCTGGGGCACAAGAGCCAGGCTATACTGCAACAGCCTAGACTGGTGATTTTAACAACTGTTCATGGATTTGGAGATCCAGTTGTAGTTTCCTGTATCACTCAATTTTGAATTTGCATGTAACCAAACCACTGGCAGTTCAGAGGATCACCATCAGTGGTAGGTCCTCAAAACTTAACACAGTTCTGACCTCCCTACTCCTGTCCCATTATTCACTAAAACAAAAGCACCTTTTCTCCAAAAGATTTCCCAAAAGTTAATGTTTGAAATTTAGACTGGAAGAAAGAAACATCCCTTTTGAGGGTACCCTTTTGAAGATACCTTTGTCTCACTGGGGCTTCTGCTGGTGCCCAGGGCCTCTATCCAGTGTTTTCACCTAGCATTCCATGCAAGTGTCATTAATGACACCTTAACACATTCAAACTCATCTCTAATGAACAAGCACAAAGGAGCCTAGGGGAATTCCCTGTAGAAGTGTCCAAAGGTGTTCTTGGAAGGGCACTGTTTCTGTTGGAGTGACCAGACAGCTCCCACTTAAGCACGATACTGCAAAGAAAACTATTTGTCTATTCTTTATGACTTAGGACTTTTAAATTGCTTTATTGCAGTCGTTGAGGTTTTTTCCAGGACAGCTCACAGCTCACAGTGTTTGAAATGAACCACACAACTGCAGTGTAGGCCAGATAGAAGCACTGCTGACATCCCTGGCAGAGTGCTGTATCTGAAAAAGTAAAAATCAAAATTCTTCAAAAGCTCTAAAAATTACTGTTCCATTTAATGAGAAAACAGTCAAACATTTTTTTAAAAGACTTAGTCAAAACTTTCTTTTAGTCATGGGAGATTACAGGATAAATCCAAGCACATTTACACCACGAAGGCAGGAGAGAACTCATGAACACCAATGCAAATGCAGAATAAGTCCAGTTGATTTCTGCAGATTTTATTTTGCAAGTACACAAAAATACATTGCAAAATAGGTAAAACCACCGTAAAATGTCTTTTCTTGTGCTATTGAAGGGTGCCTCTATAGCCTCATCCAGCAGAAGCTGGATGGAAACTATTGCTGGTTATTGCTTGACTTGTGACTTGGAGTCAATTCTAAATAGAACTCTCATTTCAGTGCAGCTGCAACTAATATTCATTATTAGGTGCAAGTTAGCTATAATTTAATGACCATTTCCTTCCATATCATAGACAGTGAGATTTGATGAGGACTAGAAAATGCATTAAAATAAAGGATCATTCTTTTTGGCATTATTTCACATTTTAAAAGGAAAAAAAGGAACCTGACAATCAAAGGAAGTCTGTTATATTTCTCTTGTTCTAACAAATGAAACCATTTTTATATAAAAAGATGAATTAATAACTCCTGTGTATCAGCATCAGAGATCATCTATGAAGGAAAAAAATAACCCTTTTCCATTTGGACTGTGCTGATAACATTTATTTTTCTCTTTCCATCTGGAAACCCTATGAGTATCATGAGAATTGTAGTGAAGCTGATTGGGGTCATGTGTGAGGGCATGGGATCAGAGCCAATGTCACATCCAGCCCCTGCAGCTTCAACAGCTCCCAGAGAGAGTGTAAGTACAAATCTGTGGCATATTGGGAAATGAGGGTGGTCACAACTGGGGTCAGTGGCCAGAGTGTTTCAAGCAGCTTGGGAGCAGTGATCAGTTCTTAACCTGCAGCAGATTTATTGAATGGAGTCCCAATAAGGAATGGTAGTGTATCCTGCAGGAATGATGCTCTAAACCTGTTGCTTTATGAAAGTTGTGTGCAATTATAGAAATATTTGAACCTTACACATTGCATAGAGAGAGGCTTCTGTGTTCATCTGGCACAGAAGTTAGAACAGCAGATCTCATGCCTCTGGTTTATTTATTTGTTTAGCAGGATGACTGAGAAGAAAATTAGAAGACAATTAAATCAGTATTTTAATGATGGCAAGGCAGAGTTTTCAAGTTCCTCAAAGAAAGGCAAAAGTGAGAACTATCTATAGAAGTAGGCTGTGGGCTTCTACACATCGCTCTTGCATTAACTTTCTGAGGCTGAAAATTATGTGGAAAATGCACTGTCTAAGCTGTATTTAATAGAATAAACTGTGAGTTGGTTTTTCACCCCCAGCCCCAGCCTCTGCTTTAGCTGTGCTCTGCCACCACGCTAAAAAGATTGGTACAGAACCACTGGTGCTGCACAAGAGGAGACAGCTGTATTGGTGGCCTAGACTGCAAGACAAAGTAGCAGAGAACTTGTGACAAACATCCTTTCTTGTAGAAGCATCTAGAACACCATAAAAAAAAATCTCACAGGAGAAACCTGCTGAGCAGCAGAGGCCTTCTAAAACTGCCTCAGAGCCTGACTGCTTTGCCAGACTTGGGTGCTCAGAGCACACTTGAGTGCCTGAGCTACAGGCCACGAGCCCTTGGGGACATAAGAAAGACATCTGAAAGTCCCTCTCTCTCTCAGTGTTACGAACAGAGTGGAATACAACTTTTGCAATGACAGCTGGGAGTGCTCCTGACTCTGTTTATGCTGCGTGCAGTAGCTGGAGCATTTGGAGTGGCAGAATCTGATTGTTTCCTACCTTGGCCCAAGGGTGTTCGGTGTCCCTTGGAGGAAGGCTGGCTACCAGACAGCAGGAGCTATGTGGGCTCCTTTCCTTTCCCTTTCTTTTCCCACTGACATGCAGTATCAAGTCCCTAAGTAGCAGGACCAGACCATGCAAATCCAGAGCTGCCTGTCCCCCAACAGGAATTATCTCACAAAGATTGGATCACTCTCCTTCTTGCTCACACATGATGAACTGTTTCAGTACAAATGTGATAAGCCTCAAATATTTAGAAATCCTAAAATTAGAGCAGAAATTCTTCTGCCAGGTTTTACTAGTTTTAGAGCCGAGAAAGACCCTTTGGACAAAAAAAAAAAAAGTTTGGATGACTTGTTAAAAGTTGCTCCAGCTCCTTCAGCTTAGATGCGTAAAACAACAGTGATTATACATTTTTCCAGGTATCTTTCACCTGACAGCAAGCTTTTGCATTCAACTGTTTTGTCTGCCCTATTTATGAAATGAATCTCATCGTTATAAAATATCTCACTGCAGATTATGTGAAATGCCTTGTTTTTCCTGGGAAGCACAGCAGCTTCCGTGGTATCAGTGATGAAAAAATTTGCACTTTTACAGTTTTTGGTGTCACCATAAAAGTGAGACAGAGGCCTCTGAGGGGAGTAGGGCCAAGCTAGCTTGCACTGAATGAAACTCCCAGTAACAATGCTTGGGGTTCCTGCTGTTAGAAGCTCTCAGAGCCAATGTGATGAACCCAGTAAAGCACTGCTGCCTTCAGCACCCAGAGGGACCTGGGACACCATGCTGCTGTCAGAGACTGCTGCTGGGGGCAAATTCTGCCCCAGTCTGGGAGCCCAGCTGTGGCACAGGTGAGCATTGGGTCCCTGCACTGGCCAACACTCAGGAGAGGCAAACCTTTGGGTGCCAGGAACAGTGGAGGCAGTACCTGTATTGTTTTAAATTATCTTTTCCCACACAAAAAGCCTGAAAAAATCTGCTTTCATCCAGGAGCTACAGACATCCTGTGCTATCCCTGAATTCTTTCTACCTTTAAGCTGTCCTTTTCTATTCCAAGCTCCCCCTGCTCCTTCTCCCCCAGTTAATATGTTGCATCTTATTTCATGCTGTGATACCATTAGTGGAACCTAATCTCCTCTCTAAAGTAGACTATTAGTGTTTGGTTGGGGCCACTTATGAGGTCATACGCTCACACAGCACTTATCTGAAGTAAATGCCTTGTAGCTAATCAGGAAAAGGTAACGTGCCATCACCTTGCCCACAGCTTCCCAGCACCCAAATCCCACTCATTTACAGTGAGAGAAACCCCAAGCAGCCCAAGGTTTGATTTTTCCTTTTACATGACAGAAGCCATAGCCCTTAAGTGACTAGGATGGAATGAGAAAGGAATAAACAATTAGACAGGGCTGCTGGAACAAATCCTCCTGTTTCATTTTTCTTCTTCACTTGTCTCAGCGGGAGTAGTTTTACCTCCTATTGACACCCATTGTGCTCTTGGCTGCTCGCTACGATGCAGCTGTTTTCTTAATGCCTATCAACCCTCTCCCTTTTTACGATACAAAGGTGACTTGTTAATACAAATGTTGTTGAAACCCTAATAACAACGAGTCCCAGTTGTGATCAATGATATTGCACCTTGGCAAGGGAATGTATCAATGCTTATGGATTCATTTTAAAGTCATCTGCACAAGGCTGCCGATTTTTTATTTAAAAAATCTCCTCATAAGAAATACGACTGTTCTATCAGACTGACATTTCTAACTCTACTGGGTGCAGTAACACAGTGTTACTGTTCTACTATTTCCTGTGATACCCACTTAGTCTCATATCTACCATTTTCTATCTGCCCCAGAGAGGACACTTAAACAGAACCTGAGTCTTCCAATGAAATCCTCAAATCCCCGTTATGCTCAGCCCTGTTAAAAAGGTGCTTTGATGCACCTGTTCTTATTCAAAGGTACTTCCAAGGAAGCCACATGATTCTCAATGCTATGTTTGCTTCATTGTCAAAACCTCAGCTCAAACCAAATCTTATAATCAACTAAACACTAAGCAGAGTGTTAATGTTTTTTCAGAAAGTATATTACCCATCAAAGTTGTGTGTATGAATGGCCTCACCTCAAAATGGCACTGTGTTCAAAATTAATATACCATTTATAAAGATGACAGACTGGTTCCTGTTTCCTTTATGGCATCCTTGTATGACTGTTGGTCTGGTCACATCAGTGGATGTGTGCTAGTGCAAAGTGATATTGGATTAAAAGATCAGGAATGATGAAATTGAGCACAGATACCCATATATGTAACTGACAGGGTGCATAATCCATAGGGAAGTGTTGTTTTCAGATGGGAAACAAGCTTGAGCAAACCTCATTCCTCAAATATTCTCAGTTCTGGATCAGGGTATTCTAAGTCATTTCCTACTTAATCCACTCATCCATAGACATGATCATTGGACTATGTAGGGATCAGTTGGCCCTAGAGAATAAAAGCTTTTGGTGTTCAAAACATGAAAGCTGAATCATTCAGAAAGTGAGCTACTCTGCCATTCTAATTCTGAGTAGAGTAACCATGTAACACAGCTGCTTTATGCTTTGAAAACTGTTTCAGTGTTCCAGTGTCATATATTCCTCCAGATCATTACACTCTCACATGAAACTAATCAACATTACAAATTGAAATTAATCTACCAAACACACTGCTTCTCATTAAAAAATTATTAGGTTCCATTACACTGTTTTAAAAATCCACACAGGGATTAGCTAGAATTTTGACAAGTGTCAACCCCAAAAGCAGGAATAGCTGCTAATGCCTGATTTATTAGTCTTCAGATTTTGTACCTCTGTATTGGGAACAAAAGAGTCTTTTTTGGACCTTTGGTTTGTGCTAGGACTCTGAGTCACTGAATATTTTATGGTATTCAATGAACTACAGTATGAGTCATTCATGAGCTTTCAAGTATTTTTGGAATTGTGTTATTTTGCTTAAAATTGCAGAAAAATCGACCAGCAGAAGTGATAAAAAATGCACCACTGTAGATTTAATAAGATCACGTGGTGGAATCAGAGCATATACACATCAGCATAAAAATTAATTTAAGCAAAAATTAGGTCTACAAAGGAAACGAGGGATTCAACAATGAATTGTTAGAGAGTTATTGTATTCTGAACAGGACCCATTTCACTGGAGCTGTTCACGGTTGCCAAAAAGTTCTTGCCTCAGATGCTGTCCGTGCTCACAATACTTATTTCCATACTCTGCTGCAGTTCACCATTTCTACAGCATTCTGCAGACATGCAAGGGGTTTTTGAGCACGAAATTATTAGGAGCTTCATCACAGGGACATCAGACACCATTCAAAGGACATGACCAAAGCCAGTTTCCATTGGTGAGGTCAGTGAAGAAATAAATACAGTTGAAAAGAGTCAGTCCCACTACAGCCCAGGACACAGACTATTCACACTGCTCCTACTGGGAATGAGTAGTCCTAGATTTACATAAGGATTTTTCAATTTTTTATGGTGTGGGTGTTTTGTTTTTGTTTTTGTTTTTGTGTATGGGGGTGGTTTTTGGGTGTATTCATTTAAAACAGTGCCTAAACACAGTTTATACCATGAGGAGTGACTTCAGTGTAGGGATTTGAATCACCAATATCACTGGGATACAGGAAAAATTAACCAATCTTTACACAAAGCCCACGAAGAGCAGTGGCAGAACTCTTAGCTCACAACCTTGTGTTTGTGGTGACCATCCAGCACTGCTTTTCACACAGGTTCAAACTAAATGACATTTAGTCATGGTTCTCTTGCGCAGAGATCAGTTTTGTCTTTCTAGCAAGGCTGAATTAAAGCCATTTGGAGAAATAATGGGAAGGATTGTGTCAAAATCTGGAAGTTTTTCCTCCATTGAGAGCCAAAGTTCTTGTGTCACAAGACTTTGCCTGAAAGAGAAAGTTTTCTTAGATGCATGACTGTGTTGACACTCTTATTCTTGCTTGAGAGTGGCTTTTCATGGTTTTTTTGAAACTCCTTACTAAGCAGTATAAACTAAGTCAAATAAGAATGGGCTCATGGGGCTTCTTTGGATGGAACTAACAAATTTACACTTTAGTGAATTCTGAACAAACCTTCCCAGAATACACAAGATGTCAGCCAGTGAGAAATGCACCATTTCTCAAACATTTGATGTCAATAGGACATCAAATGGATGGACACCCCATATTGCCTCCTGCAAAGGGAGCAAGAGGTAACTGAAGCTGGTTCCTTCACTGTTTCCAAGTCTCTGAGTGATTATGGGATGAGGGATCTACATCTTCTAATGTGACTCTAGGAAAAGACAGTCACACCCAGCCTGTCCCAAATAATTTTAACAGCCTCTCCTAGTCCATCACTCCTAATCTGCTGCTGACCAGTGCCATGCAAGGGAGGGACCTCTCCTCCCACCCAGTTCACAGACTGCTGCATACAGAATAAAGAGTGGAGAGCCCAGAGCTCATGGGAGTGGCCACTCAGCTGCTTCTGCACAACTCACCTAAAATAGGAGAGCATTAAGTTTTATTAATAGAGCATTAGGTATTATTAGTACTAGCAGGGCACTCTTCATAAAATATCTGATCAGAATACTATGGTTGGTCAAAGTCAAAGAAATACTTCATATGAATTATTTAGAATAGGTTCTCTGTTGACATGAGAGGAAGCAGGCAATGGATAAGTTCTCAGCTGGCCATGCAAAGGGTGCACTGAACCATTCAAAATAGAATGTATGCCCATTATCACTGGTCTGAAGTGGTGGGAACCGCAGGGAGTGCAAAGGAGGTGTATTTGTAAGTAAATGGTAATATGGCAATCATTATGCAAATTTATGTTTTAATGAAAAAAGATTTAAGAACTCAAATCATCTTCATATAGAAAAAATCAGCTTTGGAAAAAGAGTTTCTGCACACAGCTTCAGTATTTAACTGATGAAAAAATTGAGGGAACGGGTTTGTCTGTCACTAGAAAATCTGCAAGACTAAGATTGTTGCCTGGACTTCAAACTCCTTCCTGTCACACATGAATGACAGGTGCCACTTGCAGTAGTTTTCTATTCTCCTTTCTGAGAAATTTGAAGTGTGCTCCTCCAAAGAAAGAGCTGGCTGCCCACTCACATTCACAGATACAATAAGTAGAACTTCTACAAACTTCCTTACCACAGTTCTTGTTTGGAGGTAAATTCTCCCAAGTTCTAGAAAAATGGCTGCTTAAAAATGAAGACGCTAAAGATAAAGGGGAGCTGGGGAGGTTCTGTTTGTCATGCTGCCTAACAGAGGCCAGCATGAGTTAAATAGTTTTTCATAAAAAGGCCAAAAAAAAAAAAAAAATACCAAAAGTAAAAACGAAAGTGTGTGTATCACTGAAAGACAGAGGAGAAATCTTTTATTAACATTTTGGAAGATAGGCTGACTGTATTTTTGCTGACATTTTTTCTCTGAGCTGAGCTAACAAAACAGCATTTGTCTCAGTCAGCCTAGTACATCATGTAATTGTATCACTCAAGCTTGTTTCAGGTACGGGTTGCTTTTCCATTAATTATATTCCATGCACATGTATACATATCAGAGCTGTTGGGATGTCTATTTCTATTAGTTTAACAAGCCCTGGTATTAATGAGATTGCTCTATAATTGAACCTTTTCATGGGTCCCTGGGTGATGAAATTATGCTAATCTGAATCTGCAACCACAAGGCATCCATCATACTTGATCAAATAGTAAACATCAACAGTGATATGCTGGGAGTGTAAATGTGCCGTTAATTATTACATAAATGAACAAGCCCCATTATTTCATCTTTATATTCATGCAACTTAATAAAATGGGTGAAGACAGGGTGTATCAGACCTCCACTATGTGGCAGCATGGTCCACTTAACAGGAGCATCAGCTTGTAAATATTGTTCTATCTTGAGGCCTGATACACTCTGTGCATAAAAGAGGAAAGAAGGGGGATTTATTTCATCTCTCTGTGTCACTATTGTGGGAAACAATGATACTGATCAATTACATACCTTTAAAAGCGAAAAAGCATCTGATTTCCCTACTGCTATAATTGTTTCGTTTTAAAACCTGTGTGGATCGTGGATCACTGAGGGTTTTAAGTGGGAGATATATCTCTGAATGTCTGAAGTGGAATGATTTATATCAACTTCAGAGAATGTTTGTAAACTTAAGCAGATAAGATCTTCTGTACCAACACTTGCAAAAATAAATGGATTTGCAGGATGCCTGTGTTGCTGCAGGCATCACTCCTCAGCGATTGCTATACCACACTAAAGGAAAGAAGTAAAAATTTCAGGCTGCTGTTAATCAATAATATGAGGATGACCAGAATTGCCACAGTGCAAGCATAAACATTAATATCATGTTTTTGGTCAATGTTTTTTATTAGTGCACTGTACCTTTTAAATGTCTGAGCAAGTACTAAATTTCCATGCAAGTTGCATTTATTTTTGCCTATACATGTACAGAGGTAAACAGAAATTAAAAGAAGACTTAAATTTTGTTTGGTAACATTTAAGTTTGACAAATCACAACTCCAGTATTTATCTAGTAACCAGAATGTTCTTCCACAATTTCTGATGAAGGAAAAATACCTTATCGGAGATCTTGTAAATATGACGAGCAAGGTATGTGCTTCACTGATGTGAAATACATTGGGGCCAGATGTCACTGACTAGTTTCTAAAAAAAAAAGATCAGTTTTCTTTTTTGAACATGTTTCACTAATTTCTACGTAAGAGTATATTGTGCTGATGATATAAAATCTATTTTTTAACCCAGTTTGACTCACGCTTTGCCTCTGCCTTTTTAATATTTAACAGAACTCCTTTAAACTTATTCACAGAACAACTTTCTGTAAGCCATCAAGTTATACATTCAATTAATATAAAAATATAGGGCTATATATTATGACTTTTCATAGGAGAAACACATAATTCAATAGAGGTGCATTTGAAAATGTACTCAATAACTTTCAGACATAGTTCAAAATAAGTTCCCTGGATTGATGCAGTCCTGGGGCAATGCAACACATAGAACTGCAAGCTACGCACTCTAAGCTGATTCTACTGCTGCTAAATTCAAGATAAAGGCCTTTGTGACAGGGTCTGTTCCAGTAGGCAAGTGAACTACAAAACCCCAGGCTTATTTAAAAAAAAAATAAAAATTGTTTAATAGATTTCTAAAAACATTCTCATTGGCCTTCTACTATTAACATACTTATTTAAAACCACTCCTATTTTAAAACTGAAATCCTGCTCCTTTTGTACTGATCATGATATCGAAAAGAGAGAGGGCTGCCCCTCTTAGCTCCTGGGCTTATTCACATCCTACTAATGACATTTTGCATTACTAAGATAGTTTGCCCCAACTTTCCTTTATTAAGATTGAATTGTTTTGAGATACATACCAATCATGGTGAGAGCTTCACATTACAGAAATAGCATATCAAAAAGTACCAAACCACATTCAGCCTTGCAATTTCTTCCCTTTCCAATATTTGTCAGTGGAACCACACAGGACTGTTTGTTCAGCACCCCTTCCAGAAAGCACCACATGCTGGTGCTTCTTCCCTAATTTACACCATCATCGCTGCTCATTTCAGCAGCCTGACTCAGTTTCAAACACCACTGGTGTCAGGCACTTTAAGAGGTTGTTTCCATCCTTCCTTTTTTTGTTTTTGACAGCATTGCCTAACGCTCTGGTTTCCCTCAGACGTGCTTTTGTAACTGTCTCCTGCTGAATCAGCAGCCTCTTCTCTGAATTTACCAGTGCCAGACACACCGGGTTCACCCTGTTCTGTGACAGCACCTGTGAGCCTTAGAGCAGCCAGAGAAGCCCTGCCACTCCAAAAGATCAGCCATCAAAATGTCAAGGGACCTGGGAGACTGGAGAGAGTTGAAGGAGGAGGGTATCTCCACCCAGAAACGGCCCCAACAGCAAACAATAAAACCACCTCAGGTTTGTGGGTGTGGATGGATTTGAGCGTAGAAAGGGATTTCAACTCCATTTGTCCCACTGGAGACTGAGGAATGCTGGATCTGCAAGGGCAGGTGCTGTTCCCTGGCATGTTCAGGTGCCTCCCAGAGTCTGCAGAGCCTCGTGCTGAAATCACACAACTGCTCCTTCCCTTTAGTGAGGCTACAGCACAACCACCCCAGGGAAAGTGGGACTCAGGCACTGGGAAACCATTCCTGCAGGAATGAGTCCCACAGCACCAGTCTTTGCTCTTTAGTGTCACCTGAGCTTGTCTAATCTCATATTCCAGTTACTGAATTTTATTTATTTTTAGATTGAAGATTCCTTCATTAATATGGATACATAAAATAATCCCCTAGATTTTTAAAATGTAAGCTATAATAACAGTAATTTATTATAGGTATTGTATGAGACAAAAACATGGAGCAGCTTTTCCCAATGACAGAAAATTACTGAAAATTTGTAACACTATTTATAATTATATCAGATTTTGTTAAATACAGATAGGACAGCAAAGCTGAGGATCATTTGTTCATGGTGTATTAAAAATCAAGACTATTCCTACAGTTCCTAATTTATAGTCATCAAGAAAAATCTATACTTTCTTCAGTTTAATTTCTGTAATGTCTCAGTTACGTATCTATAAATATCTTTCAGTAATTATTTTCACTTTGTGCCCAAACAACATCAGCAAACTACACCCAAGATCCTATTGCCCTTGATTTCTTAAAATTTAGCAAAATAATTCAAGCAGTCTCAAACTATGAATGTTTCTATTAAAACCAGAAAACCTTAACCTAATTGACCTAATTATTATTATTATTATTATTGTTATTATCATTATTCACCATTCCATTTTGTAATCTTGAAAATAATTGTATTTTGACTAGATATTCTAATCAGGGGGTTGATAGCTGCTTGGCTGTCCTTTTTATAAAAGTCACTTCTCACAAGATTTGTCTCCCATAGCACTGATCCTTTCCTATGTGAGACCACACATTTTCAAATCATGAATAAGAGTGAAACAATTAAAGCCACTAAAGTGGACTGCAATCCTTTCACTTTTCATTCATTCAGATTTTTGTAAATTAGTTATTATCTGGTATTCTAATTTCCCAGTCATGCAAGTCTTTCCACTGGGGTCTGATAGCAAATTTGGTCAAATTTATTATTAACAAGCAATTATAATCCTTAATTGTTTGCTAGAAATTCAGAATTGTTCCTTATCTATGTATTCAATATTGCACAATAATTTGTATATGATACTTGTTCTGTTTCCCTGCTGATGAGTTTATTCATTTGAATGTAAATTAAGAATGACCATAGAACATCATGTTCCTCATTTCAAGTGTATTTCTACCTAAATCAATTCCCTTGTGTCCAGGACACCCCTCTGTACTATTAAAATCAATATAGTCCTGATCTTTTCTTGGTGGGAGTTCCCAAACCAAGCAAACAAACACGTACAACCAGGAAAGGCCAGCACTAAAATTTAAAGCCAACTAAGGTTAAGTAATTAGTGCAAATTTACCAAAGCTCTTATCATTCAGCAACTCTCATTTTGATATTTCAGGGCCAAAATTCAGATCTCTTTGGGTATTCTGTTTCTGACTAATTTATCTCATAAAACTCATGACAGACACCAAAATAACTTCAAGCAGATTTGAATTTTTAAGTCAAGTTGTAGGAATTATACTCCAAGCAAAATAATTAGGATTATTTTCCGGATAACTGTGGATGCACAGGAGAGGGAGCTGGAATTAAGCACTGGAGCTCAGTTACTCCAAACTTCCCCTCAGTCACATCTCTCTGCAGCTGACTCCTGGAAACCTGCACAGATGTCTGGGCAACATGGAATGCCATTGGTCATGACAAAAATAACTCAGGATTCACAACAACATATTTCAATGATCTGTAAAGATCAGAGGCGGGCTTGAAAGCCGAATGTTCATCTCATTTAGATGTGGCTGGGTACAGGTATCACAGAATTTGGTCCATGTCAGCCTATCATGTTCACACCAGTGCACAGCATTGCTCTGCAGAGCAATAAGGAGAACATTCAAGGTACTCAAAGTCTGGTGATTATTATTCCAAAACTCCTGAAGGAGATTTACTTTTGAACCCTTCCTAATGTTTTGTGCCTGTCAATACCTGTCACCCACCTTCTTCTGGATGAATACTTCTCCATCAGTCCAGCTGAGACAAATGAAACGCCTGTGGATATTCACATCCATTAAATAGCTATGCATGCTCAGAATCACTAAGGGATGAGAGGACTGGCCAACCAGAGTAAAGCACAGAGATGGAAATCTTACATGAAGAGCTGATGTCATTGTTTCAGTGATATTCCAGGGGAAAAGCTAAAATTCCAGCTGAAAACTTTCTACACTATCTCTCTGAGAACATGTTATCTATCTATATTCATGCATGTATTTGTGTGTGCTCACAAGGCCTTTTGTCTTTCTTGCTGCTACAGAAATAAAGCAATTTTCTTTCAGATTGGCATACTAACCTCACTATCCCTGGTGTAAGATTCTTACCAGGAAGCAAACAGTGCAATTTTAAGTCAGAACTGGTATCGCTACTGTAGAGTGGAATAAAAAGATAGACTGCAATGTTTTCCCAGGAGGTGTGTACTCAACTCTGCCCACAGACTGACCAGCTGCAACGTTTTCAGCATCTCTCTTTTAGGGGGAAGGAAGGTTAAGTTACTACCCCCAGGTAAGGGTTGTACAGACATCAAAGACCAGAATTAATGGTTCCAAGCTGGAACTGTAGTAGCACTCTAACTGCTATGACACAGATACCAGCGCTGTGTTGGGCAGCTTAGGAAACCATGAGCCTCAACAGTTCTGAGTGGAAAATTACAACTTCCCTCTACTGGGCAGAAGCTACATAAAGATGATACTCAAGGCACACAACACAATCCAACAATCAAAGGTGGCCAGTCAAAATGCTGGCACTTGAAAAATGTCACCACAGCACCTGCAGAGGCTGGAAGATGCTAAACTCAGGCAGTATCCAGACAGGATTTCAAATTCTGAATCTCAAACTTAGTTACAGAAAGTAGGTGGAAATCCCTCACAGAAAGGCAGAACTGCAGGAAGCACAGGGGCTTTGGTGGGATGTGGCTGTGTGAAATCAGCTTAGTGTTTGGGAATTATCTTTGAAGGCTGAGGTTGTCATGGACCAGCTTCCTGCCCTAGAAGAACACCCTAAATACATTTCAGACTCCAAACATCCTCAGGATTGGTATAAATACATGTAGCCCTGCTACAAGACTGTCTACTTAATGCCCACAATTTGCATAACTTCTACTTAAGCAGCAGAGTCTGCAGTTCTCACGAGTGCAAGCACAGGTCTTATTGCACATATGACCGTTTCCACTTACATTCTGACTACCTGGCCAAAATCTGCTATTGAATAACTCGTTATGGGAACTCAAATTCACTTATAGCCTTCCTTAAATAACCTGCTCCCTTTTCAAAACACTTGGTGAAAAAAATAATTTGTAGACAATCCTAACCTGTGAAATCATAACCTGTCACATGTTCAGAACTGAATCTATTGCAAGCCCTGGTGGTGCCTGGCTGGGCAGGGCTGTGACCTCCCAAAAGCTCTCCCCAGGCTGGGGCAGCAGGACAATGCAGGGAGCTCACACTCACAGTGCCAGCACACACAGCCTGGGGCAGCAGGA
>JAHLSL010000036.1:9467846-9482183 GCA_025920805.1 Petroica traversi | reverse complement strand
GGGCAGCAGGAGCTCACACTCACACTCACAGTGCCAGCACACACAGCACGGGGGAGGAGCAATCCCAGCGGCACAAGGAGCACACAGGGGGCTCTGTGCGGGTTCCAAGGTTGGGTTTATTCCGCCCCCAGGAGGGTCCACGGACAAAGACCCCCAAAATGCTGGAATCCGGCCCTTTAAGTACCGAAGGGGGCGGGGTTTACAACAACCAATAGGGAGCAGGCTGGGGGCGGGACAGTGCTGATGGATGGATAGTGGAACCAATGAGAAGCAACAGGAGGAGGGACCAAGGAGAAGAGGCCAATGGGGTGTCGAGCTGGGGAGAACATTCCAGAGAAATTCCATATAAGGACAAAAGAGGCAGGAAGGCCAAGGGGCAGATGGGGCATTGAACTGGGGAGAACATTCCAGAGAACATCCATATAAGGTAATATGGGCTGGGAAGGCCAAAGGGCCAACTGGTAGAATGGAATTAAAATAAATGTATATAAGGCCTCTGGGTGTCTTGGGGAAGAACTTTGGATCACCCAGACTGTGGAGGACAGCACAGCCCTGAGGGCTGCGTTACCAGTAGGCCCTTTCAGAGTTCGGGTCAGAGGCCCACTGGCCTCCACATTAATCTGTTCTTTATTAATCCTTGACCACTCCACTCACTTTTCTTCCCTTCCTAACTACATCCAAGATTTTGAAACTTTTACTGCAATTATTTAATGAGCCTTCTTATATAGCAGATGCTCAAAGGTCATAGGTTAAATCAGGCCAGTGCCAGCTACTGCCTGCAAAAAGATTCTGTGTATGTGCAGATGGAGTCAGGTACCAGGGAAAATGGTTGATGATGAGAAGTTATCAGGTAATTCTTAGCTCTGTCCTTTGAAAGAAAACAGGTATAGAAAATGAATCATTGAGTAGTTTTAAAGACCCCTTCCCTTCCATACTTCATCTTGTAAGTTTGTGTTTCCACCTTTCCTTGCTCAAAAGACTTTCTTAATTTCACACAGGAAGATGATAGCTTCACCTAAGATCAGCTCAAATTTGCAAACCTCAGGAAACTGTTAAATTCAGGTTATAGCCCACTATCGAGTTACAGAATTACTATGTTCATTAAAGCACCTATGGCTGCATAACCCCAAAATGTTTACCATGGAAAGAGCTCTGTGTAAAAACATGACTTCTTCAACAAATCAAACAAAATCTCTGAAGTTCTACTGCAGCAATATTCTTAGTTTTTACAAAACATTCACTGGTTACTTTTACCTGACCAGCCATAGAGATAATAGTTTTTGAGGCTAAATGAATCAGTGTTTTCTGGACAGATTTTGTCACCATACAGTATAGATTGTGTGTGAAAGGGGGTGAAGTGAAATCTAATTAGATTTCATTTTAAGTCTAGCTGCTGCAATTATGACTTCTGAATAAAAGTGGTTGTTATTTAGCAGGGTAGCCTAAGCAATGCACATAATTATTATAATTATTAGGTACCTAATGATATCTAATAGGAGTTAGCATTGTAAATAAATGCTGTAGACTGTTCAGCAGGGTGGCCTGCACTTTGCAGAAAACTAAATAACAAAGGTTAATAAATATGTTTGCAGATGATTGTTTTACAGGAACCCTGGGCAGCACTATCTGTTGGAGATTAGCTACATTAGGACTCAACAGACCAGAAAACATCCAGAATAATAGTCTTGGTACTAGCTTATAGATGCAGTGTATTAAAATAGCCAAACCAAATTCCTTCTGTTCCCAAATCCTGATTCTTAAGTATAAGTTATACTGGGGTTTTTTGTTTGTTTGTCTGTTTTTCAATAAGATCACTTAGTGGGCAAAATTCTACTTTATTGCTATAAATTAGCAAAAGTGAAATCCATCAGCCATTCAGTTTTTCTGTTTCAAGTTATTTTTTAATTGTCAGAATTTAAGAATATAAAATGAATACTGCTGTTTGAAGTGTGAATTACAATAGCTGCAGATGCTGCCTAACCCGTATTTGCACTGTATTAGCAGAAGAATTGTATTTATGTAATGAAGACAATGTCCACTGCTGATATAGATGACACATTAAAGATTTAAAATTGCATGTGTTTGCAAAGTGCGTTTCAGAACCTTCAATTTCCAAAGTCCATTGTGCTTTCAATTATCTTCCCACCCAGGCAAACTAGGGAGAGACTAATCAAGCATAATGTCCTCACATACTTCCCCTATGCCTTCCTCAGAGAGGTCAAAGGGCACTGTCAGATCACCATTGCAGCTTGCTCTGCCATGGGAAACACTGGTATGATTTACAGTCTATAGTCCCCATCACTAAATGTAGCCATTAGTAACAGTATGCCTAGCTACAAAATAAGCATTTGTTATTTAAAGTTTTCCCACATGACTTTTGTGATAATTTTAGCATTTGTAAATTATTTTGGTAGTGGTCAGTTAGCTTCCAGAAAACAAAAAAATACCAGCCTGGGCTAAACATTCCAGTGAATTGTTTAAGTCTCATGCATTGATCTAACTGTAAATATTTGCTTTTTGAATAACACCCGTATCAGCTGCTGCAAATGAGGGGAAAGAGTGTGTATCTCTCCCATGTTAGTAGATGGGTTATTAACTGATTGCTGCCCTGGAATAAAAGGCCATAATCCAGACAGCCATCTAATTGCCTCCTGAACTGGAGGTTTGTAGGCTGTCACATAAAAGCTCTCCCCAAGAGAACTTTCCTTCAGAAATGAGAGCTGGCCACTCACTCACCCGCCTCTGAAAGTGCTGAGACTGCTCAGGTTAAATTCTCACTGCTGGGAGAACGAGCACATTTTACTCTTGCCTATCACACAAATCAAGCACTGGCATTGTAGGATTATAGGCTGGTTTGGGTTGGAAGGAATCACAGGGACATCTTCCACCAGACCAGGCTACTCCATCCAGTCAGCCCTCGAGCACTTCCAGGGGTGGGACATTCACAGCTTCTCTGGGCAACCTGTGCCAGTGCCTCACCACCCTCGTATTGAAGAATTTCTTCCTTATCTAATCCAAATCCGTCCTCTTTCAGTACAGTTTTATCTTCCCAAGCCCAAATTCAGACACATCCATCAGTGCAGCCAGGGTTTGGTACCATGCTACTAAGGAAAACTTCTCATTCCGAAGAAAATTAACTCAGTTTGTCTAATTACCAACTTTGACAACTCTCCCCCTGACTCCAGACCTTCCTGAATACTTCATTTGCTTCTACCTGCAGGACTCTTGCAATGCTTTCTCCTAAGGAATTTCTTAGAAAACTCAGAATAACTGCTTGGCACTTATTGTCAGGGCACCTGGGGAGGAGAAAATTTATCTAAACGTTCTGCAGATGACTTAATTTTGTACACTAGAAGAACAAGATCTCTAGGACACTTGGACAGAAGGGTCAAGGTAAAAACCATCCCTGTTGATGTATGTGCCCTTTCTTCTATTCACTTAGTGGAAAGCAGAGCAGTTGAGGAGTTTTATCCCACTGTGTGACTTCATGCACAAGCCATAAATACACAACTAGGAATAGCACAGTGTGTGCCTCTGAATATGGTGTTTTAAATATGTGAAGCATATATCAATAACGATAATGAAATATTGCCTTTTTCCTAAGTTTAGTTTATCAGAATCAGTGAAAGTAATTGCTCAACTGAACATTATTTTATTATATTAAAAAAAAAGGTAGCTGAACAAGAGGTTCAGCTTTCAATACAGGAATAATGTGAAATTATGACGTTGGTTAAGCTCAGAAAAACCATAATTTTTAATCACGGTATTTTTTAAGCCACAAATGGAATTAATTTTAACAATTCATGAATTAAAGATATGCTTTGAAATTGAGTTCAGTGTCCTGAAAGCATATATTACATATCTATACAGTAAACTTAGGCACTAATGTAAACCAAGTTCTATTTACATTTTGATTGCTACCTCATATCTATCAATTAATGTACTGTATTCATAAAACACAACCTTCAATACCCAGCTGATGTGAAGAACTTCCATATGCATTTCAGGTTCAGTCTCTACACACTACTTTGTAGGTAATGCTATGTGTGAAGTTAAGTACTGTACTTGTGTTTTTATCTATCTAAAATTTAGTTATCTCAAGTTCTCTCAACGAATTTTTATTAACAAAATTCCATGCCTTAAAAAATACAGCCTAACAGCATCAAAGCAACAAGCAGCAGCCTTTTGTGTACATTTTAAGAGAACTCTAACAAATTGCATTTGAACTATTTAAACCTTTTTTTTTTTCTGAACTCAGTAATAGTTTTGATTCAGAGAACGACATTTTCCTCATTTAAAACAAAAACAAAGGGTCAAACTTAATTTTCCACTGGCTTTAACAGGAGATTTTTGGTATGCAGAGCCAACAGATTGGTCTACCTGCTAGACTCTGGCAATAAGAATACAGGGGAGGTCAAAGTGACCCTTTACTCAGTGAATACAAGAGCCTGTGAAAGGTGCCAAACCCCACTTCTTTTTACACCCTTTTGATTTCAATAGCATTATGAAGGTGAACAAGGGAAGCTGAACTGGTGTTAATGTGATTGTGACTGAACAAGCCAGAATATGCCCCAAATGATGAATTGGATTAGACAGACAGCAAGTTGAATATTCAGATGGAACAAAAGTATCACTAAAAATTGCAAAGGTTATCTGTGTTTATAAATTCAAAATGCACACAGAAACCATTAATGCTATGGGACTAAACCCACTCTTCTCCCCCTCACTCACTTAAATCAGCACTCTCAGTAATCTGAATCCAGTTTATTGATTCCTCTGGCTGCTGGGAAGGAGGTGGTTGCTTACTCTGAAAGAAACAACTCAGGATGTCAGAGAAGGGCCTTTCAGAACAGACCACAGCTTGGTGCATCAAACTTCTTTAAAGCAGGAAAGATCATTTACTTAAAACAGGTTGCATGTTAGTGTTTTGTCCCGTGTTCAAATCTCTCGAGGGGCACTACATGTCCTTCCCCTGAGGCCTGTGCTCTGAACAGATTGTTTTCAGCCACGACTGCACTGGGCTATTTGAGCACCTCAGGGGCTGTGCAGGATGCAGCAGCAGCATGAAGTGAGGAATAGAAACTGCTTTGCTGGGAGAAAGAACAGTTCCATCAGGAGCCCAGCATGCTAGAGCAGGGCTGGGAGGTGCAGCAGGCAGAGCCAGAGTCACTGGTGTGCACCATGAAAAGCTCTGTGCCAGGGCAGTGGGGCAGTGCCCACTGGGGTGCATTTCATGGCACTGCCCTCTGAGCTCTTAAAACACTGGCTTGCAATAACTAAGATGAAAAGATCTCTTGCAGTGATCTTTGCTAGTTCATTTCAGAATCTGGCCCCAGTGCTGTCAATTATACTGGATAAGACCCACAGTTTGTTCAGGTAACTAGAGCTTGTTTGTTTTTATTGCATGTTCCAAGAGGCTGCCCCTCCAGGAGGAAGCCTGGTGCACAGTATTGGGAAGCTACACTCGGGAGCCTTTTTCTCAAAGCTTTCTATACATGTGACAATTTTCTGTGTTCCTGGCACACCTCTTGCTACCCTGGCAGGAGAGCCTTTTCACTCTGTGCCTCAGCCCTGACTGAGAGGCTCAGGGTGAATATCACCACTTCATTATAACATGTAAAACTGACATACTGTCATTATGCTGAGAAAGAGATGTTTGCAGGAGAAGGAAGGTTTATCACTACATGAAGCTTTGAAATTTACAATGTTTAATCTGCCAGAAAACACTTTTCTGCAAATAGACTTCCAAAGTTGACTATAATGTTGTCTTTTTTTCTGATTCCTTTATTTTCCTGCTCTGAAAGGCTTCTACCACAATAAAAAGAAACCAACATTGCAATCAGAACAAATCTGATAGCAGGAAATGGTTTGCCCTTACTCAGTACCTCAGCAGAAGGATGAATGACAATTTAGGCTATTTTTTTTTTTTTTTGTTAATATCATCTAGAGATGATATTGTTATAAATCTTTTGGGGAACCTTCAGGAAAGAGAGAGAAAAGAGTACAACAACTAACTTCATCTGTTTAAAGGCTGCTCTTGGCAGCAGTTGGAAGATAATGTTCTTTACGCATTATTCAGCTCATAACAATGTTTTATTTTCCATCCTTTCAAAGCCCAAGTGTTCAAACAAGTTGCTGAGGGCATCTCAATCATGTTCAGGTTTTACAAGCAAGTAGGTAATAAAGGGACATAAGTTCCTACAACTATAGAAGATAAACAGCTTCATATATTTCTATGTTTTTGCATTTACTTCTGGTAAATAAAGATAAGAAAAGAAATTCTGAAAAATTAAAAAACCTGAATAAAAATAGAGTGGCCATTATGAAACAGTTATCAGCTCTAGGCCCTCAGAATAAGTGGTAGGAACTAATGTATGCTTACTGTGTCTCTTCAGGATTTTCTCCAGTCACGAAACCATCAATCACATTGAACAAACCTTTCAAGTATCTCCCCTTGATTCTGCATGGATTGAAAAATATAATTGTTTGTTAAATCTCCTTCAGAAGAAATTACTAAAACAATTTGGATTTGTGTAGATTTATGTATTCAGATAGAATCACAGAATAAATGGATTTTTATGATAAGTCTATGTTTGGGAGGATTATTTAAATTTGCTACCCAGATATGACCTACATTTTCAAAAACCAGTAATAATTTTGCAAGAAGACTTTGATACTATCTGTGCTGGTCAATTTGTTGAGATTCAGGACAAAGGGTTTATAAAAGCATCCAATTAAACTCCATGGAATATGTTCCCTATCAGTTTCTGAGAAACAGGTTAAAACAGACATAGAAGACACCTATTCTCTCATGAACTAAAATTGTACAGTTCATCTACAATATCTTAGTGGTGTATCTTGTAATCTAACAGTGAGAACCAGACCTAAAATCTTGCAAGAAATTAACCATTCTGTTGGAATTAGCATGAGAATTTAAACTGCCCTCTGGCCAAATGTTAGCACTCAGGAGGCTGAAACGCTGTGTATGAAACACTTTTCAAATGAGAATCCCTCAACAGTCACAGCCTGTGGTGTTACTCATTTCACCTGCAGGAAGAGGCGACAGCTTTGCCCTCTGTAGAGGTGATGGAAGAAACACCAGAGAGTTTTCAGGCAATAGCAGGAGCTCATACCCGTGGGGATGTAAATTCTTGAATGTGTTAATACTCTCCTCTCCCTCCCACAGTGGCAGGCCAGCTCTGCTGCCCACCTGCACACCATGTGGCTCTCCAGGGAGCAGGGGCCGTGCCTCCCTCTGACTTCATTTCACTCTCACACATTCACAGAGCAGCAGCATGTGACCGATGAACAACTGAGATCCAGACACAGAGGAAGATAACATCAGAGTTTGCCCATTCATACAGCTGCTGGCCACCTTTCCTTCTTCCCCAAGTTTGGCCCTGCAGCACCAAAGGACTGTCACAGCCTTCAGCTCTCACTGCCTGCTACAAAACCAGCAACTTACAAACAAACCTGTGCTTAAGAGTGCTGACAATCATGGCAGGTCCCTGCAGCCACTTGAGGTGCCTTCAGTTTGACTCTCTGGTGTTCTGTGGCTTTCTTTTTGCTCCTGCACGACCTTTTGTCTTTCTCCCTATCCCTGCTCTCTCTCACTTAACTGAGAAAATTCACAAGACTGAATTTAATCCCTCAAATAACTGCAACTGTTTTTTTTTAGCTGACCGGGCACTATTTTGGGGGGGGGGGGGGAAACCCATTTGATCTTTTAAATTTTAAATAATACTTTGTTTGAAACCTCAGTCATGTTGAATTATAACTAAAAATCCTGATTATTAAAAAATTCAACTAAGTCAAACCTATGATTTACAGGCATGTTAAATCACAGATCTGATAAGGCTGATTACCCTTATGTATTGCCATGTATACAAATGCTTGTGGTAACTAAATGAGCAGGTGTGTGATCAGAAACACCAGCTCAGGTGAGTTCAGAAACACCAGCTCAGGCACCACAAAACTCCAGCGAGGGCAATAAAAGTGCAATATCACCTTGTGCCCTGCTCCTGACTGCAGAGCTGGGTTATCCCACATCCCTGTCCTTTGCAGTGCAGAACATCCTTATGTGTTTTGCTGAAGACGCAAAGTCCTAAGACTTCAAACCCCAAGTCATTCAAAAGAGAATATAGGCTTTTAAATTTACATTTATATTTTTTAAAATCCAGCTCTCTCTTAGTGTATGACCCACTCTGTACCTTTCATTTCAATATGCTTTTATTGATGTTGTAACTCACATCTTGAGGGATTTTATTAGGAAATGGTACCTACCAAGTAAGACTCTACAACAACCTTTTCTTTTGCTAAATTTCAAACTTGACAGTGTTACCCATTCTCCTCTTGTACCCAAAAAGGAAAAAGAAGCCCCAAAAGCCAATGAGGGTGTTTATAAAGAGTCACAAAGGAGAACTAGGCAGCAGGCTTGAATTGTCCCCTCCACATTTTAAACTCATGTAATACCAGTACCTTAAAAAATTCTGTTACTTTCTATTTTTCCCAGGACAAAACAGGTGACAAGGAAGAACTGCCTGTGTGGTTTTTTTACACTTTACCCTTCCTTTCCTCTCAATCCCTCCTTCTCACCAGATTCCCACATTTATGAATCACAGGAAAACAAAGAAAAGAATAAACCCTCCCACTGAGATTGTGAACAAAGAATTCATGTCTGAAAGATCAGAGCATATAACCGCAAAAATTATATTACTGCAGTCAGATATTGAAGATATTAAGTCCTTATGAAAAGAGACTATAAAACTGAGCTACTTTATGCCTTATTTTAAATTTCATTTATAATCTGGCAGAAGTTTTTCAGATTGTTATCTATGCCAGTCTTAGCAATACAAAATACAGGTAATCATATTCAGAAATGGAAAGTAAATAGGACTTTTAGAAAAAGCTTTGTTAAAAGTATTGCATTTGTGTGAATGTGGAGAATTCACATATGATTTATTTAGTAGCAAAGAAATAACTAACTTTGTTAATAACCAGGATCAAAAATTCACACATGAAAAATAGGGATAGTCCCATAGTAATCTGTGCAGATTTATTTCATTTTATAGTATTAAAAAAAATACAATACTATCAGTTAAGCCAATAAAATGCTAAATTTACACAGTACTGAAAAAGTTTTCTAACAACTAAAAAGGACAAGAAGAGGAAATGACACCTATAAAATTCTTCTTTTGATTCTGACTTTAAAAGTTTGCTGATGAATTTATTTGATTATGTTGAAATCAGATCTTTAACTAAATACTACTGTAATTTCTCATAATACTTTGGTTAAATTGATAGCAAATCTTTGCATTCTACTGCCTAGAATACCAATATCTACAGAAACACTCCAGAAACTAATACCCAGATGAAACTTCAGCAGACTGCAACCCCATATTTCCTTGCGTGCTTTTTCCTTTGTCTCCAAATTCAGTTCAAGAATTTTTTTTTTAGTCTTCTATAAGGAATTTTGATTAAGTTCCATTAAGTGCCTAATTCCTCAGAAGGTGTGTCTCTGAGTGGTTCCTTTGATGTGTGCCAATTACACCAGCTGACAAACAGCCACTGCATTACAAAAAAAATCCATATTTTTAATGACTCCCTTGCTGTCCTCCATGTATGGGTGTATGTCATAACACACAGCTTCCCACCATCTGCACCTCTTCCTTTAGATATCCACGCATTTTGTATTATAAATTGCTTGGCTGTGATGTATCTTGACATTTGACATAACAGCAGGGCTGGGGGGAGCGTAAGTGCTGATCATTAGATTATCGTTGAAGTATTCTCTCCTTTCCTCCCCTGCTCCCCGTGTTCCCTGGAGACACAGGTGTTAATAAAATCAAACAAAATGAAAATGGGTAAATTATTGCAAGCTATGAACACCTACACTGTGCCATGCCTCACTAGTTTCCAATACCACCTCATTCTTGAGACAGCCAAAGAAAAAGATGCAATTTCATCCCGTAGACTGGGTGGTATAAAGAGAGGACAAAAGAGACAAGATATTGCAATCCAAAGGTCAGTGACCCACTCCCTTGTATAATTATAGCATTTCATTTATATCCTACCAATCTGTCTTTGGATGGCTGATAGTAAATTAAGTAGCTAAAAAAGAACAATTTTGAAAATTCCTTAATAACTAGTAACTGAGCTCTAAACCTAGAGCATCATATGGGGAGATGAGCACAAGTATCAGCTTGTAATTTCTTTGCTAAAAAATAATTTTAAGAATACTCAAAGACTCAGATCTGATCTAGATCTGTGTATCCTTGCTTTACTTCAGGATTCTTGAAAAAAAAAATTAGCACTTATTCTAAACAGATTTTGAGGAGCTTCAAGGATCTGAGTGATTCTTGAGTACTATGTACATCCAACTGACTTTTCCAGGATGGATGCACTTTATACCTCTTTAAAATGCAGGAAGAACATTTTTATGCTGCATTCCTCATTTCCCATGATCAAGCACAAAGCTCTTCCTCTCATTCTCCCAAGGTTTCATGCAGTAACAAAACTGAGTGAGAACATTAGTGTTGAACCTTTAGCTAATATATATTAATAGCTTATATCTAAATTTAGTGGTGGCCCACTTTAGTAATTAGCAGAAACCAACACTTTAAGAGCCTGATAGCCATTGTTATTGGCACTGCACAGCCCTTCACAGTCTCATATACTGGACAAGCACAGTAGAAAATAAATTCTAGATCTCTAGACCTGATCAAAGAATCACTCAGCCTCTCTCCATTCAGCACATGCAATGCCAATGACTTACCAGGGTCACTCTCTCTGGCACAGCAATATTTCACACTTCGATGCAAGGTACTAAAACGCTATAGATTATAGAATTTTATAAGAAACAAAATGGGGAATAATTCTTTCTAAAGGCTTGGAGGAAAAGAAAAAATCAAATGCTTCCTGTGAAGAATACTGGAAACTCAACTATTAAGGCCAGATACTTCAGTGCACTCCAATCCCTACAATTGCTGGCAGCCAGTCCCAGGTCACACCCATTTAATTTACATGCTAAATATTGACCAGAACTTGGAATTCAAGACTGCAGCTTCATAGAAACAAGCCAATAACTTTCCACTTAAAAAGCTCTCTAACTGTATTTATCTCAACCAGACCACAGTCATTAATATTTATGAGGATGAATGAAAGAAGGATGTTCATAGCAAAAGGGGATTATGAAAGAACAAGAATGAAGATGCTGATGGGACTGAACAAATGGCACCTGAGACATACATGCAGCAGGCCCATGAAGAGACAGAAGGAGAGGACAACAGTGTATGTGTAGTTGCCTACACACATGAGCACAGAAAAACTTCTTTTTGTGCTTTGTTCCACATGTAATCCAGGAAAAGTTTTGGTACTCGTACCAAATACATTTATTACCTCTGATTTAATGGCTTTATTTGACTGTTACAGGCACCCACATCTGAGACATCCCTGATCTCAGGCCAATCAAAGTAACAGTGCCTGGCACATGTTCCATTCTTCAGGGGTAAGGACTAGATCTGTTACAGGTTTAGATGTGCATGTGTTGCATATTTTTGGATTTATATCTTACATGAATATGACCAATAAAAAGTGGACAGAAGAAGAGAGCTCCGGAAAGAACTTGTCAACAGCATTTTCAGGTAAAAAAAAAAAGAAAAAATAGGAGGTTTTGATCTGCAGAATGTGAAGTGTACAAAGTATAACAATTAAAACTGAAGGGTAGATACTTTGAGCTCATTAAAATTTCTTTTGAAGATGAAAGTCATTAGATTTCAATGAGAACTTAGAGCAGAAACTCACATTGACATGAGAATATTTAACCTGTAGTCTACAGTGCTTCAAGCAATTGAAAGTATGATAAATAATTGCTTGACTGTAGTAACCACATAGAAGGAAAAAAAGGATTACCCTAATCAAACACAGTCAGTGTGGTGTTGCCTGTCTCTGTGCTCCACATTTCATTCTGAAAGTTTGCAGTTATAAAAACGGAAATCCTGAGTTCTTAAAGAGGAAATTGTAAAGGATTTATTTTCCTGCCACCTCCAAGAAAACTTTGATAATATTCAGGGTCAGTTCTTCAGCTGGCATGATCAGCAGTGCTCTGTGGAAGCCAGTGGATCATTGCCAATTTATAACAGCTGAATGTCTGCTTTTACTACAGAGACAACCTTATTTTAGATTTTTTTTTCTCTTTAAATTAGGAACATTAATAGCCAAATACATTTTTTGTTGCCAGGAATACCTATGCTTCAAGGCACAAGACTCATATTTTCATGTTAGTGAGTTGCACCAGGGATTCTTACTCATATTTCAGTATCACCACAAAGCACAAGCCAGGACTGTACAATCCTTTACCACACAGGTATTTTTTATGTTATATCTGTGCAAAAAGCCAAATACTGATGTAACAGAGCACAGATAATGGGCTGTCCTGAAAAGGCAGGGTAAGTTTGTCTTAGACAGCAATATCATGGGAAACAATGCTGCTCCAAAGTCATCTAGGAAGGAAAAATGAAAACATTTTATTCTGCATATATTGTGATTAAGCAGTTTTTTGCTTCCATATGAAGGAAGTGTTCTAGGAAAAGTAACTGATTTTGTGAAACCTTTTGATTTTGTCAATAATCTTCTTTGGGGTTCATTTCTGACTGACTCGGGTTGCATACACAGGCTTCTGTAGGTCCACAGCCAAGAAGCCTGGTGGTAAGGGATGACTAGCATGATGCTACACCAATATCTATCCATTTTTAAAAGACAAAGGGGAAAAAAACCCCTGAAACATGCTGATCTACAAAAAAACCCCACCAAACCCTAGATACCTTTAGCCAAAATAGCCCTATAGAAAATTTCCCAGGAGATTAGAGCTGTAGGTCTGGAAGAAGAGTCACTGGGCAAAGATGGCCTCTGGAAAGTAGAAGCTTTTTATTTAACTGAGAATGAAATGTTTGGAAAAGATTATTGCAGATGACCTTCATAACTTCTCAGAGGATCCACCAACACAATAATTTTCTCATTTGACTGGTAATGAAAGAAACCAGAGTTACATTTCTTGCGCTGGTAAAAAATGCTGAGTCTACATTACTTATATCCCAGGTGACCGCCTGGACCACCTAAGAGCTGTTGAGATTGGGCATATCTCTGTTGATGTTCTTTTTTAGGCCTGTCACAAAATATGTGATGAAAATAGCCATTTCCCTCCCCCCACAAATCATTTGCAAGGGAAGGGAAACCCAGAAGTTAAGAATGAAATGCATCATCTGAGATGCACTCTGTTAACCAGTGCTGACAGCTAAAGCACTGTAAACTTTCTGAAAAATCTGAGTAGGTCCTCAGAGTTCAACTCAATAAACACTGACTTCCAAGTAAGTTTAGCACAATCTGCCAAGTTAGATTGTTCTGCAGTAAAGAGTAGCAAAGACCAGGCCATGACAGTGGTCACCATGAAAAACAATTGCTACAGTCACTGGCAAATGCTTCAGTGGAACAATGTGCTCTCATTTGCAAACACTGGTAAAAACAGGTTTCATTAACATCAATAAAACTTCCCAGAATCCGGCAGAAAACTCCCATTGTAACTTTAAATAATGAAAGCAAATTGAATCCTTTCCTGAATACATTCTGAGATGAGAATGTTTTCTAAATATTTGAGAAAGGAAGGGGGAGAAAAAGGTTAAAATAGAAGGGTAAACTTACATAGAATCCTCCCAGTACATAACTGAGCTGTCTAAACATTGTACATTTAAGATCCCTACCATAAAATAAAGATACTCCTTTGCTGCTTTGTTACTGCATAGCCCCACAACCAGACTATCTAGGACTAAATCTGAAAGCAGAATTCTGGCACAGTGTAGCATTCAATGTGTAGAGAATCCTTTGTCCTTGTAGGATTCATAATCCTATTACGTTAAATTTAGCTGGTCAAATTCTGTTCCTGCTTGTACTTCACATCTGTCAGCTTAGGGGGTACAGGGCATGCACAAGGCAGCATTTAGTTCAGCATGGGGAGAGATTTGATATTTAACATACATTTCATCTTTCAAAAGCCACACTTTTTCCAGTAATAAACGCTGAATGAAACAAGTATCCCCAGGGTCAGCAATCTGTGTTCTTTCCCACTCAGCTAAAGATGGTATTAAGGAGCTAAAATGAGAAAAATATTGTCATTTGGTTACGCGCTCGATATCATCCTTCTGACACTCTGGACACTTCGTTTAACAAGGAAACCAGCAGGAGCACAGGAGATGCGAAGTTCCAGGCTGAGGGTGTGACGGAGCCAGGGCAGGGCTCCGGGCTGTGCGTGTCCCCAGGCTGAGGGAGTGACACACGGCTGTGCGT
>JAHLSL010000036.1:9373079-9467836 GCA_025920805.1 Petroica traversi | reverse complement strand
CCCAGGCTGAGGTGTGACAGAGGGCTGTGCGTGTCCCCAGGCTGAGGAGTGACAGTGACATGCGGCTGTGCGTGTCCCCTCGCCGCAGGGACACCCAGCAGTGCCGGCCCGCGGAGCCGCCGGAGCAGGAGCGCTGCGGGCACTGCCCGCCCGGTCCGACACGGCAGCTGCGCGCAGCAAAGGCAATAATGGGAACAGGCAGCTGCAAAGGCTCCGGTGAAAACTGCACCCAATCCACACGGGATTTGTGAAATACACGTGTTGTTTTCCTAAGTATATAAACATATGCTAGTATTATCAGTTTACCTAACTTTTACAAAGAAATATTAAAAATACTGCAAACAAGCACAAAGAGCACCCCACTGGAATCCCAGAGGCTAAATACTGTTAAGAATAGTCCTATTAAAATACCTTAGTTTTATTTAAAAATGCTCCAAAAATCTCAGGTGAAATGTCAGAGCTTTAAGTAGAAATAGTCAGAGCAAATAAACTTACTATAAATAGCATTTACTGTCATTAAAATATCTTAATTTTCTTATATTATGTACATGGAAATAGGAATCACAGCTGGTCAGAGTGCCCAAAGTGAGAGAAGACACCTAGGAAGATAATTTTTTCCTCCAACCCTTTGCAGCAGTGAGCCAAAATAGAAAACACAGTGATAGAAATTCCAGTTTAAGCCCGCAGTGTACACACTGTGCATGTTTTGGAGGGGCACTTTCTTTTGACTGTGTAACGGAGGACACAAGTTATTAGCAATGTTGTAATAAGCATTTGTATGGACAGATGTAATGACTGTAGGGATTCCTGCTGAAATTCTGTTTAAAATAGTAAAAAAAAATGGGTAAGCAGTGAAAAATGGCACATATTGTTCAACTTTCAAACCTGTGTGCAAAAGACCAAAACTAGACCTTTTGAACTGACTGTATGCATTACACCAAGGAATTCCAATCATTTGAGTTGAAACTCTCCAAAACGTCATTCCAAACTTTTCTGCAGCACTTCAAAGAGTACAGAAACAAAAAGATAGGAACAACAAAATTAGCTGACCTTCAATATTTTATATCATTGCTAGCAACTAAATGCTTTTCAGGGTTTTTTGTTTTGTTTTGTTTTGTTTTGTTTGGGTTGGGTTTTTAAAAATTTATTTAGCACCAAAACAGAACTTGGTGAAGTACTGTCACTCCTTTTTATTACTGGAAACCACTATTTTTTTTACAAAGTCCTTGAAAATTCAGAGAGATGTCCTTTAGAGATATTTTAGGTTAAATAGGTAGCTGCATGCCCACTTAATAACAGGCACTTGCACACCTGAACTTGCTCTGAGCCTGTCTGATGAATTACCTCTGATTAATTTTCTTTTACACAAAGACATTGTGTCCCATCAAACAAAGCAACTAAACATGCCTGAGACCAACACTATCCTTCCCAGTTAGGGATAGCACAGTGAAGCCTTCTGAAGCTATTGACCACCTCACAGTTTCACCAGCATTAGTTTGATGTGTTCAGTGCCATCAGTTGCAACACTGAGGTTCAAATTTTAAAGTGAAGTTTGAGGCATAAAAGCATTAGGATTGTTCAATCAGCTATAATACTGCAATGTCATGCCTAGAGCATTATATACAGTATCAGATTCAAAGAGGTCACTAGAAAATATCAGTTGGTGTATTCAACTTGTTTCCCCACCTGAGTCCCACAAGAACCTCATCCAAAAATTATCAGTGCTATTTTTCCACATTGTACTTTTCCATTTATAATTGTTTATAGTTCTCGATAGAGGCCCTTTCAATTCAGTTACCCAATATATATAGTATAGATAATATTTTGCAAGAGACAGCTTCTGCAACTGCCTTTATACCTTCAGGCTTTGTGACTTGACGTCATAATTGTCTTGATTTATTAGAAGACAAACCTTTTCCAATGTTTTTTCCTTTAAACAGTGAACTGTAAATAACTTATCCAATATGAAAAATGCTAAGTAGTTCCTTTGAAATTTTAATGGAGATTGTCTACAGTTGTGTCACCCACTGCGGAATCTTTGTATTAATGCTGTACCTGTATATATGGGAATATATAGGAATGTAGTCTGCACACATTCACATGTCTGTGTGGGTCTGCTGAGACACAGAAATTTGGCGGGGGGGAGGGTTACAGCTAGCATATTCCAAAAGAGAAAGAGAGATTTTGTTTCTATTTGTGTCCTATAGATTTTTACTTGAATATTCAATGCCATAACATTGCTGTTAAATATAATTCAACCAACAGTTTCTGTCCTTTTCCTTTAATTATTTCAGTTCCGTGGTTCAGCTGGTCCAAGCTCCCCAGCTGTCAAATCATCACTGAATAAACCTTCCTGCAAAGCTTAGCTCCAGTCAGCCCTCATTTTCTGCCAGTAACAGCATTTTCTGCCCGTGCTTACACACTGGCATGTAAATGTCATGGCATACCTTGATGTCAGCAGCAGGATGGAGTCTGGATGGACCCAGGACTGACTGGGCCATGCACCATAACCCACATTAAACCCAAGTCCTGGGCTAACAAGCCTCTCTAATCCCTCTTTTGTTCTCTCTTCCTTGCAGGCACCATCTCTGGCTTATCCTGCCACCAAGCAAGCTCTGCTCCACCAGCCCTATGATCAATGCCTGTAGAGCTCTGAAGATCTTTTCTCCCTGACAGCCTTAACCAAATCACTTTTCCAGGCTTACCATTCTTCAGAACAATGTCAGGCTTTGCTATCACCAACCCACTATTTCCAGAATGCAGTTAAGAGCTTAGCACTTAAAACTTTAAACGCTAATTGCTTAGTAATGAAAACTTGAATTGATTGGAGAGTAAACTTCTGATGAGTGACTGGCAGAATCCCAGCTCCAGTCCATAATAATCAAAATTCACTAAAATAGCATTTTAAAATGTCTTTTGTTTGAAAACTACTCTATAGTGTGTGAAGGTCTAGATGCAAGATAGTAATTTTAAGTGTTTCCAGGACTGAGTCCAAAAAAAGGTTTCTGATTTAACAATTGTTAATTTGGGGCTGACCAAAATCTCTGTTCATCTTAAAAATGTCTAAATGATTAAAATTCATATTCCTCCTTCCTTTATTTAATCTGCTTGTGTTGTCAGGTACATCAATCCCTCTTAGAAATGTATGCCTCAAGAGAAAGATACTCAGCCACCTCCTAAGCTGGTGCTCAGGATGGAGACTCTTCCATTGTCACTTTGGCAGGATTTATTATTGATTGCCAAAGCTACAGTGTAACCTGAGGAACTTTCCTCACCTTCTAGAAGAGCATTCTGAATTTTTACAACTTCAGAGGAAATACTGCCAGAAATGAAGCAGCTAATTCCCTGTATATTCTGCTTGTTTACTGTGGGCGCTGATGGAGCTGAGCAGAGATGTTCAATGAAATGATACTTGTGAGACACTGGCTTTCACTGGATGATGAAAAGGAAATGCAAACTGAATTCGTAGCATACCATTAACTATTCATGGCACTGGACTAGATTCCTCCTTCTAGTTTTTAGAAATTGCAGAATAAACATCCTGAAAACATGTAAAACACCAGAGCTACTCCTAAGCGTCTCTTAATTGTATTTTGGCCATGTTCAAAATCCCAATCCCTTTCTTTAAGATCTGCATCTGGTCACAAGAGCTTTGCAGAGGTTTTGGACAGTGTTCCCAAACACAGACTAAGATAGTTTCTTTTGCTTTTACCTTCAGGACCTCAATATGAGAAGCTTCTGGCACTGTGATGTTCTGTCACTTTTTAATGCAAACTCTGGAAGTCCACGGACACCACGCTGCACAATCTGAGGAAGATAAATCACAGTTACTTCAAGCCAGTTGACAGCAGTTTAAGCAACTGCAATCATCAACCACCAAGGGAGTTTCTTCTTTTATCTTACTAAATGCAAAAGTGTACCAGAACTGGTAATATCACTGGACTATCAGGAGTCCTGCTTTTACATAAATATCACCAAGCGGTAAGTAAATTCTGTTGACGAAATGTAATAAAACAAAGACGGTTTCAAATATGACCATTCCCTGATGCATTCTGCAGCCCCGTCTTACTCACTTATTGCATGCTGCTGAGATTATAAGGTTTGCTTTTATCTGTCAGAAATCAATATTTCAAACATCGGATAAAAGAGGAAATTGAACTGGGAATAGGCTGAAGTGCTGTAAAAACTACAAAGCACAATTATCAAAAAGCACTTAAAGTACTTAATAGGACACACATATAAAAATGCTCAAATTAATGTCAGGGAACTATAATGAGAACTTTTTCTATGCTTTTTGATCCAAATGCAATGCAATTCGAGTGCAGCCTGGTCAGTCAATACAGTTTTCAATTTATATGAAACCCTAAGGATTTCTAGCAATCCATTTGCTAGAACTGAACCATTACATATGATTGGTTAATATTTCAATTTATTGGAAATACATTATTTTGTGTAAAGTGTTTAAGTTGTTGAGGTTTAATCATTATAAACAGTTATGATAAAAATAGATCTTTGGGTAAACAAAGACCTTACAGTCAAGCTTTTAATAAATACTAGTATAACTAGAAAATTGGATTTTAAGAGGAATAGACATAAGGAAAAACGACAGATATGGGGTGGTGAGATGAGAGGAAATTGCTGTATAGAATGGATCTTTACCAGCACACATTAAGCTGAGAAGAGACTTTCTAAAATGTTGGAAACCATGGTGGTTTTATGCAAAAAACCTCCTCACTCTTAAGTTTAGTACTTTCCTCTTAGATTTATATATTCATTTATCATCTTTAATGCTGGAGGTCTATGCTAGATCAGAAATCACTGCAAATGAAAGTGAACATGTCAGTATGAACACACCAACATCCATGGAAAACAGATTGGGAGACTTTAGAAAATCTGATACAAAACACAAAGAGCTGCAGCACACAGAGCCATGATTTGAGCAACAAGATGTACATTAATTAAATGTATCCAACTGTACCACTCAGTCCTAACCTACATCCCACAAGGAAAAACAAAAACTCTCTGATCTATGGATCAGACTGTGGTTTCCATTAACAAATTGTTTCATTTGCCAAACTCCTTCCCACCACCTTTCCCCATTATAGTTTTGAGCCTAACACAGTGCAATCTCTTAGTTAATATCATGACTTTTTAAAGTCTAATCTGAATTTTGCTACTGTACTTGCAGTCCTACTTCTTAGCCTATTTTAGGTGATGAAGAAGAGGTTATAACACTCCCATGTAGGCACAGCCATCACACAGGCTCTTTCCAGCACACAGCATTGTGAGTAGTATAGTCAGGCTCTGATCTAGACAGTTAATGGCTTGTGCAATTCACCAAGTTAAACTGCACAATACACAGCCAAAATCTCTCTTCTAATAATTCTGGTCTTGTGCATGTTAAGCAAAATGTGACATGGTTTAATTGAGGGAATCAACAGACTGGTTTTCTGAATCAGCAGAATCATCACAGAGCATAAAACCTTTTCCAAACAGCACATTTTTCCAAATAAAAATGTAATAAAAATGTTTTGTTTCTCTGAGGAGAAAACATGCTATGATCTGGTAAGGTAATTGTAGTTATGGCAGTCATAATTGCATAAAGCACTTCACAGAAGCTTCTTCTATTGCATCTTATTGTATTTTTTCCTTCAATTATTAAATTCACAGGCTTAACCTCAAAAGCAAATGCACTTGTCATTACATACACTTGAATTGTTACTGCCATTTAAAACTAATCAATGTTTTCTTTAGTACCATAATAGCTTATTTGCAAAGCACCTCTTTAAGAGATATTTACATGGTATTCTGGAAATAAACATGTTTCACAGTCCAAGAAAAACTCCCAATAAAAAGAAAGAGGGCTTCATTTTCATCTCAAAGTTCTGAGCAACTAAAGTAACTTAAAGAAATTTGTGCAAAAAGGGATTTGGTACTAGATTATACCCGTACATTAATAAATAATATGATGAAAAATATGCATTGTACACTACCCTTGTATTCCTAGAGAAGTCCAGGAAATTTTCAAAGGCACAGCATTGCCTTTGTTTTCATTATGCTTTCATTAATGTTAATAGGAAAGCAAATGGTTAAAATCTTATTATTAACCTGTGTTTAAATACACATTCCTTAGAAATAATATAGCACTCCTGACTTGCAGTTCATACCTTCAACTGCATAAAACTCAGAGGACACCAAGGCCTCATTAGGGTGGAAAGCCCCAGCTACTCCAGTAAAGTCAGAACATGCACTCAGAGTGCAGTTTGACGCAAACAGGAATGTTCACACCACTTTCCTCTAGGAATACAGGGGAGATTTTTAAATTAGTCTCCATAGACTTCTTCAGAAAGAGGTCAGAGAAACCAAGTTAAGTAATATGAGTACCCCTAATGGCTCAAGATTTGGAGTTATTTAACAAAGAAAAGTTTGAATGAAAGAAATCAAAGTTTGCACAAAACTCACAAGCAGCTTTTTTCATTTCCAAATGTAAACATCTACTGCTTCAATAAGCAGATCACCCCAGCTGAAGTTATGCCTGTATTTAAAGACATCAAATCCATTGATTCCAGTAGAGTAGCAAAAGTTCTAAACCCAAAGCTAATAGGGGAACAAGCTTTGCCAAAAGGAAGAATCAGAATTATAATTGAAAGCATTGGACACAGGGACTGCCACAAAGTAATGCAATGATCTATGCCAAAGCAGCCATGTTATATATAATATTATTTCCTGTACAAATTTTAAATTGTATTTTTTAGTACATTTGTATCTGTGAATTTGGATTCTATTACTTTTATCATCTGTAATGCTCAGCCAATATTTTGTATTCACAAACTTGAAAATTTAATGGGGGGGCAGAATAATTTTGCATTTTATCAGTTTATTTTATTTAACTGCTGACAATATGTAGCATCTATCATATATTGCAAGTACTTTTACATTACAGATATCAGTTCATTCCCTGATTTCCTTTTATTAACCAAGATTATCTTGCCATCTGGTCTTTAATTAAATATTTTGTTAAGGATCATTAAGGAATTATATAAACTGCTCCTAGTTCTCACTGCTAATCAGAAACATTTCATTCAACCATGCTATAAATCTGAAATTTCCTTCCAGTTTTACTACAAAGCCTCATTAGAATAGGTGTAAAAAAAAATCCAAATCATCCAATGAAACGGCCTTCATTTTCAAAAGAGAATTTCCCAATTAAATTAATATAAAATATAAAATAATAAAAAATTTACTTAGAAGTTTAAAATAGCGTGATTGAAAAATGAATAAAAAGATTTTCCATTTCACTTCACTTGAGTTAAATAAAATAAAGGCAGCTCGAAATTATAGATTATTCCCTCTCTTTAAAAAAGGTAGAAGGTGGTGAGACAGCGTTGGGTAGATGCACAGTAGTAATGGGTTATGGAGATTTTTGTCTCCTGGGTCACTGTTATGAATCTGATCCAAGACAGCAATGATGAAATGTCAGTGCCATTTTACGGCTTTTAGCATGAAATCCTGACCCTGTGAGGTCAATGGCAAAACATCAGTAGTGCCAGGATTTTCACCTTTTGAATCTCTAAGACGCAAAAAGAATTAAGGTCTGACTCAGCATCCATCGACTTTAATGGGAGTTACACTGAGTTCAAGGTGCAGGTTTTTAAAAGTCCTTAGGTGCTGCTTTGCTCATGCTTTCATAAGAGCTGGATCCTTCAGATGACTCAAACACTTAAAACTGCAGCATTAAAACTATAAAGTTTTATCTTTAAAGTTAAATGTTGTGATGACTCTCATCCCCTTGCTCCAGCCTGGATTACTCTGCCCCATTAGGCTGAGCACTGGATAAGGGCTGCTCTCACCACACGTATTCCCTTCTCTTGCTTCTTTATCTGAAAGAAAAATCCTTGTCCCAGATGACACAAGGTCCAAAACCTCTCAGATCACCCTCAAGAAATGTGGCACTGACTGTGGCTTCTGCTCTGCATCCTGTCTGGTCAACTTACATCCCATAAACTTCCACAAAACATGAGATCCCTGGAGTATAGGAATAGTAAACCTTTGGGTCAAAATGACTAAATTAACACAGCAGCAGAAGTCATCAAGCCTGCTTTTTGGAGTGATTAATTTGAAGAAAATCCTTATCAATTTCCTGCAAACAGGCAGAGGTGGATTGTTATTTTATTTCATTTGCTTTGATAGTAGATATTTTGTGGAAAGGACATTACCAGCCATGTTAAACCAGCGTTTGCAGGAACCTAACTCTTAAGTCTTGCCACTTTGCAGGCTTAAAGGGGCTTGATCCTGAAAAGGAAATAAGAGTAGAATCCAAGTGAGCTGTCAAATTTTAAGTATTTATCCAAAATGGAAACAAATATTCCTATATCAAATGATTTGATCATGCCCTCCAAAAATACTAAGGTACACAAATGCAAAAGTTATGTCTTGCTGTAACATATGCTTTCCAGACATATTTCACTTGCAGTTCAGGCGTGTGCTCCTTAAAGTATTTAGCTATGCTGAAAACCACACAGGAATTAAACTGGATGAAAGCATGCTGAGGAAGTTGTTGGAGGTTTAATTACCTTTCCTTTTTTTCTCTCTTTAGTGGGAGTTCTGAATTCTGGAGGAGTAAAACTCCAGTCTCTACTGTATTGAAATGATATTTTTTTAGCACTCCAATCATTGTCTCTACTTGACTAAGACATTTCTGTGCTAAAGCAGGTGCATTTACTTTTCAAGTATTATTTTACTAATCAATTGAAAAATTACCTCCATGAATGACAGAAGTGCAGACCTTTGGAGTATTTCATTAAAAGGAGCAAACATTAATTACAAATCCAGCCCAACCTTTGCAGACATAAATTATGGGACGGATCTATTTTCTCCATGCTTAATTGCAAGCAGTGACTAGCTCTTTAAATTATTATCTCCAAGGCATGAATGAAATTAGAATGGATTTGGTGATATTCTCAAGGCTTATTTGTATCTAAATAACTTGGCCATGTACTGTCTTTTGATACAAGGAAAATTAGGAGAAACACCTTTGAGCCTTTAAACAGTGCTAGCTTACCATGGAAAAAAATTGGGAATTGCAGAATGGAATTAAAACCTTAAAGTTTTTGCAGACAGGGAGGTTTTGATGCAGGTTTAACATTGGGATGGTTAATAATGTCCAAGTATTTTTCTTCTAACCTAAATTGTCAAAATTTTAGGTGTTTGTGACTTTCTGAAACATTCACATTTCAGGCAGAATATTCCAGGCAATATCTTTCCTGAAAGGTAATATTTACACTTCATGAAAAAGAAATACTTTTCTAATTAAGTAAAACCCCCTTCCTACAGAATTAAGAGGGCTGAAAATTTTGATTTTCAGGGCACAGGGCTGACATGTTTGTGATCATACCAAAATTTGGCAGGAAAACAGATTAATTGATTGGTCCATTGAAACATGCAGAGAACAGAAGGTGCAGTTTGCTGTGATGAAGAGTGGGAAATAGAGAATGCAAGGATTATTTTTTAATACAATAATGAAGACAGAGATGTATTTTTTAACTGCATATAATGATTTAGATATTACATTGGAAACAGGAAGCCTTCTATAAGAACTATTATATACTACAGTGGGTGTAAACAAATGAGTCTCACAAGACACTGTGGGTACTGCCTGACCCGTGTTTTTCCTACCCTTCTACCACAAAAGTTAATAATTTGGCATTGCATACTAAAAAGAAAATAGATAATGACTTGCTTGGAGTTCCATGTTGTGATACAGTAAATACCTGAATTCTCACAGGGTTAATCATTACCCTGGGAGAGGGCATTTGCTTAAAATGCATTCCTTCAGCTTTGATGTTGCATGAACCCACTGGTAGATATTTCAACAGCAATTTTAAAAATGATGAAGATGTAAATAAGTTCAAGATGCCCCAAAACCCAGTTCTTTCCACCTTTTAACATCTGGATGTAAAGTTACCCTCCATCTCCGCTGCAGGAACTGCCTCTGGCAGCAGAATAACAGAAGCTCTGCAGTTGGATTGTTTGAGGCACAGAGGAAGAAAAGCCATTTCCTACCATTTTGGAAGTATCTATGTTCCCTTTCTTCTCCACAGAATTTCATCTTAATTTAAAAGTGAAGAGTTAAAGATTGATCTGGAGCTTGGGAAAAGCATTCAAGCAGAGGACCACGGGGGACAGAGTGAACCCTTTACCCACATTGCTTGAGAAAGGCACTGCTTGGCAATGTATTCCTGGGAATGATAATATCATAGGTAACCTATTTGCTCTGGGATTTAAACCAGAGCACCACACTTAAACCACCTGCACTTACAATGAAGGTAAACATATGATGAGGATCTCCACATATATACAGACTTTAGTGGGATGTATGATTTTTCAGAGGTCATGGCAAATTCCTCAGTTTTGATAATATGTCAGTCTATTCATTGATTGTGCCCTTTATAGTTCTTTAGAAAGAAAAACACCACTAACAATTACTGGCTTTAACACCTTGCAGCTTATATATAGCTTTTCATATAAGCAAGAAACACCTTGAGCACAGTGTGAAGCCAACAACAATACAATTTATAAAATGTAGGTATGTTGGAGCAGAGAAGATAGGAAATTAGTTAAATGGGAGTTTTAAAAATCAAGATACTTTCTTCATCCAGGCTCTTCTTCAGAGCTGGTAGAATATGTACTTTTTACCAACAGAGTTTTTTACCTCAGAATACAGAACCGCAGACAGAACTTTGCTTCAAGTTGCAAAAATAGTGAACTGAAATAATGAAGAATCATGATTTTTATCTAAATATTAACCACTGCTGTATTAGTTCCTGTTCTACAGTCTAAATGTAGGCAACTGCTTAGTGAAACATTGCTATGCACCGAAACAACATGCATTAATTACAGCCAAGCAAGAGTGTGAGCAAAGGCTGCTGTGAGTCAGACCCCGGGTCACAGAGCAGGTGGGGCAGCCTCTCTCACCCATGGCGGTGACAGCCCTTCCAGCCAGGGCTGCAGCAGCTCACAGGGGGACTGTCCCTCACTAAAGGCTGTGAACCATGGGCTGTGACAGTGGAGACGATCACGGGGCACTAACAAGCAGTTCAAGTGCAGCCCCTCCATCGGACTGCAGCATGAGCCCATTTTTCTGAATGGGAACACTCCCAGATCCTGGTGCAAACACAGGCTGTAGCCTGAGTTCACAGAGGGCAGGACCCCAGGGCTCGTCAAAGCCCCTGCAGCCTGGCTCCAGTGCACTCCAACGAGTTCATGTGCCTGGGCATGGAGCACTGCTCCCTGTGATCCCAACAGGGCTGAGGTGAGGCTCCCTATCTCCATTTTTTTTGTGTGCAGAAAGATGACCTGGTAGGGACCACCAAGACCCCAGTGTGACCTGTGCTGTGTGGGCTGGGAGCTGTGCTGGGGTTCCAGCACAACCTCCCAGCAGTGCTGGTCACCCCATCCCTCTGCTCCACACACAGAGTTACAGCACACAGAGCTCACAGGGCTGGCCATGGGTACTGGGGTACAAAACACAGTGGTTCTAACAGCAAGTTATGCTGTTCTCACTCTGATTTTTCTCCTCTCTTTCCCCTTCTCAGTCCAGTAAATTCTAAAAAAACCAACAACAGGTAACATCAGTGCTAGCTCCATCCAGATGACTGGATATGGAACAGAGAGGTGCATCTGTTCAGTGATTCTGAAGTGAGCTGACTCCTTGCTGTGCCACCAATTCACCTTGCCTTATTACTACCTAGCTTATTTTTGTGTTTTTTTGTTGAAATCTGACATGGGGTAACAAATTATTTTTATTATCTGTTTGAGCTACACCTACTATTTAAACACTCATATCACCTGCAAACTGTAAACAACCTTGTTGCACATTGTGTAATCACTGTGGATTGAACTCTTGAAGGATAAAGACAGAATGGTTTGAATAATAGTTCTTGTTCTGTCCTTCTCTGACACATGAATATGAATAATAACTTATTTTGGCCAAAACAACTAATTCCAGGTGAATTTATGTCCTTAATGGGAGATCTGCCATGACAAACAAGAAGGGTTTGCTACATTCTAGTCAAAAGTGGAATATCTTAAATCAAAAGTTTCAGTAGGCTTCAATGTTCCTATTAACTCTTCTATTAAATCTTCATAACTATGTGATAAGTTAGAATTTGTTGTCTTCTACTTTATTAAAGAGAGGGCAACCTCTAGGATAAAATAATATTGGGAAATAAAATTTACCTTGGATTAGTTTCATGTAAACATAAAAAACCCAACTTCTCAGAACTCATGTGAAAAACATAATGTAGTTAATATTAAATACAAAGATTATGCAACCTATTACTTTTACAGTTTGTGCTCCTGTGTCCTTGATTTCATCCCTGTTTTGCTTATGATTAATGAATGACTCACCCTCAGTACCCTCTCATTTATTTCATACCTCATTATGAATTTGAAATGGTCAATTTGTTATTTGAAAACAGCAAAACAAGCATGGAAGTTAAACAGTGCTCAAAAATGCAAATGATGTTTTTATAAATAAATTGCTATTCTATCATTTAAAGATTTACATTTTTAACTGCTTTTGATATAATTTTGAAGAGTGTACTTAACTTATTCCCATAAAATACCAGGTGGAGTTTCTTCATGTGATTTATTCAAACATCAGGAGTGTCAGTGCACTCTATACAGTCACTCACCCACAAATCCTCCAATGACACCTGGTGTACTTTACAGTTTTCTACTTTAGCCTGTCAAGATCCTATGCTGCAATTCCTCATGGCTTCTCATTTGTTTAGTTTGGAATTATTTTACTAGAGTATGACACTTTATAATGTTTTGTGATTATGCTGTCAGCATTCAGGTAGGGACAAAATAATGGCTAGGAAAAAAACTTGTGGATATTAAGCAAGTTCACAACTGTTAAAGCAAAACCCATGAACTTATTCATACTGAAAACAAAGTTTCATACCAACAGTTCACAGTATTACTTTGTTGTTGTTATATCCTTTTTCAGTTTTGATAATTACTTTCATCAACAGAATCTGGTAGTTTCAAATGCTTTCTTGAGCAGAAAAAAAATTGGCTTGGGTGACACCAGTGCTAAATATCATTCTGTGGAGCACAGAGTGGAGTAAATTTCATGGAGTAAATTCTGATAGTGCATGTACTTCAGAGAGGGATAATCCAGTCCCTCCAGTCTTCTCTTTTCTCATCACTTTGGCAGTCTTGTCCACATCCATGAGAGGACCTTAAAGTTCTGCAGCAAAGGCTTCCTTGTGTAAAGGCATTGCCCTAAAGCCCTGGTGGCAGCTGCACCAGCTCCTCCTGCAGAAGATAATCTGTCTTCATGCCATACCTTTTTCAGTTTCTGGCTCATGATATGAAAGCAGCAGCACCTGCACCTCTTTTTGCTCTATTTTATTTGCAGCTGAATTATGGCTGTGAGGTTTATTCAGGCAGGATGCTGAGGCTGCATTCAATCAGAATCCATGGATGTTATAAACAGACATAATTTTTTCTTTTTTATTCTAAAAATACGAAGACATATCTCCAGGAACTATTTGGTTTACATTTTGACTCAAAAGATCCATTATTCTATTATGCACACCTTTCATTTACATTGAGACCACTATTTATTGAGACTTACCAGGCACCCAGGGCAGCCTAGGCAGAACATGCACCCTACAGACTCAGAGAAAATAGCAGAGAAAATATCACTATCATAAACATCAAAACTGCAAACTACACTAAATGATAGAAGACCAGATTCTGCCTTAAAGCTCTGTGAGGCAAATTCATCAGCAGTGTGACTTCACATCCAAGCTCAAAATCTGAATGTGCAAGTTACACCTTTGGCAGTCTCAGCTAACAAACACCTGCAGAACTGTGGGAGTTTAACCCACTCTTCAGATAACTGGACTCACTTCTGCTGCTTTTTGAAGCCTGACTTTTAACAGGTGAGGACGCAGAGTAAAAAAAGGTGTTCAGGGAAGGCAGAGCACTTGCTTTTTTAGCGCCTTTAATGGATGGGTCAGGGATAGAGGACATGGATGTTGTGAGAGCTAGTGAGGTAACTGGCAGCAAAGAACTCTGAGCTGGAGCAAATGTGAAGGTAAAGCAGAATCGAAATAGTGAACCATCTGCTTTCTAATGAAAACAGCTCCTCTTGTCAGCAACATCCAGAAAAAATGATTTCTTAGTTGGAGTGTATAACCGAGGGAAGTAGCTTTTTTGCTATATGAGGTAATACACTCAAATGATGTATGACTTAGAAAATAGTGTGGGTTAATGATCTTCAGCTGGATCAGGGAGTAAAACAAAGTAATTTCATAATACAGAACATGATGGATTAAATCATGTTAATACTGGGTATATACATTAAAGAAAATGATCTTTCTGGCATACTAAATGGCAAAATAAAAAGCACTTTTAGTAAGCTGTATGATTAATTAGTCTGCCCTTTTATTTATGTACCATGATAAAGTAAAATGTACTTCTTCTGGTTACCTCCCAGGCAATTATTCTAAAAGTTATATTGAATACACCAGCTTCACTGTATTGCATCAGTCCATCAGGAGCTGCAAGTAGGTCCCTGTCTTTGTTTCAAGTCAGGGGTTGTCTTTTTTCTCTCTCTCTCTCCTGTCTTCCTTTACTAGGGATTACTGGGGGTTTGTATGTTTGTTAACTCACACAAATGTGAGATTGAACATGATACATTCATATACTGCAATAATATAAACATTGATTTTTCTTAGCACTATTACTTTCAGAGAATGCAAAAAATTCCAGTGAGTGAAAAGTTATAGCTCACATGTAATTCAGGCAAATATTTAAATATGGGAATGCAAATGCTGCAGAGTTCATTCAGATTCTGAGCTGTTTCATTTCCTGCCCTCACAATTTAACTGCGGATCTTGCAAATTTTTACCACAGTGTCAATCACATGCAAAATCTTTTAGAAATAAGCTGGGAATGTATTTCCAAAGGAGATTTCAAATTAAACTAAAAATCTCAGATTTCAGAAATAACGTTACCTACAGAGGGAGGAATATTATTTTTGAGAAATCTGAGTCCTTCAGGCTTATTTTATGTACTTGTTAGAAATTATGCCAATGATGTAAGACACAGAAGCTTCCTCTAGTACTAAATTTATGTGGAAGGAAGAATTTACCGGCACTGAATTTACTTCTTTCTTAAAATCTTATGAACATGTAGAAACTGATAAAATGCAGGAGTTATAAGTCCATTTCAATGATATTTTAGCAAGGAACATTTAGTAAGCCAGGATAGGTTTTGTATTCTGTTAGGGATTCACACAGTTCTTCAAACTGGATTGCCTTAGACAGATGTACTTAACTACACAGAAACTGTGAAAGACCAGACGTGGACATTTTCTAATGATAAATTCAGGATTCAGGTGGAGAGAATTTTTGACAAACTTGGTTTTTAAGGAGGCCAGCACTTACATGGACTTATTCTGTTACACTGTTCCACAGACCTGCTCAAAAAAGTAAATACTGATTCTAAAACCCTAGGCTAAAGGAAGTGACTCTTACAAAAAAATCAGCTAAGAATAACTACATTTTTTTGGCGGGGGCGGGGGGATAGTTGCTTGTGCCAGACATTTGTCTACTACAGCAAGAATTTGGAATTTCTGCATGAAATCTTAGCAGTGTTCTAATTCTGGATTATCTCACACAGAGCCCACCTGCTGATACAGAGTCAGTATTTGCTGACTAATCTTTTGTCTGCAACACCACTAATGCTTTCTTCTGACTCGGGGGGTTTTCCATTTTCTGTCCTCTGTTACAATCTCATCACCACTCAAGGTGTCCTGGGCAGTTTTCAGGTCTCTCAGATTTCTGTTTAACGTAGAAAAAGGCACATGAATTTTTCTGTCATGAAAAGTATCTCTATTTCATCCTTTTCTTTGATCAACACTCCCAAAAATTATTCTGCACTCCTTTTCCAAAGGTTCTTCCTTATTCAAAAGAGGATCATAAAGGCATTAACCAGGAAGGTATTTCCATGCTGCTCAGCAGTATCACATCTGTACTACTTTTTTAAGGGAGCAGATTTCTGATAAATATTTGCTTCATTTCACCAATTCATACCAATATAGCCTAAAGCTGTTACCAGTTGCTTATATATTTGTAAGCAGCTTTTCAGCCTAGAACTACACAGCTACTGCTTAGAAATTACAAATAGATACTGAAGTTCATACATAGAAAAAACATGGACACCTATTTACAACTGGTAAATAAGCTATATCAACAGATTTTTTAACATATGTGAATTAGTTCCTAGTGAGACTGTTGTGAGAATATAGAAAATGGGTGATGTGTCACAGAGAAAGTGTATTAGCACAGCTTCTTCAAAGTGTTGGTCTAAAATATCATTAATTTTTTTGCTACATTTTAAAGTTTGTAGAATATAACATCATGTAGAATGTGATTTTAAAATTAGTCTTCGCAAGTGCCTGAGATGAAGGTGAGGGGTTTTGGCAATCAGCAGGCTTTAAACGTAAAATTACATTAATTTATTTGCTGCAACAAAATTAGGTAGATTAGTTATTGTTTGAACTGATTTCTTACACAAAACAACTCCTTTTATATCACAAAAAAAACCCCTAAACCCTAGAAAAATAAGAGAAGTGTTAGTGCTCTTGTACTCCAATACTGTTGGCAAGATTAAACTAGAAATGCCAGATATGTATAAAGAGTAATTTTGTCTCATTAAATGATAACACTAGTGGTTCCTCTTCATCTCCTTAATTCATTTCTTATAGTTTTTCTTGTCACATCCACTTGTTTTATGGCTTACTAACTTGCAAGTTATGGTCTTAATTTATGGTCAAAATTGAGTGGTAGCAAATCACAGAATATTTTCATTGATTACCCTAAATTGTCTAATCTCCTGTATGTTTTTAGGACTTGATTGGGTGGTATTTACTGATTGCCTTCATCTAATTTAAAAATCAATCAATAGCAACAATGAGAGGTGGTGGATAAATCGAGTCTAATGCAGCATAACTGCAGCAAATATCCATCAAAGGCTCATTCTCAATCAAATTTGTGGGAAGTTTTAATACATAAACCAAAATGTCTAAAAGCCTTACTTCTAGAGCACATCATTTCTAAATTGTGCTTTGCAATGTGACATCTTATTGCTCTTACGCTGTCTATTTAGGGCAGTTTTCCACTGCTAAAATGAACATATTTCACTACAATAAAACTGTAGCAAACAAGAAAAAAAAAATGTCATCAGCTTTGGTTTAAAGGCACTTTGTTCCATCTTCCTCAATATCATCTGTATATAATAATGGGAATTAACATAACATCAGCTTTTCATATAAACTGTGTGCATTTTCTCTGAGATAAACATTCTAAAAAGTGTCTTGATAGGAAATGTGTTTTCTACATTGAGAAATCAATTCACTAAAGTTGCTCTGTACATTGTTCTTCTTAAAAAGCATCCTTAATTCCTGAACTTTTGGATAGCAAATACGAAGGGAGCTGTCTGGAAGGCAATATTCTAATTTCTTGGCATTATGAGGGTAGAGCACCTCATGCAGCAAAGAAGGACAGAGTGCTCTCTGCAAACCTTCCTTTTCCAAGTGACAGCAGTACAAACATGCAATGCTTTTTTATAATTTGTCATGAGCAAACATGACATAAACAGAAAAAGAGATAAATTTTTAACTAGGTATGTATCTTGAGTTTACTTTAGGTAAGTTTTCTATAAGCATACCTATTGAAATAGTTACCTGAACTGAGGTCAGGACGGTGCTGGCATTAACAGCTGAATGAGGAGCTAGTTCTATAGCCCTGAAAAATAAGTCAAAATTGGCCTCTATTCTTGGAAGACTCTTATTCCATATTCCATATTCAAAAGCAGGTATTCAGAGTCAGAACTTGCTCTGTAATTTCTGTGTGGATTGCTGAGAAGATTCAGCTTTTATTTCTTGTCAACCTGGGGCATGTGAAGCTACAGACTTGTCAGGTAATAGGAGGCTCTATCCTGTGAGTCCAGGTGTAATAAATAACCAATGAAGGAGTGAAATTAGGAGGTTTGGGGATTTTCTAATACTTTGCAGATATTTGATTTTAGATTGAGTCAAGGGGGCTTATTAATAGGTCAATATGTTAAAAAAAACCCATCCAAAATCTTCGAATGGTTGTGAATTCACTCAGATAAAAATTCCTTTTTGGCATCTAAAGAAAGTACGAGTTATATGGCTACAGTCCAGCGCTGCCATAAACAAAAACCACAGATATGTAATGGATTGGGAAAACACCACCACTCTGGAAAATAATGATTTTGTTCTAATAAATTGTAAAATATCCTTTGTTGCTAAACACTCTTGAAAATTCTCAGGCCCAAGCAACAGATCACAGCACACATTACAAATATAAAAGACAACCACCAAAGAGAACCCTACCAGCAGCCCATGGTTTATTAAAATTCTGACATTCTGAGGTATCTTCTTGCCAAGGGCCCTCTTACAATGACATCTGTACACTTGTCATTACATTGTGGTTCACATTACTTACATAAACATGCCACAGGGAAACCATGACTGATATAATTTTTGCAAGATTGAAAGGTAGCCATTGTGGTCATTAAAATAAACCTGAGAGAGCCTTCCTGATGATGGAACAGATTCAGTTACTTCTTCCTTCTTTGTGGGTCATTAGTTAAAAAGGGGAAGGTGGGGGAGGAGGGAGAGAAAGCCATATACTGCAGGTGTTTTATCCTTTGTAAGGAGACTGCACTGAGACAAATTATTCTAGCTGGCATTTTGTACACACCGGAGATTGCTTATCGATCCAGATCAGAATATTCAGGCTGGCCCCGGGGAAAAGGCAGAGTATTTTCTGAGGGAGTTAATAACCTGGCAGCTGAGCTGTCTTGTCCAATTCACTGAACCTAGGGCTCTAATCAGGCCAGAGTTTTTATTTTGAGAAATCTTGCCATATGTGTCTGCTATCTGCCTTCCACTCTATTGGAACAGTGACAGTGATTGAAATGACAGCGTATAGATAGAGCCTAATCAAATTGTTTATTATCAGCCTAAATCAATATGTATAGATTGTAGAAACATCACTGTCATGCCCTGAAAAAGTCATAGTAATACTACATGCTGCAGGTGTAATTCTAAAATGTATTTTTCCCTCCTAAATTACGTCTGGATTTAACAGAGTAAAAGAAATTAGAATGGTGTATGAGACAGTGAAAAATACCCATGTTTATACATTTCAATAACATTAAGGATTAATGTTAAAATGCCATGTTGTTCATTGCTCAAATATGTCATCATGTTTCCAGTGAAGAACAGAGCTGTGGGAAAGGAAAAATAAGAATTGAAAAGTTGTTTTGCCTTTTGTATAGAAAGGGGAAAATCTCATGAAGATCTGTGTATACACATCCTGCAGCATGAATCAAATTCCAGCACTCCTAGAACATGAGTTTTGAGGCATCCAGACTACAGAGATGAAAACACAGTAACATGCATTCCTTTGGTACCACACAAATATTAGTCCCAAGAGGCTACCAAAGAGCTTGAACCATGAAATCTAATGATTTGATAAGAAGCTGATTTCATACAGCCCTCTCTTCTGAAGACTGTTGGTATCCCTTATGCACAGAAAAGATGTCAGCGCATCATTTGGAAAGAGTAAAAAGTATTTAATGGAATACCATAAAACAGATTCCTCAGGCTTAATTATCAGCTCAAGCACAAAACATGAGATGAAGAAGGGATATTCCTGAGGGCATGGCACAGGATGGAAATCTCTCACATTTGGGAGAGGACCAGTTTGGCCAATGAAGCTCATGTGAGTGTATGAATCTGAAATTCTCCTCCAGTGGAATTGACTGAAATGGATAATCCTGGGAGGGCTTGTGGCCCAGCAAGAGTCAGCTGTGTAGTTCATAACTTTTGAAGTAGCTCTACTGGCAGAAATTCTGCTCCCTAACCTCACTGGGGAAAAATTCATTGCCTTGCTCCTCAAAAAAGAAATTTCAAAATTATTTTAAAGCACTCTGGCAAGGTAAAGAGGCTGTAGCCTCAGAGCAAATGATATGTTTTGCCCTGAAGAACGGTGTGAAATAACCTTCTGGTTAATTAATCTTTGCAATGCAAAAATTAATTCAGACTCTTGTTTGAGTATCGTTTACATTGTGACTATTGGGTTCAGTCAAACATGTAACAACTTTTAGCATTACGGCATACATGTTAATAAAAATAATACTGAGTTGTAGGTTGTACTAATTTAAAGAGGTATTTTTTCCTTGGATAAATGTACTTTTCTTACTGTGAGCATGCAAAGCTCTCCAAACAGCAATTATCTTTGGCTGAAGGAATCTAGGAATTTTCCTATTACATTCAAAATTAGAATTTCTTGCTTGCCATTTTAAAAAATAAAGGCACTTATTCAGCAGAAAGTGTTAGCATATAAGTCTCAGTACATGCTTAGGTCCCTCCTGAGTCAGGAAGGAGGTTAAGCAGATGCATGTCCTTAAGTTTTAAATTACTTCAGTGGGACTTTGTCTTGTCTTAAATTTTGAATGTACTTGAAGTGTACTAATGGCTAAGCACAGAATGTGAATACAGGTGGTTCAGTTTGGCCCACAGCTGGCACAAAACCAAAATTTAACATTACTTTTAAAGTGTTTTGACTAAAATCCAGCAAAGTACTTATGTCTACACACAGTGCTGATTTAACTATCTCAGTTTATAGTTACACTGGTGCAATTTCCTAGCATGGATACAGTTCTGCTGGTATTTCTCTTGGCATAACTTAGCAAGAGACTTTTACAGAACTGAATGGCTCTGAAAGTCAAGAAGGCTGGGGCAAAACTGTGGGAGAGAACACCAAACCTGAGTTAGCTGAAAACACGACACTGAGGGGCCGGGAGAAGTGAGAAATTTGCCTTAGAAATGGTCATCTCCAAACCCTTCCACAGAACAATGGTGGCACTTCCCAGCACACTTTGGCCAGTGTGGCTGATCATCTGGGAGTTCATTGCACAAACAGGAGCTCCTTCCAGAAGCTGTAGATGAAAAACCCAGATTATGCCTTGTACCTGTAAGATCCATTGAGCTGGATATGCTCTAAGTGTTGGGTGGAAACATGGAAACTGCTTTAGGTTCTGTAGGACATGCAGAGAAATCCCTCTCACAATCTTCTGATTCTGCTGAGAATACATGCTTTTTTTTTTAAATAATTATTTTGCTTTTTGTTAAACCTTGTTGCAGCCAGATGACTCAAGATAAAAGAAAGTACTATTTTTTTTCCTTTCCAAAGGATCTTAAAGGAAGAGTTTGACCACAAAGAAGGGTGATAAAAATGAAAAAACAATGACCTTATTATGTATTATTTACAGTGCAGAATAGTGATCAACACTGTCACCATTACACAGCTTTCCAGTATTTGTGTCTCATTTATGGGTACCACATATTAATAGGAAATAGACCTAATAACCTAGTTTTACCTTGGGAAAGGACTGTTTCTAGGATCCTTCTATAAAACTAGTGAAATTCTTATTTATACCCCACTTAGAGCTTTAGATAGGCCATTTCTCTAGATCCATTCATTTTCTTTTTTGTTATTTCTGTTATGGGCTGATTTGCTTTGTCTTTGCACTAAACGGGATGTAAAACTAAGTGCTACTGATACGATTTCTATGGGTTTATTTGTTGCTTTTTTCTACCTTGCTTTGTATAGACAGAAGATGTATTAAGAGAAGATGCACAGCATACTAAATTCTTATCTCATTCAAAGAACATAGTGCTTCCAAATTAAATAGTTCAAGATGCAAGAATGACAGTACTAAAGTCACAAGAGCAAACCTTAACCTGTCCCTTTCCTCACAAATATTCCAGCTGTCAGACTGTTGCTGTCTTTCATGAAATGCATCATCATCTATCAGCATTTGGATGCAGCAAATGAATGAACATTAACCCCTAAGTACTTGTTCTCTAGTTGTATTTGAAACTATAAATAAATATTTTTAAATAATCCATTTAATATTTTCAGTCATCACTAGAACATATTAAATTATTCCTCTAATTTTATCTACAATATAATGGTGACAAAATTAAGAATGGAAGTTTAGCCTCTAGCAATCCACTTCCAGTTTTCATGGATATCATAAAGAATTTAACTGCTTTCCCTTTTCTCCTATGAACCATACAGGCATTGACTCTAAGATTAAGCAGATTTCTTCGCTACCAACAAATGAAGCCCTATTTGTTTATTTTCAATTGCATTAATGCTACTAAATCCAGTAGCATCACAGCAAAGGCTTACTTGGGCTCAGGCTCAGAAACTTTGCAAACTAAACTTCAAAACTAAAAAACTATTAGTCAAGTAGGAAGGGAAAACATGGTATGATATAGTGCCATGTCCCACAAAACATCTACACGCAATACTGCTTCACTTCAGATGCACAAATAATTGATGCACTGTACAAATCAGGCCTGAAAACATGGTGTGCTTTCCAAACTGTACTTCAAACCTCATTACATTTAATAGTTCTGTACCAAAATGCCAAGTACTTCAAAAAATTCTGGCCAGGTTTACGTACCTAAAAAAAAAATACTACTGAAACTCAGGAACATGGAAAAGTGTAACATTAGAAAGTTCTAAATTCAAAGTACACTTCAGCAGCATAAAGGGGGATTAATGGGGAGCTGTGATGGTGAACATCTAGAAGAAAGAGTTTAAGAAGTGAAATTCATTTCAGCAGTGTCCAATGTGCTGAGAGGCTTAATTGTAGCACCTCGCCTTCATCAACTGGAAAAACTTCTGTTATTCTGTTTGTAGACAGGGCTGGCAACTCTTCTACATATCCTGCATTCCCTCCTTGGGAGGAGTTATGTGTAGCAAGGATCACATAGCTGTGATTCAGCTAATGATATTCTGATTAAACACAAAATACGTGGTAGGTAGGTAGGTAGGTAGGTAGGTAGGTAGGTAGGGAGGTAGGGAGGTAGGTAGGGAGGTAGGGAGGTAGGGAGGTAGGTAGGTAGGGAGGTAGGTAGGTAGGTAGGTAGGGAGGTAGGGGGGGAGGTAGGGGGAAAGGGAGGGAGGGAGGGAGGGAGGGAGGAAAGGATTTCTGAAATACCTTATAAAGCATACCTTGATAAACACTAAGAAGAAACCCAGGGATTTTGTCTACACATAGAAAATTGTCCAAATTGCCTGGAAAAACTCATTGACCCAGTCAGATTGTGTGAAGCTTTTGATCACATACAGCCCCAGGCTCTGCTGCATCTTGCTCAGAACACATACCTCAATGAAAAAAACCACTATTTTACTGTGATAAACACTACAATAGAATGTTTGCTCTGGCATGTGAGGGTTGCTCCCGTTTAGATGGCTTGGGCACGTTATATTCCAAGGGTTTTGAGGTGTAAATTAACAAGCACCACATGGAAAGAATTTTAAGATTTTGTTGTTCAATTATTTTAAGTAGAACAATGAAAACATCAATGCTACGACAATACAAATTAATCAAACAACAAAAAGCAAAGCAATTAAAACTGATGAATTCTCAGGTACTTCTGCAATGCATATTCAAGAGCTTGAGTAATTATGTGTAACTGTAGAAAGACTCTTAAATGTCCTTTATTGTATATCTATGAAATCTATTTCACTGAGAGATCAAGTACATTGTTTTTGTGGATGACTTAGGACAGGGAGGAAGGATGGTTCTGTAATTCAGAGCATGTGATGGGAAGGGGAAGTCTCTTGAATCTTCCTAAGTAGCTTGAGTCAATGACTTAACTTTCCATCTGTGAAAAAGGTGACAATCCTTCTGTGTGCTTATCTGGGCTAGGAGGATAAGTATGTTAAGAATGCTCAGAGAGAGCACAGAAATGAATAACAGTGTCACTCCAAGTGTACAACCCCAGAACTCACCCTAACACCAGAGTTCCATATAAGCAAAGCTAGCACTTACCTCAGCTCTGTGCTATTGTAAATATCTGTGTTTCCAAAGATCCTTCATGTGCTCCCTTGACATTATTAGGTGGAAATTTGTATTTCTAGTCGCTAGAAATTCTTAGATTGTCTCATCTGTGGAAGCCCATCTAAGGCTGCACTTGGTTCTGCAAAGTTCTGGTATTGTCAGCTCTGATTCCATGTGAGAGGCTCAGAATTTCTGCAGGACTTCTGAATATGACACAAAGATAAAGTTTAACCTTGTGAAGCCCTCCAGACAGTGTTTCAGATCTTCTAGTTCAAGTCTGCATTCTGAACTGCTTCCCCAACCCTCCTTGCTCCTTTTCTGTGTTGACTATAGCAAAGTCAATATCATTAAACATAAATTACTCTTTCTGAATATTCCAGGTCACTTCCAAAAGTTGATGTCTAAATATATCATCCTCGTACAACTTACAAGATGAAAATGAAACTATTTGATCTGATTAAGCTGTATTCCTTAAGTCATGATAGTTTTCTTTTTTAAAATCCAGATTCTGGTTTAGCTTTGGCAGCACATAAATTCTGGCTTGGCCAAAATAACTGCAAACAAATAACTTATTAATCAGAGCATTACTCCCACGACTTAATGAGCCCACAGCAATTCCCAGATCAGCAGTCTACAACTACAGTATGTATTTCCAACTCTCTGGAAGAATCTAGGTTAAGCACCACAAAACATCTCATGTAGAAGTGAGAGAATAACATGAAGATTTCATGAAGCTTCATTTTGCAAATCCTTTCAGAATTTGAGTTTTCTTATCTTAAGGTGACAAAGACAAATCTATGGAGACTGATATATATAGTACTTGAACCATATTGAGCAATTTCTGTTGGAATTCTTTGTAATAGACATAGGCAGCGATAACAGCAATGTGAGATTAGCTCTAACACTGAGCATATAAGCAAGACTGTGTAATTATCCTGTGAATCCAAATAACATTTAAAAAAATGAGAAAGAGCCCCCTTGTCTGCCTTGACAATAGTGTAATAAATTATTTGTCTGACATAGCAACAGAATGAAGGAAAAGAGTACAGAACATCAGCTTGAATCAAAACAACTGATGAGGCAACGTATTTAAGGTGAGCTAATTCTTCAAGTCTCTGAAAATATCTTGTGGTCATCCTTCCTCAGGCTTTGTTTCCATGCAATGATTGCAATTGTTTTCAGATAGAGATGCAGTCATATCTGCTTTCACCCTGACTTGGTGCTCACAACTTGGTTTTAAAAATATTTTGCTCAATAAAGCACAGAAAGCAAAGCTGCTTACTCTGTCCAAAACATTCACTCTATCAGGGTTTTATAAATAAAAGTTACATAAGATCCTTACTTGAATGAATGTGGATTTGACTGTAACTTTCTCTCAGGCCCTCAAAGGTGTAATTGTGTGGAGAAAGATCAACATCATTTATCCTCTTGTTACTCTTGAACTGCCAGGGAGCCTGTGAAATGGGGAGCAAGCCACATAATTAGAAAATTATCCACTGCCAACTTGCTATTTTCCTGTGGCTTTTCTAAAAAGAACAAAAGGTGTGCCGCACTGACAGCACTTCACAGACAATACAAGAAGCTCTCAAGAGTTTCCAGCAATCTTCAGCATAAACAACAAACAGGAGATAGTTTATGATATGGTAGGTAAAGCTGAGGCCTTTAAGGAACATGTAACCTATGTACTTAGTGTGCAGCCCTAGCAGTGAAAATCACAGTAGTAAAGTTGTTTCTTAGGCTCAACACTTTTCTCTGTAGGCTGAAGGTTCCAATTCCATAAACAAGGGCTTCAATCTTCATATATTTCTGTATATTTCTGTAACAAGCATATTAACGCAAGGAGACTTTTGCCTCCAGTCTCCATTGTTAGATTACTCTTTATATTCACAGAAAAGGCTTTTTTTTTTTTTTTTTCAAAGTAAAAGGTCTGAATTATTATTAGCAGAAATGATAGTTAGGAATACAGAAGAAAGTCCACAGGATAACTTTTAGGGAAAAAGAAATCAATATTTTGTAAAAAAATCTTGACTGGGAAAAGAGAATTCTTCATATGCATGGAATTTTGCTGCTTGTAACACCCAGGTCGTTGATATTGAGTCTGGCTTCTGTGCCTCTTTGAGGAATTTCAGTGTTACACACCTGCCAGCTCACCCCACTGAGAAGGTTTCTCTGATGATTTTGTCTTTCAGACAGCAAAGTCACCAAGGCCGAGCACTCTGCAGTGCTGCTCCCGAGGGTGCACTCCCAGAGCCACTGGACTCAGCACTGGAAGGTGCATCCTTTGCCAGTCCCTGTCACAGAGCTGAGGTAGTGCTGGGATTGATGCCACATTTCCTGAAAATGGTGTCAGAAAACGAAAGTATTGTTTCCATCTCAAACACAATTCAAGAATTAGACAATGGAACTCATACTGCTGTCAAAAAAATTTGGCTAAAGGCTAGGAAAATTTCTGGTGAGAACATTGTAAAGGGAACTGAAAGTATATGTCTGCAAGCAAGAAGGGAAAATTCTATTCTTACTCAAGGATTATGTGTAGAAAATACATCATGGCACTGTACCTTGGCTAATGCTCTATGAATTATGACAGTCCTGTAGTGCATTCACCCACGTTTTCTGTAGTTGCATCACTAAGGAAAGAGTCACTGTATCAAAAATGGCTGCAGACATTGTATCAGAGGCCCAGCAAATTATTCATCACACTCTAACAGGCCAGTAAAGGCACATTCAAAAGGCTGAATGACTCAATAGTAACTTTTTGCTGTTAGATTCACCTTACCATTTCCTTTTTATTTACGTAAGATTTACCTTGATCAAGTAAATTAAAGGGTTACCTGCTTTCTGCTGGCACTCTTAAATGTTTCAGGAGGTACCCAAATCACAGGAGTTTTACAAGGCCATGGCAGTTAACATATTCTCCAATACAGTGGAGAATTCCTTTACATACCAGGGCATAATGGCTCAGCTGTAGAGCTTGAATTTGGACCGAGGAATTTTACTTTCCAACATTTTTTCATCTTCCCTGTGGATGTCAGGCTGCTTGGCTTGCCAGGCCACATCCTACATTTACAACAAACATGGGAAATGTGTGTAGTACTCAAATTCCATGTTCCCAGTCTGAAAACCACTTGGTTACACAGCATAAGATATTTTCTTGATGCTCAGTGACTGATAGTGAAGCTCTGTTCCTGTATTTCTCTCCAGGGCTGCTGTCTGATGTAGTCACTTGCAATGTGTATGTGGCCCTGGCACACTTTTTACTGTAAGTCAAATTTCACAAATTCCAAAGCTTTCTGAACCTTTACCTTTTTTATGTTTGTTAATCAAATAGAAAGGGCTGTTGTGGAGTTCATGTCCATTGTTACAATGAGAAAATTAATCTCACTCTGTTCTTACACATTTCTATGTGTAACTACTATGGAGGAGAATAACATCAAAAGTCATTGTGAATTGTATGATTCTGAAAGGGAAATTTGGAAAAAAAATCCTTTCATCTCACATTCAAGGAGAGCAATAATGCACATTCTTAATCAAACTTCAATAGAGATTTACTTTGCAGTATATTCTATACACACATTCACACCATGTTTCTTAAAAATAAACAAGGGAAAAGTAAAAAATGTGACTGCCAAAGGAAGGTTATTTATGATCAAAATGTACCAGAGAAATTAGTCAAGGGCAATTCATGCATGTGAAAATATGATTTCTAACACTGCCAAGGTCGATAAGACCTTAGGGAGTAAAAGCTGACCACATAAATCAAAGATGCCTAGAGGCAGTTTTGAAGATGAGTGGCGAGGCTTTAATAGTTTTAAAAAGCCTGTTAATAGTCCAAAGGAATCAGCAATGATACAAGAGGAGCAAATAACTTGTTTAGGAAAGGAACAAACCATTCTTGATGTCCTTCTGTGCACTGGGTTGCCCAAGCCCAGAATCATACGATTCTCCCCTGCATTTCAGAAATAAGAAACTGATTATTTCTCAAAACTGAAAAAGATACAAAGATGCATGAATCTAAATTAATTCAAACTGCTGAATTAGTTTACCTGCAAAAATATTTAAGAAAAAGACAACTTCAGGGACCAAAGTACTCTATAGGAACATTTCCTGCTTTGCCAAGATGTCTAAAGAGAAATGTATTTTATCTGAAAACGCATACTGGATAGCAAGCTATATTTTTGTTTTAGTTTGCTGCTTTCTTGTGGTTTTGTTTTTTTTTTTTTTAATTTCCCCATGGTAAGGTGAACAAAAAGCAAATAACTTTTCTCCCCTTCTAAAACAGAAAATTGAGAATTTTTCATTTTAAGCCACTAAACTAAAGAGGACTTCTGCCTATCTGGCTCCAGACTCCTTTGGTTGCCACTGTAATATCTAAACATCTCCTGTTTCAGGTTGCCTTTCCAAAACATTGTGTAAGTTAGAGCACACTCATTTCCCACACAGCTCAGATATCTGGGATACATATCTAGTGGGATATAAGAAGATATCTGAAATCAAGAAGAAGTTTAAAGCAATATTTTAAAGGAACTCATTTTGCACTATTAAAAATAGCTTGAATTACTAACAGGATGAGTTTGTGTCTGAGCCAGACCCTTCGAAACCTTAAACAAAGATGAATTCAGAATAGAGCTGGCAATTAGAACTCACTGTGTATTTATTCATTTATATTAATAATTAATAGTAGCTTTTTGAATGTTCCTGTATTTGTACCATTATCTCATATTTAGGTTTTTTTTTTCCTACGCAAATGTGCACCGATTCCGATTCAGACAAGACAATGAATTGAACTTAATAAAGAGGAGGTTTTCAGAGTCCTCTCACTCTGGAGAGGATAAGAGTTTGAATAAACTGCATGGAAAATACAGATAGGAAATAGAGTAAGACCCCATTACACTTATTAGAGTCACTGGTTATCCTGGTAAATACCTCAAGAAAGTGTGGAAAGCCCACAGTCACAGCTGTCCAAGAATTCTTCAGGTTCTTGAGACTAGACCTGTACACTGCTGTTTTCTTATAAAATTTCTACCTTCCTCTTCTCTTCACTGCAGAGAAGGAAAAGAAGCTAAAACATGAGTCCTCCTCCTTGAGATGAGTTGGTAAAGATCAAACAGTATTTGCATGAAGTTTCCAGTGAAATTTTGCCAGAGGACAAAGGACTGTATGGGCCAAGAAAAACCAGAAGCTCTACAAGTGTAGGAGGACTGTGTTTGTTGGCTGAGTTTGAGAATAAATTGAAGTCAAACTAAAGAGCCAACAGCAGCTGTTTCTCAATTTTTATTTTTTTTTTTAAATCCCAGCACAGCATGCAAATAATTTGTTATGGACTTGAACTGGAGAAGCCAAGTATATAGTATTGTGAAACTAAAGTCTAAAAATATAGTATTTCAGGTTAGGAAACCTGTAGCTGATAAACCCAAAATACTATTTGAATTCAATTTTCTGGCTTGGTCATAAACACTCTTGCTTCCTGATGTATTTACCTAAAATAGGCAGATATTGCCTCACATGCACCTTCTTTGGCTGCTTCCAGTGCCTATGAGCATGTGCACAGTGTTTTAGATCACCATGAGACTTTAGTGCCAGTAAAATAATTTTCTGGATGTTTTTTGTTTTGTTTTGTTTAATAGAGTACAATGAACATTTCTGTTAGTGGTGCATCTGGAGGTTGCTGGAAGACTTTGACTCATATTCCCAACTTATTTCCATAAAACTGATCAGCTGCTTGATGACAAAAATGCCACTGCTCCCTCCATGCACCCACCATTTTGAGAGATAGAGTGAAATAAAAAGAATATATAACATTAAGAGGAAGAGCACCACACTTTCTTGAACCACCCTGTAGCTCTGGGAGTTGACTGTTCTTTCTCTTAAACTCTTTCCTGATCGCTCATATCCACAGTTTTGACAGGCTTTCCACAGGGCATGCAAGGAACACATTGCTCTCCCTGCATCCACTGGAAGCCCATATGTGGCATGTTCTAGGAGAGATTTTTTTAATCCGGCATAAATTCCTTAGCATGGTAATACTGCCCCACCTTCCAAACAGCTGGGAAAATTCACATTATCTTCAATGAGAGTTAAACAAAGTGCAGATTTGATTGCCCAAAGAAATGGGCAGAATATAGAAATATTTATTCTTATGGTAGCTGATCTGAAGTATTTCAGAGTCACTTTAGACCGAGTTCAGGATTTACTCAAGGAGAAAGAACACGAAAAAGTGTAATAGCCTATAATTTATATTGCTGAGAATCTGCCCCTAAATATTAAAACAACAGTCTTGACACTTCCTTTCCCCTTCCCCTTCAAATTTCAGACTTTAAAGACACTTTGCTGTTCAACAGCACAGAGTAAGACAAACTCTACCTGCTGTTTCTGGGTGATAGCACAGCTATCATCTGCACCAAAATGACTACACAATTGTGTGGGTTTTCTAAAAGACAGAGTGAAGAATAACAACCTAACTATAAGCACAAAGGCAATTTCAGCTAAGTAAAATACAATTACACCAGCTAGAATTTCTTTTGGACATGATTAGTAGCAAACGTTCCTTGTCCTATGAAAACGTGCCAGGAAATTTTAATTGACTGCAAGCATCCAAGGCTGCCATTAAACACATCATCTGAAAGATTAATGTTTTTGGCCCACACTTAACTACCATGTAACCTGCTTTACGGTTTACAAGATGGAATGACTTTGTTTTACATGACAGTTATTGGGCCTAATTCTGCCCATGGTTATGCCGGTGAAAATTTTGGAGCAAGTCCATTAAAAGTCAGTGGCGCTATAAAATAAGAGTAAAATTAGACTCAGGCCCACCATGCAATTTAATAATAACTATTATTACACATTAGGCTAGATTCTGCTTTTCTAATTGTTAGCAAGTGACCAAGCACTAGATATCACATTCCTCTAAGATAAAAGGTGCCTTGGCCCTACCATTCACACCCAGGCTCCCATTCCTTCCTCCACACGACACAAAGAGATGAGATCACTGCAGAGAACACTCCCTGGCCCTTTGGAAGGACCCCACTGTGAAAATGCAGAAGGAAAGTGAGGAATTCAGAAAGGGATTTTTTAAAATTATAATAACATTTGCTTGCAGATCAGTTCAGAATTACAGATTCTCTTTTTTAACACTGAAAGTTTGAGTCACTGTTGTTCTAAAACCAGTAATCATAATAAATACTCAATTAGGAGTCTTTTGAACAAAACTAGACACACTTTGCTGTAGAAATTGAGACCAGCATTATATCACTGCACAAGCCATTGCACCTAGCACAGCTCTGGGCCAGAGCCAGTGGGAGAAGACAGGAAGTAGAAAGGGAATAAGATGCTGTATCAAGATAGACACACAGGGATTTTTTTCCCCTGCTTAAGAAATGAACTAAATCAATATTACTTTCTTGGGAAAATCACATTCTGAACAAACACAAGTGACTCTTGTCCTCTCCCTTCTGTTTCTGATGTTCCATTACCACACCCTGCTCATTGCTTGAGTTTTTAAATTGTAAACTGTTGCTAACCAGCATCTTTACAAGTACCACATGTAAAGCAGTGCTTCCTTCTCAAGTCCACTGTCAACCAGTTGACTTGAAAAAGTATGTTTCTATCTATTACAGCACATGTACAGGTTGATAGCTTTCAAATGATTCCATTTATGTTAGAACTGGTAAAGTGATATTCTATTATTTCATTGAAAATAAAATGTATTGGGACATTTCGTGCTGTTTCCCATCTCCCTTCTGTTTTAATATTACTTTAACCATGATTTGTGCTAACAACTAAAAGTTATCCAAAATAATTGATGTACATTACATCCGTTGCATTAAAGATTATCTGTGTTTATAAAACAAGATTGTTTTATGAATAAAATACACTGAGAAAACAGAGCTGTCTCAACAGCAATTGTGTCAGGTAAAAATACAGTGATATAGCTTGAATTTCTACACTTCACTGCATCTCTTGAGGGTGTGAAATGTTTAATAGATGGTAGCATGCATTATTCTTCAAATCTTCTTTTATACACCTATTTCAAATATTTGATTATTGCCTGGCTAATAATAGGTGCTTCATCAGCTGAAGAACAGACCAGAGATAGAGTGTGTAAATTCTGGCATGCAATTGTTCCCTGACTGCCACTGAAGGCTGTGTGACAACCTTCCCCTGCTGTCTGCAGCCACTGCTTCACAGAAAAGCAATGAAAGCCCTGGGAAACCGGGGAAAACTCACCCAAAGATCAATCCCACCCCATTAATTAAGTGCATAGAATGCTCCAGAGGACTGAAAAGCCCACCTGGGGCCAGTGAAAACATCAGAGCAGTCACTGATTTATTGGCATCAGGAGCTGGGTGCGAAGAGGCTGTGAACCCTCCAGTCCCACGGTGCTGCCTGGCACTGCTCAGTCCCTCTTGAGCTCCTCCACCTTGGCCACCCAGGAACCTCATGAATCCTGTGCATCCTACACTGAAGATGTACAGACTGCATCTGAATTAAATCTGGAAGAGCTCAAGGAGACTGGTGGCCAAAACCCATTTCTGAGGCTGTGTAATGGAGTCCTGAGAGCAGGGCTCTCAGTAGAGAGTGAGCGGCTTCTGAGCCAACCACAAACAGATGAGCATGTTGTAGAAAAAAAGGGACTGAAAAAAACCCCAAAAGCTGCCCAGGAAAGAGCAAGATATGAAGGACCTGAAGCAGAAAGTTATTCTTGGAGTCTGATGATTTTACCTTTCTGCATGTTGGACAACAGTCTTTAAGGGAAAGATAAATGGATTATGTGGCTTTTGAATTGCAAAATAAATGGCTCACCCCTGAGGTTCCAAAACTTTCAATGAAGTGCTTGGAGATGGACGTGACACAAACAGGAAGCATTTCAACTACTCTTCTTCCTCTCCAGTGTCAACAAGTCCCTCAGAGTGAGTCTGGAAGCACTTCTAGCACCACTGGTCTCAGCAACACTGCTCTGGTGACAAAGACTGCACAGGTTATTGGGGACAGAAGAAAATGTGTGTTTACTTTTCTCAGTGCCAGCCCAAGGCTCAAACCACCCTGCCCTCGTGCTGGCTACCCCCACTCAGCACCCACAAATTACTGAGGGCCATTCTGCAGCCAGCCAATTGTGTTATCCAACCCTTTAACACTTGGAGAAGCCTTTTCATCCAGTAACAACATAACAGGGAAGGTGCCAACAGATCCAAATGGGCTCTGGAATGATTTATTCATCCTAGGCTTCTAAGCCCCTTTTCCTCAGCATTAATACTAAGATTAATGTGTCCCATCAGTGCTCTGCCAACAGGAACTTTAATAAAAGCAAGAACAACTTGTTGGCCCGGCTTTCTTTCTGCTTAAGGTTAGGACATAATAAAAACAGCAGCCTACAAAGGCTTTCCCTTTAATTTCTTATTATTTTACAAAATGAAAATACTTTAATTCAGTTTAAATAAAACACACAGATTACAGGAATATAGGTACACTGCCTAATGCCAATCATTAGTCATTTTTAAAAGGATAGGTGTAATATATCTGCATATTTTAAAAGGTGCATGTGCATCCTAAAACTTTCTAATAACTTAGCGTAGACAGGTGTACTTGAACCAAACCACACAATATACAATTCTTATGAAAGATGCTGGATGCATAAGGACAATAACTGAAATCCACAGACTGCATGACAGATGTGATGTATCTACAAACTAACATTAAAGAATTTGTTAGACATGAAGGAATAATTGATTATATAAGCATCATCAAAACTATGCCTATTTTAGATTTGTTTATCCCCCCCCTGTTGCCAGGGTCCATGCAGGTGTACCATGACAATGGTCTCAGCCATCTCCAACTGCCTGCAAATCACAACAAGCTGGGCTAGATTTAGCCCGGGATGACTTCGTGCTTAACACCTTGAATCTCCAATTTCAAGATTCAAGCCCAAGGTATGTCCAAAATAGCTTGAATAATAACTAATAAATGCAATTTGAAGATATAACAAATTTAAAAAACAACCCAAACCTCTGTTCTAGGAGTAGCTGAGACAGTTTAGTGACATTTTAACAAACTGCAATGAAACAAAATCACCTAAATGGACTGTGACTGAGGCTGCAGACTGGGTATTGCATATCTGAATGCATAAAGTGTATCCTTTTGGCAACTGCAAAGCTGCCTGAACCATTTAACAGCAAGCTTTCAAATTAAGTTCCAATCACATTGCTACACTACAAAATTTATCCATTTCTACCTGAGAGGTGTTTTAAGTTGTTTTTCTTGTGATCACCAATCTTCCTGCCGTCTTTGGTGGAAAAATACAAATGGCTGCTCACATCCTTCTCTTTTCTCCCTTTCCATCCCCAGTTGTACCAGTTGTTCACCTGGCTCAGGCACAGAAGCTGCAGAATTTCTGGGTGGTGGTGATGGGTGAGTGGAGCAGAAACTTCATTTCCCCCTAAAAGGCAGAGGTCGCTCAACTGAAAGAACAGAAAGGCCTTTCATTCCTATAAAGAAAAGCAGAGGAAAAAGCTCTTCACAGTGAAGATGAAAAATATTTTATTTGAATCCTGGGAAGAACTTTTTCTTCTTACACTGGAGAATGGTCTATTCACAGCACAATTTGAATAGCCTGTGCCTTTTCAAATGTCCACATCTGGCAAAAAGGATACATTTTTACATTTATTTTTCTTTTTAGAAGTTATTTTATGATCCCAATATGTGCACCAGACAAAGACTTTTCATGATATCCCATTCAAATGAGGAATTCAAAATTTTTTAATCATCTCAGGCACTTAGATTTTGAACTTCATCTATTTGGCCATTATCACAACAATAATGTAACATTGCCTCAAATTTTTAGTGATTACTTATGTACTCTTACAAAAAGGAAGTTTCTTGCAAGAAAAAACAATGGGAATGTAAATTACATCTAAAAGTCTTCTCACTTTTTTCATTTTATGAAATGTCTTACAATCATTTTCAAAATTTTCAGATATTTTCTAGAAATACAAGGATTGTAATCCTTGAATTGCCAATGATTTGTTGCTGCAAAAGGCAAATACTTGCAAAACGAATTACACAACGTTTGCTGGTAATGCAAGTGAAATGTTCTATGTCTAGAGTTTTACCAGAAACACTACATAAATCAGTCATCAATGTAAAAATTGAGACCTGTAAAATGTAAAATTGACATTTAGCACAGAGAAGTTTCAAAGAGGTGTAATTATATAATTTCTTTAATCAAGGGACACAAGCAATATTATGGGACATATCTCACCTAACCACAGGGGTACAGATTTGATTTGGAATCCCTACATTTAAAGCCAGAGTTCTCAGTTTATGCAGTGCTTAGTGAATACCAGAAAAATGGAAATTCAGAATGTCACAGTCAGAACAAAAATTTCCTGCATACAAATTGTCAAGTTTTTCATTATAAGCTTTACATTTTGTGAAGGCTGTGACTATTAAGCTAAATTTTAACTAATTTACCTATTTTTACTAATTAATAAATAGTGACCCTGATTTTAACCTGAGAATAATAATTTTTTTTTAAATTAAGAGAGATGATTTTTTTCTCTTATAAAAAGTTGAAAAGAGAGGTAGACCTATTGAGCCCCAGTAAAATGTTTTAATCCAGCTTCTGCAGTGAGCTTGGAAAGAACACAGATAAATGGCTTAAAGAATCAACCTACCTCTAAATTTGATTTTACCAGCTGAAACTACAACCAACAGTTTCTTGTTAAATCCTGTGCTCATCTGTACTTGAAATAGTGGTAGACCAAAAGTCTGGCATTTTCTAATGAAAGGTTAATGGCCTGCCTCCCCCCTTCCTGCACTGAACTGTTTTCTGTTACAAGTTATTAGGTTTTGTTGGAAGGAAAAAAAATGCCATCCACAAGTCCTATTTTATTTCCACACCATCTTCACATCTTCAATCTACCACGGCTGTTCTTTTACTCATTTGCATTTCCTGTCTTTTGCTGCCTTTGAATAACAACTGAAGACAATTTGTCCCAGTTGGACAGCCCAGATTTTGAGAAAGTCTGATTATGGATCTGAATATGCTGAAACAAATCACCACTGTAAAGACTCTGAGGCATGCAGCAATCTAGGCTGGGATTCCTTACAGTGTGAGCCCCCTTGAGCTTGAGAGTTGGGAGCAGAATGAGGTTGGCACCAATAGGATTATTTCATTTTTGGAGAGGAGACCATGCAGACCTCTACTCAGAGTAAGGGGGAGCCCTACAATTATTTTTTTCTGAACTAGTTAAACCATTTCTAATTAATTATGATGGTTTCAGCTAAAACTTTCCAGATGAACAGTTCAAGCTGAACTCAACACTGAACAATCATTGTGTTACTGAAGTGCTCTGGTGTATTCCAAGTCCTAACTTTTTGATTCAATGAAAATACCAAAAAATGAGCAGCATATGTTATCTCAATCCAGGAGATTTATAAAACTCAGATATCTTGTGATTGTGTTGCTTCTTTAGCAGGATAAAAATTCCTTTTCACCCCCTTCAATTTTTGCAAAATTCTCCCCTTGCTGCATCTTAAAAATGTCAGATATACTTTACTGTTTCCAAATAAACACATCATTTTTGGCAGAATTAGTAGACAAGAAAGGTAGGGGCATTGTTGTTACAGGAGTTCATATACAAAGCAAATTTTAATGTTTTAAAATTTAAGACTTTCCTAAAGTTTTAAAATACATCCTCCCTGCCTCCATCTGTAGTATTGTCAAAAGCATTATATAGTGTCCCTTTGGAAAAGTAAATCTGATTAATTAGCATCATTCTCCACTGTAGAATTCAACAGCTATATCAACAGCCATAGATTTTTCTTAACACATATTCTATTATTGTTTTCAGTATTGTTAAAATCTAAAATTATTGAATTGTTGAACCATCGTGTTCTGTGCACTGTTTGCAAAGTTCATCAAGTGAACAGAATTTTTCTTACAGTGTTCTAAAATGAAACACGCTTTTCCTTCAGAATTGCTCTAATGCTGTATACAAAAGCAGGATTGATTTTAAGCAGAAGTTCTGCACATAAAAGAAAAGACAGAAGAAAAAGCTCAAAACAACTGAGATTGTGAAAATGCCAGCAAACAGATTCTGCTGCAGTACAGTAGTTCAATAGGAAGCTTGTATCATTTGTGATATCAATGGCATTAAAAAAAAGCTGCTTTCAGAGCTGTCTAGCAAGTCTATGGCAATTTCAGCTGCAGTTCTTCAGCAGAAAACCATCACTGCCTGGTAACAGCACCTGGATATTGACTCTGTCACAGAGCTTTAGCTTTTGTGAAAGAAGGAAAACAGCTGGAGGCCACTGCCCCACATCTCACAGAAATTACTGCCTTGAAGGCGTTGCTCTTCCATATCTTTCCTGCTTTCAGTCCACAGACAGATAAAGAAGGACTACAGCTCTTAAGCAGCAGCAAGGAAACCTCTCCAGAAGGGATTCACATCAGCAGCTCCTCCTGGTGCCAGCTACCAGCCTGAGAGGAATAGCTTGTCCTGCACCAGCTCAGTGCTGGAATTGCACAGGCTGCAGTTTTTAGCCCTGGAAATCTAACACCTTTCTTTAATATTCACTTCATAAAAACAATTTCAGAAGTCCCGTGGCACTCTGCGCAATTTCAGCTAACACATAGTTCCATTAAAAAGCAAGAGAGCAAAAGTGTATGTTTGCTTCCATATTAATACCCACAGAAATTCTTGCAAAAGAATAAATCAGAAAAAAATAAAGAAGCAAACCCTCCCAATGTTTATTTGTTTGTAACAAAAAAGCAGGATTTCAACATTCACCAGAGCAACCATAAATAACATGGCCATCTTTAATTTGGCCTCCAATATCTGACCAACCTTGATTTATCCACAGACAAAACCAAGCATCTCTAATTTGCTAACCAATCACTGCAATTCTTTTCTTGCCAACCAATAATTCTGCCATCTCTAATTTACCAATAAATAATTCTGCGCTCTCAAATTTACTAACCGATAATGTGACCAATTTGCTGACCAATGATTGTGTCAACTGGTAATAGTGCCCCTAGCAAACAGTAATTTGCCAAGCAATATTTGGACCTTTTCCCCCCAGCAATAAAGAACTGTAGTGGTCTTTGATTCAGTATCTACTGCATTGCTCTGAAACTGCTTAATGTCGATAGTGAGGTTTTTTACCAAGCATTTGCTTTCCGAGGGGATATATGTTTACATTGACTACTTAAAAATTGCATGGATATCTCTTAAATGTCCATGAACCAGAATATTGTTTTCTCTTTGAGGAATATTAACATTTGAGGGAAGCCTGTTTTTCTGTTTGCAGCACTCCTGGGCATATTGCTAAGTCCCCTGTAAGTCCTGTTGTCATCACGCTGGGATTTGGCGACAGCTCCGCGGTGCTTGGACAGCAAGCACTGGTACAGCAGTGACACTGCTGGCCAGCTCGGTCACCCTGCCGACCTTACCACCCAAGCTGATCCTGGCTGGGCAGACATTTGAGCAGAAAGAGTTCATATATAAAGACTTGTGATTGATTTGTCTTTTCTAATTTCTATGTCCTTTTGACTTGCGTGAAAAAAACAGGTCTTGAATTATTGGTTCCTTTAAACAATAAACAGTGTTTTGAAGTCATGTAGTAACTTCTGCAATCAATTTTACCTCCAAGAAATGTTACCAGTTCTGTGTAATTTTACTAGTTCATATTAAAGTCATTAGCTAACACAACATTAGCTCAGTGAGCAGCCACTCTAACACCATTTTACAAGGCAAGTCTACAGAGAACAAGGGCATAAAAGGAGGGAACATCAGTGCTGAAATTAGTAAAAAATTTCTGAACTCCAAGACACCAGCTCAGAAGACTACAGAAAATAAAATATTGCAAAACCATATGACGGAATACAAAGATAGACATGGAATTTAGGCTCAGCTCTATGCAAATACAGTAACTGCACCAGCTCACTATATATTATTCCTTATAACCAACCTTATATATAGTTTACAGATTAATTTATTGCATATTCCAGGAAAAGATTCAGAAAAATATTTATTTGAAAACAGAGCAGAATTTTGAGATTTCTAGTTTTTACAAGAAAAAAAAAGACAATTGCAGTAGACTGGAAGCACATTCTAAAACTGCATAGCAAGTCCCCTTCTTTATCCTTTTCTTTCCCTTCTTGTGGAATAAGCACAGCCCAAGCAGCACCACTGCCTCTCACTCTTTTCTCCCTGAAGTATCCTGGGTTTCTTGAAAGCAGAGGCAGAAATGCCATTCTGGGTGGCTATTCCTTTAGAGGAGGTTGTGAATAGGGAGAGTTAGCCAAGAAGGAAAGGGAGTTGGCCAAGAAGGCAGGAATTCCCAGACACCCAGAGGTTTGGTATGTTTAACGTTCTCAGTGTTGGAGGAACAAGCATAATACAACCAAAGTTGTACTAAAGCTTACTTCTGAACCTAGTTATATGACAAAAATAAAATATAAACAGTCACTATAAGGATAGATAACAGGTCTGATGATAGCTTCAGTCATGCTTGTGTTGAAGATTTCAAGTAGCCATAACATTAGAGAGTTTTCCACAAAAATATTTGGTTTACAAGCTTGTACTTGTTCAGTTTTCAGCAACAAGCATTTCATTAGCCAGTACTGGAAAGACTGACTCGAATACAAAAAGCTGCACTGTTTAGCTGGAGAGCCTCAAAAGTAGGTGTGATGAGGCAAAGGCACCAAGAATGTGTTTGTGTGCATCTCATCCTCATTTCAAGCAGAGGAGGGTGGGAAAATGTTATGAGCAGGAGATGGAACTCGCTGAGGCACAATGAATGTGAGAGCAGAGGGACAAGATGTAAGTCAAGAAGGAAGGTGGCAGAAAGCAGGAATATGCCCACACCTTGAAGGATCAAACAAGTCTCTAGATATGTATAGCTGCCTGTTTTCCACTTCATGTGAAAGTGGGCATGAGAGGAGAAAAATGTACCTATTCAGGAGCTCCTCAGTTTGTTTTACAGTATGCACAGGAGTACATCCACTAGGTGATGGGGAGAGTACAAAGAGAAGCATCAAAGGATAAAACACATTAAAAAATATATGGTATAACTATAATTCTTTACTCTGGGAGGGAGCACGAGGATTGATGCAGGTGGGAAGATGGTTTTGTCTTGTCTGGTTAAATTTTCTACATTAGAGTACTATTGATTTTCCTAAGTGTATAGGATACTGTATATACCCCATTCTGCTACCCTTACACAGGTTAATTCTTTTATCCATTTCAAATGCGGTCAATCAATAACAGTGATCAGGTAGGTTGTGAAATTGCCTGGAAAACACATCCACAAAGTAAACCCAATACATTGGCCTGTCTATGTGACTTAAAGCTTAGCACAGCATTGAAAATCACTAATGGAACACTGTGCAGTTTGTTCATGCTACGAGCAGTCAGGAATCATGCATAATGTAATAGTGCATCTGCTAACAGCAGCTCACACAAGCTAATTTAATCTTGTTTTACACTAGACACAAGGAATTAATCTTTAAAGCTGCTCCCGTGATTCTCTTTGGCCCTTAAAATATCGAGGGTCTTTCCACCTCCTCATTTACAATACTGTAAAGGGATGCATTTCAGTTATCATCAAGTATTTACACTTCATCTACATTAGCTGGAAAGTGGATGCAACTCTATAATTTATCAGTCTTAAAAAGCGCATTGCTGGCCCAGTCCGGAAGCTGTGTTTTGTGTTGTCACATCTGAAACCAGTATTCAGTCTCAGACTCTACTGTGGAAGTTAGATCTCCTAAATAGTTAATATTTGAAAATAAATAAATTACTTTTTTAAAAAAATTTATTTCTTGATTTTCATACAATCACAGATTCTGCTGAGTTGGAAGGGACCCACAAGGACCTTCAACCCCTGGCCTTGCAGAGAACTGTTCCCAAGAGTAACAGCATGTGCCTGATACCCCCAGGACATTCTTGGCCCTCCTGGCTGCCAGGGCACACCTTGGCTGCATTAATTACACAGACTGTCACCACAGCTTACTTTTAATATTATTATTGTCTTAAGTACTCATGTTACTATAGTGCTATTGTGCTGGCTACTGTGCAAAAAGTGAAAAAGACAGTCTTCACCCACAATAACTTATCAGCCCAGTATAAAAAAAGATACAGACAGATTGGAGAGTATTCAAAGAAAAAAACCAAAACCAATATTGATGAGAAACACAAGAAATAAAATACTCATATATAATAAACTTTACTTTGGCAAGATTTCAGGGCTGGAAGCTCGATAATCAATTTTTGGACTTCTGCAAATGTTCATGGCGAGCTCCTTGTAAGCATAAGGAAGGCTGACAGGAGAGAAATGCTCACAGGAAGAGGTAACAAGTGGGAGGTGGGAACTGGGCACTCATTACTCATCAAGATTAGTGAGGCATATGATATCTTGATATTGAGAGCAGGATGATAGATAACAGGAAAGGAAAGAGTGAACATGAAAACAAGTATTTTACTACAAGTGTGATGGAGCTAATGGAAGAAAAACAAGGGAGGAGGGAAAGAAATAGTCTGGGTAAACAGACTTTATAAAAGGTTTCTGATTGTGCAAAAGTGAAACAATATTCTATTTCAAGCAATAAATTAAAGGAGGATGATGAGAATCTGAAAAATTTATGATGCAGATGGGACAGGACAGACCCAGAAATGGTTTTCCTAAATAATCACCAGGACCAAGACATAGCCTAGACATCAAATACTGGGCTACTGGATGGTGACAGCACCAGGATGTTGGACTACAGTCAACAGCAGACACACTGAAAAGTTTAGTTCCTGTAAAGAGTTTTCAGCAAAAGTTTAAAACTACTCTGTGATACACTGAAGATCCATAAAGAAACATTAGATGGTGACAGGCCAGCATATTATACTTCAGAGAGGGCAGAAATAAATGTAGGAGAGATAATTATTTGGGTTGTATTCATGGACTATTTCTTAGAGATAGCATAAATAAAGAAGAGCAAAGTGTAAGCAAGGGACACATGCATGGAGATGAAGAGCTAGTGCAACCTCTCTGCTTATTGCAAGGGGCTGGACGAGGGGAACTTAAAAAGCCCCTTCCAACCCCAGCTATTCTGATTCTGTAAGGACTCATTGGAATCAAATGGTGAAGCCTGAAATTTATTTACAGAACATCATCAACAGATATAGAGCAGAGACAGAAAAGGAAAGCAATAAGTAGAATTTCTAGGAAATAGTCCAGAACAATTTTGTGACAAAGATAAATTGTGTCTGTATGAAGAAAGGTTACACCAATATAGAGTTATATTGGAAAGATATGGTCCAAATAACGACAAATATCAGAGTCCAGAGGGCCACCAAGTTCATCAGAGGGATGGAGCACTTTTCCTATGAGGAAAGGCTGAGAGAATTAGGATTTTTCTATCTAGAATAGAGAAGACTTTGGGGTGACCTAATTGCAGTCTTCCAGAACCTGAAATGAACTTACAGAAAAGATGGGGCAAAACTATTTACAAGAGCATCTAGTGACAGGACAAGGAGGAATGGGTTCAAACTGAAAGAGAGTAGATTTTGGTTAGATATTGGGAAAAAATTCTTTACCGTGAGGGTGCTGCAGCCCTGGTCCAAGTTTCCCAGAGAAGCTGGGGCTGCCCCGTCCCTGGAAGTGTTTGGGGCTTGGAGCAACCTGGGGCCCATGGCAGGGTGTTGGAACCACGTGAGCTTCAAGGTTCCTTCCAACCCAAAGCAATCTATGAGTCTATGATATGATGAGTGTAAAAAGGACACCAGACAGGGATGAAGTTGGAGGAAATTGATTGAAATGAAGAAACAAAACAACTCTTGAGCAGTGTGTGCAAGGAGGAAGAAAATCTTTCAGGAACGAGAGAGAAAGTAAGCAGGAAAAGCAAAGAGGTAGTTCCAGTGTTTCTTGTAGAAACATGAACTCCAGCTGGATTTTGAGTAGTAATAACATAAAGGTGACCTGTGCTGTTGGCATAGGCTCCAAAAAAATCAGAACTAAAAAGAAATACATAATGAAAGTCATGTGCTTGCATTTCTGGTAAAATTTGACATTGATCTATAGGTAACAAGCAGCAAACATGATGAGCTTGCTTGTTCACTCAGGTCTAGAATGGAGAACAACACTGTGCTTCTGTGGCTTGTTAGACTGGTGGGGATAGTGGAGTTAGGCCAATGCCAATCTTCCACAGTTTTCAATTTCAGATTCAGGCCAGCCTTCCAAACTCACTTGGAATGCTCAGGTTTTATTCTGCCTCCTAAGAAATACAAATATTCCCCAGATCTTCTGGAAAACTATAAATTGAAGTCCTTTGAAGCCAGTTTAGGACCACTTCAGAGATTGGTGAAGTGTTGCAGTTGGAGCAATCACTAAGGACTGTTCATAAAATACCTCTCTCTGCTTAAGCTTTAAATTTAAACAAGCCTCATGAGATTCTAACATAAGTATCTCCTGCTCTGATTTATAGTAAATGTTTAAGGGACAAATAAGAAAAACCAGAGAATCTGATAAGGAAAATCCTTAAGCAGATACAACTAATAATCATAGAAAGAGCACATTCAGTCTACTTCTTGTTAGCATGCATTGAGAGTATTTCTTCAGTTTCTGAATATTTGGAAATGGCTCTGACCTTAAAATATACAATCCAATGATAGTCAAGTAGTCAGTAGTAGTGGAAAAAGAATAACAATAATAAAATTATACAATTTATGCTTGTCAACTTGATTCACAATAAGCACAGAAGATCTTTAAAAGGGACTTAAATGTCAACAGGGTGTTATGAATGAAAGAACAGAATAAACATACATTATGTTACAGAGTATGTGAAAAACTGCATGGAAAATAGAAATCAGGTTTGATTTAGGATTATGAACCCATAAATTCACTTGTACTTCTTATATGCTAAGCCTGTCTCATACAGTACTTATTATTATTTCTAAGGGGAAAAAAAGACCCTAACATCCTGTTTAGTCATTAAAATTTACTGGTTCCTTGTGTTTCCAGAAAATACTTTGTTGACTTCATTCTCATTTATAATTAATTTTAAATTCCTTTCTGTTTGTTTTAAATATAACTTAGTAAATAATTTGAGCACTATAACCTCTCATGGACAGATAAATTATAATAAACACATGGAAAAAATGCCTTTTCTCTCATTAACATATTTAATGTAATTTGACACAATATAGTCAGATATAAACAAACATTTGAAAATAACATTTAGCAGAATTTCCTTTAAAATTAAACTTGAGACTAGGAATGAGGTCTGAGCTGCAAAGCTTCTTCTTTTATGGCCATAAAAGGAAAGTTTAAGTAAACAATACATTGTTTTTATTAAAAAAAAAAAAGGATAAAAATAAGAAAGAAAAATCATCCTATGCCAAGCCCAGTCAAAATGCATTATTAGGGTGTCCAGGAAATTATAGCTTGTGTCCATTAGTCCTTTCAGGGTTAATATTGATGCAGATATTATTTCTATCCACGGTACCATTTATTTGAAATATTATGACTGGGAGTAGCTGCAGCAGTGAATCAAATCAATTGATAGAGCAGTTAGCCCCGCAGTCAAGGCTGCCTTTACACCGTGCAGTGAGCATGAAATATTATGGAGATTGTTCTTTAAAGTGATCACTTTATCATCATTTGTCTGCAGCCCAGGCTATTCCTTCCTGCCTGGCTTCCCTGTTGGGTTGGAGCTGTCATAACTCAATCAGCCGTATAATGCTGCTCATAGCACCTCAGAGCAGGTATTGAACCTGTCAAGGGCCACTGAGGGAATTATACTTATCCATTTTGACAGCTAGCAACACCACTCTGATATTTATGTCAGTTTATATATGTATGATATGTATTTCTTAAATGTAATTAGAAGCCTGTTTGTGTGTGATATATCTGGATTGCCCAGAGCTGCCCATGATTAAGACATTGATTTCTAACCTTGTGCATTACTGGGGAAGGGAATATGACAAGCTCCATCACTCAGGGGGTGCAGATAACCTCTTCTGTCTATATACATCATATGAAATTGTCACTATTGTTTATCTGTTCCACAAAGTTGACTACAAAGCAACTGTTATTTCAGTTTGCTAAATAAACTAAAAGACTGCAAACCAAACACCATCCCTGTGCCTCCAGAGCACTCGTGTTTTGCAGTTGAGTTACTCTGAAGGCAGAGCACACTCTGAAAGCTGAGTGAAGATCCCCATCATGTTTGCCATGTCACTTGTTCTCACAGGCAGCCAAAGCATAGTACTTGGATTTCAAGTGACATTTTTGTATATATCCTGCATGCCAGGCAAGAGAAAACACCCTGTATTTCCATTAAAAAGGGAATAATGGCCTATATGGACAAACAAAAACCAAAGCTCCCTCAAAATCAACCACCTCTTCATGCTTATTCATTTGGTTTGTTATGGTTTCAGAATGAGATTGTTACACAGAATAGTTAGTGTATGTATGATCAGCCTCCTCATTTATTCCACTTTAATATCCCACTGGTTTAAGTGGATTATACTTTCTAAGTCATTCTTCCTTTCATTGTATAATCAATGCTGAAGCAATTTTTTTGGTTTATCTTTGTTGGTTTTAAAGTTACAAAAAATGTATTGTACCTTAGACAATTCACTTCCTCTGGTTCACAGCGCATCATCTGTGTTCATGTATCAAAAATTCCTACTTTTATAGTTTAAGAAAAAATAAAATAGTTTTGTTTGAGGATTTTTCAACTCTAAATGGGTTTTACCCCCATTTCCCTCCAAAACATTATCTCCTTCTGGATAAAGTTGGGGTCAAAAGTTTCAAATTGGACAGATTTCAAAAACGCATCTGCATTAGATTATGTTTTGAAAAAGTCTCTCCATAGCTCCAGTTTTACAGTACAGGATTCTAAGGAAATTTCAATGCATTATTTTAGAGGATCAGAACTTTCCATGTCTCCAGTTTTAACAAAAGAGTTGGACACATTAAGCTGTCACCCATCATCAACAGAAATCCTCATGTGAATATGCACTGAAGCTCGCTGAGATCACAGATTAAAGTGTATGATCCTATTCCTCTTTTTTTTTTTTTTTTAATCAATAACAGATGAATAAGGAGCCTGCAAATGCTGATTACAAATAGATGTTATTTATTGAAGCAAAACTACTTTCTGGAAAAACTTCCATTGCAACCTCAACCTTTCATTATCTGCATTTAATTTTGAGATTCAGGTGCTTAAATAAAATAGAATCTCAGTGAAAGACATAAAAGAACATTGAAAGAGTCCAAAGGATCAACCTGCAGCTCTAGACATGTATTTGAGACAGAATCTTAGAAAGTAATCTAGAAAATATCATTTCATTGATCCCCCATGGAAAACCTGGTTCTTTTCTCACAGAAGCCAAAAGACACCAAAAGCTACAGTCTGGCATAGACAAAGCACAAGCTTTCAAGCTAAATACCATTCAGATGTCATTGTTCTGACCTTCCCTTAATAGAATCCAAAGACCCCTGAAATCCAAAGATCTGTGATGAGAGGTGGGTGGTTTAAATCATATGCTTCCAATGTAGCTCATCCAGATTGTTTAATTTATAATGAGAATGGAAACATATAATTTTGTTTTCTGAGTTGCGGTGTGATGTGCTGTAGCTGATAACTTTTGTGTAACTAGGAGAAAGGAAAAGGAAAAAAACCCAAGAGAAAATAATAATTTTCCTCACCTCCATGAAATAAGAGGGTTGTGTAAAATGTATTTAATTTCTGATTTATCACACAGAACCATGATAGAGTAAAATAAAGTGCAACCAGGAAAGCAAATAAAATTAGTATAATCTAACAACAAATCAGTATTTGAATGTAAAGAGCTAAACTAGTTGGAATAAACCTGAAAAGCTTGGTCATAACTTTTGTTGAGCTACATCAGCCATTTTAAGTAAGGATTGTGCCATTAGAAAATAGCCGTATCAGTCAAGGGCATAATCCCACCCGTTATATTTGGCTGCATCAGCTTGAGAGACAAATATTGACACAGCCTATAGTGCTAAATGATACTGACCTCCCTGACCAGATGGGACAGTCCATACAATTACTATCAGCTGCCCCCAAAATATCTCCAGCTAATTAAGATCTATTTTGCCACACATGTCATTATGCCAGCTCCACTTTGTAATGCATTTTTACAATAAGTAGATGATCCAAGACACAGTCAGAATGAAAACCACGAAACTCACTGAGTTCTTTTTTACATGCTCATCAGAAAAATCTTCACATTATTTTTGTTTGAAGAAGGCTTTTCCAAAAAGGACTCAGACTTTTGAGAAAGCAAATGGAGTATTCTGGTTCTCCTGTGTAAAGATAAGGACACGTCAAACTTGGAAGTTATTACTAATCCTTTGGATGCCGAAATTTTTCTTCTTCCTTCCAAAATTTTCCAAGGTAATTGTAAATGCAACCTTTATACAGCTAAAGGACTTAGGATCCTTTTAGTTTTGAACATGGGAACTATTTAACAGTGAACAGAAACAATTCATAGGGAAGAAAGAGGAACCATTATCTAACACATATAACACAAAATTTAATTTTTAACATGTCTAAATCACACCTCATAATTTTTGATTTCTTTCATTTGACCAGCCATGCAATTAGCACTTCCATGGGGAAAATAGGTGCACAGAAATAGGTGCACTCTCAGCTGGAAATGGCCTGAACACTGGGGTTAACTGAAAGCACCACCCCTTCTTTAATAATAGTGATCAAGACTCTCCTTTCTCATCTCCACAAAGGCAGCTCGCTGCCAGCAGCAGAGCTTCCCTTTAACACCACTGGAGCTGGTGCAGAACACAAAGTCTCCAGCAAAGAATCACCCTGGTAAATTCCATGATTTGCATGGAAAATCAGAAAATTTCACAATGTTATGTTATTCAACTGCCATAAATCATTGTGTTGCATCTAATATTTATGATGTGTTTTGTATCTTTAAAACACTGTACAAAGACTATAAATGAAAATATGGTAGGAATTCCTATTTCTGTTCATACGAGGAAAGAGATACAACTGAGTTGATGTCACAGCTAAGAATAAAATTCTGATTCCCTGTCCTGCCAAATAGGCATAATAAAAAGTTTTCTTGGGCCAACCTGTAGACTACTTTCAGACAAAATGAACTTTATTATGGTGACTCAACAGAGACACTCAGTGCCATTTCAAATGCATTTGGGGATCCCACCAGCTCCCCAGTTCCTGCTACAAAACAGCACAGTCTCATGGCCTGCACATGTATGGATTTCTCAGACTACACAGGACATTTCAAGGACTACAGACACCAACAGTTTGGCAACTCAATCAAACTTTCTGTGCCAAGATCTTGTGTCACAGTAGTAAATTCCTGAATGTGCTGAATGAAGCAGTAGCAGTTTTAAGACAGGCCCAAGCCAATACTAATTAGCCAAACACTTTGAATCCTAATTATGTGCACACGCAGATATAAGAAATCTTAGTAAAAATTCAGAAAAATCCAAACTGTACCTTCTGCTTACAACTCACTATCCTGTATGGCTTGCAGCATTCATTCCAAAGAAAAGATAAACTTTCTTACTGCAAAAATCTTATTCAAAATTTCTACATAAATTGTTGCAGTGTGTGTGACACAGCTCCTGCAGCAGCCTCTGGCATAGCAGTGGCAGGGTTACTCTGGCCCTGCACCCTTAACTGTTGCAGGGTTGTGAAGAATAAAACTTTTGGCAAAAGAAGAAATTCTGTGTTCTATTAATCCCATGCAAATTAGTTTTCCGTAATGTCTGGCAACTTTTTTTGGATGCCACAGTCTGTCAATAAAACATGAACACCACAGACATTCCTGTAACGTAAGATCTTGGGTATCCACTAATTAATATGTAAATATAAAGATACACCTATGGAAATATACTTAAGCTGTTACCAATACCACTTATACAATATTAATGTTTTTTAAGGGCATTTATAACTATGTACTACTACTTTCCTTCCCTTTTAGCATACCCCATTCCTACAGCTCTTTAGGAGTCAGTGCCTTACTCTAAGGGCACTCCTTTTTTTTTGCTGTTCCAGTGATACCTTAATTTAGAGAACAAATTGGTGAAATCCTTGTATTGAGATTTTGATAACCTAGCTGGGTGTTTTAAGATCTACCCAACTCAACCTACACTGAAAAAGGAATCACAGTCAGATTTTGAGCCACAGTCAGATTTTGGCATTCCTCAGCTCATAGTTTTGTCACTGATGCACAGAGCAAAGGATGATGACTCAGGTGCTTCTGATTCTACCACTGATCTGAATTGAGGAAGGACAGGGAGAGACAGGAAGGGAGGAGAGAGAATATGGACATCAGGGTAACTGCAGCCATCACTGGCTGGAAAAGCTTAGGGCCAGGCTTACAAGAGCTACTTTCAACAAACAGTCACGATTGTGGCAGCTCCACTGGCACTGTGCATTACAATTAAATTTTTAAAATAAATTCAGCTGCTTATTCTTGAGAGCTGTCAAAACAAGAGCTACTGACATCCTGATCTTTAGCATGAACATGGACCTGCAGTACCTAACCATCAATGACCCTGGAAACAAACACAGTTCTGCTAAATTGCTGCAGCTTATCTCTGCCACCCTCTCCTTTCACGTTCCAGGGGGTGTACTATGTACACTTGTACATAGTAATGTAAAATCATTCTGACATGTTTGAGTTCATTCTTGCCATGCCATTTGTTTTACACAGGACAAACAATAATCAGTCAACAAAATGGAAGAAAACCGAGATATGATTCGTCATGACTGTCTCCAAAATCTCTTCGCACAACCTTCCTGCTCTGCCCTATCCTGATTCTTAAGTACATCTCAAATTCAAGTTGCAGACACTGGTTCTGCACTCAGAAGTGCAGAGTGACTCTCCAAGACTGGTGACAAACCTGGGACTCTCTCTCATGACAGTGTGTGGCTTCCTCAGCTTAGTCAGAACTCCAACCCTACAAAAACAACTGCAGAAAGCAGCTATTTCTGCTCTTACTAAACACATCAGACTTTTAAATGCCAATCTAACATTTCAAAAAGGGTTGCTAGAGGGAGAGAGAGCAAAAGAACAGAATCAGTTTTTTTTTGCTGGGGCTTTGGGATTCACTTCTATAATGGTCTGTCTGCTGATGTCTGAGCTACTCTGCCTCCCACTGTGTCTGATATCAGGAGTGCCAGAGTGGCTGAGAGATCAATGGAGCAGCTGAGGGAGCCAGCTGGCAAGGGAAAGGAGCAAAGGATTGTGAGGGATAAAGAAATAAAAAGGAAAAGAAAAAAAAAGATTTGTTGAATTAAACAGTAATGAGGAAGGGACAGAGGAACTCACTAGCTCTTTTAGAAGGGCCACGTTAAGTCCTTCACAAAACCCAGGACCCTCTGGAGCATTCTAATCAGTTTAATGATGCAGATCCCCCTTCCACCCCCTGAATAAGCTGAGCAGGTTTTTTGTCTCTTTATCAAAGGATGACTTTCCTAACAATGATATCATTCACAATGCATACATTTCTAGAGTTGAGACAGCACTATCTGCTGAGATGATCATGGTAATAAAACACTGCTTGAGTACAGAGCAGTCTGACATGACTCTCAGTTTGGGGAAGAAGCTCAGATATCTGAAAGAGAGGCAAAGTCTGCAAGGAAGAAGAACTCACCAATTCTGTGTCTAGGGAGAAATGAATAATCTTTCTTTCAGGCATATATGAGTATCTTCTCACCTGAAGCAGCAATGGCAAACTTAGAGATAAATATAGACTGCAAACAATTCCTGTGATTTATCTTAATTATGTTAATGTATTAGGCAATTTGAGACAAAAGTCTTGCTAGAATTTGCAGAGGAAAATGCCAACAAGGAAGAGAATGATGAATAAGTTGGGCTTTGTTTGACAGAGAAGAGAGAGGTAAACAATCATAATTATGGAAGGCTGAGGAATATGGAAAATACAGGTTAGGCAGGAAATGGTGATGTGTCAGAACATAATCACATACATTTAATATTCTAAATTCTGTATACTGAATATGCCCATTATGTCTGTTGAATAGTCAATACACAAGATGAAGGTTCACATGCCCATATTTACATCCTGCATTATTAATATAGATTTTGAGGAAGTATAAGAAATATGGAGGAATACCAAATGGAGGCTGAATTTAAATGAAGCTGTTGTAGATTTGGTATGAGATGTGAGGTGACAGGCATTCCTACCAATATGCATAACGCGGCTGAAAAACCATGGCAGTCTGCTTCAGGCTCTCTGCTGCTGAGTAGAGTAATATGGTAAATATCCTTCATATAAACTCATATGACAAAAAGAAACACAAGCCCCTAACGACATACAACATGAGGAGGAAATGCCTATATTCATCTACCTTGTTTCACAGAATAGTAAAGGCAAAGAAAACATCCAGAACCCTACAAAGCCAATATAATTGAAACTCAATTTGCTCTTTTCTTCCTTATAAAGTATACCTAAAGTTATTAAAATGGTCACAAATCTGTCTACATTTAATACATTTCCAAGTTGCTAACAAATGCAGCAAATCTTGAGTTGCACTTATGTTCATCTCCAATGCTCTAGCATCTCAAGATGCGTTCAATATTCTGGCAGAGTACAATCTCAGGCATAGATGTTAGTGGAAATCCACACAGATAACATGAAAGCAGAAGGATTCAGACCAGATGCAAACAGAAAGATGAAGATGAGTCATTCCCTTCGGCCACAGGTTTGCAGCATTTATACAGAACCAAAATGGTATTTCACAGACCATATTCCTAGACAACACCTCTGATTTTCAATTCTTCCTCTCTAGGGGCTCATGAATGATCTGTGGGCCACAGTTTGACTGTTTCACTGACCTGGTTCACCCCTGTGCTTCAGGCCCATTCCTGTGTATGCTGTTGGCAGGATAGCACAGAGAGGGTAAGACAAAAGAAAACCTTGTCCTTACTGCAGGCAAGGAAACACAGGATCCACTCCATGGACAAAGGATGGCAAATCTAAAATGGCTGAAATCTGATCTCCTGTCTAAGCTTCTTGTGTTGAGTAATTCAGGATGCAGCAACTCCAGGTTAAGGGCAGCAAATTGGAGCAGAGTGTCCTTCCTTCAACAGTACTCCAAGCAACAGGAGTTTAAGCAGCATTGGCATGGAATTGCCACATTGCAAGAGCATTTTAAAATACTCATAAAATACTTTCTATGGGCTGATGTTATCTAGCCCGTGTGTCTTTTGATCTCTACATGAGACTCATAGAGGCCAAATCTCATTGCTCTTCCAACACCTTTTTGACGGCCTTTATGATGCAGAACTCTGGAAGCTTTACTTCAAGGGCTCACAAGCTATTTGAAAGGATATTGCTACACATGACATCTGGATTCTTATCTCTCTTTTATCACTCAGCTAATTTACCTAATACTACAGTGAAAGAATTTCTTTGTTGAAGAAAATACCACATGAATATCATCCAGCTTTCTCCGCCAGATAAGACAGACACTGAGAGGGAAATAGTCTTCTGTCTACCACCAGAATACCTTTAAATAGACATCTGTGCCTCAGCTTCCCTGTCTGTGAAGAGTGAAGGAGTATTTAGTTCTCAGAGATCTGTTTGACAACAGGAAATATGTAGCAGATCCAGCTCAGTTTCATTTTACATTTTTGGGTCCATTTGATCTCAAAGCTCAAAAATATGCAAAGCCACATGACATTTAATTTGGAGTATGGTGCATGAAAAGAAGACTGTACAATACTCAATAGAGAAGTGATGCCAAGCAATTGTTAGTAATGAAGAAATAATATTGGTACACTACAGCCTCGTTCACTCTGAAAACAGCAAAGAATGGCCATCATCTTGCAAAAGGGTGTTGCAAGAAAAGTCAGTCTTATTTGCTAGGTCAAAGAAGTGGATGATTTTGAAGTTCCTGTCTCCCTTGGTACCTTAGGAAAGATATTAGAATGGGGGAAAAAACTGTAAAACAATGGCTGAAATATATGAGACCTCAGAACAGCACAAACTTCATTAATGAAAAAATCTGGATCTTCACTATTCTCTTCTGGGAGAATTAATCAGATGTTGCAGTTTCAGATTTATAGATTGCTGTGAAAATGGGTAATCTGAGGGGAAAGCCTCATAAAAACTTAACAGCAACACAGAGATAATCTGTGGGCTCACAGTGGCCATGTCAGGGCTAATTGAAATGTTTAAGAGCAGCAGAGCTTCCAGGCTCCCTGTGATACATGCTGAAGACACGAATATAGACCATCTCTTTGTCCTGACTGGACATATTTTATCGCTCTGTACCATGAGACTGTCACCCCAGACTTCTAATTGCTCAAACCTTTAGACACAGGGCACCTAATAATTGCAGTACCATGGCCAGCCTAATAATAAAGATAATTTACAGTTCAAAAGCAAAGGGTAATTTGTAATATGAATTGCTTTTTGTGTCCCTAAGCTCATTCCAGGACTTGAGGATCCATGCAGCAATAGCTGCAGCCTTTTGCCTGAGTGTGTGACTTACTGTGCTGGTTTCTTTTGCCATTTTGTTCCACAGGAACAATGAAGCCTGTGGATTTAGGAGAAATCAATGGGATGTTCTGTACAAGGATATCTCCTGCACAAATGCAAAATATTTTAACATTGCATGATATTCATACCTGCTAAGTGTTACTGAAGTGTACAATACCAAATGGACACCTGAAACTCACTCATAATTAGAAAAGTATCAAAGTCATGGTGATGCATTAATTTATGCAGAAAACCAAGAGTTAGTGCAAATAAAACCAGATCTCTCTTGAAGGAGAGGATCAAGGATTATTGTGTTTATCAACACCCGGCAGAGACTGAAATGCCGGCAGAAACATTTTCTATTCATTCTCCCACATTCAGGTCCGTGCTGCTCTGCCCCCTCCAGCAGGGCAGACCAACCAAGACCCTCGAGTCAGTGTCCTGCTCTTCCTGTGGAAGGATTTTTTTCTTTCACAGCACCAAGCTCTTATTACACAACCACATATTTTCTTTGCCTTTTTATAGTTCTCTCAGTGTTAGAGTCAAAGCCCATGCCACAGCCTGAGACCACTCCTGGCTCTGCCTTGCCACCCACATTGCAACATTACCAGAACAAAGCCTCTGTTACTGTAAAGCTTTAAGCCATGACAGTTTTAAAGAAAGTCACAGTGCACTCTGTAGGAGAAGGATCTCTTCAGTCCTCAGTGAGACCCAGGTACAAACAGGACCTGCTTTTCTCACAGTGGCACAGCTCTGGACCTGAAACCAAGGCACAGGAAGTCTGTCTCACCAACCATTTCAGGCTCTCATAAATTATTTGCAATTTGCTTGGCATGTCTGATTGCTCTGAATGTCTCAAATACACCCATTCATCTTGCAATAGTAAAACGATCTTAAAAAATCTTGTTGACAATCTTACCACCAATCCCATGTGCAATTTAAAAAATGGGGGAAAAAAAAGGAAAAAAGGGAGAGCACAAGAACGAAACAAAATGCTAACAGGGACCTTCAAAATGTGGTCACACTGACAGGATGGCCCTGGAATCTGGGTTTGTTTTAAGCCCACATTGTTTAAAAGCAGCAGGGGTCCAAAATGATGATGGCATCATACTGGCTGAAAGGAAGAACCTGGATTGAACTCTCAAGCCAAATCTAATCTTGGATATTTGTTACTGCATTCTTCATTAAGAAACTCCCACAGACATTGATGGGGTGGCAGCCTAAAGACATTTCTGTAAGCAGTGCATGAGGATCAAAATCTACTCCATGGGCATCACACATGGAAACACTATCCACAATTTTTCTCACCAGACGTCAAACATCTTGAGAGCACAAATATAGGAAAGCAACATTCATAAAATCAAAACCACAAATAATCAAATATTTAGTTTTCTAATCAAGTCAAGTTGTGTGTAAGCCCTTAAACAGCATTTACAAGCATTTGATTTGTTTTCTCCATTGACTATATAAGAGTGCTCATGGGCTCACAAATCAGGGCTTGTTTGATTTGTTTTAACATGCTTGCCATGTCAGGTGGTTTTTCCATATTTCTCGCTGTTCCTTTAGAAACTTGTAAACCAGGTCAATTTATTGAAATGTCAGCTTTTATAAATATTCCTATCCAGCCCAGCCTCAAAGTTAACACATGCTATAATTACAGCGAAACCATTTATGGAAAGTAACTAAAAGTGGGATAACCCTTCTTACTCACATTGAGAAATATCCTACTCCTTGAGTCAACATTTTTATTTCAGTTAATTTACTTTTGGAATTCACTCTGGAAAATGTATTAGCAGCTGTAGAACCTGTCCCAAATCTTACTGCTTTTCCAATTAAGTCTCAATCTTTAAAATGGGCATTAAATATCTCTGGGACTGAACATTAAATATGTCCAAGATTGAACATTTTCCATAACTTCTGCTTTGCCAAAATGAGGGTGGCCAGCTAGAAGGTCAGGGAGAGAAGTAAATACAGCCATATTTTTTTACATGAAAATAACACCAAAATTACAAAGGAAAAAGCAACAAAAGTGATAACACCTCTAGGAAAAGGTGCTATCTTCCCAGGATTAGAGGCAACTTTAAATTAGTCTCATCATCATTAGGTATTTTGCCAAAATGAAATATTCTTTTATTTTTCAAGGATTGCAGACTCTTGGAAAAATGACATCTGAAAATAAAACAGCAAGCAAAGCATCATCACAGAAATGCAATCCCAGACAGCAGTCAGAAACAAGCAGCAATAGCATACATAAAAAGGGGAAAATAAAATTTTAAAAAAATTGAAAGTGTATATATTAGCAAGTTTAAGCAACATTTGAGTCCTTTGTGCTCCAGCAGCAGAGCTATCTGATAGGTGTAGCTTCAGCATGGAACAGTTTGCCCAACATAGGAAAGTTCTGAACTCTGTGCCTGTTCTGGAACAGGAGATTTGTTTTGCAGATGCCCTGGTTCAGCTGAGATATGAATCACCCTGCATTTCCCCTGAGTGAGCAGCCCCCTGTGCCCTGCCTGCCCTCCTGTACCACACCATGGATCAGCCCCTGCTCCCCTTCCACCCTCCCACCTTTGCCTGCAAATTCTCATGTTTGAAGGGACACATGGAAAGTGATCCCTTGCACAAAGCTCCTGGCTGCTTATGGAATATAAGGCAGCTTGGAAATACACTAAACTTCCTTTTATTAATATCATTGTTGTTGAGACTATCAATGCAAAATAAATATGGCAAAGTGCCAGGCAAACAGAGGGTTTTTAGTTAAAATTAGGGTCTTGTCTGAGACATGAATTTAAAGGCAAATCAAGCTACTGAACCAACTAATTTTTGCTTCTTGCCATCAGACTCCCACACATAAGTGCATGTAGAAACAGGTAATTACCCTATATTTTGGTTTGTAATGGAGATCCAGACAATGCAAACCCTCTTAATGACTGAAATTTATTCTTTCTCTTTGTTCTGCAAATATGAATTTAATTTAAATCAAACAGATTAAATTAAAGCCTCTCATTTAGTAGCAGTCACTAAAAATTAAAAAGAGAAAAAACCCAAAACAATACCATAAAATCAACCAACAAAACTCAAAAAGCACCACAACAGAAAATCAAACCATCCTAAAAGGAGAAGGGAAAAAAGCCCTGTGTGCAAAATCCATGCTACTCACTATGTGCAACATAAATATTAATTTTTCAAATACAGCACTTGAAAGTACTCCATTTTGTACAATATTTTGTTGTGAATTAAAAATTTTTGCAAAAATCTTGCTCTGTTTTTCCCACCTGGAAAATGAACACACTGGACATGGGTTTTGAAAATCTTGATACCTCAGAACACATAATTATTTTGCAAAGAACTTAAGAATAAAATCCAAGGGATACCACAGTTTAATGAAGACCTAGAGCTTCACATTCTTGCTGTAATTTTTAAGATGTACTGCAGAAATTTTACCTAGTTGGCACTTCATGTCAGAAATTAGTATAGAATATATTGCCTTTCAAAATCACAATCCTTTTAAAATACCAGTCAGGTGCTACAGAACCTACAGAACCCATTTCTCCAACAAGAGAAGTTCATCACCAAAATCTATGCAGTTTCTTCAAATGAAAGAGCAGAGGTCTTTGTTTCTAAAGCACAGGTACCCAATCTAGTGAAAGCAGACACAAGATGATAACAGGGACACCAAACAGGAGCACAAAGAAATCTTGCATGAAAGGGAAAGTCATCAAATGTGGAGCCTTCACTTTTTCAGGTTCAAATACTACATAAAATTTCTTTACCATAGGTTACTGTAGGGTGGTGCAGAAGTGCAAAAATTGAGGGCAAATTAGGAATGTTTGGGACACTCTTAATGGCTGCTTTTGCTGACTATTGGGCTATTGAGAAAGTTAGATTACTGCAGATCAACAGGCAGGCAGTGTGCAGGAGAGATATATAAAGGTGACTGAAAAATGGTTCTACTGTTCTATCAAAGCAATTCTGCTTTCTTTTATTTTACAGCCAAATTGTGAAATCCATGAAGTGATTTTGGAATTTATTTGAATATGAGGAAACTACAGGAATACTTGGAAATGTAGCATCAAATGACCCTTTTTGGATTAGTTTTATATCTATTCCCACACCAGATTGCTTCTCTACTTCTCTGGCTTCTCAGTTTTAAGAGGATGACTGGCAAACTTCTGAGAGAGAGGAGTGGGTCTTTGGGCCCAAAGAACAGCTGGAAAGACAGATGTCATCTACATTACCAATTTGTTGCTGGGGAAAAATAAAACAAGCTGTAATACCAACTGAATAAAAAATTTTAAGTTAATTCCAGCTGTGACCATGTGATCAGGATCTCCTGTGTTTGCAGCTGTGACCATGTGATCAACATCTACTCTGTTTGGCCCTTCATCCAAGCACATCTGGCAAAAGTATTTCAGTGGTGTGGGGAGAAAGGAGGCAGTTTGTGTGGAGATTATGTTTTATTTTACCATATATAATACTTTGTTTTTCTGATGGAATTTTTAAAAAAGATTTGTGGGCAGATGATAGATGGGAAGAACACTGAAACTAAGAATGAGCATAAGATAGGCATAAATAGGACTAAAATAATCACAGAAGTCAAAATGTACAAATTTAAGATTATTATAAGCTTTAACCTAGAGTGTTAATATTAAAATAGAAATAAACATATTGAAAGTTTCCTTTGAAAATCCTCTCGTTACACTGAGATAAAGCAAGATGAAGCACACCCAAAAATTATTTAATATTTAGACAGAAATGCTGTTACGTCACCTAAATAGGGAATACTACTTGCAAACTGAATAAAGCTAGAAGTTACTGACTATTACCACACAATAATGAAAGATACAGGAGCCAAATGCACTTTACAAACTAAAGCTACGAAATTAATATATAATTGAATATTCAGCCTTACAACCTCACTAAGACAGTGCACACCCCTGAGTGGCACCTGCAGCTGAACTGCCCTGTCCCTTAGCCCATGGATCAGGTACAGCTGCAGGTCCTGTAGCTCAGGTGGGTCTCTGGTGCTGAACCTGAGCTCTGGGACACAGCCCTGCTCTGGAGGAGCCCCTTTGTGCCTGCACCACTGGTGGCTGCATGAGTGCTCACTGCTGCTCAACGCTGGGCACTCCAGTGGAGCCCTGGAGTTATGCTCATTCTGAACTCTAACTTCTGCTGGGGAATAAGGGCTTCCAGAAAGATTTCTTTTTTTAAGTGGGTGAGTACACACACACCTACTCTTTTCATAAGCCAGAAGGCATGAAATTAAAGTGCATGAATCCAGAGAAACTGCTCTAGGTTGGTAAATACTTTCAAATGACTGTCATTTGACTGATGCCCACAGATAATCAAAGATCTAAGGTGTTCCCATGTGCATGGGATTTGTAAAATTCCCTCTTTGCACATTTTCATTCATTATCTGCCATATAAAACTCTAGTAGCAGATCTTTTGAAGACCTAAATGTATGATCCAAATCTGGGCTGTGACTCTTTCCTTTAGAAGTGATCAATGTCAAAAAAAAACCAGTAAGATGGGGAGTCAGTAATCCTCTATATTAGAACAAATTGTTTCAGCCTACATTGGCACAGTAAATTTTGACACCTGCTTATTATTGCAGAAGCACTCACAATTCTGCTGCTGATAGGCTGTTTGGATTTTTTTGTAACTCTTGTTACATTTGTTACATGAAAATGTGAAGTTCATTATTTCAGACCCTGAAAAGTTACAAAACCAGTCAGTTGCACTTTTGGATTTTTTTTTTTTTCTGGCTCAGCCTTCTGAAGCTTTGCATGACATCTCACTTCTGAAGTCAAGGTGAATTTTAAAATATTTAGTCCACCAAAACTAGTTACAGTGAATAAAGTGTTGCTCTGTACTAGTTCTACCCATGACACACAGTATATCCAGAATTTCTATACTGAGATTTTCTACTCTTGGATTGTATTTCAAAGATCAATTCCAATTTTGAAAATTACTACTTTTATTTGTCCAAAGTGCTGTTTAGGAACCAAGTTATACATGCCATTTTATCATTCTAGACACATTGTTTGTCTCAATGGGAATAGCATCTGCTATTCTAATTCATGCCTTCTAGGGCCTGTGACTGTGCCCTATGCAAGTCCAGGAAATGCTTCATAAAATTACTGCCTCTGCCATCTAAAGGGCACAGTGAAACCAAAAAACACTGTAGTAAATGGAATGACCAAGGTGACATTTGTGTACTTTTTATATAAAACTTAAGTTAATGGCAGTAGCACTTGCCTCAGAATCTTGTGAGACAGGATTACAGTCAGGAGTGAGACTTCAACTCACTGTATACAGGAGTACCAGTGGTAAATGATACTTTCAGATTTCAAATAAAAACTGCGCTCTAAAATAATTAATTTTAGAGATAAGATGTTTTTATCAAAGAGAAGCCAGACAAGTTGAAATAAAGAGGTTCATATTAAATATTCCCCAAAGGGCAAAGAACACACATGCAAAGCTGGCATTTTCAGAAAACTAGCATTCAAACACAGACCATCAACCTATAAATAATGCTATTATCTTACATGTAAAGCAGAAATTGTATTTGCATGTACATTTAGAGAACTAGAAATAAAGTTTATACTTTCTTATAAGCTCAGCCCCAGTTACACCAGAGGTGGAACAGACCAGAGGTGGAACAGACCAGCCTTGCTCGATGTACTCCAGCAAGGATCCAGCAGATATTCCAGTGCTCTCCAAACCCACGTGTCCAGGAGCAGCACTCTCTCAGGGCCACACCACCACCTGGCACGTCTTTGCTGCAGTGCTTTTGTACAGATGTTCCCATGGCTGGAATGCCTGGGCTTCCTCCCCTTTTGTTCTGCCCTCCAGAGCTTTGCGTGGCATCTCAACACTGGGTGTCAAATTTTTCTCTCGTTTTTTATTCATTCCAGATTGCACTGAGACATGGGACGGAAATGCAATCAGGAGGTTCTGTTCTTTGACTTGAACAAGAAAACTTTGAAAAACTTTACATATTAAGGTAGCCTGTAAGACCAAGAATATCATTGCAGATACTTGCAGATACTTGAAGAATGACTTTTTAAAATATAGTTATGTCCTCGTGTCTGATGGAGTACATGCCTTTAATACAGCCGTGAAATGGCAAATGCTTTTAATATTGCTATCAAAGCAGCCTCCCGACCCTTCAGTGCATCTAAGTACACGAGCAGTCTTGTCACAGCACCAGCTTGGCTTCACCTCAGTTAGTTAGGGTAAACTAAATAATAATAGTTTTCCCACCTATAGAAGTCAATGTAAATGGATAGAAATAGATGGCTTTTAATATGGTTTCTTTGATTCTCCCTCTGTTATTTAACATAATTGCCATGGATGAAGGTAGTACCTACATCCAAGGGAATGGAATGTCAGAACTTATGTTCTCAGTTAAGTAGAGCTTAAACTTACACCAATGGCATGTCTGTGATAGTTTGATGTTCTGGTGATGCTCTTACAGCAATTCTATATTCAGCACAACAGCCTTGCTTCACACGAGCAATATCAATCATTAAAAGCCAATTTCCAGTCTGCCTCTGGTACACCTTGTGTCCATCACACAGAACAGCGGAAGAACTGGTATTTCCAAGCATGGGGAGAGCCAGAGGGAATTTGAAGCCTTGGTTCTCCTGGGCAGCAGCCAACAGAAGCTGCTCTTGGCTATATGGAAGGGTATTAGCCTGCTTTAAACACGCACTGGCACACAGGGACATTGCGTAATTGATTGGTAATTGCTGAAATTGAAATTCCATCCAATAACCTGCATGCTTATAGCCAAATTACAGTGACAATACAACAGGTGAGGTTCTATTTGTGCCACCCTCTGTAACAACACCTCTGTGGTGAAAACAGGGTAAGGAATAGATGCAAGAAAACAGAACTGTTACCACTAACAGGGAATTGCATAAACATCACAATCGGGATATTTTTAAAAAGACAGCAGAGATACACCATGAATGAATGTGGTTGCAACTAGTCAGAATCATTATGCATCTCTCAATCACTTTTCCCCTTTCCCCTCTGTCACTGAGTAGCATATAACTGTTAGGATATTGCTTTACAGTTAAGGAATTCAGACTCAGGAAACACTCCCAAAGTCAGCTCATTTCAATATCTCCAGCAATGCTGCTGCAACGAGATCATTGCTAACATGTGTGGGAAAGGGGCACAATCACCCTGCCAGCTAATGCCTCCAGAACCAATTGTGCAAGTAACACTTACAATCCACTCATCCACGCCTATCTGTGCGAAGACTTACAGAATTCTTCCTTGTAAAACTTTGTCATGAAAAATAAATCTTTCTAGATGCTAATACACCAACTTCTGAGTCAGCTCTCTGCTATTAATATTTAGGGAATCTATCAGGACATCATAGAAACTGAATGTACAGATGGAAATGACATAGAGAGGAGTACCTTCCCGACTTGAAGACTACTGCTAATTAATACACTTGAAAATTTCATAAAACAAAAAATTATTTTCCATGAAAAACACGCGTGACTGCACAACTACCTGAGTAAGCTGTTAAAAAAAAAAAAAAAAAAAGGCTGTCAGAAGAGGAGGTTTATGGAAATCACCCAAGGATGTATTTTAAGTGTTTATTAATTCCAAAGAGGATCCTTCTCTGAGTAATTCATGGCCAGACTTCCCTTTTTGTGCCTTAAACACTGAGACAGCAGTGAGTTTACTGAGAAGTAAACATCTCCTAGAAGTTACCCTGACCCATAGTATAGAAAAGTCCTTCCCTTCCCCACACTTTCATTCATGCTAAATCACTTAGAGGGACCCTGGCATGTCCTGTGGCAGGTGTGAACCTCTGCAACACAACCTTCCACGGAAGTGACCTCAGCCCAGATCCTTGGATAATCAGGTCAACACCACCTGCATGAACTGGCCACCTTGTCAGTGAGTAAACCTGGGACTTCATCCAGTCATATTTTTTGTCTTCTCTGATAGTAGTTCTCATATCAGCTCTGTTGTGAGCAAATGCCAAAGGTGTGAAGGGGATGGATACAAGCACAGGACAAAAACACATGGAAACAAGAAAACAGAAAATATTAAAATAAAATAAAACAACTGAAAACCCTAAAAGAAAAAAAAATTCCAAAACATTGAGCACAAAATGACTTCAGTAACTGTACTGAGCTTTTGAATCACACCAAACTCTGGCATTGTGCCTCACTGAGGAGGCAGTTTGCCAGGATATTGCCATGGCCAGCTAATAACCATTTACACACAATGGGCAACAGAGATTAAACCTAAATATTTAAAGGTTTGCTTTAAAACTATTTTTCCCATATTTGAGAAATAAAGCAGTATTTTATTCTTTCATATTCTTTCATATTGAAGCTATTAAGCCAATTTCTTCAACACTAAAGTATTTCTTATTTCCACAAGCCACTGCTATATCTATTTTCCCTCCTGGGTGTCCTGTTATAGTGCGTGTGCACCCTTGTGCAAGGCTACAAAGTCTAGGGAATTCCTTTAAGTCACTCAAGTCCTATGCCAGGTGTTTGTAAGGATTAACATTTCAAGGACTTAAACAGATTGTGGGTTTGTGTAAATTTGCTTTGAAATCAAGTTCTTAGAGTGGATGATAACTGATATTACTGGACAGAGTTAAAGAAAAGCCTCTCTTACATTTTAATTTTTGACTATTTCAGCACTACTGTTTCCTGTTTCATGCTGGAGCCATGGGGTTAAGAGATGTGACAGATTTTATGATGCAGGAGGATTTCTTTTCATAAGGAAAGCAGGCAGAAGTTGTGTTTTCCTAACATTACTATGAATGATTTTGGTGATTTACTCTTTGCTATCAGTAACTGATGTGGTCATGGAAAACGTGATACAAGACAGAGATTTGGAAAATTTTGTTTTAATGCTGTGGCTGAAAAGTTTTCTGTCTAACAGTACACGTTCCCCCTGGATTAAGTAACCTTTGCAAGTTTTCCACAAACTGATTCTGCCGAATAGAAATTGATTAATGAGCTCAGACACTGAAATTGTCACTAGAAAATAGCCATTGAGATTCCAGTCAGCAATCTCCAGCCCCAGGGTCAAGGAAGACCACAGACCGACTTAGCTGTGAGGAGTACAGCCTTCATTTGTCTTCTCTCTAACTTCATTTTAACTGTGCCTGATGGCACTGGGTGCAGCCAGGAGTCTGCTACCGCTTTTTTGATAAACCCATGTACTGAGGGCTTCTTCACTGAGCTATAAAAATTCCTTCAAGGCTATAACTTCATTGGCCTGAACCTCCACTGCCTCTAAGCCTGTGAAGTTATTAATACCTGTGCAAAACTGAGAGGAACGTTGGAATCAAACAGAGTGTCATTCCAGGCATCAGAGGTATCATCTATGGTGCTACTGCTAAACTTTCCTGATACCAATTTCTTTTGAAAATACAGACAGCAGTAGCATCCAGCTTAGTTAAGAGTTCACTTCGCTTTCACTTCATGCTGCCTCATACCATGACAGCTAACATAATGAGCCATCTTCAATAATAAAGATTCATAAATTCACAAATTTAAAACTCCAAAGAGCTTTCTGTGGACAATGTTCACTCCTAGTTCCCAAAGCTCTGAAGTTTGCATTTGCTGGCCTGAGAGACTGACTTTGCAGTACAAGCTACAGATACTGGAAATTATGTAAAAGTTGAACAACATAGAATCATATTTTATAATATAAGCTGGGTTTCAAGAAAGACAAAATTTTGTGAATTAATAATGAAATAGTTCATTTTCTGTCAATCAATTTAAAATTCTATTTTCCTGGTATCTATTCCATCAGTAAGGAGAGATGTTTTACGTGTGGCATTTTTTTCTCTGTGAGATCTTAATACATCGATTCAGAATAAATTCTTTTTCCATCCTTTAAAACAACATATTTTTTGATTATACAGAAGTCCTATAGTCAAAAAGATCAGTCCTATGGGTTTTTTATTCAGACTTTCTATTTTCACTCTCTGCCTCCTTGATGTTTTCCTTCCTTTTATGTACTTCTTGGAAAGATGCAGTCTCTGGGGACTTCTTTAGGCAAAAGTAATACACCTTAAAAGTTATTTCACAATGTGAAATTTTCCAATTTCTGAGGTAGGGAGAAGATACTCCTATATTTTAAAGTTAGAAGGTTCCCAGCACTCACATGTCTCTAATGTAAATTGCAGAAGATATTTAAACTCACCTGGTTTCTCTTTCCCACCTGCAAGATGGATGACAGGAATTTCTTAGGAATATTGTGATGAAAAGTTTTAGCTTGTGCATGGATTATGGTGCAGAATTCCTGTAGAATGATTGGTGACATCACTGCCAGTTCTGAAAACCCTCTGCCTATGGAGAGCACGGTATCTGAGCTAATAACTTCTACATTTCTATATAAATCCCTATATTTCTAAATCTGTTCTGCATTTTAGAAAACATTGCACTGCACTGAAAATCAAGGAACCTTTAAAAAAATAAAGCAATAAATTATATCCAAAAGGTCATGTGAAATAAATTAATTGTATGCAGTACATACTAGCAAAGTTTGTTTTATTCTAGCCAGCCAATAAAATAAAAGCAGCTAATCAATGAAAATTAATTTTTAAAGACAAAGTGATTCAGACAGTAAATTGTGAAGGATTAACACAGTATATGCACACATTTAGAATTTATTGCAATGCATACCCCTCATTTTTTTTCTCTGATGCACTTATTGCAACAATAATTGAGCTATAATGAATTTTAAGAGTATCTTGTACCTGAGAGAAGCAGCGTGACAGACACACAGGTTTTGCTGCCTAGAAATAGAATATTTCTAGTTATAATGATAGCCAGACAAAAAGCATACAGGCCTGAGTGGCTGCTTGGCGTTATTTTCATCAGATGTCATAAGGTCCCTGGGTACTTGTACAATCAGTAACACTTCACAGAGCCCTCACTTCTAACAAATAATTAGCTAAAATTGAACCAGAGATTTCTTACATGCATGTCATAGGTTTGATATGAATAATGAGGGAAAAGGTTAACAGCAGGTCATAGACAGTTCCCTATCTTCCAGCTTATTTATTCAGTGAAATGAGAAATTGATCACATTATTTTGTATAGAAGAACCTGATTCATTACAATCAGCTCTGAATTGGCAGTTTTTGCTTTAGGCAATTTCAGAACATTACTTATGCTTAAAGAGTTACTGGTAAGGTCATCTTACAACTTGTAATCACCTCTCTGACCCCTTCATGACCAGAGCAGCAAAAGCTTAAGCATGTGTGGAAATTGAAAAAGGCATGCATATGAACAGAAAACTAATGGTTAAACACGAGGAGCTGAACAAACAAACCCACCCTGCTTAGGTAGGGCTACCACATTAAGGTGTGCTAGAAAATATCAGGAACATATCACTTCTTGCACAAAAAAAATGCATATTGAGTCTTCTCTAATTTTGCAAGACAGCTATTGGAGGGAGAATTAATCTGGTAAGTGCTGCATTAACCAGTGGAGGGCAAGAAAAAGGAAAGGCAAAGGGGACAACTACAGGTAAAGATCTGGAGCTGAAGGTGACACTGTGGGGGCTGCAGGGACAGAAAAGGCTGGTTAGCTCTTACACCTAAAAGTGCAGAGGTCACTGCTCAGTCTTCTATTGACCCAAACTCCTTTAGCACATGAACCAAGGGGTTTTTAATTCTAAAGAAGATTTATAACAACTTTTCAGAGCTGCTCACACCACAGGAGAAGCTCTCCTAGGTGCTCCCTGTCTCCAAGAATGCTTTTACCTCTTCCTACGTCAGTACCAGTCTAAGCTGGTTGTCTTTCCCAGACACAATGAGGAACTGTAACCCCTGCAGGGCCAGAATCAATTCCTTCCCAATTACAGAGACACATGGGGTAAGGGTAGGCTGAAAACTGCCCTGTTTCAGAGCCAGTGTCACTCAGACCTTGCAGAGTGCTGCTGCTGGGCTCTGGGTTAGATGGCAGGTACTCACTGAAAGTACAAGCTCCTCTTTAAATAACAAAAGTTTTTTTATTTAATTATTTGTCAAAAATGTAGCCCTTGAATCAGGGTATGTGGCACACTGTAAGGAAAATAGTGGAGAAACTGTAATGACTGTTTGAGAAGGGGGTGGAAAAGAAGCAGGTCAGAACTTCAGCTGATTTATGACTAAGGGTGTAAAGTGGTATAGAATTAACTGCTTAGCATATGCCATTCATTAAAGCTGCCATCAAAGAGCACCAACTACAAAACAAAGAAATATTGCATGTATGTTACAGTTGGAATAACGTCTTAATTATGCCTGTTAGCTCCATTATCGCCACTTCAAAGCATATGAAAGTGGTGCTTTACAATCATTCTGGTGGGTAACTGAACTAGGATATGTTCAGCGATATACAAAATATAATTTACAGATGATTCTTTTTAAGCACTTGACTTCCATATACTTGGGAAGCTAATGTTAAAATCTGCAAAAGAGCGTCAGCATCTAAAATTAGATTAAGAGGACTTCTTTGGGCTTCCACAGCCAGTAAAGGAATTCTTCAGACTCCTCCCTGACCCCACAGTCACTAGAAGTCTATAATTGGTTACAAGTCCCTTAATAATGTTTACTGAGTGCTTAATAGTCTGTTTTACACTTGATGAAACAGCCTTCTCACCAGCAGAAGGAAGTAGTTTGAGATTATTTTGCAGCTGAAAATGACACGATCAACAAGAACGCAGCTGTCTTATGTTCCTTAAGAACCAAGGCTCCCAAAGCACAGCAGTCTGGCAGGGGTTATCAGAACCTGTCCAATGGATATCTGCAGGAGAAAGGTGTGGATAAAGAGGGAGAGATCTCTATTTTTGATACACTGGATTAATGACCACGTGCTCAAAACTTTCATTAATCTGAGAGAATCCAAAGAAGCTTCTTGTTTTCCAGCTCTTAATCAGGAAAAAGCTATTGGAAATATAGTTGTGGAGTTGCAGTTTCCTTCTAAAACTGCCCTAAAAGTGGCAGTTAAGAGTGGTTTAAAACATGCCTGTAATCGTCACCTAAGTCAATACTGCTAGCGGGGCAGGTGAATGTTGTTTTCCCACTAAAAACTGGATGGCACCTGCAGCTTTCTTATCTTCAGGATGCTTAATTTACTGAGATTTGTTCAACATTCATAAGGGAAGTTGTTGAAAAGAAAATATTTTAACAAAAAAAACTAGCTAGGAATCTTATGGAAATCTCTTTATTTCACTAATAAATACCACTTCAAATATTTTTGTGAGCATATTTTATCCAATTTTCTTGGTACATGATTGGCCTTTCTGGTAAATTTATGTGAAATATGTAGATAAAAGGTATTAAAGCTAAGTATCAGCTACAGATTTCATGTATACAATTTCAACATATCTAATGCTTTCCCTTTTTCTCACATGTATTTCACTTTGTACTACATAGCAAAGGAAGAACTTACCATGTCCTTCCAGTCTCTAAAATTGTCACCCTTATGCAATCTCATTTAGGACAAATTTTCTTCCCTTTGTGTAGGCCTTGTTTTATTTCCAGGCTGCTGCTTATGCTCCTTTACACGCCACCCACACAGATTTAAACCTTCTTTTGTATGAGTGTGCAGGAACTTTGGGTCTGGTCAAAGCTTTTCTTGCAACAGGTTCTCCATCTCTTCAGGGGCAGGGTGGGGAAGTCCAGCTGCCATGGGCACATGAGAGCAAAGCAGGTCTCTTTTAACCCCACCCCTTTTCCAGAGCTCCCCTGTGTCAGCACGCTGGATTTACTGTTTATATCTGCTAGGACATACAGTATTTGAAACAACCAGGCATTTTGCAACAATTCTAAAAGCCAGCCACTTTTTTCACTCTGGCTAGCACAAAAAATATGTCTGTCTAAACAAAATAGTGCATATATGCACAGTCCCTTCCCAGCCTCAGAATCCCATGGGTGCTCTTGCTTCTGTGCCACCAGCTGTTATGGAAGGCTAAAGAGGGAAGACACTGGGAAAACTCACTACACCTCTGTAAGGTCTTTCAGTCCTGCTCCTATTAGACTCAATAATTTTAAGGACTTTGCAAACCATTAGAGACTGAGCTTTATTTTTTTTTTTTCTCTGTTGAAAACTTTCTGGTTGGACAAGTCAAGCTTCCTATAGTGAAGTCAAAGAAAAAGTTGTTCTGAGATGCTCCTACAAGAACAAGAGCCTCCAAAATTCAGCAGAGATAGTTTGTGTTCAGCATAGGAACAGCCCAGAAAAATGTCATTGACATAAAGAGTACATTACTCATTCAGATGGTAAAAATGAACATCTAAGGAGCCAACATAAAGACCATGAATTAGACTTGTGAAAACAAAAAGCATTTTTCCCTTTTGGAGCTATCTCTAACCAGTAGTGGTCCTGGGCCCAAAAGTGAATAAAAAAGTTAGTTATAGCAAAATATAAATGACAACAAAGCACCAGCTAAAGTAACCATTTCTCTGAACAAAGAGAACTAGAATCTCCTTGTATTTTCATCCAAATATGTGTTTGCAAAAGTTGCAAAATTTTGTGGTCAAGAGTTCCCTCTTACATTTATGGCTTCCAGGATGGATTCATCAGGGAGAAAAATTATGAAAACGAAAAGTGTATATCCCATCTATGTAAATCTAAAATTAAGCAATGTTATATAAAATTACTTTTTCAAAGAATTTGAAAGGATTTCTGCTCAAACTCAGGGCGATGATCCATTTTCAAGCTTTGAAGGTTGCAGAAAGCAAAATGGTGACTTTTTTCCAGGCTTACTGTAGACAGATCTATCCCATGATAAATTATACTTCCAGCTACAAACATCAGAGGCCTAAAAAAATAGTTAACATCCTATTTCTAGAACAACAATATTATAGTCTTTCTTCAAACTTTCCTAAATCCCTATAATAAATGGAAGATATTTCATTTTAGACACTTGCAGATTCCATAATGAGTTAAGCCTCTTTACAGTTTATTTTAATAAAGCACAGCTTTCTAAATATACAGAGGCTATAAAACTTGCAGGTTGGAGCAATAATATGTTTAGTAGCCTTGCTTTATAAAGTGGAAATGCTTGCATGTCTCAAATTACGAGCAATTTAAAGTAGGAAGTAAGCAAACTAGCTCTTGTGTTATGAAGCTTGACATTGTTAAGCCTTAAGAGAACACATACTTCAAAGTCACACAAACTGAAATATGCTCTGCAAGCTTGGCAAGAGGACCAATGCCATAATGATGTACTGCACAAAAATCACTGCAAATTTCCATTTCTGTGTGAAGTTGCCTTGCTGTAAACTTCAAAATTTTCCTGCTGGTCCTATTTTAAAAACTAATTCATTATTCATTTTCTTGTAAAAAGACCAGGGCATATGAAAAAGACAAGAAAGCTTTCCTTTGGATGTCAACTAAGAAAAGTAGTAACTGTAAACTATAAACAATAAAAGGATTTATCAGTGTTTAAATGACCAGAGTCAGAAATATCACTTGACAACAAATATTTCAAGGGAAAATTACTGTTCTTTTCCCCTGCACTAACATTAAGTGTGGAGACTCTTCCTTCTTGTCCATGAATTTGGTATTAATTTTGCATTGACACCTGCATCTTTTCTGCTCGTGAGCAGCAGAATTCAAGCCAATGATACTACTTACAAACCTAAATGAACTAATTCCTGGTTTTTCATGCAATTGCAGATAGAAATAAATTAATAATAAATTATTTTTATATGAAATACAACAAAATATTAAGAATCAACTAGAAACATAACAGAAATTTAAAAATCTCAGCCTAAGCAGTCTCTGATTGGTCTGTCAAATCAGCCTGGAATATAATGATTTTTCAAATCTATACTTACTTTATTTCAGAATAGAACTGATTTGCAGAATATAACTGTCTGCAAATAAGATGCCTACAGGGAAATCAACAGCATAAAACTGTACCTAAACTTTTTCAGAAAGCAGGTAACTCTTACTAAGGATCATTGCTTGTTACGGGTCCATTATAATGCACAAGTAACTATCTTTTTTTACAATGGTTCTAAAAATTTTCACTTTAAGACTTGTTCCAATTGGTAGATATAAATATTGTGATGCAATATATTCAAAATTACAAACCTTGCTGCAATTTTTTTAAATTTCAGTCTGCTCAGTTTTGAATGTGAGTTGCATTTAATGAACCTCCTTATTTTCCCTTTGTTCCTTTAGTACTCATTTAGATGAAAGTCACTGGCTGATGTTAGACATTTTTATCACATACACCGCTGAATCTTATACATAAAATGTTGTTGGGGCCTTATAAAAATAAAGATTCTTGATGAATTGTCACCATAGAACTGAGTTACTATTTCTATCCATTCCATTGGCACTAAAATACAGTATAAAAAAACAAAAACAAAAACAAAGGCAGAAGGAGGTGTTCATGAACAGCTCCTCCTCGAGTATTTTGGAAAATAGTATCTTTTCCAAAGCCTTTTTATTTTGATATATACAGGGTAGGTCTGTGAGCACAGAGGTGTGAGAGATGGCATATCTTCTATGACATATATCTGTTTCTGAGAGTCCATTAAGCATCATACAAGAGATCATTAGGAATAGACAAGGATGACACACTAAGCTAACTGAACAAGATATTCCAAACTGCTAAATTCTAAACCACAGTGGTGCTTTTGAAAATCCCTGTCCGTGTGCCTGAACACGACAAATGCCAGAGCATTTTAACAGGCCTGACATGTAATCATTGCTTATGTAATTCAGCTTCAGACCTGAAAGACTGCAAGCACAATATTACTGTCAGGAGGATAAATTAATGCATATTAAAAAAGTTGAAGTTTTTAGATCATCTTCTGACAAACTTGGACCCTGTGATAAAGGACTACAGCTGCTGAGTGCAGAGAGTCCCAGAGATGCCCTTCCCTGGTTCAGAGGAGTTTGCTGAGCAGCTGAGGACCAGAGTTTGCATTGCCGTGGGCTGCTACAGCTCACACCTGCTCAGGGACTACAAAATATCTGCGCTCCATCATGGTTCATAATGTAGGTTTCCTCACTGATGTATAGAAGCTGATGGCAGCCCTCACAAATGAGATTTTATTAGCTGAGTTTAGAATGTGAAGGAACAAAAACGTGCAGAGTGACTGCAGATAAGCTGGTGTGGAAGCAGACACGTAGCACAGGCCTTTGAGTTCTCTCACCTTTGCTTATATGCCAGGAAACTGAACCTTCCCTTTTGAACAATTAGAAAGTGACAGCAGCAGCAAATCTCTCTTTGTTCAACCAAAGCTACAGAATTCTTCTCTGTGCAAAATTAGATCTCTCCGGACACTATCTCTCCAAGTATACATGATGTATGCAGTTTGCCTTTTTTCTAAAAAACAAGAAACATTAGTCAATTCAGCAGAAAGAGGGCTTGTGGATTTCTGTGGGCTCATATCATCACAAAAGGAATTGACTAGTTTGATCCAGACCATATGCAGGTGATGATAGGTCTGTACAGACTGTGGATTTTGATATAATAAGCAGCTTCAATTGGTTATAAAATAAAACATGCATCTTTATGGGTCTGGGTTTTAATTTGTTTGTTTGGGGTTTTTTTTGTTTGTTTGTTTGTTGGGTTTTTTGTTTTGTTTGCTTTTTTGGTTTTTGTGTTTTGGGGTTGTTTTTTTTTTGTAAGTCATGTGCATTGAGCATCAGAATGCTTTGTCAGATAATGCTTTCAGTTGATGCTTTTGGAGACTTGAATGCATGTAGCTCCTGACAATGATTATATGCACGTGTTCCATATAATTCCAAAAGCACACCCATTATGAAAGATTAGTACAGTTGTGCTTATGATGTATTTAGGTCGTCTGTTACTGAATATTTCTACTGTCAGTACAACAAAAGTGTGATGATCACAGTTAAAGCTTAACAAAGAAAATGCTGTCAGGCAATTAGTAAGCTGAAGTCAGCAGTACTAAAGTGAAATATATCATGTTTGGAATAGCACAGTGGTTTGCTTGTGATAAATGTTGAAACAGGTCCTCATACACAGAACATATCCCAGCCTTCGAAAAGAGTTTAGCATCTGAAAAAAACCCCAAAAAGACAGTCCCACAAAAAAAAAATCCCAGAACTTTAACTTCTTATTATATTTCTTACTTTTCTTTACAAAATAGTCTCGGCCACTGGTATCTAGAAAGGTATTTACTTATTATAAGACTTTTGCCATTTATGAAAAGGTAACAGCACACCTCAGGAGAAGACCTTGAGAATCTATCAAATAATCTCATAAACTGCAGAAATTTTAAAAAAATCAAGTGAATTTATTCTTAAAAGACAATTATATATATAAAAAAGAAACAATTTGGCAAAACCTGGTAATACTAGGCTCTCCATTCTACCAGAGGAAATAGGAAGGTAGAAATAGAGTCAACTCGAGACCAGCAAGGTGTCTTTTCTAAGTCTTTAAGCCTTCCCCATTGAAAAATAAACTATTAAGAAGCTATAACAAATGTTTTAGAAAAGAATAACAACTAAATTCAAGTACAGCCTGATCAAGCATGATTTCATCACAATTTAGTCAATACTTGCTGACTTGTACCGGGTCTCAGTTTCTTCTAAAAGGTTCTGCTGGCCTCATTTTTTGTCAAACTTCAATCTTCCTTAGCCTAGTTGTCATACCTATGACAATAAATGCCACTATGTCATGTTACAGGAAGAGAGACGAGTGACGGAATGTCCAAAATGAGATAAGCTAAAGCAAAAATAACGCAGGCCAGGAAGAGAGAGGGAAAAAAAATCCTTATTGAACTCTGTAACTAACTCAGTTATAGAAAATGTTTTCAATATCAAAACCTACATAATGTGAAAAATTCCTGGGCAATATACAAAACAAAGTTAATTGTGCCTTGAGTTACAGAGAAGTAAACTCTGAACCTATTAGGCCTTGAATGCTGGAGTACTACTGTACAATACAAAAATGAAAGAAATTCAGCAAAGAAAAGGCTCTGGCGGGATTGCTAAAATCGGCAATACCAAATGCTTGGCAAGTTAACAACTATGGAAGGTACAACTGTTATCATTTACACTAACAGTCCCGACCAAAAAAAAGTAGCAAAAATCAAACTCTCTCCCAGTAACATTTGTCATTATAAGTCTTAGATTACTAATAAGGACAAAAATTGGGAAGAGTAAGCAAGGGAAGTGCTAAGTTGGGAAGTTCTCTGTAGGAGAGCCTCCCTCCCTCTGCCTGTACAGGACAGACCCTTCCCCAGGCTCGCCGTGAGCAATCAGCGACGGGAACCAAGAAGGAGCAATAAGGAAGCCACACCCTATAAATCCGAAATCACACAACCACTCTGTAACTGTTTCAGTAAGCTGGCAAGTGTTCTCTGATAGTCTTTGGTATTGTTTTGTGCAGTTTGTGCCTGTAATGGAATCCATAAGTTAAAAACTCCCTGGCACTTGGCATAGGCTGCAGAGAGTTCAGCAAACCCACACACAGTTGGTGGGTATATGGCCCAAAGCTCTTTAAGGCTGTATTTTCAGGCAGGCAGATGCTTTGGGGAAGCCCACCACTGTTATTCCATAGAAAGGGAAGAAGCTGTCCTCTGACAGCTCTCTTGCAAATAATTCCACATCCCCACTGTGATCTCTCTTACAGAGGCACTGACTCTGTCTGTGGCATACTCATTTAATGTCATATCACTGGCCTTCTACATTCATGATTTTCAGGTGTTATGCTGACAGGTAGAACCCCACTGCTCAGATATTCATGGCTCCATTCACATCTACAGAAAATCATCTTAGAATCTTTCTAATGGCAGATGAACTAGTATGAGACAATGTCTGTGATCACTTGACACTGAATTATAATTGACCATTTATTTTTAATGACTTACATGCCCTTCACTATGATGGCCAACAGCATTTCAAGAAAATTCTGACAAGATTTTTTTTTTCTGAAGGAATAATTTTCTGTGAAATTCTGCTTTCTGTTTCGCTAATTCTACAATTCCACTTAGTTCTAATGGAAAAATTCTTCTCCCAAAGGAAAAGACATTTCAGCAGCTGGATATACCTCTGCTGCCTTTGCTTGCAACCTTGAACTGATAGTCTCTTCCACTACAAAACCTGCCAAGACAACAGCCAGAGCACACTGTGTTCCACCTGTACAGCACATATGGTGCCCCTGGACAGCAAAAACTCTGTTCTTAAAATTTAAACATAAAAATTAGAGAAATCACTTCCTAAAGCAGTCAATACCCTGTCAACTGTCAGAGGAGAGGTAACCATGGTATCTGTGAAAAGGAGAGAAAAGCAATCCAGTGCTCAAACTATTCCACAAAGCAGAAACTGTGTGACACCACTGTCTGAGGGCAGAACTGGTAAGATATTTGTGAAGTTCCAGATGCACAGACTTCACTTCACTTCTTGCATATATTTAAAAATTCCTCAGTCTCTGATCCAGGTTACACCTTATTAATCCATTTTCTCCCCACTCCTCAGTGAAGCTCTCTCTTACATTCTGCCCTCTGCCAGACAAAGCTGCATAAGCTCCCTCCCCTTCTATCTCCTTACACAGAACAAGGACCTTGTGCTCCTGTTGAATACATATTAATTGCTTTTAATGATATTTAGCAGTGGGAAAAAAATTAGCCATCTCCCATATATCTAATAATTGTAAGTGTTGTGCAAAGCACACCTCAGTAATTCTGCAGGAATCAGAGCTATGACAGGATTGAGAGTACAGGCAGTCACCTGAACAGCTGCCTGCTTCAATTCATTCTACTTATTTTCCTTAAGGGATGTCTGCTTCATTTTTTAAATTATGTGCTATGGGATATGAGGAGGGACCAGACTTTCTTTGACAATCTGAATTGTTTTCTCACGACACAGCCAACACTGACAATATGTTGTTTCTCAGTATGAATTATCTTGATGGGCAGAACTATAATGACATGAGGAAAACAGCAGTCCCAGCATTGGTAATGACACCAATTTCCTCTCACTCAGACTTGTACAGTGGCCTGAAGATCTTCCATTCACTGTTAAGAAAGACACTGGAGGTACATAGTTCAAGCCATGTAGGTTACTGTTTTCCTACCTGTTTGTTTGAGTGTTTTTTTCCTTACTCTTCATTTTTGTGATCTCTCATTTTGGATGCGGTGAATTGCAGGAAAAGACAACTGCATTTACACCAAACCAGCATAATGGGTGTAATCAGAATGACAGAAAAGTACATGCAGTGTCAGACAAGAAAGCTAAGAATACAAGTTCTGGAGTTGTGTTAGTCTGAGGATCCCAAAATTAACTTTACGTTCTTTTAAATTATTTCCAGAGAGATTTTATAGTGCTTTGCCACACAAACACAGAGAAGAATCCTAACTCCATGAATAGCATTTGGCCATAGGCAACATCAGATCGGCCGCTCCCAAAGCAGCAAACTCACATGGGGTACAAAAAGTGCAGTGCAATGGCTTTTGTCTGTGCTTGAACCCTACAAAACCAGCTTGGTACTGATCCTGCTAAAGGAGGAGACAGGATCTGTCACTCACTGTGGGAGCCTTATTTAGCCACAGATTTCAAATCCACTGTCAGTTTGCAGCCTCAGATGTTCCCCTTTCTTCACTCTCTCTTTTTCCTTTACAGGAATGACTCAAGGCCCTTTCTCAGGGACTGCCAATCTCAAATCTGTTTTCGCTACTTTGAGTAGTTTCTTCTTGATGTCCCAGGGACTACAGAGAAGGCAGTTACATCTTTGCTCTTTATCCGAGCTATGTGTGCCTTTGAAATCAATGTTGGCAGCAGGAGTAGAAGGTGAGATTTTAGAACTTCATTTCACTATCATATACAAATATACGGGTCCATCCGACAGCCTCAGAGGGATTTTTGACTTTCTGCCCTGATCATACCCTGCATACCATGGCAGGAAAGAGTGAGGTATTTAACATCTACAGCCGACAGAAAATCTAACTCCTGAGTTTCCACTCCCTCATTTCTGCTGCTGCTGTTATTATTATTATCATCTCACTTATCCAGTAAGCTATTCCCTTACTAGGTCTATGATGATGTAACCACATTTCCTTCGATGAGTTATTGATTCATAATAGCATAACAGAAGAGTCTGGCCTAACAAATATCTACAAAATGAGAATAAAGACCAATTAGTGCTCGCATAGAAGCTGTTTGCACTAAAATTAATTCTTTCTCCAGTAAATCTAGACAGCAGACAGAAATGTCAGTAGAAAACTGGTTATTTTATTTTTTTCTTTTCCTACTTACTTTATTTAAAGAATGTTTTTTCAATTGATGCTTTTGCTAAAGTTGTCATTAAAAGTAAGTGGATTGAGTCCAATTCTGCCAGACAATGTGTGCCATTCAAGAACCCTATGGTATGAAAGCATCTTTCCTAAGTCCACAGATTTCTGCACAGCCAGGGTTCTCCCAAGGTTTCTCAGCATTTGCACACATCATCTCACAGCACAGACTGAGCTGTTACAGAGAGGCACTGGTACCTTCCACACAAAGGTCATGGGCCACTGTTATTGACATATGCCTTTAATCCTTGGGATGCTTCAAAAGATGAAGATTAGCAGCAATCCTCAGAACTCGCACCCAGGAGATAGCTATTTGTCAAAAAGTTGATTTTGTTGATGCTTACAGAAGAAGGAGAGTATGTAATTTATCTAATAAAAGTCAGGTCTTGTTTGCCTAGTCTCCAGAGTTTTGACAGTTCCCTTGCTAAAGTGTTTGATGTTGAGTTTCATATAATAAATGCAAATTTTTCATCAGCTATGCATCTTCTTAGGAGCAACTGGTATTATTGTGTGGATTTTCTTCCTTGGTTTTCTCCAGAGTTTTTCCTCTTAAGTCTTTGTTTCCTTTAGAATTCATTATAAATGACATAATTATACGTCTTTTTCTCCCTTGATTGAGAGCATTTCTTACAGATGATGATTTACCATTTGGAAATTACAAATAGCATGAATAGATACAATTATTATATTGCACAATTTCCTTTAAAATCCAGAGATGTGGTTTAGCTGAACTGTTTATAAATTATAAGTAGGCAGGTCACATTATTTCCTCTAATCGGCACATGACCCTTGGTGCAAATTGAAGTGTGTCCTCAAACTGGATTAGAAGGTTTCCTCTGGAATGCTGAATAGATTTAAGATCGGGATGAGCAGAAATGGACATGAAATACAAGTAAAAGAATTAATACAAGTAAAAATAACTTCTTTTATGGGGATTCCTTCAGGCAATCACCGTTTTTCAGTAAGGTTGTGTTCCAGCTGAGACATTCAGACCAAAGCACATTATTGAAAGCTTCCTATGAATTTTTACCAGGCCTTGGCCCAACTTTATACAAAAGTTCCATTAACAACTTTTTCAGTTTTTGAGTCCTGTTTTCCATAGAGAGAAAGAGCAGAATACGAAGTTTAAAAGTGTAAACCATGGTTGTATGGGGCTAGAAGTCTTTTTATAGGGTCACCTATCATCACAGGATTTATTTCTGGAATGCTTGGCTGAGTCTTGTTGGTGATTCTCTATAGCTTCCAAAGATGAACCAAAACTAATACCTTTATTCATCATACATAAATGCTAGAGTATTTCTTGTTTTGTTTCTGTTTCTATGGAACTGCCAGAATGCAAATGTTTTTTGCTTTAGAAAAACATTTAAAATGAAACCATAAATAATTTGACATTGGTGTTGATTAATTAATGAAACAAAAGCCCAGGGACACTATCATACATATGACTGCATGTGTCCATTAGTGTGCTAGTTACTGCTGGTACCCATCCTCAAAATGGGCTGCAGCAAAGTCTGTTACAGAAAGTATGGCCCGAAGCCCACCAAAATCAATCTGAAAATGCAATGACTTCAAGAGAGTCCTGTGTGCAACAGATGGCTGTTAACAGCCAGCTCTGAGTGTTTGAAACAGGCTCATCCTGCCTTGGAAAACGAGGGCCAGAGTATCCATTAACGGAGTGAGGAGAGGAGCTGAGAGGGCCAAGGGAATTAAAGATCAAAGAGCTGCAATTAGGCAATGTTAATGAGGAATAATCTCAAAAGGTTTCCACTTCTGCAAAAAGCTCTCCATTTGTTTTATAAACAGAACTCTGTGTAATGTAGAGCCATCTCTCCATAATCCAGATTGTTTTCAGGCTCCAGTCTCTGCCAGGGAGCTATGTTAGGGCTGCTAACATGTTAAGCATACTGAGTGAAATCCAAGTCAAAGCTCACATTCATGTTAGTCTGTGCAGGGCCAGGCCAGGGCTAAGGACTTCATATCCTATTCAAAATGTCTAATACAAAGTCCCCTTTTTATCATCCAACATTCGCAACAAATACACCCCAAAATATTCACATCATTATGTTTTTCTGAGGCTTGTAAAAAACTTTTCCATTCCTTTGATTGTCTTCAATCTTAAAATAAAATAATATAATAAATAAATAAATAAATAAGCACCAAACTCTACAACTCAATCACTTCTGATGGCATAGCTTGCTACTCCAGGAAGGAACGCACAACAAAGTTGTCTCACATAGAACTGCCTGCAGTTTTTCTAAAAAAATACTGGAAAAGTCCCAGACTCCTACCTCATCCCTTCTCCTGGTCATACATTGCTATTCCTTGCTTCTTCCAGCGCTGCCATTTATCTGATCAAGTCTATCAACTCACAGGAAAGAAACATCATAAGAACCAATAAATCTATTTGAACATGATACAGACATAATTCAAATGCTAAGTGTTAAGAGAAGCCCCACTCTGTTGGAGGCGTATTGCTCCAATAAAGAAACAAAACCCCCAAGAGCCAAATACTGATAATAATAAGAATGCAAAACCTTTAACTTCTACAGCAACCCCAGCCAAATAATCCCTAAAAGTTTAAGAAACAGCTTTACACTGATTTGAACTAATTTCTCTGCTGCTTCTGAGGGTAAGTCCTGTCTCTCCATAACCTTCCCTTATTGTCACACATTTCTGAGTCAGTACAACTTGTGAGACCTCAGGAAGCTAAAACCTCTGGGTGGGGAAGAACTTTTGCCAGGTTGATTAATCAAATTAATTCAAATAAGTAGCAGGAAGATGAGGCAGAAATCCGAACTGAGGGACAGATAAGGACCACCTTCCTTCTGCTGTGGTGAATGTGTAGACACCTGGTGATCCAAATGGTAGAACCATGTCAACAGCAGTACAGAGCAGTGGCAAAGATCACCTCAGTGGGCACCACCACCACAGCTGAGGCACAATTATTGACAGAGATAACAAAGGAAGAAAAATCAGAAAAATTGCTCCAGGAAGGTTGGAAAATCAGGTCTGATTTAAGTGTGAAACTTCTGCTGTTCATGTATTTTTTGTTTCTAACAGGCCACCTTTTATATATGGCTTATATTTTAACTGGAAAACTAAAGTGAGATATTCTGCTTTCTAAAGGAATGAGAAAAGTAATGATCTCTGCACGTAAGAGAAATTATTTTTCATCTGGATGACCAATTCTGGTGCATTATTTTCTTGTGTTCCTCTACAAGACTGCTTTCTGAGTCCTGTATCCTGGCTAGGAGGGATTTTATGGTGAAACCATCAGGGGTTTGCTGGTGCCCTTGACTTCTTCATGTTACACCAGTACTGATGGCTGTTGGGTCCTCTGATATGAGAAATCTCTAATGACTTCTGCAGATCAAACACTAAATTAAAACACTTTTATCTGAACTTCTAACCATTATTTTCTCTTTCAATTTTTTTTTTTTAAATTATATGCCAGCAACACATTTTATATTTAATAACAATGTCCTGCAGAGTTCAAGCTAATTTTCAAATAATAATATTTTTAGTTTACTGAAACATGTTTTTGGGAAAAAATCTTTTAAAACTCAAAATAATCTCCAATTATGAAGAGAATATTTTAAAATATGAGAGAGATATAAATATTCTATTGTGAACCTGCAAAGTGGAGACAACTATGAAAGTTTAAAATGTTTCACAAAATAATTTTCGTGTTTTTCAACCAGTTCTAGTTGCACACTTATTACAGTAGAGCAGCTTTTAAAATCATCTGTTTTCCACCAAGGAGTGACAGCATTTCATTGTGGGGATAATGTGTGTAAATGATCCCTTCATTACATAGGGTCTGATCTTGCATTCCTTGTGCATCCCAAGTTCACACTGAAATGAACTGTGTGTTAACAATAGTACTCCAGACAAATTCTAATGGGATAATTGTGCCATTATTGCTACCTAAATTTGCCTCATTTCATTTGGATTCGGCGTTTTTCTTTCTGCTATTGAGCCAAAGTCTTCAGAAGGAGTTTTACCATATAAAGCTGCACAATTTTGGTTTGACTTGCGAAGATTTTCTGCACCTTGGTACATTTTCCTGCTGATGCAAGTGCCCTTCAGCAGCAGAGGAACTTTCTCCCTTCCACGTTGCTGGCTGCTGTTCAAAAGCAAACCAACACTGCCCAAGATAGATCAGAAAATAAACATATCTGCCCAAATGGAAACACAAGAAGCCAATGAGGTTCTGGACCACTGTCACCCAACCTGGAATTTAGTGATACATGACCAACACAGTTGCTCTCACAGAGACTCCCTCGCTGGTCAGGGGACGTTTTGCATGGACAAAGAAGCACAAACTCCAATGTATGGGTTTATATAGGGCAAAGTAATTGCTGCAATCATATCATTTAAAAACATTTCCAAAAAAGTTATTTTCCTACCTCAATGGTAATCTTAAAACAATTAAGCGAAAGATAAAATATCCATACATTATTAAGGTCTGCATACTCAAATTTGAGGACGTCTTACAATGAGAACAAGAAATTATTTCAAATTAACAACCAAAAAAATCAGGGATCTGTGAGGAAAGGCAGATAAAAATGCAAATTTTAAAGACCAGAATTATCATATTTCTTGGTGAAGAGTAAATTAAACACATGGCAAAGAAAGAAAAAAAATTAAGAAAAAATAAATAAAAAGCACAGATTATTTCTTACAGAATCAATAATATAAAACATATCTCCATTATGCTCTGGTTTAATTGAAACTACATTTCTCCAAACCTTGCCAGAAAAACAGGAGAATATGGCTGCAGAATTCATGCGCCCACTTTTTATCTGCATGACCTGCTTCAAGAGCTAAGCCAAGTTTCATTAAAAATTATTGGTCTCATAACTTTTTTTTTCTCTGCCAAAAGACTCCCATATGGCACCAATATCAAGATAAAATTGTGGCCATGCAAAGTTTTTCCCACTCTTAATTTTTAAAAAACTATAAAGTGATTTTATGGCAAAGTCAAAAACTGTCAAGCATGATAAGATCTCACTTGATAAAAGTCTCATGGGCAGTTGTGCTGGTTTTGAAATGGGGTATTTTTATCTGAAAGATGACACACGAGATATTCTCATGTCTTATTCACGGCACTGAACTACAGCAGCCCAGTGGAATATTATCCACTCCTTACAGGCTGCTTTGCTAACACATATTGTGGTATTAAGGAATTCTTTTGTATTACTGTGGCATCTGCTAAAAATGTCAGATGTGATCACAGGCCTTGCAAAACAAGTATTTTAACAACCAAAACCTTATGATAGGTTATATTTCAGTGACTTGGAAACAACACTGCATTATCTGAGAAAACAGCACAGATGTTGCTTAATAAACTGCTCAGTTTATGCATTGTATTAACCTCATGAAACATTTATGCAAATCTTGCATTAACAAAAGGTAAAAGAATCATTATAGGTTATGAAGAAAACAATGTGACAACCTTTGTTTTTACCTCCATGTTTTATGGGGGCATTTTAACTCTTAGGGGTTTCTGTTTAGGAAGACACAAGGGCATTATAGATTTTCATCTATTTTGTTTTCAGTTCTGCTATCATTCCTTCCAGCTGATTTCACATTTTATAATGCTAATAGTGGGTGTATGGTTTTGAGTTTCTCTACTGTCAGCTGGTCAGTAGGTCTGGGGGATATATTTAATGGAATCTGACAGCTGATGGAACTGATCTCATTGAAAGGGGATTTGATATGTGGGATGAATGTGGTGACCCTCAATTCGACATATTAATGACCATTATTATTCAAACTCTTGCAGCCAATATAACTCTTTTTCTTGGACACAGCAGTACATGTGTATAAAAGAAATGACTTATGGATGAGTTAGTCCATATACTTGTTTGAGTGTCATTTAGATAGCATGTCAAAACAGATTAGCTATTTTACCCTGAGATAAAATTAAAGGAAAAGCCTTTGTGCTCTGTACACTTGTAAACAAAGCAATGATAAAAATGGGTAGTTTCACTGGACTGAGTGAGAAATCCAGCAAATACTCACACCTCCAACTGTGGGAAAAAGCGTTCTGCGCTCTGGGCAATCAAAAATAAAACTCAGCAGTCAGACACTGCAGCTGCAACCAACAGGTCCTTCTCTGCTACAGGTCACCCAGAGAAGTTATGTGCACTCTTTGTGCACAAACAGCCTTTAGAAAAAGAGAAGTGTATCAGCCTTACTTGATATAAATCAGAATTTAGGTAATTAAACTAGCAGAACTTCACATTCTGCATTGACTTGTGACAAAATATTTATTGTTTCATCTACTTTCTGCAGGTAGGAAAAATTTGACCCAATCAAATCTGCGTGTGATGGGACAAATTATGCCATATTAAAAAAATCCTGAGATTCCTACCATCTTTTGACAGAAGGGAAGATGGTCACAGATGCTTTAACAGATGTGTAGGACACAAAAGAAAATCTTAATATATGAGCAGGAATCACAAGGAACCATTTGATTTTAAATTATGAGGTACTGCTACTTTTTCAGGTCACAAATAAAATCTATTATTGATCTGGAGCATTGCCTCCTATTTTGAATGTCTTTTAAAGCCAAGGGCACTCTAATGCCTTTTAATCAATAACTGCTTTCACATTTTTGACACAAATATGCAATTTGCTTACAGATTTCAAAGGCTACTAATGTACATTGCCTGTTCTTTTCCACCATGTCTGAGGAGGGGTGATGTTCTACAACATTTAGCCAGAGTGCCTGCTGCACTGGGCTGGACATTCAAAACCTTTGCAGGCTGTTTTATGGCCCTGGTGGTGCATGAATAATAAAAGCACATTGCATTTCTCTCCTTTCCTGTTTTAACAGGCTCTCCAAAGGGGGGAGAAAGCTCTGAAAGGAACCAGATAAAATGAAGCCACCATGAAAATAATGCACTGAGACACGTGACCTACACACGTAAGTATTGCTGCATATGAGGAATGCATCAATAACCTTAAAGTTATTAAGGAAACCATCTGAGAAGGAGGATGTAATTAGATCATAGCAGTGAGGTTCACATTTGGTTTCCATATTTTTGAAGATTCAGTCAACATTTAGGATATCTCAATTAATGTATGGTTTGAAAGGCTTAACCATATGATGACACTCAATTACTCATTCATCTAACCAAACATGTTAAAAGTACTTGAAAAGTCAGTTCTTTAATCTTTTATGAATTGCCTTTATCTGAACATTGTCACCACATGGGCAAGGGCATCGTGTATCGTGACCAGCTTATGTTTACTTTCTTGCTCATCATCTATTGATGGAAATTCTAGCTAGGATTGTTTCTCAAACTTAATATCTATGCTTTCAGGACAAAATGGAAGCTGAAGTAAAGGTACACTTTAAAACACAAGGAACATGAACACAAACATGATCAAGGCACTGTTAATATGAGAACAAGCTTATCGTGCATGTGAATTTTGTTTGAAAATGTATATGCTTAGTACTCTAAAGCACATTCAGTTTTCAGATCCTTCCTGCAGAGTCGTCTCACTGTCCACAAGCTGAGCTCGCTTTATGCTACTCTGTTTTTTATCATTATCTTTTACTTTGGAAAGAGCATCTCACTTCAAGATAAAAGCATCTGCAATAGGTTTGCTGCAGAAAAAGAAAAAATCCTCAAACTCGTTTATAGCCCTGTTTCAAATATTGATTATTAATTCTGGCTGATAATAAGCACTGTCCCAGTGCCAGTACTTCATTTTTGATCTTTCTATTGGTCCTATACGAGAACGGTTTCATCTGACCATTGGAAGTCACTTATAACTGCACATATTTAGGTAAGTACATCCCTACATTACATACACAAAACCAGCACAAGAAAAAAAATGCATAAAACACATTAATTTCCTTCTTAAAATTTTAACAGGACCGAGGCTTTCTCCACATCTACTCTCACACAGAGAAATTTGGACAAGTAATCAACAACCATCCCACTTTATTTTAAGGGAAACTAACATAAAATAAACCAGTGGAAATAGAAAGAACTATTGTTTAGCTGTTTTTGTTCTACTTCATGTAAAATGAATATAACACTCTGCAGACTTTAGGACCCTGAGTGCTACATAATCCCACATCTTGGCTTGCTGAACCTGAGCCACAGCTGTGCTGATAACAGACCCTTTGAAACTGCTACAACTTTGAATAAAAGCAATGTTTGCAGTAATGATGTTACATGGATGGTAGATTAATCATTGCTACACATATTTCTCAAGGTCTTTTTATGTTGCTGTTAAATGAGTGCTTAATACTCTGAACACCTGAAACTTCACTCCTTTGCACATTTTCAGACTGGTCAAATGAAATGAGGGAACCCCATCACCTATTAGAAAGGGCAGGACTTTACATGCCTTAAACATGGTAATATTTATTATCAAATCCTGTGAGAAAAGCTGGATCCAAGCCCCTCATACCATCACTACATGTAGAAGAAAAGCCAAGACTGTAACTGACAAAACAGAACAGGGTTCACAGTACATAACTTATTAATTGGATATGATCATAAGCAATTAAAAATGAAAAATTGTTGTGCATATGTAAATCCCCTAAATACTTTTATAACAAATTAAAGCATTCTGAAAGAGAAAATTCAGGTTAAAAAAAAGTACTCATTTAATCCAAACCAAAAAATAATTTAAAAAAAAATAGATCTCACTTATGTGCAGCTTGAGACCAATTTTCTTTATACTGCAAATGAAATTTTTTCATTGCTCTACTTAGTGATCTCAGTCTGAATTTTATTGTGTAATACCAAGTCATTCCATCTTTCTGTGACATCCATAGGTCTAACCTAATGTGACTTTCAACAAAAGAAAGCAAAATCATGGTGCCTGCCCCTTTTTCAAATTAGTGAAACATGTTTGCTCAGTTCCTGGCTGGAGACTGACTGCATTTTTATGTGAGAAGGTGACAAAGCAGTTGGATTTTCCCTGCACCTCTGGAATGGCTGGGCTTAATGAGCACAGCAATACTGCTGCATTAATTTCCCTCTGCATCATTCTTAAAGCAGTTATTGTTCCTTATTTAGAGTTCAGTCTACAATTTCTGCACAGAACTTTTCAGAGCAACCTTGAAGTTCAAATAAACTCACTGAAACTGGGAGGCTCAGCCAGAGACAAACAAAATTCCACCTACTTTGTGTCAAGTGCTTTCTATTGTTTCGCTCTAGGCCTTCAAAGGCACCAAGCCAATGGAACATTAACAGTGGATACACCATGGCTTAGATTTAGTCCATCTGAACACCCCTCAAAATATCTGCTACAATTTATCCATATTTTGTAGCTTATTAGTTAATTTTTGCCCCTTGAGCAAGCATTTACAAATACAATAAGAACAGTATTAGTGTTTTCTCTCTGTTACAGAATTGCCAAGGCAAAACTATCCTCAACTGAAATAGTTGATACATATTTCTATATGAGGAAAATTTTATTCTTCTTTAAATCAAAGCTGCAGGGTTGTATCCAGTAGCAGCAGACACTAAAGAAGACATTGCTGAAACTGCCTGGTTAAGTCAAGACTTTTATTATGTGACAGTATTGACCGAAGAAAACAGCAAACCAACTCTGGTGTAAATCAATGAGCTTTTGCTAGGCTTTCACAAAATAAAAGACCTGCTGGATTTAAAAGTAAAATAATCAATTTTCTTCTACTGAACAGGTTGAACATTGCAAGGAACAACTCCACAACCATCCACAGTCACAATAATTTAAAGGTACTGAAAAAGAGCCAAGTTTTATTTTTGGACCTGAACTATTCAGGTTTTGAAATTCTGAACACTGAGAAGATGCAACAAATGCAAGGTCCTGATAAATGATCTACCTCAGCACCAAACAAAGCTATTCTGGAAGAAAATGCCACAGAAAAATCCCTCGTGAAGAGCCCATAAGAATTAGCAGAAGTAAATGGTTGAGAGTATAAATACTACTTTTGATCATTTGTGGATTCTTGATGGGCAAATATATTTTGTTTATAAAAGGGGAAAATAAATAACTGGGGAATAAAAGTACTGGTAGATACTGAAGGAAACAGAAAAATTCTGGCGGCATAATGAAGATACATGGCTTTCTACTATCTGCTTGAGACGACTAAATAAAGTTAAATTTTTTACTAAAATTTGTAACAGATGTCCTTCTCTCTCTTCCATCATGATTAATTTGTTAGAGAAATTTCATCTACAAAAAGTATAATTTAAAAGTCTTACTTTCTCTTAAAGTTTGGTTTGGGGATTACATTTTCTTTGAATTATATGAACAGTTGTAACCTTCAAGAACTCTTTGCAGCACAGTATTGGTAGTGCTCTCAGGAACCCCAGCTACAAATAATTTTACTTCCTGTTGTTAAAACATCTGGAATTATATCTGTGGTCCTGGCAGAGGACTACATATGTATTGTCAGGAAAATTTAAGGATTCATGGATCTAGAAAAATGCTGGATAAACTGATATTTCAAAAAAAAGCCCCCAAAAACCACAACTAGTTTTTACTAGGTATTACCTTCAGACACTGCTAAAATGAGATTTATTTCAGATAAATGAGGCTTAGCAAAGCTTTAAAATGCATTTTACCCTATCAAAACTAACCAGAACCTCTTCCCTTGATAAATAGCTTCTGAAAGGCACCAAACCTCACATAATTACAGGCTAAAAAAACCTCTAAAAATATACTCCGTACCACACACATGCAGCATAACAGCTTGATTTCATCATAACACTTAAATGCAATATTTTCCTGCACGGTATTATATTAATATGATAAAGTGCAGCCAGCCAAAAAATAGCTGAAGAGCTGCAAAGTGATTTCAGAAATTGAAAAGCAATTTCAAATGTTTGGTAAGCATTAACTTGTACACTGCACCCTATCAAAACCAGCTGCTAGACCATAATTCTAACCTTTTCCCTTTCAAAAAGGCAGGGCCTTGAAACACTCTATTAATGAGAAATGAATATGGCAATTGAAAGAGTAAATATAATTTTAAAAGAAGGCTCCTACCATCAAAAATCTTTCTCCATTTATACTGGCCTGTTTTACTAAAGGAATAATATGAAGAAGTGCTCCTATGTAAGATACTTACTTCTCTGTGCTGACAATCACTTGATACATCTCTGGCTGATGGATGCTTAGCAGGGATGCTAAGAGATATAGACAAATACGATGCCAGAAAAGGTGTTTTACCACAGCAAACAAAGTGAATGGAATGCAAAAGACTGGTTTGTCTCAGACCCAGGTCTCACCCACATTAAGATGCTCCCTGTAGTTCTGCATGAGGCCCCGATGTGAAAGTGGGGTTCATTTTCAGAAGCTCTCCCCCATCTCAAGTAGTTCCTTGGCTCAGAGCAGCACAGAGCTGCTGCCACTCCCCAGTGACACAGAGCCCAGAGTGGGCTCCATGCACCCCCAGCCCAGGCATTTCACACTGTGCCTTTATCCTCTCCAGCAAGCACTGCTCCAGCCAGCGGCAGTCCTGGGGAGATCAGGGGGCTGCTGGAGGTACATCCCTACAAAGGAAAGCTCCCACAGTACTTGGAATACTCCAGCATCTGTTCCATAAACATACAGAGTTCCTGAGCCCCTCTCTAGCTTCCCTGGACCCCCCTTCAGATACAGTGCGAGTGACCACACACTGGGACAGGATTTCCAGAGAGGGTGTGGAGTGTCCATCACTGGAGAGATTCCAGAACTCTGGAACTCAGTCCTGTGCCCTGTCCTCTTTGATGACCTTGCTGGAGCAGGGAGATTGGTCCCTTCTAGCCTGACCCGTTCTGTGATCCTGTGATTTCTCTCTCTTAACTTTCATATCTCTTGCCAGCATTCCCTGCAGAAGTGGGCAGAGCTCAAAGCAGAGGCAGCCACTTAGCCCGTACAAACTCACTTTGGCACTAGCACATAATTACAGGCTCTCTAAAGCACTTCAACATGTCTGTCCAATGCACTGTAAGAAAATGAAGCTGCCATCACCTGTAAATTTGCAAACTTCACTACCAAAGAACAGCTTCATCCACTGAAATGTGAAAGAATAATTGATTCCACAGATAAATAGACAAGAAAATTTTAAAATTCTCAAGTGAAAAATGAGATATTATGTATTATGCAAAGCTAGCATTGTGTTAAAGAAAAACTACTCTTACATTATCCTGGGTGGGACTTCCTCCACTGTCATGAGAAAACAGAAAACTTTCTATGTAACAGTCATAAAAACTAATAAAATTCAAGTAATAAAGATCAAGAGGAACATATCATATGTCATCTCATATAACCTACTACATAAGCAGCTGTAACTTGGCTCAGGAGTGTGCTTCTGAGGTGAATCACTCCCATTTTTTGAAACAATCACAGGACAGGCTTAGAGATGAAAAATGGGATGAAACCAAACACAAACAAGGCTCAGGAATGCACCCAATGGGCTCCAACCACTGCTGGGGATTCATTCCAAGCAATCACAGAGAGATAGGATGAAATAACCCCAAGTTACAAGGATAACATCAATGCCAACCATTCAGTTTTGTCACACAGATCCATTTTTCTGGGGTCACATCCTTTATGCATATATACAAAGCATAGAAACAGCACACAATAATTCATTTTCCAAATACTTTTGTCAAGATATCTGCCACCATAATTTTTTTTAGAAGTTGTTCCAAGCATGGGCAAAGAAAGGCATAAAGAACTAATATTTCATTTCATCAAGGTAATATTTTAATTGTTGAAAAGTTTCACTTAAAATTATTAAGGTGTATAAATCTATATGACAAGTTAATACCCTACTATTGTGTCCCATAGGTGAGAACAAAAGAAAATTTATTATTACATTTAATTTATCAAAAGTTTAATAAGAATGTCATTACTTAATCTTCACTGCCTTATGACTATAAACAATACCCTACTTCCTTGAGCTTCATTCATGTCGTAATAAGACCAAAACCAAAGGCATAACTTCAAGAAAAAAAACTAATTCTTTTCCACAATTGCCTAATGGAGTGTGAAAACCCTCTTGAAAGTCTACAAAGGCTAAAAACATGAGTAATAGCTATATGTGCTCAAGTTTTGAGCAAGAATGCATGGGATGTTTCAGGTTTTCCTGGGACATATTCACATCTCTAATTTAATTCACAATTACTCAAGAGCAGTATCTCCAAGCAGGGTACTCTCAAAAGTCAATAACACAGTCAGTAAACAAGAACAGCTTCTCAGATGTGTAGCTGCTTCAAAGATGACAACACAAGCATTTGGAATGAAGGAAAGCTGCAATGCCTTGTTACCAAAAAACTTTTACAAAAAAAGGGGGAGAGGGATTTTGCTGTGCATAATTTATTACTAATTCTGAGAAAAAGAACAATAATACATGTGTCATTTTCTCCAAGAAACCATGAAAAAATTACTTTCTTGAATTAACAATATACCCACACCTGCTTTACAGCATTCACATGACTTTTGCTTAAATGCATTTCACATTTACTGGTCTATTTTTGCAAACACTTTAGAAACACACACACACACAACAGTCAGACTAGCACAGGTAAGGCAGCATAAAAGCAAAACAGAGACTCTGTGTGTGAATATATTTTTATATATACATATATATACATATATATACATATATATATATATATATATATATAAACACTATGCTGGTACAAAGGCTTTGGACTCGAGTTTTGTGATTTGATTCCCCACCAAAACAGTCAAAGAATTAAGATGAATTCCATTTCTCTTGATGATTGTGTGCAAATCTCTGAAATATTCAGATGTTAAACATGCAGAGAAATATGCAGCACAGCTTTAGCATTATAATAAAAAGCAGAGATAGATAAGAATGGTTTTTAAGGGGAAGTTATAAAAACCAAGCACACTTTTGCTCCAGTTCGTAGCTCTGTTTTCACATATCCCAGTGCTTGCTGCAGAACTCAAGGAACACTGTTCCCTGTGTCTAAATCAACTTCTCCAGCTTCTCTCAAAGGGATTCCCTAGATTTGGGGCAAATTTACACGTATGGTGTTTTGAGTATAACAGCAGTTATCCAGAGCTATCAGTCCAGCAGAAATATTTTTTAACGTTTTGTAACTTGGAAAACAAAGATCTTGTAACATCCTTTAACATCCACAAAAGAACTGAAGCAATACAACAGTAGGGATTTGTGCTGTTTAACAGTGGTAAGTCTAGCAGCTGCTGAACGCTCCTCATTTATTTTAAATTCAGTGAGTATTAATCAGTATCTTGGAGCATTAAATTTGTAAAAATGAACATGAAATTGATCAAAAATAATTTTAACACTGTACCTATTCTGACATTTTTGCTGTTTTCTAGAAGAGAAAGGAAACAGAAGTCAAAGTTTTCCAAATTATTTTATTTTACAGAGCCACACTTAAGAAAAGCCTACAAACAGGAAACATGTCCCTGGCAGCAAACATATGAAATTTGCATTGAATAAACTAAGAGATGAAAGAATTCCGTTTTATCCCCCAGTAAGAGAGTTAGCACTGATAAAACCAGAGTAAATTCCAAGTCCATATTACTCTTACTGAGACAAAGCTTTGTATTTCCACGTTGGTGGTTAAACCATTTAGAGTTTTCCCAGCTCATGTCCCAGGCCTTTTCTCTGGTAAAGTACAGCCCAAGTAGCATCTTGCAAATACTTTCTTTTGTGTCCAGGCCTAAACCACACCCTGTTGTACTAATCTGCTCTTGGTGAAACAGCTGGGAATGCAGAGTTTCTTCCATTTGGATTCCTGCCCTCAGCTCAGCCTGGCACAAGGTATGGTCAAAAAAGCAATAAGAAAGGAACACCCATTAAAACCTTAAAATTGTGAATTATAATATCTTCCATGGCAGGTCATTTCTTTACCTAAGGAGTAAAGAATGTTATATTTTTTCAGATTACAGTGAAAGAAAAAATAATTAATTTAATAGAGATTTGGGATAGAGAACATAGGACATAAAAATGTCCTATATGAAGAAGTTGGTTTACACAAGACCTTTCTTGTTAGAAACTGAAGCCTGTGATATACAACAGCCAATTGTTTTAAGAACCCTTAACATCAATTCTCTTTCCTAAATTGTTATCCATTAAATTTAGTCCCTGAGTAAAAAATGTTTTGAACCTTGAAGAGTTCCTTGGCCCAAGAAATTTAAATAAGTGTGTGTGGCAAATATCCATACTGCCAGAAGCAGCAGGAGGAAACCATTACCAGTACTTACACAATCTATTCTCACTGAGAATGTTGCCCAATATAATTTACAAAATTTCTGTTGGAAATGCATTAACAGCTGAAAAGCAAGCAGCTTCTAAGGGATAAATAGAAAAAATAAATTAAAAAGCTTGCTTCCAAGCTTCAAATGTTATTGAATGTCAGCTGCAATCCCTGCAGTCAGCAGTCTATAACCTTGTAAAGGCCAAAGAATACTTTAATTTTAATGTGCATATTTCATCTGATTTTGGTTTAGGAAACTTTTTATGGATTCCGTTCAAATAAAGTGACAACTGGTTCAAATGTAAAAGTGTCTTTCTGCATGAGTTAAGAACACAAAATGCATTAACTTTTCACACAAATGTATGATGTGTTCATGCACACATCTATGTACACAGCAGCAAAAAGTGCCATTTCCAGCCTGCATTTTATTTCGTAGTGAAACAGTTGCACTGCTCATTGCACAGTGCTTCAAATGCTTAGTTAAACTTTTTCATTGTTTCAAAATCTTTAATAGCCATTTTTGCTCTTTACATTTTAAAACAATGAAAAGGATAGAATGCATTTTCTCAGTATAAACACAAGGCTTCCACAGTTCTTTTGTAAGCAGATCTCTCTTCTCTTTTAATTCCTATTTTAATTTATATTGAAAATTCTTTTGGCACAAAAGGTCTGTACTCTGAAAGAATAAATGCCTCAGTCTCCCTTCTCACGAAAAACCTTCAAGAGGGCACTGGAATCAAGAATCACTTCAAGGTGAACTTCATCAGCTTTTCTACTGATCTCACCCCAATCTAACCCTGCAAAAAGCAGTCAGTGGCTGCTGCTGGCCAATTCACCTTTCCAGGAGGGGCTGGACATTTTCTCAGCCCCAACAAGCTCATCAATCTTCTTTAACCAGAGGATTCCAGCACACAGCCACCTGCTCTAGCATGAGAAGATGCCCTGTGTCATGAAAGGTAAGTGTCCTTGTTATCTGCAGTTGGATCCCCTTGGAGAAACCGCAGGAAAGAGAGGGAAGGCACTTTTATAAACCTGTAAAACATGTAAACCATGTCACCCCGGTCTGAGGGCTGATGATTCTGTGTTTCACTGCATGGCACATAGGCTTCTCTACATAACAGCAGAATGAGATGTTCGTTCCAGACACCAGACTAACATGAGAGGTGTGGATCACACAGGTCATGGTCAAGAATCCACCCAACTATCGCAGACAGCTGAACAAGTTTCCCCATGGCAGCCTGGTTATTTGCTGCTATCTTTTCAATTTGTCATATCTGTTCAGTTCTGTGCCAACTGACGAGTTTCCCACTAGCTGTGGCTCACACTAAGAAATTGTTTTCACATTCTGCGAAACAGAAGAGCAACTCCCCTAATGTGGAACAGCTACCACTCTGTGTGCCTGTCTGTCATCTGAGACAGAAATTCAGAGGCTTCAGCAGATGTAAAGATGCTGCATTTTATCTCTAGATTGAGTTTGTTGCACCAGCACTACACATTGTGCATTACATAATCAGAATCACAGTATGACCTATAGCTACACATAAAATACAGGACCTTTAATGAAGACCTGCTATTATTATGGAGCAGTCAGTGCTTTATTGGCGATAATGTAATTCTGTTCTTTCAGCTGTTTTCATTTATGCTGCTCCTTCTTTTGCATATTCTAAGTCTCCTCTGTGAAAAGAGCTCCTTCCTTCACCACACCTATTTGTTTAATGTATTGGCTGATAACCTTCACAATGCTGCGATTGCCTTCTCTTGGTGATATGCACAACAACCCATTCTCTTCCTGACAGGATAAAGCAATCATACACAGGGATGCAACAAATTAACAGATCTGGAGATGAGAGAAATTGTACTGCAACCTGGCCTAAGAGACTTTACCTGCATCAACTGAGGAGAGGCTTTCAGTTTGCAGGACAGAAAGTTCATGCTGACTGTACCTATTAAATATTCTGCTAATTTTTTCTCAAAGGCCCTTTTAGACATTTACTTGGAATTTTGTTTGGAGAAATTCTAATGGGTTAACAGCACACATTTCTGACTTCTCCCCCTTTCAAGTTAGTGATGTCCCTTGGTAGTTTTTTACCCTGTTTAGGGCAAAACCCTGTCAATGACTACAGAATAAACAGCACATGTAGGTTCAAATTCACCTCATATGCTGAAAGCCTGACAGCTGACAATTGTGGGCTAAAAGAGTGGCAAAGTCAGCATTCCCATAGCAGCTAACAGCTTTTCCCATGAACTTTCCAATCCTGCTCTATTCCATCACAACATCCACTCCTCTCTGTGATAGTTGAACTTTCTTCACAGGGGAAGATAGTGGATTGTCCACAACTGAGGGATTCAGGCAACACGAAAGAGGGATCAAAACAAGGCATCTTCCTAATTTCCAGAAGCACACGCTACTTGGATTGCCCCTTCCCCTATGCAGCTTAAGTCCTGAGCAGTCTTCAATGGTCACCATGAATTTTTATAAAATCCTGTTTTTAGAGTAGAATTCCCTAGTACCAGATGTTTACATGAGAGAGACCCACAGATTATCTGTATGTACTTATTCTGACAAATATTGTTTAGACACCATTTGGAAAAAATTATTTAGGTAGAGAGTACACAAAACACAATAAGATAGATCATAGCACAATGGCATGCAGAAAATTTATATAAGGCATAGAACATGGGAATTTGTTACCAGAAACAAGTGAAAACTTCTGTAGGAGTAAAGCTGGCTAACACTGGTGGTAAGGAGAAAGAAATCCTGACTCCTTCCACAGCTGCACCTGAA
>JAHLSL010000036.1:9345579-9368079 GCA_025920805.1 Petroica traversi | reverse complement strand
ACAGCCCTCAGGGCTGTGCTGTCCTCCACAGGTAGGGTGGTCCAAAGTTCTTCGCCAAGACACCCAGAGGCCTTATATACATTTATTTTAATTCCATTCTACCAGTTGGCCCCTTGGCCTTCCCAGTCCTTATTACCTTATATGGAATTTCTCTGGAATGTTCTCCCCAGTTCGATGCCCCATTGGCCCTTTGGCCTTCCCACCCTTTTTGTCCTTATATGGAATTTCTCTGGAATGTTCTCCCCAGCTCGACACCCCATTGGCCGCTTCTCCTTGGTCCCTCCTCCTGCCCCTCCTCATTGGTTCCCCAACCCATCACTCAGCACTGTCCCGCCCCAGCCCTCTCCCTATTGGTTATTGTAAATCCCACCCCCTTTGGTACCTAAGGGCTGGTTTCCATCATTTGGGGTATTTATCACTGGACTCTCCAGGCTGCGGAATAAACCCAACCTTGGAACCTGCACAGAGCCCTCTGTGTGCTCCTTGTTCCACTGTGGTTGCTTCTCCCCCGTTCTGTGTGTGCTGCTCACTGTGAGTGTGAGTGTGAGCTCCCTGGATCCCGAGGCTGTGGAGATGCTCTGGAAGATCATAGCCACACACCACAGGGCTCAGGCAGGTCTATGCTGTTTCTTTGACAGTTGCTGTTGATGGTAATTCTTTCAAGCCTCAGTATCACCATGTATTTCCACACTGCGACAAACTGTCCAAGGAACAGAATCTATAATAAAGTTGCAGAGGGCTGCCCCAGCATTTTCCATGAGTGGGAGTAGTGGGACAGAATTAAATTGTGTGAATTGTCTCTCTTCTGCAACAAAAAAAACCCTACAGACCAAAAGCTTGGAAAATATATAGTAGGGCACAGTAAGTGTTAAAGCTACCACTCAACTGAAATCACAACCTTTTTCTCCAATGTACCATAGGCTTAGCAGCTCTTCCTGCCTTGAAGGTTCAAGGAGGACGTCAGCCAGGCATGACTGATGGCATGTTAGTCCAACATGCTGTCTCACCAGGACCGTGCTCCTACCACTGGCAGTGCAAGAGAACCATCTACGTCTCACCTACATCTGGTGAGATGTGAGACCTTCAGAATTCCTTTGGAATCCCTGGATCTACAGGTGACACACAGGGGTGCACAGTAAGTTAAGTAACTAAGTAAGTAAGTAAGTTAAGTAAGTAAGTCCACAGGAGGAGTTAAGTGCATGACAGGAGGACAGGAAAACCTGCTTTAATTTCATCAGGCACTATTCAGCTCATCCTTCGGCATTCTGTGTGCGCACAGCCCCCGTTCTGCCTCCCTCTCACAAGTACTAATGAGATAACATCAGGCAATCCACCAGGACTTGACCGGCTTCCATCCCATTTTGTGCATGACTCAAGTTACTTTTTTGTTAAATTGTTGCTTTTTACAACTGCTCACCTGTGTGAACTAAAAGATTAGTATTCCAGGCAGACACTCCAAGCAGTGTCCCCCACTGAGCTGAAGGATTTTCTCTCGCATGTGCATTGCCCACTGGAACATTCATTCATTTTAGCAGATCCTCCTGATGTGTTTCATAACATCCGTACGTTTCACATGCCAGGACTTCAAAGACTGAGGATGACCAAAGTGAAGGTTTTCAGGGGAGACAGAAGGCATTCAGAGAAATGGGCACTGAAGTTTTACACCTACTGCAAGGCAACTCCTTCAGGAAGAGAGAAGCATGTAACAAAAAACTGTTAAAAGAGTCTTGCACTCGTGCAAAGACAGAACTGCTGTCTAGTTTCAGAAGGACGTGCTCAAGGTAGCTCTTCACACAAAGAGGATTCAGAGAATGTACTAAAAATTATTTTAAAAAAGGAAGATTGTAAATTGATCTCCAGGAGACATGGAACAATGATAAGACAGGAATTTAGAAGACTAGAGGTTGGGTAGTAGAATACCTCCCATCAATTGTGTGTATTTTTATCACTTAATGTATGCTCATACTTGCAAAGTTTTGGGCAACACCAATAAGAAAAAGATAAAATACACTGTAGGCAAAAATAGCAGCAATGGAGGGAATACTTTTAATATTAGAGAGAACAGAAAGCATGCCTGAAAAATGCCAAGAATAATCAAAGAGAGATAATCAAGGATGTATTATTCTTTCATCTTCCACTTAGCATGTATCTGTGAGTATTGAAAATTCACATCCCACAAATGTTTCATTTTATTTACATCAAAAACCACATGATTCAACAACAATCCAAATTCCTTCAGAAAAACAAGACCATGAGTCAAGCCTAAAACCCTGGAAGCAGGGTACCACAGAAATGGATCAAAGGCGTGTTGTAAATGAAGCTGACACTGTGCCTGAGCTCACCATTATGTCATCCCAAAAAGCAGCATTACTCCTGGTTGCTGCTGCCTTTCAGACACAGCAATGACATCCAGTCAAGATGATCTTGGAGCAACAAGACTCAGCTTACCAGCTGATTGCCGCAAAAGCTGTGCAAAGGAGGGTGAACATGTGGAGGACACACGCTGGGAAGCTCTTCTTCTATGGAATATTACTTAAGTGTAGAAGAAAAAGGCACTGTTTTCCAAAAAGGTACCAATTTCTGGAGGAGTTCTGAAAGTTTTCCATAATGTTGATTTTATTTTGCACAGGGGGTGAAATAAAAAATATCAGGCTGAGACAAGTTTCAGAGGTCAGATGATTAATGCCTATTTTGTTTGCTCAAGGTGAGGCCACAAAATTACTCAGCATTCCTTAAAATGGTAAAAACAGACTATTTTGCCTTAATTCTTAGGTGTCTATCTGAAGTCTCCAGGATACTTTTTACGCATGCACACACAATTCCAATGGAATCTCTTTTGTTCAGAAGGAAAGATGTGATTTCAATTCACCACAATTCTAGTAGACCACAGGCAACTTAATCAAATTACATTTCTATAAATTACTCTTCAGTCTCACAGACTCCTTACAGTGGTGGTTAGCTACTATTTGAATCCATATACTCAGTGACTATTTTGAAACGTTTGTTAAAAACACTTCTTGCACTTGTAATCAGAAACAACTACATGGTGACTGTGGCTATTCTGCAAATGAAGTGCACAAGAAGAGAAATCAAATTAATAAAATTTGTAATCAGCATTATTCTTCTTTTGCAATTGATGCAAAAAAGAGACTTTGGTGATCCAGAAATAACAGCTTTATAATTAAGAATTTGCAAACCTTAGTACAAAAAAGGAGACTGTCCACATGACTGTCCAATCTCTCCCCACACCAAAAGAACAATTCTTTTTAAGGAAAGAGGATCCATTTTTCAGGTGTGGGTAACTCTTAAAGAAAACAAAGAAAAGTTTTGTTTTCTTTATATTTCAAAAGATCTCTAGAGACCAAAATATACAAACTCAAACATATCTAACCCAGACAGTGAAAGCCTGAGGTCTGATTACAGTGTATTACTCTCACACAGGTTTAAATTAACTGAAGAGGACAAACAAGGAAGAAGAGTTCTTACCACTGATGGAATGAAGGGTCTTTTCTTTAACAAAGTAACAGAAGATATCACCTTTCTCTGAGAAGGAGTCTTTCACTATAAGCACAATGTGTTATTATTGTGATTTTTAATTGAAATGTAAATTCTGGGAACACTCTGACCTAATTTACTCCCAGAAAAAGAGGGCAAAATTCTCATTTTCCAAGCACTATGTAGTCAATTCACTGTTATCAACAAGTCTTGTTCAATGGTCTGGGCTCCTACCACTCTGCAAAGCTGACAGTATTTCACAACACTCAGCTATGGCATCTTTACACAGCACTGTATATTGTTACAGCAAATAACTCCCTCTGATTTTTTCTTGGGCAAAGTATTTTTAAGAATTAGTTTTAAAATAGTTCTGAAATGACAAGGCTCTGTGGGCAGGATGCTGAATGCACTGACAGCAGCATGAGACTTCAGCAAAGCCTCTCTGGGACTGGCATCTCTCCTGCAAACCTTCTCTGCAAACCCACAAAAGCTTAAATCAAATCAGAGCTCTTGTGTGCACTCAAAATAAGTAAATCATAGTAATAGTGTAGGAATCTGGATTGCTGAAAAATTAAACATGGGCCTAAGAGAGCCAACAGCTACCACATGAAACCTTGACGAAATCATTCTCTTGTTCTAAACATCCAGTTATTACATTAGATCCAACTTTTTAGCTGATATAAATGGTAGAGGAAAAACCTGAATTATCCCAACTTCTCATCTTTTTCTGTGTATTTTCAGATGTACAGCAAAAATTATAATATTAACTGTGAACAACAGTCACATTACAATGTACTAATATCCTGACAGAGATAATTATTACAGCAAGATAACAGAAGTCCAGCACTTTCTGCAGAAAGCTTAGGTGAAAATGCAATTTGACAAAAAGGAATAAAATAATTCTGGCAGCAGGAAGATCATTTAGAAGGGTAATAATAATTACAACCAAAGAAGAAAAAGGATTACTGATCTTGGAAATCCATAGGGCAGGAATTAAACACTATAATCAAATTGTTTGTGCAACCATTTAGCATCTTATTTTCTTGCTGTGCAAGCTGAAGAACCACTTGAGACAGGCCATCTTAGAGAGTAACAAAGTGCACCAATAACTAACATGGGATGAAAAGAATATTGATAGCCCGTGACAAGTGGCTTCCTGAGAAATGTTTCTTAGTCAAATAGCCGCAATCATTAAATATATGAGGGTCAGACAATTTAATCTGCTCTTTTTATATGGATTAGTTTAGCAAAGTAACAGAAGAGACAATTAATGCCTCCATAGCTTTTCATGCCATGACACTAGCCCATCATTTTTAAAACAAATACTTGAAAGATGATTCCCTACACTACTGAATATGGCCACACTCATTTTAGCAACTATTAACAGCACTGATAAGGACTGACTTTATTATGAGGCACAATTACACATTCCAGAAAATCATTACAGTAAAAGCATAGACCATCTTTTAAACAAACAGATAACTAAATATTTTACATAAAGATTTAAACTTCTATACTTTCCAAACTGAAATCGTAATCCTGGAGAGGCTCCACTTTCCTGTGCCATTACACATTTGATCGTACAATCAGATTTATGGCTAGGGACTGAACACTGGTATCAGTGAAACACATACAAGACTTGAATGAAGTGTGGTTATTGTTCAATCGTGAAGAAAAGACATAATTCAGGGCAGGAGGCAAGAAAAATAATCACTATAGTTTATAGAAAACTCCTATAGACTGAAAAAAATAAGGACCACCTGGTTGGAAGAAAACTTTATCACATTCAACAGCTTAGTAAAGAACTACACACAACTAAAAGAAAACCAGTTTAAATCTTCTGTCTAAAAAGTCAGAGCACTGGTCCACAAAGAATAATGAAATGAAACCCCAGAAGAATTCCTGACAGATAAAGTATATTTTCAGTTTAGTCAATATGTCAGGGTAGGACTCCAGCTCCTGATGGGAAATGTTACCAGCCATTTTAAGGCCAGCCATAAAGCTCTTGCAAGAAGCAGTCAACTGTCCAAAGCCACCAGAGACCTGTCAGCAGCCACAGCACCTGATCCAAGACTGCATTTTCAACCTGCACTGATACAGAAAGCCTTGCCACATTGCTGGGTTTTCCAGGATCTGCTCAAGCAGCTGTTCATACAGGACACAGCTCTTGCACACACAGATCTTTCAGTTACTATGCTTTTCTCAGGTGTTTCCCTCTTGGCCCTTTCTGACAGTCGTTTGACAGATGATACAAATTGCCTGACACAGATTTTAAAGTCAGATATTTAAGAAAACGAATTACAGCTGATGTCTTTGGCATAATGCTTTGTGACACAGATAGTTAGGGAGAGTGACACAGTGGGAAAATAATGTAAGTTGAAAGCTCTTGTAACAGCTCAGGATTCAAGGTGACTTTGTGCTGTAAATCACTACTTTTATAATTGTTTCGAGATACACCTTCTGGAAGAGATACAAAGCCCAGGAGATTCAACAGGTCTCTTTCCACCTAAATTCTCTGTCGTTTTTATCAAGCCTAGTAAAACTTCAATTCCAAGTCAAAGCATGCTCATCAAAGCTTATACAGAGATTTCACAATTAGTCTTTCAAACTTCGCTCCTTTAGCATTGGTTGCTTTAGCATTGGTTGTATTTCCACCTCTTTTATCTTTAAAGATGAAAAAAAAAAATTTGATCTAGAGAGGAAGAGACATCACATGTATTTCCACTTCTTTGCATACTTACATAGAGAACTCCTAGCATGCTGAGCTAAATAAAATTCCTGATACTTTTTTCCCTAGTTTGTTCAATAGTGCAGTAGGACAGGAGAGGAAAGCAAGTGCATGCCCTTGATGTTATTCAGGTTGGCAGCAACTGACCTGGTGTTATTATTCTGGAATCTTTCTTTTGCTGGCTGTACATTGCCCCAAAGACACTGGTCCTCTAAACAGCAATGCTAAAAGCACAGGTCCTCTAACTTCATTTTTGTTGGTGAAACAAAGCAGAAACAACAAAACATCATCTCCAACCCCAAAACCTACCACCACCACCAGGCCTTACTCAAAATACCCCCCAAAAACAAATCAATCTTAAGATTGAGTAATATAAAGGAAATATAGGCCAAAAGATCATTCAATAAATAATTAGGAGGTAATAGTGGAGTTTTTTTGAGTTTTGGGTTTTTTGGGTTTTTTTGTTTTGGTTTTGGTTTTGGTTGGCTTTTTTGTTTTGTTTTGGTTTGGTTTTTTTTTGACAGGCAGTTTAAATTTTTATCATTCAAAACTTTTGACTAGCAGTTAGAAGAGAGACATAAAACATAGCACCAGACTTGGTCTATAATTCTTTGGCAACACATTGGTGCACAGACACTGCTGACACCCAGGGCATATCTTTTTCTCAGTTCAAATTAAACATAAAAGATGAATCTTGGAAGAGTACACAACTTAGTCCCGAAACTCATTTAGACAACTGATACATTTTGTCTTTCATGCAGAGAAGGGGGCTGGAATACAAAACATGTCCTGGTGGTCATCTGAATTCAGTCTTTTAACTTCAGAATTAGAAGAAATGGAAATGGTTTCTTTCCAATCCTACAACACCATTAGCTTAAATTAAGCATAGAATGCTATCACGTACAGGAAGGAGTAACAAAATCTGGCCCTGTGGTGCTGTGCAACAACCCAGTAAATCTGGCCCTACTTAAGTTTCAGTGGCCACCAACAGTGTGAAGTATTGCTCAGTGGGAGAAAACAAGGCAAAGCCAGTCCAGAGTAACCCACCCATTTTAATTAAAAAACAAGAATAGAATTAAACGTTGCTTTAGGCAATAATGGTAAAGTTGAATTAACATCAATATGGGAAATCTTCCATTTATCATCCTGGAACAATCACATTTGAGCATATTTTTTCTTTCTAAACATTTCTAAATTCAACAGTCTTAAATAAACACGAAGAACAGAAAGTTTCATGTTGGGTGACTAAAATGGCCTGGTTCAGCTCAGTTGCACAAAAAAAAATGTGCATTTTCATAGACTTGGGGCAGAGAGACTTCACCCAGGAGCTCCGACTGCCTCAAACACCATCCAGTGGTTCATGGAGTTATTACAGGGCAGCCCCCGCTCCTTCGGCATCACTCTGCCTTTGCAGGAGAAGTGGTTACAAGTATTTCAGAAAACTGGACACACAGGAAGGCAACTCTGCCTCAGCCAAAGGAGAAAACAGCTAAAATAGAAACCTAAGGATATTGGGATATAAAAACAGGTAAGAGAGAAAACAAACCCCAGAAACTAGAGCTGCCATTTTATAGCGGACTTGCAATAAAGGACCTTCAACAACCTGAGCTAATGAATCAGTCTCTACAATGAGACAATAAAAGTGGCTTCTGTGGCACAACCATGATCACGGCACTGATTGGAGCATGAAATTTATATTCTAAAATTATGTACCATGTAATTAACATGCCCTTTGCATTTTTAGTCCTGCTATGTCCCTCCAAGAGCAATGTTCAGCACCACTTCATCTGCCTTTGCAAAATCCCAGCTCTTCTCCATGAATCCCAGCCAGGCTCACACATGCCACACACACTGAAAGACAAGATTAAGCAGCCCTAACTAAAAGGAAGGAAGGCAGCATAGCTGCTCTGTTAAGAAACAGACAAGTTGTTGATTTCTTTCTAGACAATCACTTTTTTTGCATCATTTGGAGAAAAGATTCCTAGGAATTACAATGTCATTGACTGTCCTATTGTAATGTAGTCACACAAGAGACACTGTTCTTTCCCTCCCTTCTCTGCCATTGCAAAGAGCTTTGTTTTGCTATCAGACTTTCATAAGGCATTTTGCAAAGATATTACTACATTGCTGTATTTTACAGAAGACTGAAAAAGAAAAAAAAATGGTGTGTAAGACACCGCTCTAAACTCTCCCTTTTTCTTGACTTCAACCTAATTTCCAAAACATTCATGTAATTTTCTTTCATATGTTTGACATTGCTCCTATCCCTACACTTCAAAACATAGAAAGACTTCAGTTAGAAGGGCTCTCTGTAGATCAGGTGCAAACACCTGCTCCACTCAAAGCACACAAAAACATCCTATACAGATAAACATTTTGGCTCAGGTTATCTGACTTCAGTGAAGATGTCCTAATTTACATTCTACTGCACACTTGGTCCTTTGCACAAGTCACTGTCATTCCCTTGGCAGGAAGGTATGGACATTATTTAAACACATGGAAAACTGAGGCAGAGAATTTGAATGCATCTCTGTTTATCCCTCTGGTAATCACCATTAAGATCTCAAGCACTTGGGTGAGATTTTCTCATCAAAGTATACATCAGTACACCATTATTCCAACTCATGTATTAGGCAGGGTACTAGTGGAGGAAACAAATTCACTTGATTTAGTATCTTAGAAAAAATGAATCAGAAAATGTTATTTCAGAATTTGAGAGATGCATTTCCAAACAAAAAATTCAGGTGTTTTCTAACTCTATTTGTATTTCACTATCTTGGTCCTGGAGTAATCTAGAAGTGGCAAAATAAATAATCTGAATAATTATTGAAGGGAAGGGCAGCATATCATTTAAAGTCCCTAGAATTTTTGCTAAAGAAGAGAAACTGGAAATATAAAAACCCAAGAAACAAACAAGCTCTATAAAAAAATTCCTACCTATAAGGCTCTTACCTGCCAGGATCTCACACATTGACCACACAGGAAGCCTGGCAGTGACCCTAATGGGAATACTTATCTTAAAATGACCTCGTACCCAGTGCAGGCTTAGGAGCAGCCAGCACAGCCCATGCGATCCAAGGAACCTGACAGAATTACCTCTCACTTATGCAAGGAATAAAACACAGTTATGTTGACACAATTGTTGAATTTAATGCTCTGTAATTCACATGCTGGAAAGTCTTCATGGGATAAATCATACTTTTAAAGGTAGTTATTCTTTTATTTACATGTATGCACGCACAGAGAAAAAAGGGTGTGAATCCAAGTGCTGAGAGGTGCTCCCCAGTGAATGTCTGTGCTGCTCACAGGGACCTGAGAGGGTCCCTGCGTGGGGCTGTGAGGAGAGAGGTGCAGAGGAGGTATCACTCCCACGCCCTGAGGGCTGGCACACTGCAGGGCAGGCAAAGGGAATGTCTGGGAACCCTGCACAGTACCAGAGGTACCCTCACACCCCTGCCACACTGGGCTCTGCCAGCCACAGGCCTTGGCAAAGGACAGGGTGCCAGAGCTGCCCAAAGGGTAACACCAGGAAATACGCTTTGCTTCAAAGCCAGGTGACAGCATAACCTTTGCAAGAGGAGAGAGAAAAAGAAGCAGAAGTAATTAAATAAACAGAGTTATATCCTTCACTTTTACATCAGCAGAACTTGACAGCAGGTAACTTCTTCATTGCCCAAGCCTCAGAATGGGTGGGAGCAGTCGATAAGAACATTAGGTTATTCACATCTCAAATTGCAACCAAGTAATCAGTTACACCATCAACAACAATAAACTAGTCAGCTGTACTGGAGTTAAATATTCCATTGGAGCAAATACACACATCTAACAGCTGGTAAGTCATACTGCTAGCAGCTTCAGGAAGGAATCATTGCATTGTTTGCTTACATTTTAGCTGATTTTTAAGCCTTCAGCAATATGATGTTTTAAATGGGAAGATAAGAGATTATACAAAGGTTACTTGGTTTCAAATTACCATTATCCTGCATGAACATGATGCTACAGTATATTTTCCTCTGCTGATGTAAGTTGTCTATGAGCTTTTAGGCACTATTCCACTTTATTCACCCACTTCCATGGTTCCAGAATCTACTGGGCATGCTTTCAGGTTAGGAGGATGAAAATCCTACTCAGTATGGTTGAAACATGAGTGTAAATGAGTGATTCTACATAGGTACAAATACTTGATGGAATTCAATGGGACTGTTTCACGTGCTCCACAGGTTAGTAACATTTCCTTCACACAGACAACAGCATAAGTGCTTTGGTGTTCAGTTTGGTAGCCTAAACAATGCCTTTCTACACTAAAAAGATCTTGCAACAACTCATTAAAAAGCTGAAATAAAGATAAGATACTGGAAAATAATGATACTGGTGTCTAATGACTTACATACTTCACTGAATGTACTGGCTTTTGATAGTGCAAGAGCAGGTCATATGAAATGTGTTTAAACAGTGCAACAGAACCTGCACAAGATGAGCTAACATTTGTCAAGGCTCTCAACAGTCCAAATGAGTACAGCTCATTGGTGATACACTATAAATACTTCCATATTCCAGATTTCACACAATCATTTATGTACTAGTGAGCTACCCTGCAAAACAGCATAGCAAGGAAGGGACCCATCCCATCAGGACTTTTCTATTTCACTGAACTCCAGAAAGGAGTCTGATTACTTTCATAATTTTTTCTAGGAATCAGGTGTTCCAGCCACTAAGACATTAGTCTTCTATCACTTACATCTAGTTTAAACCAGTACAAATAAGAGGGGAATCAGAACTCTAAATTCCCTTCTTATTTCTGTGGCCAAGTCAATGACAAATTTAGGCAAACTGCTTCACTAATCCTCACTAGCAAAGTCCCTTACTTTGCTAAGGAGCTAAAATGATATCTATCTACTTTAAGGGAATTAGTGTTGTCCAATACTTATATTTATAGAATATTTTGAGAGTCCTAAATAAACGATGCTATTGAAATAAAAAGCAGTATTACCCCCTTTTGTCTTGAGCAGCAAGCCAATGTGTAGGGAACTCTCCATTAGGAGAAATTGATGATAAAGTCAGCTCCTTCTCTGGCACAAACAAAATGCTGTTTTCCTGAACATAAGAGGAATTAGACAGCTGGAGATGGTTTCTTTTCTCTTAATTCTAAGCTTTCTTTTCCCAGCATTCAACTTAAAAAGCTTTGACACTTTTCTCAAGTGAAGCCTACTGGTGTTCATGTGGTTCTGACTGATGTTGTTTTACTGCTTTTCCTTTCTCCTTACAAGCTGTTTTTCCTGCATCGTTGCATCAAACACTTGTGCTAAAGTAACACTCTACAAAGCCTCTTTGTCTGCAGAGCCGGGAGGCCTCCCGTGTGGCTTTGCTTTGGGCAGTGTCACGTGCAGGTGGCTTGGGGAAGGCCCCAGGGTCTCAGGTACCTGGCTCAGTGAAGGGGCGCAATGACTCCTGCTCTCTGAAACAGGGACAGAGCCAAAGGCCCAGCCTCAACCTACAGCAGCATCATCAGCAGCACAGTCAATTACTAATAACAGCTACACAAAGGCAAACATTTCCTGGATATTCTTAACTGCGTCTTTAATTCCCTTTTTCCCTCCTTTAAAGACACTTCATATGTTGTGAAAACTGCACTGACAGTCCCAGAAGTTCTCATCCTGAGTTACATCCAATATGGTAAAGCCAGCTGAAAATATTCTTTTGTACAAGTTCAACTAGTGCAGTATTTGGGGCATGGTTGTAGGGTAATCTGCTTTTTAACACAAGAGATTTGACAACAGTATCTCCAACTACAATTATAATAGTGTAAATGTGCTTTGACTGGGATGGCTTTATGCTCCACAGGGACACCTTGCTACTGGCAAAATACTTCACTGATTATCTGCCTTTCTACAGTTAAGGAAATGAAAATATGATATACTGGTAGCAGCAGCAGCTGAGGTATTTCTGATGATACATTCTGTTTTACTTTTACTGAATCAAATTATCTATTTTCTTCTTTTTTTTTTTTTCATTTCACACCCAGGACATTCAATAAATATTTTTAAAAAGCAGTTCTCTGCTTTTGCAGCTCATATGAAGCACATTTAAACAGTACCTGCAAGAGATTAGCAAACATTTGTCAAAGTTCTTAACACTCACAATGAACACAGCTTATTAGTGCCACCTTTAAAACAGTTGTTTTATTTTATTTCACAATGAAACCCATTTCAAATTCTAACTCAGGGGAAAGAAAAAAAAAAAAATCAAAGTAACTTGTTTTGTCTTCAACGGGAATTTTGCTCCTCTGCAAGAACAATCAGCACAATTAGATTCCTAATAAGACTCTGATATTATGTGGCATTGCTGTTGGATAGGTTTTCTAGTGACTTGTACATGAGATTTTTATTAAGTAAGAAAATAGGCAAATATGAAAACATCCTTAGGTCTTAGATCTCCAAGACACAAGAAATACTTCCTTTAAGCAGGTGCGCCTTCCTGGGCAGCTGTTTAAGATTAGTAAATTACAAGCTCAGGATTTGATTCTTAAATATGGCTAAAGAACAAACTCTTTAGTCTGGCAAGTTGGAGTCAAACTGCCACAATGAGCACCTGTTGAGAAAGCCCATTATTTGAAGCTGGGGGTTCTGGGTGAAAAGATCACTGTGAATTAATTTTGATTGCTTCACAAAACTCTCCATAACAAATGGTCTCTGACAAGGGTATCAGGGGACTTCCATTTGAAGGGGAGAAAAAAAAGAATTTTGTTTCTAGGAAGGTAACATAATCTCTGCAGTGACATTAAAACACACCAGTGGCTGCACTTGCTTGAATCTCTCTTGTGAAACAGATTGGATTTGATTAGGTTACCAGGTATTAGGTTTTGGGAAGGGAAAGGGAAACAAATGATATCAAAATCTTATCTAAAAAGTTAGCTAAAAAGAATAAGGCCAGAGGTCCATGAATCTTAAGTTGTTAAAGCAATTATTTGCTTACAAATTTAATCACAGACATTTCTGGGTGTTCTGGATTGCTATATGCATTGCCAAAAAGGAGGAGGAGGAGAAAAGACTAAATCAAAACAAAGGTTTTGCAGTTGACTAAATAAATCAGCAGCTTTCTTGTATGTGTTAACGCCAATAGGAAGTTAAAGTACCAGTAAGGATAATAAGAATATCTGGCAAATGCTTCTCTTGCTTGGAACACAGACTATTGAATGAGACACTCTCTGTCTCTCTGATAAGAATTCTCCATCCAAAATATACAGCAGCACTACCTGTCTGTCACCCCCCCGATTAAATCTAAGCCAAGCTTACCATCTGTTTGTGCAAATGAAAAGTGTAGTATTCCACCAACTACTCTGCATGACCACTTAAGGGTTTTCAGCAAAATGATTTTCAGTTCATATAGGGCTTATTTTTAGAACAAAAAGAATCACCAGAAACCACTATGCTTTTAGCTAATAATCATGATCCAGTTGACTTTATGCTTGATTTGTCAACACTTAGGTATTAATTTTACATGAATTACAAGTTCTGATTCCTTCAAAACTGACTGTAAAAACTATATCCATATGAAGATACTAAAATGCTCGTAATGACTTCCTTTTGTATGTTTTCTGTTTTGAAGGTAACCTGAATTAAATCATCATCGAAATATTAATTGCACCTACACAAAAATTTGGATTAGTCTGGATTCATATGGGTACCAGAGGCCTAAGTCTTGGCTAGCAAAATCACTGCAGCCATAATGAAGTCAGAATGTAGCCACACAGTCTGAGAAATAAAAGTTAGAGAAGAATTCAAGTAAATCAGATCCCGCACATAGTTAATTTATGATACAGGTAGGAATCACTCTGGTATTCAACCACCAGCCATATAATCTTTCCAACTTCTGCAGTATCTCTGTGTTCCACTACAGGGCACATGACAGCCATCTGAAGAAGCAAATAGTGATGCTCTTCTATTTCTTTCTAAAACCCAGACTTATATGTTGTCATAATCCTAGAACAGAAATATTAGAAGTTTTCAAGCAGTGGTGCCTTGCTGTTGTAAATAAAACTGATAACCTGACCTGTGTGCAGCTGAATGTAAACTCTGCATGGAGTAAATGTCAGCTCCATTTACCTGCAGCTGCCTTTGGCAACAGCACAGTCCTCAGCCCTCATGTTCAGCTCCTGCCCTCCCAGACCCTACCCAAAGGTGGATGCACAAAGGAGGAACTGACTGCACAGACACTGCCTGCTATAAACTGCTTCTGTTTGAACAAGTTGAGGGGGTTTTCATCCTAATTTTTCTCCACCCAACCTCAGCTATCTTGTATAACTCTTAAAATTACCATATATATCTCTCCAACCAATAGATTTATCCTCTTGTTAAGTCCATCGTTCATCTAACAGAAGACATGAAGCAAGGGGTAAAAGGGGAAAAAAAATCCCATAGATGTTGTTTTATCTTAAAAAGACAGGAAAAGATGAAATCTTTCTAATTATGCCCCTGTGATTCTATTATAGCACACTAAAAACACAATGCACAGCAGAAAAGTATGAGCAGTGGGAAACCTGTAAAGTATCACTTGCTTTTTTCTTCATGTCTCCAAAATAAACTACAACTTTCCGATGTTGAAAAGTTCTTCCTTAAGTTAATAAAATCTGTCACTTTTCATAATGGTTGATTGGAAGAAAGTCCACAGGTGCAGTATTCTGTTGTTCACAGCTTGGGAAGTCAAGGCTTATAATAAAAAGCCCTCTGTGTTATGGTCCTCCTTCCCCATCAATTCACATCAAGTATTATTAGAATCATCTGCCACCTCAGTGGTGCTTCCTCTGTGCTCAAACTGCAGAAGCAACAATGACATTTTACTGCTCTGCAGGTGCTGCTGTGTGTGGTCAGGGACACAGAAGTGTGGCCTGCTATTGTTCTCCAGCAGCACTTTGATCTCCAGCACAAAAAGCACAAAAAGCCACAGAGCTGCCTGCCCTATTCATTCTTATGCTGGGCCAATACCAAGCGCTGAGAGAAAGAAGAGGTGACAAGAGCTGGGCAATCCATAATATTTATTTCAACAAATGCTTCAAATCTTTTTAAACATCATAAAAACATGGCTCATTAAACTACAACAGCCTTGAAATTGTGTTATAAAACCACAAAACAAAAATCAATACTTCTGCTGAAAAGGAGGTAATGAAATATATTGAGTTGGTTGAAAAGTGGTTTGTATGAATCATAATATTATTATGTGCACATCGCTTCTGCTCCCAATACTTAAAGTTAACAAACTAGGGAGTGTTTTCTATTCCATCACTTAAACAGGTGCTATGAGGTGGTATTTATCAGTTATTTTCCAGACTTGATCCTTCTGCCATAAATAATGCTGGGCTACAGGAGGCTTCGTTAAAGGAGATCAATCCAATGCGTATCTGCTACCTGAGCTTCAGTTGTTGCATTATTTCACAGTCTGATCAATACTGTGCTCCACAATAGCAATAGAAAAAGCCACAACATCACCCTGATGAGTCACTGTAGGTTTACTGCTGAACCAGAAGGGGGTAACATTTCTGATTTTATAAAGACTAGATTTGGTTTGCACTATTTGACCACTATTAAATAGTTCAAGTCTCTATTTAAAGTCTTTTGCAGTGATAGCTTGTCCAGATTTTCAGCAGTTACATAAACTCATCTGGAATCAACACTCCCTCTACTGAAACAAAATCCTGTGAAATATTATTTTGAACTCTCTCTTTTTTTTTTTCTTTTTTTTTTTTTTTAAACTGGGGTTATTGGTCAGCAAGTGAAATCAGGGAAATCTGGTACCTGAAAGTACTTTGATGCTGACAAACAATAAAGGCATTGATATTCTTCTCAAGAAAAATCAACTATAAATACCTAGAAACAATAAAGAACAGAAGGAAGAAGAGATTGAATAGTAACTAAATGAGACTAGCCAAAGGCTCAGTAGCTACGAGTAGCCACTGTACTCTCAGCCTCCTCAGAAATAAATCCCCAAATCTGCCAGCCTCTGAGAGGAAAGCTTCCCTTCCTGAAATTAATTCATTTAAAAGGACAGTGCCATATTCACACAAGTCTGTCAAGATGAAATAAAGAAGAAAAAATATACTAAAAAATCAATTGATGGAGGTTGGAGGGAACTAAAAGCAGTTTTTAAGACTTGTACAGAGTGCTTAGATTAACTATTTCCACCAAAAGAGAAAAAGCATAATATTCAACAGAGTCAAATCTGGGCTCTGGGAAGAGAGGAATACAGAGCAAAACCTGAAACTTCTATGCATCTCATTTGCTGAAAAGAAACAAAGTCCTTGATTTAGGACAAACTCTTCCAAAACTCTTCTGTAGCTGCCACTACTGTAGCCAAAACCTTTTCTGTGCATCACTCCTTACACTATGAACATTAACAGGGCAGACTGAGCCATTTTACTCCACCTGAGACATTTCAAAGTCTCCTGTACTGGAGACCTGTCCTAATAAATGCATTTCTGTCATTTAAGACAGTTATGGTGGCACTGGCAAGACTCTAGATGTCCACTCACCATGAGAGAAGAGAAGCTGAGTTTTATACTCCAGCAGAAAAATCTCACTTCCTACAGCATGTGAGCTTCTAATCCCAGCTGGGGGATGGTTCTGCAGAAGCTGAGGAAATGCCATCCTGTAAATGAACATCTCAGCTTCCCTTTGGCACGCAGAATGAACCAGCTTCTCCAATTCCCGCAGGGAGCCTTTCTAAATTATGCTTTGATTTTACTAACCACTTAACAGGAGGAGGAGAAAAGGTGCTACAGCTGGTAGCTACTGATATTTAATCTTACATTTATTTTTACTTTATTGTTTTCTATAAATAGTCTTGTCTTTCACCAGCTCTACTGCTGTTAGAACCTTTTCCAGTAACTGTCAACATTACACAGAGCCTTAACCCCGGAGAGAAAAAGAAAGAAATGAGGGGGTGGAAGACAAGAGACAACTACTAATCTGGGAGAGAGACATATCCCACCATCACAGGACTCCCTGCTACTGCAGAGCCTTCAACAGCAACCAGCTGTGTAATAATTTGATTTGCTTAAGGTCGAATCTCCCCAAAATGTTATTTGGAAATGCAGCAGCCTGGATCTGACCCTCTACAAAGAGCTAAGAGTGTACTGCACATACCCGCTCCAATCACATCCCATGGCAGCTCCAGGTACCTGACAGCATCCTGGCTCCATCAGCACACTGCCCCTGCCACTTGGATACATAAGAACTAATCACACAACAGACTAACTTACTTCCTTAAAACCATTACTTTTTGAGGGGAAACTGCTGTCCAGAAGGGCAGGGGGCATTAGGATTATCTCAGTGTGTTTGTCTAGGACATCAGCTGGTAACTGTCCACTGTCATGGCACTTGGGCCATGATTTTAAGTGACTTCATGTCAACACATTTTAACAGCTTGATTACTAGACAGGGGTAGCACTTTCTAAAAATCATGATTCTTTGGGATGGTTTAAATTGAGCAATATATCAATTGGAATAGCAAAAAACCCCTTGAACAAGCTTCAAATTTAGGCAAAATTGCAGAAGAGGTGGGGGGCTGGGAGTTGGAAACTGCTGGCCATATTCTTCTTGTTGTTAATGTTCTCAATATCTAATTTTCAACTAAAAAGTAGGTCCTTCAAGATGAGGAGAAGAACATCAGAAAATATTACAGACTTGCACCAAAACCAGCAGGACTCTAATTTTCACAGTTTATTTCAATGCACTCTCCACTAAACCACACTGGCCATGAGCTCTTCCACATCCTGCCTCACACACTACCCTCAAACAAACCAGAAGGTCCCTAAGGCAACAAGTCCAGCCCTAAACTGTCACATTATATATTACCCAGCTTTTTTTTTTTAATTAAATATACCTTTACAATTCCACCTATTTTTTCTTACCATTTTTTTCATATACAAGAAATATATAAAGAGAACTGATTACCTAAATCTGTTTCTGTGATAAATGTCACAGAACTGGAAATCAGCTCTGGGTACTTGTTTGTAAAGCAGCAATGGAATCACTGTTTCCTTGTACTGTACCAAGAAAGGGACATCTTGTCTACATGGAAAATTTTAAAAGATTGTGCTGCGTCCAATAGTTCAAAAGTACAGAATCTCTTCAGGCCTTCTGCAGAATCTGATGATTTGATTATACAAGTGCAGTGAAAATGTAAGCGTCTATAATACAGGATTAACTTTTGAACTTCACCTAATAAGTGGCAAATTACATACTGAGGTACCAGCAGAGCACTTCCAGATGTTCCAGTAGATGCTGGAATGCAAAATAGCTGTGTGTTGGCCATTTTAGAGCCATTTATGTTCCCAAAGAGTAGGCATGTATGATATACACACATTGTAAAAGACCAGTGAGAAGTTTCCTATCTAAATGTCCAAAATAAGCAAAAATTAAAGGGAAGGAACTGTTGTTAGTGTCATTTTACAAATCACATCAGGAGATTGGAGCAACTGGCTGAGGTCACACATGCCCAAAACCAGAGATGAAACTTCCATTTCCTAAATTATCCCCTTGTATTTTAACCACAAGCAAAACATCTAGATAAACTTCCAAAGTTCCAAATCACTCATAATTAAAATGTAATAAATTCCATTCAACAGTGCTAACAATAAAGGAATATGTGTAAAGGAATAAAACATCAAGCTAGTGCAACCTTAGAGAGTGAAAACAACAAAACCACAGGTTCAAACAGCACCGATGCGGGAATTAAATTCCAGTATTGTTGTTAACTTTTCATTTTCACTAATGGCTTTTAAGAGAGCCAGACATTTTTCCTCAGTCCATTTTACCTTTTCCCTCCATTTGACATACATTGATTTTCATTTCCTCCAAGTTTAAGTGCATTGAATGCTACTGTGACTGGTTTGTTTGCTTTTTTGTTTGTGTCCCAGCTTTATTGAGGATGCCAGCATGAATGCATACAGCTTTTAAAAGAATGAATTGGTTTAATAACTTCTTAAGATCCAGGAGAGAACACAGGGGCCCAGTCTACTTTTTGTATAGGTCTTGCAGGAAAAGTGACTCTAGGTGCCTGTCTGATGTCAGCAAGGAGACTGTTGCAGTAATAGCCTCAGTGTTTTAAGCTGTTACTGCTGTGCTCTGTCACAACAGGACAAATTATGGAGTGTTCTCCCCCAAGTCAGTGCAAATTTAGACATACTTCAGTGGCATTTTAAGCTAAGCCTATTTTGCAGGCAGTTGTCCCTTTAGGAGGTTTGGTTTGGAAGGTAACACCTCATGAAACTCTGGCTCAAACAAGCTGTAGCTCTATGAATTCTTTTCTGCCTGACTCACTGATACATAAGCTCAACCTCCTTTTGTAAAATGATCTCCTTAAGCTCTGCAAACCTGCCCAGTACATTTTGGAGTCTTTCCTATCTTAAATAAGGAACCAAACAAGAACTCACTCAATCTCTGCAGTGGTATGAATGAAGAGTCCTTACGAGATCTATTCTGCCCATTCAGATATGGAAGGGGGAGAAATCTCAGTGGACAGGAATAAACATCTGGGCTGAAAGGGAAAGAGAGTAACACCTTAAACAGCCACATCCAGCACTACAGAAATTGTCTGTGCAGCACTCAGGCATTCTTCACTGCTAGAAGCCAAAATAAGTTCAGCTGACTGAAGCAGGTTTATGTGTCAGCACCAGAGGTCTGTGCTGGTGTTAAGGGTTCCCCACAGCTGAGCCAGCTGGTGATTTCACCACCTCAGACAGCCCCGTGCTCAGCAGTAGCTCTGACACAAGGTGCTGAGAGGACTCAGTAGTCAGCCTAGACAAGTAAATAGACACATAAACCTCTGAAATCTGTCTCTCTCTACATAATTGCTATGCTATGGGTCCTCTAACCTCCAGAAAGATGGGATTCATGTGAATGCACATTTAGAACTGAACATGATTATACACTTAGTTATTACACATTTGAAGCAAATGTTAGCTTTGCTATGTATTAACTGAAATTTTAAAATCCAGATGAAAGTAAAGCGATTCAGAATTATTCACTGCTAGAAAAAGCTAATTTTCAAAACAGGCAGTGCTTTGGAAAAATTCTTGGCATCATTCATCTGATTAGTCTCACTCCCTTCACTTTGGAATTATTTTTTTATTAAAAAGATGAGAAAAAGAAAGAAAGCAGTTATGAGAGGGGTTAAATCCACTATAGTGTGCCAGACCACTCCATTTTTTTCTTTCCATATTCAATTCTAAATAGTTCTCATGTTGCACCACCTGATGCCAGGTGCTTCAGGGCTTCTGCTACACCCACCTGACATTGTGAGGCTGCATTTTTAAGACCTTTAAATAATGAAAATAGACCTTTGCACTTCAGCACTGTGCTAGTCAAGAGAGCTGTCTGTACAGATGATGTGAATGTCTGCTAACGTGGAGAGACTTCTTACTTTTGAAATGAAACGACACCAGAAGTTTCAGGGCTGATCTTTCCAGTGAGAACCTTCCTCACTTGCACAGGTGACCGAGTATAATAGGGGCATGATTTTGGTGCCCATCTAACCTGATTTTAAAGTTCCTTCCAGAATTGACAATAACTTCTGAAAGTCAAGAAGAGCTTGCAGTTTGCGTTAACTAATTAACTGCTACAAAAAGAAAGATGCATCACTTTCTTGCTCTGCAGCTATCCAGTGGGTGTTCTCACAGGTGCACTGCATGCTCTGAATTTTACAAGATGTTGGCCTTGCTCACCACATAGATCATTGCAGAGAATTACTGAAGCCCTCACAGGTGTGCACCCCCTCAGTTTCTGCAGTGCTAGATTTGAGCACTAAAGAAAATTCCTCTTTGCTGCTCCCCGTTTTTTTTACTCTACTGCTCCCCTTCCCATATCACTGAGAAATTTCATCTCTTAAGAAATCTAGCTTGTGGATTCAAAAATACGCATCTAAACTAAAACAGAAGATAAAATGGAAACTGAAGAGACTTGTGGGAGGACAAAACAATAATGTAATTTGAACCAGAAATGTCACTTTAATCACTATCACTCCTACACTTCAGTACCTGTAAAACATGTCAGTCACTGTAAGTGATTGAGGGCATCCTGGTGTCCCATGTCCCTGGAACAAGATCTTCCCAGGAAGGAATCACCATACACTCACCATCTTCCAGGTATCTCCTAGGCCACTGTCAAAGTGTCAGAGGGACTTGCTCAGGGTAACCAGTATTAACTGTAACCTGGATGTAAAACCTCAAATCAGAAAATCATAAACACAGCTAGCCATCAGTAACTCTGTTCTTAACTGACGTCACATACTTTCCAATTATTCCTGTTTTTTCCTATTAAGATTAGTATTTCCAAGCCTCTACTCCTCAATGTTATGTCTAGAAATACATATTTGTATAATAGCCTCTGTTGTAGGTGAAATCTTTAAGTCATTATATTTCAGCTTGGCAGTAAACAGACTATTGCTTCCAGCTTGTATCAATAACTACCTACTTACTTGCAAAACATTATTTTAACTTCTGTCAGCTCACATGCATGAGAGAAAAAACCAAATTAAAACTGTTGTTTTGATTGGGAACAAACAAACAAAAAAACAAACAAACAAACCCCAACGAAACAGGAACAAACCTGGAGACCTACTAAACACTGACAGGGAAACAACCCTGCAGAGCTATGGAACCCTGGCAAGGAGACAGCAAAAAAGAATTGTCATGCTGCAAGTCACACCTACTCCTGCCAAGTAAAACTGGCCTCCTGCAGAGACACAACCAGGTAACTTGTGACTTCAGGCTCAAAAGCAGGAAGCATGCTCCAATGAAAGGACCAAAACAAGCAGCAACCCATACGTTTTGATGGTCAGCAAATATTCTTCACAATGCAGGAACAAACCGAGGCATTTGTTGCCTGCTGCCACAGAGAGAGCTTGCAACCTGTCCCTTAGTCACAAACCACTGCTCAGCCTAGGAAGAAACAGCGAAATTCAAGACTTTTCCCCGAAAAAGGGTTTATGATTTGGTCGTCATCAGCACACGAAATCGGCCGAGCGATTTGCTTCTTACGCCTGCCTGGCCAGTACGGAAATCTTATTGCTGCCCTCCCCATGTGCTGCCCCGATTCTCTCTCTCCTCTCCGCCGGCATCGCGGGTCCTTTTGAAGAGCCCTGCCCAGCCCTTCCCTCCGAGTGCCCCGCTCCATCTGCCCAGGGAGTGCCGTGAGGGTGAAATGAGCACCCGCCGGACCCTCGGCTCCTCGCCCCTCGCCCCCTCGTCCCGCTGCGGCGTTCGGGGAGCCCGGGACTGCCCGGGC
>JAHLSL010000036.1:9338096-9345179 GCA_025920805.1 Petroica traversi | reverse complement strand
CCCCGGGCCGCGGCTCCTCAGCCGAGCCGGGCTGCGCTCTGTGCGCGGGGTCCGCTCACGGAGCGGCCCGGGGGAAAGGCCCCAAGGTATGAGAAAGGAAATCGCTCCTTTTTTTGTTTTTTTTTTTTTTCTGGTTTTTCTTAGCCCCCGAATTATTCCAAGCGCGTACGTTACCCAGCGGCAGGAGAGCCCGGGTGCCCGGGCAGGGTTCCCTCGGAATCTAAAGACTCCGCTTCTCCGTGGGAAGAGGCTCCGAAGACTGAAGTTAAAGGCACTAATGAAACTCAAGCCGCGGAGAGGAAACCCTCCCGGAGTGCTGGGGGCTGCTAACCCTTCCCTGGCAACTTTTCTGTTGCACAAATCTCAACTCAGTTTAAAAGGAGAATTAGTTAGTATTTCATTGATAAAATCATCAAAATCCTTTTAATTTACCTTTTTCTGAGACCAAAAGGTGACTTAAAATTCTTAAATATTCACATTGACAAGTCAGCTGGCTCTAGCGTACAACTTACATGTTAACAAAAATGCATATCATGTACCAGGTGAATCATCACATTCAAACAGGTAAAGTCCTAAAGACATGAAGTCCAAGAGGTATCCAGACTATAGCATCTAATATGCAGGATTCATAATCATAGAAAGGGGAAAAGTCCTCAAGAAAAGTATTTCTCACCCCAGCTCTTCAGTTTTAAGTCCGCTCTAATGCTCAATTTGCAACTCAGGCTATGGGAAGAGCTAAGTTATTGTTTCTTGTTCAAAAAGGTGGGCAACTCCCCCCACAGCGATCCTGAAAAGTAATCCTGTAACACAAAATGCCTGCATCTTGGAATTGTTAAAAAAACATTACATAATATATAGTCACATGGACACAAAATTGGCTATGCCTGTTGATGTTTTTAGAGGCATAATTTGAAGGTAGCCAATCTGATTTATGTTTCATAAATAGTCATGTAAGGAGATGAAACTACTGGATGAAAATATTGGACTGAATTATGTTTGACAAACTCCCATTGAGGTTAATGGTCATTGTAGGTGTTTAAGGGAAGCCAAATCATGTGCAAGGCCAAAGCAATTAGGTTTTGTTTGGTTTGGTTTTTTTTACAATCAAGTTATAAACCCCACATAGTATATGGAGGCTTGCAAGTGGACATCTTAACACAGGTATAGCAGCGTAAGCATGCCACAAACATACAATCTCATAAAATAAAATTAATATCAAATATAAAGCATTTGAACCAAATCAAGCCTTAAACGTAATAAATTATTTCCTTTGAAGGAAACTTACCTAGGCTCAATAAGGTCTTTCCTAGCAGCATTTTTTTTTTAATAAACAAATTAAAAATGCCAAAATATCTACAATTTTATGAGAAGGAGGAGTTGAATAGTTAAGGAGAAATTTCCCACTATTAGGGGGTATGAAAAATATACTAGCAATTAATATGCAATACATATATGTATACCCATACTTACAGATATAAACACGCACATACAACCTGGACAGTTCATGTTAACCAAGGGAAAGGCTAAATAATACAAAGTGATTACTAAATACAGGTACACTTTAAAAACACAGAGACAGCAAATTTTTTATCTGTTGCAAAAATGTATTTGATTACTCGAGTAAAATTACAGTATCTCTGCTGTTAGTAAGTATTAAATGTTAAAGAAACTGGACCTCTTTTCCTTTCAACTTTCTGAGAAAGTGCATGTAACAGTCCAAGGTTCCCCCCGTCCCCCCCCAATGCCTAATACAAAATAAACAAACACTATACTTGTTCCCTTGGTCAAGGAGTAGGGCTTGGTCTTGTAAGGAACGTATGTACATTTTAATGAAAGTGATGTCTTATTGTATATACAGGAGCATCTACAGTTGTCCACGGAAGTTGTTCAAGATGCCATACTTAGCAGCATTGTGAAAGTCCAGCACATTTTCTATAATGAATATACCTACAAGGCAAAATGTTACGTCTCAGTTTCAACTACCAAAACAACACTTCAGTATCTTCTCTAATAATCCGCGTGCTTATTACTGTACAGAAATGTATTAACATTTAAGACGACTCAAGTAAAAAGCACAATACAAATAACAGTTCAAAACGGAAAATGTTAAACCTACAAAAATTAAAGCAGTTTTAATTTTATAATAAAAATCAAAAACTGAGCTGTGTAAAGGACCCACACTGTTCAGTCTATATCCTCTCAGTCCTTTTCTTATTTCTGTTTGGAAAAATTAAACAATGTGTTTGCTGATAAAGTTTCCAGCAGGATCAAAGTGTACATTTATATACAGATTTTTATTAGAGATCTAATGCATCACTGAGGCATCGCATCAATACCAGAGTTCGTGTTAAACTGGATATAGAAAATAAGTTAATGCCAGAATAAGATCACCTAGCAGAACAGACTTGCAACTGCCATAAATGTTACAGCAAGTTTACAGCACTCTAGTCGATTAGTATTTAGTTCAAAATACGGGAGACCAAAGTTAATGCTTGCATTTGTTTGCAAAGCAAGGTTATATCACTAATAAATAAGCTCTCTTAGAACTCTAGAAGTAGAACATGGTACAAAACAAAGTCTTTGTAATGTTGTAGCCTGCAGCTGGACAAAAGCAACCCTAGGTTGCACTATTTGCAGGAATGTTATTTACGGAGTTTTTTCCTAATTTGTTACAATTTCTTTGTTGTCTTCCACGAAACGCGTAAAACGGAAGTTAGTCCCATTTTCATTGCTTGCCATTTTCTCCAGACCAGCTAGAGGTGCGTTGGGTTCTGAATTCTGGAGCTTCTCCAGGCTTCCTGTCAAGCCACTGATGGGAGAGCTGCCACCATTGCCCAGGCCCCCCCGGTGCCGGAGGGATGCCCCCATTCTGGATGACAGAGATCTCGTTGGTCTTCATGGCCAAGCCATTGGAGAGTGCAGCTGCGTACTGGTTCCAGAAGCTGGATGGGTCTCCGTTCCCTGACCGCGCAGCCAAATCCTTCTGAAACATTTCTGGGAACTTTACGGGATTGCCTCCTAGAAATGTCATGGGGCCATCTACAGAAAGTCGTCTGCCTCGTCTTGCAGGAGTACTGTTCCACATGTGAGTGCCCATGTGAACCTGGGAAGAAAGAAAGGAAGAAACAAACAAACAAAAAATAGAGGTTGACAGATATTTCAAAGTTATTTTGATCACAGAGAAGGCAGGAATCCATGAACGTGTCCAGTCTTGTTACGTAATGAATGCCGTTAAAGACAGAGGATACAGGGCTCCATTTCCCATATGGAATAATATACTCCTTCTGGGTTAGCCCATCACCATTACCCAGAATAACCAGTTCTCCTGCTGAACACTGCATTGCTTCTTACTCTTTTTTTTTATTACATGTATTTAGTTTATAATGACTTTGCATTATTCTGTCAATTGCAGATAGCTGCTTTCAGGGCTAGAATTGCTATGTCCACTTTCATTGCAATGGTAAGTATTGTATTTGACACCCTTTATCCTATAAACGTCCTTTTCAGACAGGCAGAAAGTATCCTTTACTGATTGCTCATCGGAGAGCCTCGTGTATAGACAGAATGGCCTGAAAGTAATTATTCATCTCACATTACTGGCAGCAACCTCTAGAGAAATACTCTGTCAACAGAAAAATGTACACAGTAAAGTGCTCAACTGGTGTTCTAAAACTTAAGTATATTTGCTTTTTCAAACACATATCAGTAGGAAATGTTAGTTATATAATCAATTAAAGTAATACCCATTATTTCCAGAATTATGTTAGTAGTTTTTTTAAACACTCATCTTACATGATAGTTATGAAAAAACAGCACATTCAAGAGCCTTTCACTTCTTGAAGAGGTGTGTGAGTTACAAAATGCATTTCTCTGTTAATTAATACTCCTGACCACCACTTGCCTGTTCCATTTCACATTTGACATAAGACAGTCTTTGCTGGTAGATGAATTTTAATTAAGTCAAAACAGCACATGCCTCAGCCCTGCTGCCAACACGAACACTCAACAAGAGGCCATCTAGGTCTACTAGAGCTGACTAAACACACTGTCACACCACAAACACCCAAAGATACCACTGCTGCAACATTAATAGGTGTCAAAAATCAAAAATCCCCAGCAAGGAGAAAATGAAACCTAAGAACAGCAAGAGGAAAAAGTACCTTCAGATTGCCTTTTGTTGTGAATGCTCTTCCACATATAGTGCAGGCAAAAGGTTTCTCACCAGTGTGCGTCCTTTCATGGATCTGCAGAGCACTGGAAGAAGAAAACGTTTTCCCACACGTGTTGCAGTAGTGCTGTTTTGGAGTTCTTCTCGGGAGAGCAGGGAGCAGCACAGGGGATGTGGCAGAGGACAGTGGCCCCGAAGCTACTAGTCCAGAGGGTGCTTCCTTGCTGTCCTGAGGAGAGCCGTGCACAAAGCCGTTCACCTCGGTCTTTATGAGCGATGACAGTGTGTTAGCAGGCATAACTGAAGAGTTCTGATTGGGGCCGATACTGGAGTTGGGCTCAAAAAGCTGTGATGGTAGATCTCGCATTTGATGTGTCAACATATGCTGCTTCAAATTACCCTTTGTGGAAAAGCCACGATTGCAAACTGTGCAAATAAATGGTCTCTCTTTGGTATGACTTCTGTAATGAATGTCCAAGGCACTCTGACAAGCAAATGTTTTGCCACAAATGTCACATGCGGTGTTTTTAAATTTACCTCTGTCTCTGAAAGGAAAGAGCATACTCAGGGACTCTTCTTTAATCATTTTATCCGTGTTACTAGACGTCAAGTCCAAAGCACCACTGTTAGCAGGGGTTGGAGACAAACCGTTGGCAAACTCACTTGGTAAAGCTCTTAATGGTTTCTCTTCAATGCTTGGTGACTTGTGGTAATCATTAGTGCTGTTGGATGGGGACAAGGCCTGCATGGAAGAGGTAGACTCTGAGACAGCAGGGCTTCCAGCACTTTGGCTTTCCATATCACCACCGACAGATGACGAATCGTTAGTCAAAACGTCCCCTTCCACTGACCCATTCTCTACTGACTTTAGGCTTGCCTGGAGTTGTTCAGCAAGTCCGGCATTGATCATCTTCATCTGATTTTCCAAAGCAGCAATACTTGACATTTCCAGGGGCAGAGGGGAAGAAGACAAGCTGTCTTGTGATGCATCCACAGATTTAGGTGTATCTGGCACGCTGCTGTCAGGACAGTCTTCCATATTCTCATCTGAGAAGTTGTCTATATCATCAAAATTCTTATCATCAAAAGATCCCGTGTCTGATTCCATTGACTCCGGATAGTTTTCTGTCACGGGGGTGTTGGGGATCTGCCCTCCCATGTGCATTCGGATATGCTGCTGTAGCACAACGGCGTTGGTGAATTTTTTCTGACAGATTGGGCAAGAATGTTGCACTCTCAGCGGGGGCATGGCACGGTGGACACTGTAGTGAGTCTTTAAGTTGCCCTTAGTAGTGAAAGCACGACCACAGATTTTACATTTGAATGGCCTCTCTCCAGTATGGGTGCGATAATGCATTTTCAGTGCGCTCTGGCAGCTGAGAACTCGGTGGCAAATGATGCACTCGTTAGGATCGGTTGCCTTTTTGTCAATGTTTTCTACAAGTTGCTGCAACTTTGACGTTTCAGATGCTGGCGTTGAATCCAATAGTCCTCCAAACGGAAACTTTGCCTTAAATTGCTCTGACATAAGAGGCATCAGTGGGTTTGTGAAAGTGGCGACACTGCTGGAGCCCAAGTCTGCTGCCGGAGAGTTCACGGAGCTGCTCATGTTAGTGATGGTGCTTGTGTTTTGAGGGTTTTCTTCCGTTTTGCCATTTGAGGTAGGCAATGCACCAGCCTCTACCTCATCAGAAAGTCCATTGGAAATTTTTGATGTGGGATCAGCTGTTCCCGAGTCACTCTTGACAGAGCAGGGAGGGCTAGCAGAAGGATGGCTAATGGGAATCGGCTGAGGCTCCTCAGTTTTGATGAATGGGGTCAAGCTTGGAATCGTTGGTGGGAGTGGCAGGCCAACAGAAGTTGTTAGGGTGGAGAGCACTGGCTTGCTGTCCAGCCAGCTTGTGACAGGTTTCTCTGGTGGTATAGACATCCCATAAGGAATACCCGTGCTTGTAGGAATATTGTCCAAATGCTCTGGCACTGGGTAGGGATTCATTTGAATATGAGGGTATTTTTCTTTGTGACGCTGAAAGTGGACTTTTAAGTTTCCCTTTGTGGAGAACCTGTTTCCACATATGTTGCATTTAAATGGCCGCTCGCCAGTGTGAGAACGCAAATGAATCTGCAAGGCACTGTCACTCCCAAACACCTTAGCACAGAACCTGCATTTATGCTTAAAGAATGCCTCATCTGAATTACTTTTTGCTTCAAATGCAGTTACATTTGGTGGCTTGCTTTTTCTTTGCTGTGCCAAGGCAGTCAAGGAGTTTAAATCCTCTGCAGGTGTTCCAATATTCGACAAGGGACTGGAGAAAACAGAGTTACTAGGGGTGGGCTGAGGTAGAAGTGGATTAGATGCAGGACTTAATAAACTGCTTATTGCAAAAGCTGGTGAAGATGATGCTGATACTGGTGGGTTGGTGAGCTGTGAGCCACCAATAGTTGAAGCCACTTTTTCTGAGGACGGTGTTGTAACTGCTGCTGCCAGTATGTTAATATTTGGAGAAGAGCCACTATTGGATGGAATTAGAGTGTTGCCAGGGTTGCTCTGAGGTAGCTGTATAGGGGGTAGCTGTTTCACACCACTGATGCTGGCAGATTGACTAGCAAGGCTTTGTGCTAATCCAGCTGCTGCAGCCAGCTGCTGGGATAAATGGGAACTTAATGTGGACAAGGGGTTGGCAGATGTGCGTAAAGTACCTTGAGAAGGGTTAGAAGATGTTGGCATGTCTGTATTTTGGGTAGCCAACAATAATATTTGGTGACGAATTTGTTCAATCAGTTGCAACTGATGGATCTGCTGCTGCTGCAATGCCAACAGTTGCTCCATCAGGGCAGGGACTGCGAGTTTAGTGCTCGATGCCCCGTTACATCTCGCCTCCTGTGAGAACTGTGCTACTGCCACTTTAGTACTC
>JAHLSL010000036.1:9330596-9333096 GCA_025920805.1 Petroica traversi | reverse complement strand
AACAGTTTCAAGAATCATAATCGTGTTTTCTGAGGCATGTCAGGTCACTTCGATAAAGATTCATGTTTTCACAATTAAAGCATGAATATGGTTAAAAGCCAGTTATGCAATAAGCACTGGTACAGCTAAATATACAGGAGGGCTTGTCCTAGGGGAGCCAGATGCTACTTAGCATCAAAAAGATAAATAAGGTACTAACTAAAACATAAATATTTTGCAGCAAGACAAAGATTGGGGTTATGTAGGGGAAACACACACAGAACGGGTCTGAACTAACACTGCGTTTAGAGAACTTCCACCATATGGGTTTCAGTAATTATTTCTGAATTGAATCTGCATAAGTGATATTTCACAAGGCCCTCTGCACCCTGGGCTCACCTTTGGAAAAAAACACAAGTGTCTGTATCCTGAACCAGCAGACTGCAGCTACCTCACAAAAAGGCCTAATTATGTAACAAACTAAAAGCAGCCTAACTGAGCAGTTCTGTCTCCTCAGCATCCTGTCCTCCGGATCCTTCTGAGGAAAGCAGTCATAATTTCTTTTATTTCATGGGCCTAGTAACAATTATGTGGATGATCGTAATGCTGCAGCAGGAATTTGCCAAAATCCATTATTGACATGAAAAGGCACTGGTTCTGATGAGCCCTTAAAAGAAACGGCAGTAAATATTTTCTCTTTGTCAAAGTCTAGATGGTTTATTTCGCCAATACAACTTTTGCCTTGGAATATTGGACCCCAAGAATGTTCTATTACAACTGGGAATGCAATTCCAAGAAACCGAAAAAAAAAAAAATCTAAAATGCCATGAAAGTGGCTGGAGTTATTAACAAAAGGAAATAATCCCACAATCTCCTACCCACTTCCTACCAGTAATTAGTTACTTGTTGAATATAATTTACACTGCAAGTAATTTCTGCAATTAATCTGAGAGCTGCTCTGGTTACTCCCAATACGAACTTTATCAAATGTGCACATACACAGGATTTTTACACGGGTAAACTTACTTATCCATTGATTGCACCAGAAATATATTTTAAGTGGAAAGTCTTCCTGGTGGGAGTGAACTCATGAGCTTTGAACTCAAAAAAAAAAAAAAAAAGAAAAAAGAAAAATAAAAAAGAGACCATGATAAAAAGAAAAAAAAGAAGCCAAACCAAAATATGCTGTTGCAGTCTGAGGAACTTTTTTCCCTATTGATCTTTAGATATGAAACCATAGCAGAAAGTTTTAACAGCCCGGAATTCAAATCAGATGCGAGAAATTTTCACGGAGCCACTCGATTGATTCGCTCCCAACACTGCCCAGCAGTACCTCAGTGCAAGTGTCTGAGGAGCCTGCGATGCTCCCCTCGCCTGCACCCTGAGCGAGCTGAGCATGGAGCAACAAACCTGAATTCACAGTGAGAAAGGAGAAGAAAAAAGCGCTTGGAATTTCCAAGTTTTGTTTTGCAATTTCACAGGCACACAATGCAAACTCGTCCCCGCCGTAGCTCACCCACCCTGTCTTGCTCAAGTGAGGAGCTGCTGCCAGGGCCGGGGACCCCGGAAAGGCGGGGGCAGCTCTATGCTAATGTTCCGAACCCTGGAGCACCAGCACAAAGCATACCTCTGGGCAACTGACTCAAAACTTAGCGTCCAGCCATGAAAACCAGCCATAACCAACACCAGGACTAGGGAAGGGAAAGGGGAGGCTCCTACAGATTTTACAGCAGAGCACACTGCTTTTCCTAGGAAACTGGTCGATAATTTAAAAACAGAATAAACTTCGTTATTCATTTCTTTAACTTACGACAGCCACCCAAACTAAACAAAAGCTTCACTTCCATGTCATCATGTCAGACAAGATCCAACTTACTTCAAGGACATCCTTTAGCAACAGGCAGGAAAGCTGCTCAGTTAACATTCCTTTCTCACACTCCCACTGTACTTCATTTAAAAACGATGTGCAGAATCAGATCAAAAGACTAAAAACAGAAGGGTTACTTTAAAAAAAGATACTTGAAAGTGTTTTTGACCTATTCCACCCACTAAAAACAAACAACAAAAGATAGCAAACGTCCAAAGATGCGATTATATTAAGTGAAGATGTAAAAAATCCCTCCCTGCTTTTCTTTTCTCTGCTCCCTTTAAGAAGTTCCAAATTCTTGCACAGGAGGCCGATGAAAGACAGCTAAAACCCTAACGCTTCTCCAACTCCTACTCCAAACTTCGAGCGGAAGTGGGAATAATATCGTAAGAAAAATAAATACGTTTACTGAGATGAGAAAGGGGATTATGCTGAGGAAACGGCAGAACTCGAGTGCATTCAAAACTCACAAAACTAAGTGAAAAACCCCAAAATCGACTCTTAGTACCCAAATGGCTTTTAAGAAATGTTTCGCAGAGCTCCGCGGAGCCGGTGCTGATCTATTTGCTGGTGCACGAGAAGGGCATCCCGGGGATTTCGGAAGCCGGGTAAATGCCCGCAGCAAAGCACAACATCCCGCAAACTTTCCGCCCC
>JAHLSL010000036.1:9086378-9325596 GCA_025920805.1 Petroica traversi | reverse complement strand
CGGGGCAGCCCAACCTGCGGCTCCGCGCCGGCCCCGCTGCCCCGCACGACAAAGCGCTGCCCGCACCGCTCGCACGTTCCCCCTGCCAAAACACCCGCTTCCCACTTAGCAGGGCGCTGGGTCCTTTATTTATGGAGGCTTTTTCTTCCTTCTCTCCCTCCTCGTTTCCCGTGTTCTCTGTTTGCCTCTATTTTCACTGAAAAAGCCACACTTCACTGGAGTTGCGAGCGGCGCTCCGGCTGACCCCGCGAGTTCGCCGTTTGTCAGCTAACACAGGTTACATATATTTTGGAAATGTGTGTAATTAGGGGCTTCCAGATGCTGCAGTCAGCTGGGAACTTGGCTTTATGCTCCGATGTATAATAAACTTTTGAGACAGTCCTGGGGCGCAGCTACCCCGGGGCAGCGAGCACCAGCTCTCCGGAATTGTTTCATTATCAATAGCCTGGATCACGCTATTCACTGTGGACATTGCAAGTCCTGTGACTGTGTGGGTTTAGGTATGACTACTTTTGTGGGCATGCTGTCAGCTACCCCCTTCCTTGCTCTCTTCTGCCTTTTTTCTCCCCCCCATTTTCTAATGGTAATTTTCCAGGGGGAAGAAAGAAAAAAAAAAGGGGGGGGGGGGGGGAAAGAGGAGGGGGCACCAGAATTGAATCCTTCGCCATTATTAGTGACAACTAATAATTGATCATTGCTCACAAACACAAGCTTTTACCCGCATAATTGAATCGTAAGCAATACGGGTTTAGTCAAAAGAAAAAGGAAAAAAAAAATAGAGGGAAAGAATCTCTCTCTTTCACTCCCCTAAATCCCAGGGAATCGCAGTGATGGGGACTCCTCCGCCCCCGAGATAAAAATGACTAATGCCATAACCAGCCAAGGTGGGATTATTTAATTCAATTCTTTCTTTACACATTTGCTGCCTTTTGTTTGACCTGATGGCTGGCAAATTTTTACACCTAGCTGTCCCTTTTGAGTTTATTGATGAAGGTGCTTCTGAAATGATTATCAGGAGATTTACAGCCATCACTACCCACCTACGGGAAAAGTAGTAAAATCAATCCCTCAATCAATCAGACCCCTCTGTGCATATCTTTTTAATCTGCTCTTTTAGCTGTTTTATTACAACACGAGCATTAAATATGTTTGTTTCAAATTTAACACGAATGCCTCCGAAGGACTCTGTCAATTTAGACATAAATCATGAAGTAAACAAGCTGGATGGAAAATTCTCTCACTCGGGCAAGAATGTTAAAACCCAAAGAGTAAAAAAAAAAAACCTCCCGCATCAGTGTATGGGCAACTCTTCTGTATGTACAGCCCACAAGACAGGAAAACAGCAAATAGATAAGTATGCAACAGTGCAAAATATTTCCATGCACTTTTACAGGACCAGAGAGTGCTGGTAATTACAAATACTTTCACACCCTAAAGCCCATCATTATTTCTTCTGATATATTTTTTATATATTTGTATCTCAGAATGTCTTCTTTCCCATGTTAAAAAATAACTTATTTTTTCCAATTAAATACCATATACTTGAGAAAGTGTCTTGATTCTAGATTCCAGCATTATTATTGATTCCCAGGTATCACTCTATCCTCCATATGCTTTTTTTTTGGGGGGGGGGGGCGGTTAAAAAATAAATTCGAGGGTATTTCAGGTAGTCTGCTTTGGTCAGAAGGCTTTCCCACTGATTTTTTACACAGTGGTCATCAGGTATGGACACAGTGAATCTCTAAGTTCTACGGAGAACCAAGATTTTTATTTGATGCCACAGATGAAGTTTTCTCTGCAAGCCACATGCCTTTGCATCCCAGTTTAATTTTTCTTTTAATATCCTAGTGTATCACAGCCGTAGAAAGCCACCATGTGGCTCCACCAGAAAACCAAAAGTTTAGAAATGAAGTGACAGAGATTTCTCTAACCTTAGATTGAAAAAAAAAAAATTAAGATGCATTCTGAGCCATAAAGACAGCTTTCAAAGACATATTGTGGTGTCTCTCAGCACAGAAAAAACTCTGGAGAGGACAAAGGGAAAAAAGGACTCTGAAATATGAAATATGTGCATGTCAAAGGAAGAGTCATGAATAATTACATCTGATATCAGATAATGAGATATAACCTGCAATACCAGCCAACAATTCATCCAAACATCTTGTTTTAAGGAAAGTGTCTTTCTACAATAGGAAAACTTCAGTTTCTATCACTGTTCATCAGGGTGTCTATTCATGGCAGTCTTAGTGTCGATTTTTAATAAAATATTATAGTTTATTTGTCAAAGTACTATTTAAAATAGTATAAAATATAGAGATGGGAGTGATTTAAAAGCAAAAAAGGGAGCAGGACCAAGGAATGTATTTTCCTGGATATTTAGGGAAAAATGCGTCTTTAAAAAAAAACTTTCCCTTAGGATCTGCTTACCTTTAAATTAAAATTACACAAAAATTCTGTACTCTGTTAAAATATAAACACAAGGAAAAATTTTCACATTAATATTTTCTCTGAACCTGCAGGCGATTTTTACAACGTAGTCATTTAAGGAAGTTAAACTTGTTGTCACAGGAAGATTTACACTGCAAATCAGAGTTACAAAGGATACATGTTTATTTACACTTTCAAGTTTCATTTTAAACTGGAGAATATGTAGCGATTAAAGACTAAACATGCTTCAAACCTCAGGGGGAATGTTGCCTGTAGAGTCCTGAATTTCTTGCCTAATGAAATGAACCTGACAGCCCCTCTCCTTCTCATGACATATTTTTGATTCGAATACAGTGGAAGTATTTGTAAGTACACAGATTTTGTTTGCATAATATTGAGGTGCCCTGATTAATGCATGGTGTTTACAACGTGAAAATTGTCATGCTCTCTGCATCAACACAAGGAGCTGGCCTGGCAGCAGCTAGTTGCAATAAAGTAAATGCCTCATGAATAATGTTCTGCTTTCCATGCCTGAGCTAAGCAGAATCCTCCCCATGCACCTTCTGCCCCCAGCTCGAGCCAGCCTGTGAAAAGAGCTGGCCTGCAATGGTGCTGTGCACAACACAGCTCTCTGAGTGCAAATGTGTGTGCTCACAGACTTGGGTCCCATGGGGAGCCCATTCCCTCGTGGAGCAATCTGATCCCCAGCCCCACTTCTGCAGTTTTCTTCTCTTCCTATTAATGATCAGATATTGTTCAGATGGCAGCAACAGCCATTTACCTACCTCAAAAGGTAACTCCAGGAGTTTCTGATTTCTTAGAAAAATTCCTCAGCAGAAAAGAGTTGAGCACTGAGCTGCCAGCCAGCTCAAATGAACTATCAGCAGATTCTACATCAGTGACCCAGAAAGAGCCTTGGAAAGTACTGCTTCATAAACCCAAGATCACACAGTTATCACCTAGAAAATGAGACTCGCGGTTTCCTTTCCTTTCGTAAGAAAAGCTCAAGTAACAGGATTCAAAGAGCAATCCTCACAAAGAGACTTAAAAGACCCTTCCTCAGAAATCCAGAAACCAGATTTGGGGTTAGAAAAATTGTTTCCATCCTTCACATGCTTTATATAGTAAGCCTGGACTTTCATCCTGGCTGTACAAGCCATCTCTTGAATCTCACCCTGAGTTACGTGTTCTGTGTTTCGGTCCCTCTTCACAGAACTTCAAATTCCCTCTCAAATGCAGTGTCCAGAGCTGCAGAACATGTCTATTTACATCCGTAAGCAGCTTTCTACAGACTAGCTGGCTCTCCCCAGGACTGTACACAATCATTAAGCTCATCTGAGCTTGCTCCTTGCCACTGACACCCTAGAAGTACCGCCTGAATGAGAATTTAAAGCTTGAGTAGGTTTTAGATAATACTGAAGACATGTGGTGCAAAAATCATACATGCAAAGACAAATGTAGCCCCATACTGTAATGGTTCAGCAATTCAACTGCTTGTCATGTACTGCAACAGGCAAAACAAAAGGGGGAAAACTGTATGGAATATAAGACAACATGGCACATCTAGGAATTACATTGAACACCAGTGCTTATTCTACTTCCATTTGTGAAGGATACATCATATACTCACTTCTGAGACCATGAAAGACACTTTTCTTGTGCTCAGAAGTTTACAATGTAAGTGCCCAATCCATAAACATCATTGCTGTCACTCATCCTTGTGCAGGAAGCAGAGCACTGACGGCTCAGCATGAGCAGAGTTTCAGTCTAGAACTGCACATGAGTGAATTTGGGGCTGACTGTGGTGATCAAACCTGTTTCTGAGCACAGTTCCTCACTGTCCCTGTCCCTGTCCCAGCAGCTGAGCTGGGGCAGTGGGCACGGGGCTCTGCCAGGCTGCTCTGGCATTGGCACAAACATTTGCATGTCATCCTCACCAGCAAAGGGATGGAAATCTCCTGCGTGGGGCAACAATGCGTGGTACAGTAACTTCTTAAGCTGTTCCAGCTGTTGGCAAATAAAATATGCGTCTAAGCCCCCAGTCTATACAAAGTGATTTCTGAGAGGAGCTGTATTTGTGTGAGTGTGCCAGATCAGGGCCATTACTGACTGCAGAGGAGCGTAAACAACTGTTAGACAGAGAAAAGATGCAGAGAAGGCACCAGTGACAATGATTAGCATGTAAATCCCATACCTCTGAGGGAGAACTCTCTTGTTAACATTCTCAGTTGACAGTTGCACACCTTTGTACTCCCATACATTTTAAGGCTTGAAGTCACTTGTTCTGTCTCTCAAGTTTACTCAGCCTGGCTTCTTCTGCCGTCGAAGCAGCTTCCATTTTCATGCTGCACGAAAGCACAAGCAATGCCACAATACATAAGAATAACGGCTAAATGAAAACATAGAGCCAAATGCATTGTAAATGTACTGAATTAAGTGGAATTAAAGAAAGGATAAATATGGTCCATTCCCTCCTCCAGCTTCAGCACTGTCCTTTCCAACACTGTACATATAATCTCCCAACACGATAACATTGCTGTACTCACTCTGTGCAAGCAGGATCACTCACTTACTCTTTTTCCACTCCTAATATTTTCGAATAGCAAAACTCAGTTTCAGGCAGCACTGCTCTCAAAGGGCTGCCAGACCTGCTGCTCCTTTGCTCTAAGTGGGACAAGGCCTGCCCATGTCCAGCGATGGCCAGACTGAGCAGGAGCAATAATTAAACGCAGTGCAAAGGTAGAAAGCGAGAGGGATGTGAGCCTCGGGGGGGCAGAGACAGGTACATCTGCATCCCGGGCCAGCACTGCCACCAGCAGCCCCCAGAGCAGCAGCTGCCCAGGGCTGCAGAGTGTTCAGTAACACTTTCTTGTGCTAGAGCCTGTGCCTTGTGAGGGGCCTGCCTTTCATGTTTTGCCTAGAGCAACAAAATGCGGCAACGGGTGCTGGTTGCCACATTCAGGGCAGCCTGCAGGAACTGCTGGCTGGAAAGCACTCACTGCTTCTCGAGGCAAAACTATTGTGACATTTTAGGAGTACAGCCCCTTAAACCACCTGTTCAAATCTGCTAATCACAGGTAATCTTGGCTCTTCAAGGGGATTACTCAAAGACAATAAAAATACTAAATAACCAAAGACAAAAACTGTTACTGGTAATTTGCATCCATTTTTTGTGATGTCATACTATAATTTTTACAATAATTGTAACCAGTAACACACTATGTAAAGTTCTCAAGGCATTGACTGTCTTTTCAGAAATCAACTGCAGAATATGCTTTGCATTTCTTATTATTCTGCTTTCTTATTGACATTCTCATAAAATCAAGCAAAGTGATAAGTGGAATGTCTAGAAACAGCCAGGATTTAATCTGGGTGAATTACACAAAACATATCTGTCCTGGAAGTGTATCTGCTTTTAAAGGAGTTATATATCACTACAGAGAATATAACATTCTGCTCTTGAAGCATTGGCACATATCTACAAGATTATATTAATTTCGGTGTAGAAAGCTGACATTTTTGGATACTGCTTGGAAATGTGCATGTTGTAAAACTGGGGGGAAAAACTACAAAATTTGAACTTAATTGAAAATACTTTCATTTTATGGCAAATCATACTGTATATGTTTACACTGTATTCAATAAATATTAGCCATAAACCCTAATCTAACCCCAGATTTTGTTAGGTCCAAGATTTTTGGAAAATCCAGGTGTCATCCCAAACTTTGTACCCTTTTAACTGCCAGTCCCAGACCCCATTTTAGCAGACAAGTCTTCAGTGGTGTGGCCACAGAGTCCAGAGCCAAAACTGCCTCAGAGGGAGCTTGGCCTCAGTGTACCACTGACCTGTTTTGCCTGTGGATCCCATGGTTTCAGGGTATCCAGGAGATTTGTGGGCAAAACTTGTAAAATCTTTGAAGAATACAAAGGATATTTTGTGAAGTTTCCCTTAAAGCATTTTTTTCAAGCCATGTGGACATTGCTGGATCTATCCAAATAAAACCAGTTGCACTTCTCAATGCATAGAGCACAAATTCCTCAAGTGGCTCAGCTGCAATGCATTCTAGGAACCTGGGAAATGAAAGGTTGGATCAGATGATATTCTGAGGTCTCTCCCAGCCATTCTATGATTCCATCACAGGGCAGCATGATTTTACATGGAACTTATTCACACGCCTGATGCTTTATTATATCTTTGAAAACCAAATAATCAATATCATTTGGGCTTTATTGCTGAAAGAATGAAAGTGCTTGACTGACACATGATAGTGAACTAATTACATTAGAAGCTCTGGCTCTTTTATTTCTCTTCCGCTCAGAAAAGAGCAAAAAAATCTGGATTTGTTCTGAACAAAATTGCAATACTGCAGGCTAAAACTTTTCTTCTCAATCTAAAAACTTTCCTTCTCAATTTAAATTCATTTTAAATTGTTATGCTTTACAAACTTCCAAATGGGATTCTAATTGTTGACAGACATTTTACATTACATGTGTCTATCACTTTGATTTAATATGCATTTTCAATGAAATTTAAAAAAGGCCTCTAAGGTGGCAATTTAACAGCAAGACATGCTGTGAATTTTAGATATAAAAAATATCTAGTTTGCAAGGGGTTTTTGTACATGTGAAAATGGCCCTCCAGAAAAAAAAAAAAAATCAGAGATTGTCTGTATGGCTGAGTTATCAGAAGCTAAATATCTCCAAGAACATTACCTACTGTTTTAATCAATCACAGTCATCAGAGGCAAACCAGGTTTTACATTTATGCAGCTTTTCAGTAGTGCACTTCAAAAAGTATTAACCATAAAAGAAATAGAATGTTTTTGGAAATCCTATGTCTGGTTTATTACAGCTCATGACCTGATTTAATTTTCTTCTACAGAAAACCCACATTGAAATGTCTGTAAGTAATAGGTACTTGTTGTCAACTTTGATAAGAGACATTTGAAAGGAATACCAAATGTATTGTGAAAGATAAGAGCACAGCAGCTTTTCTGTGTCCCTAAAAGAGTGGAAACCAGACTTAGGAGAGCACACAACTACAGAACCTGTTCTATATCATGCCTACTTTTGAAATCATCACAATTGTAGTTAATGTTTAAACCCTAAGCTATAAACATAGACACACAGTGGGGACAGTTCTCTATCTTTAACTTAGATTTTTTTTTTTTAACCAAATTATTCACTACTTTTAATTTCTTGCATTTTCTTCATAACGTTAATAAAAATATCTTAGGTTTGGCTTATTTTATATAAATGGCTTTAGATATCTTGTTTTAGAGGTCCTGCAGGGTATCCCAAAACCTACACTTGATGGCAAGAATAAACATTCATTAAACTTCAAAGGCTGCCAAAAAGTCTAGTTATTTTGATTTAGGGGAATCATTTAAATTAATCCCTCAGCTTGTGTAGAAAATATGTAATGTAATCCATTTCTCTGTCTCCAGCTTCAAGTCACATTGAAAAAAAAATACTGCTTTACTAACGTTTTCTGTTTTGAAAAACTGGGGGAAAATTAAAACTTCATATATTTTTTAAGAATTCTGGCTTAGTGACATTAAGAAACAAATATTACAATACACAACTGTGTACTTATATCTCTGTGTAACTGCTGTTAAACCTACTCACACAATGGAGTTCTTCTGTGGGAGCAGTAAAACCAGATTTTATGTTTGTGTGTGTGTGTATATCTGTAATCTTTTTTTTTAACAAAATAATCCATTTTTTTTGTATAGCTTTCTGCCTTACCACCCCAACTCAGCTGAGTGCTGCTGTGCTACAGAAAACTCATAGTCACCTTTGTAACAGATTTTTTTTTTTTTGCTGAGGCCCTCCTAAAATCTGGGAGAAACCTTAGTAAGATGAAGAGCTTGGTTTAGAATTATTTTTTACTTTAAAATTAATACAATCTTCATCTGAAAGAATCATGTAGAGAGAACTGTGTCAGAGGCACCGAGGGAAAAAAAAAAGAAAAGGAGGGAGAAGCTCAGCTATTGTAAATCACTGTAATGCCACTGAGGCCAATTTAGACTAGCTGAGGTTGTGGCCTAATATTTGTGCAGAAATGTTGCAGCTATAGCTGTATCCCTGGGCTGTATAAATATTTGTTGAAAGCTGACTGTGAGGGTGCAAGGGGTGGATTGCTCATCAGCAAATAGTGAGGGCCCTTGTCTTTTCACCTTTCTTAAGGAAACCTTCCCTTTTTTGGGGGGTGGGAATTTTGACAGAGTACATGTATGATCCTTCCTGCTTTGTGCATGGGTTATTCCGTGTGCTGTGGAACAGGAATTTCCATCTGGACTTTTGAACTTGCACCCGCCTGAGTGTCCAGCCCTGATTCATGCCATGCACTGTACATGAATGACCAGCAATGTTTACAAAATTAATTAGCTTGACTCCAGCTCTCCAGCCAGAAAGTAATCAAAGTGAAGAGCCAAGCTATTTCTGAAATTCCAGCTTCCCCAGCTAGAAACTGCATGCTCTGTCTCGCTAGTCAGGGTATTAATGTAAAATGTACATGTTCTATACTGGAGGACAATTAATAACAGCAGTGATTCTGAGCAGTCAACAGACATTAACTATTCCACCCCCAAACCTTGTGTGGTGGGCAAGTCTGACTGCAGCACATGGTACCGAGACAAAAAAAAAACCCTGAAAATATCTATATCAGGAAGTGATTATTCTGTGAGTTGTAGTATGTTCTTTTTGGTTCTTTCTTCTCCCAAATTAAATTCCAGTTAGCATTTTATTTCACTTCTTTTGAATGAATACATGTATTCATAGACATATTCAGGAATCTTCTTATACAAATATTTTTAGTAGGGCTACTCATAATGGTATCCCTAAAACCTTGCAAGCTTTGATTTATTTTCTCATTAACCATCCTAATTTAAGCATTTAGCAACAGCATAACTATCTTCAGAATGATCTCATCCTATAAAATAAATCAGCCTTTGCTAAATTTAATATAAGGCATTGTTATGAAAGAAGACGATGTTACATGATACATTTTGTTTTGGATGGTCTGCAACTCAAAATGTATCATTGAAATTTCCCCCTGAAAAAAAGCCTCCTATCTGAAAAACCCACATCATATAAAGCTGGAGATGTCTCAGAGCCAAATTGTTTGCTCCTGTAAATGGTTAGAGCTCCACAGAGGGGGGATATGAAATAAGGCTCTGTTGATTTTACAGCAGAGCATCTGAACCACTTCCCCTGCCCTAGCCAGTTTAAAGCAAAATTAAAAGAAAAATAAACCCCAATTAGCATGTGAGCTCTTCATTGGATGCAAATTGGCATAACTCCACTGGGTATCTGACTGGGTATCTGGCAGAGTTATCAGGACTTACCACCAAGAAGGTCTGGGCCAGGGTATTTTAATGGTGATTTCATGTGGGTGGGTGAGAATCTGATTTTTCATCCTTTTTCAGGCTGAGAACGAGGAATGCACTACAGAGCTATAGATCAGTGGAGAAATTGATTGTTTGCAGGGAGGGAGGCTAAAGTGGCTCAGTTATTCCAAAATTAGCAGCTGCTGGCGTGGTGTATAGCTCAGGCCAAATGACAAGTGAGTGATGCTGCCCAACACCTCCCCACCTCTTCATACCTGCATCCAGTCCCTGGTTACTTTTATTTCCAGAATAAACCAGCAAATCCAGGACTGTAAATGAATGACAACTGAATAAAACAGCTTGGCAGGATATCTTTAACATTACCTAAAAATCAGAGGTTAATAAATAGTTAAATTTAGCTGTAGCTTCTCTTAAGTAGTTTGAACATAAGTCAATATTTTCGTCTTTTGTTGTCTCAGGGTTTCTACAGGAGCAGAGAGAATTTCATCAATGATGTTTCCACACTTTATAGCTTATGCCTTTGTACTATTATCTAGCTGTACCCTTATCTAACATGTTATCTACTGTATGAAAATAACTAGTCCCTGCAGCCCACAGAAAGCATCAATAGGAAGGATGACAGTGGCTAGTTTGCACACTTGAAATGGTTTATTTGTTGCAATCCTGTGCACAAGATGTTTATCAGTAAGCACCAGACAGCCATGCAGAAGAAGGAGCCTTAATTCTGTCTGAGACAGCCTCTTATTGCTATTGATAGTTAGCATCAGTGTCCAGTCTGAGAAATGGAAGTGCTGCAGGCAACTTCAGTCAAGACACCCTATTGATCTACTGCTTCCTCTGTGTCCCTGAAGCTAGAGAAGAAAAATAAAAAGGGGAGGAAAAGCTTGCTGGATAAGGGGCAATGCAGCAGTCTATGTCTTGCCATCATTCAAAGGGGTGTGTATGTGCATGGATATTCCTGATATTCAGTACCTTAGACAACTGTAAATCACACGCACAGCCATGATAAATATAAATGTCAATGTGTTGGAAATGTCCTTTATATAAGAGGTGTCACTAGAACTACATTTTTAGCATGAAACATTTTTGCTGCTTTTTATTTTTCATTGACTTATTGTGCTTCTGTTATACCCTGTCTAACACAATCAATCTAAAGCATAATATCTGAGAGTCCTATTCATAAATAATACATATTTGGGTCATTTTCATTTGTATCCTACAATGAAGATTTACAAGCCAGAAAAAAACCAAGAAACAATGTGTGGAATGCTCTTATTCAGTGGATAAGAATATATTACTGTGATCAATTAATCTGCTTTTCTCTGCATTAGGTGGACATCTTTATGGTGCATCCATAAGGGTTTATAACTTGGGAGAGACAGAATCAGCTCTAAGGCTCTAACATAAAATGCCTGTACTCAGAAAACAGAAACTTTTCCTAAGTTTTTTCTTGGGTGAGGCTTTTTCTCCCCTCCATTGTTGTTGTGGTTGCTGTTTTCCGGTAGGAAATGTGTTAATTTTGGTGAATTCAACCACAGAAAAAACTTATCCATCGACATAGTGTGTTGCTCTATCTCTCATGTTAAAGGAAACCAAAAATTGATTACAATAATTCTGGGGATTTCCATAGTGCTATTCATGCAAATATAGTCCCTTTTACTATAGACCATGCAATTCATTCTGCAGGGGGGGGAGACTGACACACAGAAAGGTCCCAGCTCAGTTTTTACGGCCAAAAATTACTAGCCAAAATTAAGTAAAAAGAAATAAAATTACTGTGCAAACTAAAAATAAAAATAAAAATAATAAAAATAGGTGTAAGGAAGACTTCAGTTAGTTTTGGTTTGCAGTACAAGAACCTGCAATGCCAGTGCAGTCACCACCAGGGCTGGTACTCTGACCTTGGGCCATGCCAGAGGAACAGCAGCAATGGCCCATCCACTTACCAATTTTACCTGCACAGAAGGAGCAAAAGTGGTGAGTTACAATCAGCCAGAGCTACTTTAGGAAGCAAATTAAGAACATGCAAGAACTTAGGGTGCAAAATAAACTGTTGGGCAAAGTAGGGATGAATGGTGGCCAAGGGGACAAGGCTGGTCACTGTCACTGTCACCCCGTTTGCCTCAGAGATGCAGCCCAGACTCTGCTCAGGGCTTCAGACTCTGGGCCTCAGAGTGGGTTATTGCTTTAGTTTTTCAAATCTGGAAATTTGCTACAAGTGCATCTCAGATAAAAATTGAAATGAGTTTTGCAACTATGGCAAAAAAAGCAATTTTACATTTCATAGGCCTTTTAAAACCCTTTTCAATAGAAAATAAAAATAACAGTAAGGGGGAAAAAAGGCTACATTTCCATTCCCGTTTTTATAGTTTGACGTTGCAGATGTTTCTGGGTCAGAGGTGAACATGTCTTTAGGTGTCAAAAGATGCAATAACCTGAGTCAAAAATGGCCCAGTCCCCAGAACCATGACTGTGTGCCAGAATATCCCCACCTCAGAAGCTTGCTGGCAGCAATGTGCTCCAGGTGTCTTACACTATGCAGACCTGGTAGTCATTTTAATATTTTCCATGCTCATGTAAATGGACTTGATGTGTGTTCATCAAATGTGGGAAAATCCCACAGAATCGTGTGCCATCTGTTTATAGGTAAGAGGTCTGCTTTGCTGACAATCCAGTGCAAAATCAGAGCACAGAATGAAAGCGAGCACACTTTTGTTTTGTTCTGGCTTGGTTTTATAAACCTGAGGCTTAATGTCATATTAAAAACCTAACAAAGTTCAAAGGTTCATTCTGTTTGATAGCAGCACTGTCCTTCTCAGATGTGTGGATATTACCTGAGCTACACGGAGCCCTGAAATCTGCACCACGTGGCTACAACTTGCAGCCCAATGAAACCCTGAGCACACACAGGAGTCAGCAGGGCCTGGGGAGGGTGCAAGGGCCACAGCTCAGGCAGCTGGGGGTCTGCACTGGAGCCCTCAACCAGAAGCTCTGGGAAACACTGGCTGACAGCATTTCAACACGTGGGGCTGGCCTCAAGTGAGAAACTCAAGCTGAAGCAAAAAGGCTCGTTTTGAAAAAGCATCACATTATTGTATTCGACACCCAACACTGCATTTGGTTTTTTGTTAGAATTAAAGCCAGGTTTAATTCAATTAATATGTAGATGCCAATAAAAGTGTCCATCTCTATTATTTTGGTCTGTTTTAAACAGGACTGTTGGACAAAAGGCAGTTATGTCTGAGCTATGATACTAAAGGAAGACTGTGGTCACAGAGATTTTCAACATCAGTTGATAGACATCGACCAGTCATCGGAAGAGGAATTTAGGACCTTTCTTGTCCTTTTAAACTCCATGTGCAACACATGCTTATACTTTTCTACAGAGAACTGATAACCGACCTGGGAAATTTATACCTGAATATGAGTCAGATGTCAGAAGATGATGTCAAAGTGTTTCAAAAGAGTATTTTCATTACACTTACCATGGAATGAGTCTTGGGTGAAAGAAGAGTTAATGCAGCTGGCAGAGGAGGAAAACATCAGAGGAAAACAAACTGGTAAAACTGATCAAATCCAGACATATCCAATCTAAAATCTCAAATGGGATTCAAGGTATGCTGGAAGGATGCTCCAACATCAAACGCTGTTAAACCATCCACTACAACCTGAGAAGAAGACAAAACAAAATCTCTGTAGAGAGATGCTCTGGATGCTCACTCAGCAAGCTAGGGCAGTGTATCTCCACTGAGACAGGCTCTACTGCTTTTCACTGCTTAACCCTGCCCATAACAGCCCAAACCAGATATTTTAACCTTGCCACCAGGATTGTACTGAGGTGTTGAAGTTGAGAAAGAGAGTTTGAAAGTGCCTGTGGTCAGTTAATTGGGAAAACAACCAGCTCCCTGCTGTATAATCTGCCCCATTTGCCAAAAAAGACAAGTTTTATATGTTCAATCAGAAAAGTACAACTCCTCCAGTAATGTGGCTGAGACATTTACTTTGAAAACTGAGGAATCTTATTTTCAAGGTCAGGCTGAGGTTTCCTGGGTTCAGACTAAAATACTTTGTAGGGCCAAAGAAATATTTACTGGGTTCTAGGGAGCAGGGAGTAGATGTGTAATTTGAACATATTTCAAGTCATTCTGGGAGGTCTTTTTGTTTTTACATATTTGTGTCTCCTCAGACAACCTTTTTTTTTCCCCCTAAGAAACTGGAAGTGAAGAAAATTATGAAATTTTTTACCACTTCATTTCAGTTGGGTCATTCCTGCATTGAATCAGAGAACCTGAAATATTTACACCCTTTCCAGAATATATTTCTTTCCAGTGTATCATATGAAACCATATGGATCAACTTTGTCCAAGGATGCCATTCCTTGTTTTAAACTAGAAGGCTTTTCTGTATAAAGCAATGATTTTCTTTATGTCACCTTTGCAAGTGGGAGTGTTGGAGGGCCAGTGGAAGGTGGGACTTCCCAGGCAGTCATAAATTAAACATTTTATAAATGAGCTCCATAATGGGTAGGTGATTGGAAGATGTGCTACTGCATGCTGGAGATTAACATCCAAACACAAAAACAATCACCTAGTCCAGGAATGGCAGTAAAAGGTTAAAAGAAATATTCAGTATTAACAATCATATTAAAAAAAAAAAAGAGAGAGAGAACTTCTTACAGCTGCCAAAGAAACATTGGAGAATTAATGTGTTGGTGTCAAAAAGACTGCGAATGAGTGAAATAGGACTACAGTGATTGCCAGAATCTTACTTGCCTGGAGAGATAACACTGGACATTCAGTTTAACTAGGCAGGTGCCAAGAATCCTCTTGTGGATGCTATGGAGTGGCTTTCAAATATCAGAGTGCACACTGACCCCCATCGTCTGGTGCTTCCCATGGTTTCAGAATTGCTCATTAAGCCAGGGAAACCTCCAGTGAGGTGTGATGACCTGAAAACAGACAGGAGCTAAAGAATCAATGTTTTAAGTAAAACAGCAATTATAAAAAGATCTACAGCTCCTTCCATGTAATCAGGTAAATTAGCAGGAGTGGCATAAAGCACCTAAATTGGAGAAAGAGTGGAGAAAGGGGGAGTGGGGGGAAAAGAAGGTCCCTTGGGAGATATCTGATAGGATGCTTAGTCTGTGTAGAGGGCAAAAGGTTAAGTGAAAATGAGATGAAGGAATGATCAGATATAGTCAGATCAGAGACAGTTAAATAAAGGAAAGTGCTAACCTAAGATAAATGTGAAGAAACGCCCTTGTGCTGAGTGTGTTGGTGTGGCTGTTCTTCAGCAGCTCAGGAACAGGAGAGGAGAAATTGCCAGTCCCAGTTCTGCACTTCCCAGCAAACAAACAGAAGTGATAAGGACATAGGCTAAAGACTCCTGTCTGCTGCTTCAGTAGTGTGAAAGATATTAAACGGCTTCTAATTACATCTACATTTTTTCTAATTACATCTACAGGTCCCTTTCTACTGCTGGTGTGATATAAATTATCCTTAGTGATGAGAAAGTCAGGCCTGTGCCATTTGTGTTTTTGATCACTAAGAAACATGTTAAAAAAATATTGAAACAAAACCACTGAGAATTACTTGAAAGCTCCAAACTTTGTTGGTTGGCTAATGCTTTCCTGGGTTAAACAGCTTTCACTAGATGGGGCTTCCATTATAACAAAACAAAATCTGGTTGAAAGAGGTGCAAACAAATGTTTGGAATACATTCTGTATTCATCAACTATTTTGGTAAATCATTCTTAGAATACTCAGCAAAAAGGACCTGAGATAATATATTGCACCATGAAGCTAAGATGTATCTATAGTGACCAAGTCTGGAAATGACCACAAGTATTTTGTCCAAAATCCTTTGGTGGCTTACAGCCTTTAAATTCTAAATGTCAAGAGGAAAATTCAAAATCTTCAGACACATGATTTGGATCTCAGTCCTTTTTTTTTTTTTTTAATTTATTTTTATTTCCTCAGGAGCTTAGTTAACATGTACAATTAGACCTGGGAATTAGGAAGTTGGAGTTTGAACTCATCTTCTCATCTTCTAGGTGCTAGTATCTGGGGTTACCCAGACAGGATTTCTGAAAACAAATTTCTGTCCTCTTCACAGTTTGGTGTTACAACTCTTTGAGGAAAGAGAAATTGTATGTTCTCCACAAAGAATTTGTTTAATGCCAGAAGTCCCTAAATCCAGAGGGGCTGCTGCTGAGGAATGCTGCTGGTCCAGGCAGCCCGGCTTGCAGAGATTGAGATGCAGATGGAGCTGTGGGTGGGAGCCCGAGACAGGAGGCCGTGAAGTGCCAGCCCTCGGATAACAAAGGCACGGAGATGGGGGATGCCAGCCAGGTGAGCGGACACCGAGAGCACAGCAGGAGCCGGGAATCGCCGATCTTTTGCTTAACAAAGGCAGGCGACACCAGCGAGGTGATGGACACGGAGAGGGGGCGGAGAACGAGATTGGCGTGCGGAGAGAAGGTGGGGGATGAAAGGTATAAAAGTCCGGGGCTCCTTGGCCGGGGTCCTTCTCGGAGGGACCAGCTCGGGCTGCTCCTGTGTCACTGCGCCGGGAATAAGGGGTTTTATGGAGCGAGACATCCGAGACTCTGCTGTGGGAATCCTGGGGTCGGGCAGGTTGGGAAAGCTGGCGTGGCTGTGAGTGGGGCGCGCAGGGAGCGGGACCCTCGGGTCCCTGTGGCTGCTGCTCGGAAGGGCTCGGGCCAGCAGTGCCAGTCTCTGTCCTCGGCACTGTGACTGCCAGGGAGGCTCCTCTGTGGTCACACCGGGAAGTTCCCTTAACGCTTCTTCTCTTTCAGACCCACGCAGACCCCACAGATATTCGTCAACTCTAAGCGACAATGAAAGGAGCCTGAGTCTGTAAATGAGGAATTTCAAGTGAAAGAGATGGTTGAGGCATTTTGACCCTATTCAGTCAAGGTCATGTTTCCTCTGAATTATACCTGTTTCCTTGTCTAACGTTTTAGACACCTCCCAAGTGTCTATCGAGGGAGTTTCTAAGTGGCACTGCACAATGAAGAAGAAAGCAAGCTGCTCACAGCTCTCCCTTTCCCCATGTGTTACAAAGCAGAGGTCCAGAGGAAGACACAAAAAAGTGTTTGGGTCCCAGTGGTGTGTGCCTATGAGAAAGGAGTGGTGAAAAGAGACCAGCAGCTCCTAGAGACAGGGAGGGGAGGGAAGAGCACAACTCAGCTTTATGAGCCAACAAATGATGGATGGCTAAATGCCAATTTAGAGCAATACATACAATGGGGTTTGCATTGTTGCGATTATTAAAGGTTATTTTACTTTTAATGTTTTGTGGTAGGTGTCCTTACTTCTTCCTTACAGAAACCCTTGATTTTCACTTGCTACTTACTTAGATGTGCTTGTCATATCCACAAGGTGATTTCAGTTCTCGGATGCCAGGAAACCTCTCTGCTGATCAAAACACAGCTGCACAGGCTCACTGCATCTATTCATGGGTGCCACACGACTGGGCTATGTCTGTCTATACCTGGGAAAATAGATGTAATTAATATAACAGATATAATACATGTATGCAAATCGAGATGCTAAAAATGACTTATAGTAAGACAATTTGCCAAACCATATCAAAGTATCTGAATCATTTAAGCAATATACAATCTACACTTGGACTACTGCTGCTGCACTGACATCAGCACCCTCTTAGTCTGGTTTTTTTTTTTTTTTTTTTTTTTTTTACAATTGAACTTGTTTTTTAGTGAAAGGAACACAATTTAAAAACATGCTTTAATGAGCTTTTTCCAGGCTGTCACCTCTCTGCAGCATTTAAAAAGCTCATTCCATCACTTCCCACAAGTTGATTGGACACAGGATGTCAAATCATAGGACTGCATGAATTGCTGTTCACTGGACACTGATCTTATGATTGGAACAAAGGAGGAGCCACTTTCTCTCTATTTGATATAAAATTCCTTCAGTGTAAGCAAGGGAACATGGTATTTTCTTATAGGTAAACTTTTTGTTCATTACAGAAATGTTTATCAACTCCTTTAGTAACAAATATCAGGCAGTTTCTTCAGAATGCTTTACTAATAGAATTTGTATTACAATTTTATCTTCTTCATTTTGACATTTATTTCTCATTTCATGAGTCAAAATGCCTAGCCAAGAGCTCTTGGCTTTAAGTATGTTCTTAACATCAGCATATTAACTGCCACATTCAGGCTAATAGGCTTAAGTCATCTCTTTGAGATCTTTGTGGAAAAAAACCAAGCACCCCGATTTTAAAAAATTGATGTAAATGGAAACTTCTACTTTAATGGCACTGGAAGGCAATAATGCTGCTTCATCATCATCTGGACATTCAGTGTTATGGATTTACTGCCAAATATCCCAAATATCTGTGATAAGTGCCTCTTCTTGTAATAAAAGATACTGGACAAAAAGCAGTTTAACTGAGATTTTGAAGTCTTGATTTGCAACAGTCCATTCTGAGCCCTTCATTTTATTTCCTTTTGCATTGTGCAGGCAAACAATAGTTGTAGCTTTCGTCATGAGCTCAAGTGGTACATTTCAGCAGGCTGAGCTTAAGCACATGCAGATGGGTGTAACATCAATTTTTTTAAAGGATATTATAAATCCATCTGTAAGCAAATTAATGTAAGAACAAAAGAGCATTTTTTCATAATCGCGGGTAATTCTGAGCAAAGTTTCAATGGTTCCTCCCAGAAATCTAGATGAAGAAATTGCAGGTTTTTATTATTTTAAAATTCTGACTCTTACATCACATTAGTATGAGTCCCATTATCCGTGCAAGATAAAAAACAACTGCAATAGATTTTCTCTAAATACCCTCATTTTGTGTGCTGGAAGAAGGGTGAATACACTGGTTATCTGGGGATTTACTCTTTGCTCATCAAGGACTGAAGGGCTGTTTCTCCCTTTCTCAGGGACACAGGGCCAATGCTCAGAGCTCACCCCAGTGTGCCTGGCTGGCTCAAAGGTACCTGTGCCAGAGAAACTGAATGCACCCCTGGAGATTGGCTCCACCAAAGCCTTTCTGTATTCAAGATGTCTTTTAGTGGTTATGATGTTTCTGACTTTTTTCTTGTGAAACCAGGAGATAGCGTTAGCTTGCTTCCCTGTTTGCCTGTATGAGGAAGTAAGAGAAAAAAATATAAACTCGTTTAACAGTAAATGAAATAATTCCATCTGCCTGCCTGATTTGACATTTTTCAACTGAATTTCTCAGTTTGTCTGATGAATGACCCAGCTCTTCCCAGGAATATGCACTGCTTAAATGCTGGACATATGCTACAGTAATAACAATTACAAATAATTACTCTAATGGGATGAACTGATAATGCCAATTAGTTGATGTGATGACGTTTCCATGACAAACTCCAGCTTTATGGAGTTGTTCATTTTAAAGTCTAACAGCTTTCTGATTTGTCAGGCAACATTGTGACTTGAACACCTAAATTCATAAATCTGTCCTGCTAGATGCATATAGTCATGGACTGTGTTCCTACTTAAATCAGAATTTCAATCAACACCTAATGGAGAACTAAGTTTAGGCTTAACTGAAAAGACATAGTCATAATAAAGCAGATTTCCTGCATACTTATTAAATAATTTCAATGCCTGTTTCCTGAGGGAACTTTAAAACAGAAATGTTGGTGTGCACATGTACTTTGTTACACATTGTCAAATCAAACTCTGGCTCAGGACAACACTTCAGCCTGCTGTTACCTCAGACATCAAATACAAGGGACTTGCAGACATGCCTAAACTTGAACTAAACTATCATTCAGAATAGAAATGTTTTACTGAATAGAAAGTCAAACTGAAGGCATGCTCAATGCACAGAGGGCAGAGCTTCTTGCTGAAGTAATATGTACATGATATTGTGTGCATGAGAATAAAATATTCGGTGTCATAATGCAACTCTTAGAATTAAGTATCTGTAAACTTAATTCTTAGACCAGAATTTTTTTTCCTACATTTTGCATGTGATTTTCTTTCTTTCTGCTACAACTGTAGAGACAAAGGAATTCAAGAATCATGCAGCAGACCAGTATTAAACTTTTCAAGTCTGCTGACAAAAAATCCACAGGCCCACTGAAATAACAGGCAGCAACAAGTTTGTGATGATTCATATACATCTGCACCATATTCTGTTAGGAGACATGGATGATTTTCATCCACTCTGGTATAAAGACACACTAGTATTAAATCTGGTTTACCCCACAATTTACTGCCATGCTTTCCACTCTGCAGTTGACCTGTGATAACTCTTTGCTCACAGAGAGAGGAAGTCAGAAACAGTAATGATCCAGAAGCCTTTCAGGCCTCCTGCAGGGGCAATGTTTCCACAATCAAAGATTTGCAGAGAAGAGATATCAGTGCTTTGTTAAATTAGGGACTTAACACAGGAAAATGACTGGGGAAGTCACAAACCAAAGGCATGGCTACTTTTTGTAAAACTCCAACCACACACAGACACCAAGTGCCCAGGGTTCTGTACTGGACATTAACTTACCGTGCTGTTTCTCCATGCACATTTCCTGCACTGTTTTGTGGAGGAGCAGCCCCCCAGCCTTGGTCTCTGGGTCAGCCCTGGAGGCCTGGCTGCATTGAAGTGCTGTACAGGTGTCCCTGCTGCTGCTGTCCCTGCCACAGGCACTTCAGTGCAGCTGCTCAAGCTCACAACTGTCCCACTTGCTCTCACGTTTGAGCACAGTGATATCCCTGCCAGAGAATGTCAGTCAGTGACATCTTGGAAACAGAGGAGGAAAGGAGACAGGCTGCAAGTGCCAAGATTAAATAAAATCAGTATGAATATTCTTATCACCTTTTGACAAAGGGCTACAGGAATTCAGAAACAGTCGTGCAGCTCCACTGATTTGGTAGCTCAGTGAGTTATGCCAGTATAAATGGCAATAATCTTGGACTATTAAAAAAAGGCATCAGACTGGTAATTTCTAGTTAAGTACTGATAGTTAGGTGAGAGAATAGAGTCCTGTAGGTATTTCAGTGTGTCAAAATTTTACCCAGTTAATACAGACTGTATAAAATATTGGGCTTTTAAGTTGTGGGATTTCTCTGTTTTGTTCTCAGACTCAAATTTTCAAATATTTGACAAGTTCCTAAACCTGCTTGTAAAAATCCCCAAGTCATGAGCCAGTCGGATAAAAATCTGTTCATTGTAAAAAGGGAAGGGGGAAGGGTAAGGAAGGAAAAGTTTGTTGATAAGTCTGCTGCACTATTAAAACATTTAACCGCAGCCTGAAGTTCAAATCAGCATTCACGTGAAGTTCCTATTTATTAGAGTATATAAAAAGTATTCACTAAAATTATATTTTGTTTTTGAAAGAGATGCACCCCAGTAATTATGGTATAAGACTAGAACAATTTCTTAGAATATGGAAAAGTGAGTGATGAACACTGTCAGGATCTGTGCTCTGTCCCATTTAAAGAACACACTTCTGTTCAAAATAAGCATCAAAGTAACAGTAAAGAATGGATGAGGGAGAAATCACAGAGTCATTTATTACACTGAGTCTAGGCCCACACTGACTTGTCTAAATCTATATAAAGAAAAAGGCCTGCAAGTGGCTCTGGAAGTGATGGGAACCCATGCTTCAAACACATGTCCTGAAAGAATGTCAGAAATCTCGTTCCCCTTTTGGCTGCGGTTACAGATGCTTTCTGTGGACTGCGGGCTCACCAGTTTCACTTGTCTGGAGTACTCAAAAATACATTTTCCCCTGGAAGACAGTCTGCATATGCTTACAATAAACATTAACCAAATCAAATGACTTTCACTTCGGGATAAATGCTTTCAAGTAAGTCTGTTAGCGACACTTGTAGTAAATTGCTAATAATTAGTTTTTCCAGTCTCCTTGGGTTGTACTAATGAACACAATCACTCCTAACATATTTATGCACAGGATAAATCCTGCCTCCCTCTATGTGCCCTTGGAAGGCCCAAGGTAAAATGGATATATTCTGCTGCAGGAACACATGGGAGCCACTTTAGGTCAGGTGGGAGATCCTGCTGGTTTTGCGTCTCTGAACTCTGCTGGCAGGGCAAGAGCCAGGACCAGCCTGGTCACCCTGGACATCTGCCCTGGTGCTGGGGCTGGAGCAGGGCAAGGTCTGCAGCTCTCTGGCCACAAAATATGTAAGTTACAAAACATGGAAACTCTCAGCTCTGCAAAGCCAATGAAACCACATTTTCCTATAACTGTGGCTTCCCCTTTTTGCAGGCTACCCACTCGTAATGGCTTGCTGTAAATTACACAGTGGTGTCTCTAGAGATGGGAAATTCTTTTCTTATGCTTGTGAACGAAACCCAACATGAAGTGATCCCCTAACAGGACATTTCAGGTTCTTACTTGAAGGACAGGTGTGACAACAATCACACCAATACCTCTCAGCACCCTTCTGCTAAGCCAAAAGACAGAGCATGAATTAGAATTATGTCTATACTATAATTGAAATAACCTCAAAACTGTTACCTTCAGCAATTTGGTTACTGGAAAATCCCCAAATACAGCTGAGCAAAGCTCCCAGTGATTTGCTCCAACAAGTCATGAATAGTACTGAAATGCAATCCAATATTATTAGAAATTATCTGCTCTATTTTTGTGTAATTTTCTTAACAACTCTGAATACCTAAAGAAGTACGGCAGCAGACCATAAGACCCACTCTGGCTGAGAAATCTGCATGCATTGCATAAAATGTATGATTCTACAACTCATTAAGTCTAATTTATGGCATATGTAATTAAGCACCTTTGAATTGAACCTAAGTCTCTAGAGATAATAACACTTAGAACTTATATAGGGCTTTTCATCTTCAAAGTGCTTTACAAACATTAACTAATTAACAACATAATAAGACATGAAAGGCCAAAGTACTTACCCATAGTGCTGCATAGCCTCTGTATAATTCAGATTTTGATGGTTTTCAGTGCAAGACCCAATCTGGATGCACAGAGAGGATTTACCAGAGGTCCCCTTCACAATCAGAAAATGACTTTGGCAACTTCATCTCTGAATTCCCAGAGTCCATCGCTTCCCTTCATTTAATGCTGAGTCAGAAGAAACAGCTCCCAGATGTGAAGGAAGGTATGAAAAATGACAGTTCACATCATTTGAGGGTGTATAAGTTTTCAGGGCATTGGAGGCACAGTAATGGGGCATAATGTAGAGAGGGGTTCCTGGAGAATTCACTGCACAAGATTTCTGGTATCACCTAAATCTATATCCTTCCTGAGGGAAATCTAATAATAATTACATAAAGTCTCTAGAGATTGGCTAAAGGACTGGGGAGAAGGCCTTACTTCTGCTCAAATACATTTTTTCTGTAAACTCTACAATGTTTTTTTCTTTATTTCTTCTCTTCTGAAAAGTCTGAACTACCTAGCCAGGGCATTGGTTAGTTTTTGGGGTTTTTTTATCTCTTGGGCTAATTTACACATGATCTCTTGAGACAGAGTATCTTGAGATAGCCTTATTATCTGAGTGAATGCTTTCTTGGTGACAGCAATGTTGCAGATGTTGTATCAGGTTACTTGAAACCCCCCCCCCCGAATATTCCTAATGCGGAAAGATGATGGATAATACAAAAAGAGAGCAATTAATCCTGATAGTTTTAGTGAGCAGTGCTTCAGCCATCAGCCTGTGTCAGGATCGTTTTCCTGAGCTCAGAGTGCTGCCCATTGTCTGTGCACATGGTGCTTGAGCATCACCTGTTCACCAGCAAGGACAATGGCTGTGCTGGCAGGATCTCATCCCTCCCTAGACAACGCCTGCCTCTGTCCCCGTGGGGATTCTACAGTGCCCCAAAAACTGAGAGTCTGGAAAAGCATGGCAAGCATATAGGGAACAATGCACTAACTCTGCACACCAAGAGAATCTCATGCAAACACAGATGATTCAGCACCAGCAGGGCAGGTGGAGCCCCACCAGAAATTAAAGAAAATGAGACGTACCATGGACCAGAAAACAATATAGCAGGCTTTAGTGCTCCCCCCCCAGACACACAGTCCAGAACTAATCCTGAAAGGTAACAATCTCACAGCAGCAATGCCTACAAGAGATACTACAATAAACATAGGGTTTAATCAAAAGCATTACGATTTTTAAATGCAAATGTTGAATAGAACTGTCAAAATGTTTTATCCCTAAATTGTGAATTCTAACCTTCCCATACTTATTATATAGCAGTACATTTTAATTTGCCTGGAGCAGAGTTGAATAAAGCAAGCATCACAAACACAATCAAATGGATATTTGAAAGAACTGCTCTTCACAATAGCTGTGTGTCTGAGCAAAGCTTCAAATGTTGATCAATTGATGACCAAAATCAAAGAATACATTTCCCAAATGAGCTTCTTTAATGCACTCAATAGGATCAGAGGAAAACAGCATAAAGTTCCACAGAACAGCAGTTTTCTCTAAAATATTTACAAGTGCAATTTTCTGCTGCATTCCTGGTTTGTACCTTAGATCTGCACAGATCTAGAATGAAGAATAAAACACTTCTGACAAATCAATGGTTTGATTCAGTTTCAGTGTGGCAAATTCAGTCAAATAAAGACAGAAAACAATTTGAAATTATCCAAAGGTATAATTTAAATCTTAGAGCAAATCACAGTCTCACTGGTACAATTGCTCAAATGATTTTTAAATCTTTAATAAACAAATTAATGGCAAAATATAAAATTAATCATAACTACTTGTGTTCTGTCCATCTGCCATCTCCAACGAGTTGCTTTGCTGCTGCCATGCTGCTGTACTTGTGTTGTTTGCCTTTCTTCTGTCAGTCATCTCTGCAGAACAACTGTCCACCAAATGCACGTGGTTTTTGTTCACTGACTTTTACCTGAAAAATAAGTTGAGAAAAGGAAAACCAACTTTCAGTCTGAAACAAACCTATTATGTTCTTGAGCTTTCTTGTATTTTATCCTCCTTCTAAAGGCAGTTTTCTACTATCCCCTCTTGCAGTAGCTTCATCTGTTATACTGTGCTGTCCTCACCATGATAAGACATGACCTGGGGTGAAAATTCCTCAATATACTCCCTCTGTAGAGCAAAATTCAAAGTTGTTCATGAGCAACTAAGTTCTCAGCACCATTGTCTGTACTCTCCCCTCTCTGGAAGAGACATTTGTCCTGAAGAACTTAATGGGATTTTGACCCTGTCATGTGGCTGCTGTCCTCGTCTGGAAGTTCATAAAGGAAAAACCTAAAGGATCAAGCCCATTCTTTTGACTTAAATGAAAATTTTGCTCAGCAAAAACTTAAAATTTCAATTGAAAAGCCTCACCCTTCAGAGTTTCTGACATTTGATATTGAGGTTCTGACTCTCATAGGATACAGCCTTTATAGCATTTAGTCTTTCCCATGAGCTGCTGCTTTACTAAGTAGAAAAACTCCACCCACCCACATCACACTGCACTCTCAGTAATTCTTAGAGTAACAGAGATTACACTGATCTGCAGGATTTTTCTCTTTTCTAAACAAATACATTTCTGGAGCAAGCCTCTATGCTGAAATCCTCTTGGGTAAACAGAGAGCACTCCAGGACTTACTGCATCTTAAGCAAGTGAACAAATATTTAGCCTTATGACGCTTAGGTGGTTGACTCTGTCTGTACCTTTCTTTCATCTTCCACCTGGAAAAGAAGCATGGGGCTGAAGGAACCTGACAGGGAAAGAAAAAAAAGGAAAAAATGAGAAGAGGACAGAAATGGTAGCTGGCCAATATTTATAGAGAAACCAGAAATGCGGGAGATCAACATATTATAGGGAAGGGATATTTTTACTCTCCTTATATTTTTGCAGATCATTTCAACAGAGCTTTGTTTCACTTTAACAAAACAGGATTAATTCCTATTGGGCTGTGCAGTGAGGCAAGGATCACACAGACAGCACAGAGAACTTCCCATCATTCTGTAGGTCCTCAGGGTCCAAGGGAGAGGCCCCATTTCTGTCCCTCACTGGTGTTTACTATTTTCCCAGATGCTTACCAGGAACACTCACTCTGTCTGGAGCAGTTTGGGTGGGATATTGAATATTTTATTCTGCTCCATCCTTGTTTGCCAATTAATGAAAGTTTTTGTGAGGTAAAAAACAGATTTCTTTTTCTTCCAGTGCTGTTATTCCCATAATGCACATGGACTTTTTGATCCTCCATCTCTGTATCATGTCATCCTTCAGTATCTCAGTCAGCTCCTAAGCTCAGGAGGTAACAGCAGCAATTCTGCCTCTGGATCTTATTCTCATGTAAGTCTGCTAATCACATGGATATCCTTACCCTTACAACAGGTGATTTAATGGTGTCATTAATCCCATTTCAATTCTAAAGAACTGAGGCACAGAGCAATTGACAGGAGGGCAGGCACCAAACTCAGATTTCCTGTTAAACTCTTCCAATGTTCATTCATTTTCTGATACTTCAGTTTTTTCTTTTTGCACTGATACCTTTTGTACCTGTTCTGCAAATAATTCAGTGCAAAAAACAAATCAATGAAAGCAATTAAATGAAAGTATTTAAATAGCTAATGGTTTTTCTTCTTCCATATGACTCTTTCTCTACAAGATGAGGTTCTCCCTGTGCTAGCAGAGAGCTGCACCTCTGCAGAGTTACTGAAGTGCTCATATTGATCAGACAAGATGGAACTTGCTGCTGAGGCAATTGGTCAGGCTCAGGCAGGGATGGCAGCACATGGCATGTTATGGATGGCTGAAGCAGCTGAGGATATCTATCTTTCTGTCTATCTACCTGTTTTCCAAGATGTCTGTCTTCATTGAACTTCGCCACCAAGGAACAAGGGCACCACTTAATCATCAATAGATAAATCCTGTTTATGCCATTAATTGGGGACTGGCTCAGAGTTTCCTTGTTTGCACCTTTGCTGCTCTGGTATTTTTTTAGCTGGGCAGTTGTGAGACAGTAGCATTTTCTCACAGCCTGTGTGTGTTGTTTTGAGACTTGTGTCAGTAGCAACAGCACAGCACTGTGTGTCTGCCAGGGCTCATTCAATGGAGCTCCTTTCCAGAAAAACAAAATAGCCAACAGACGAGGGTCACAAAATTTCAAACCCAGCGCCTTTTCACATTATCTGATGCATGGTTTGGAGGCAGCAGCAGCATGAGCAGTCTCTGCACCTGCCCCACGCAGCCACAAGTGTCTGATAGCAGAGGGAGTTTCCCAAGTAATACCTGCTGGAAACCCACAACTTCCGTGCCTGCACTTTCTCTATAGTTAGTATTCAGCAAAGAGACGGCAACAGTGCAGGGCTGTGTGTCTGCTGGCATTTTTCTTGTTCAAAGCTTTTGAGAACACTTTACTGAGGCATATAATGCTGCCTTGAAATTGGCTTCTAAACCACATTTTGAGAAGATGAAACACAGGCTCTTGGCTCAGTGTTTTCGCCCTGTGCCATGGTTTGCTTGAGGCAGAAAAAGCACCCGATCTCCCCCTTCCAAACCTCTCAGCTCAAGTCTCATCAGTCTGGCTCTGATCATGAGATTCCTCTCCAATTTAACAGTTTCTCTCTCTCTCTTTTAAAAAAAAATATTTATTTTTATTTTTATTTTTTATTTACTAGTTACAAGCTCTGGTACATAGATTTCTCCCTTTAAGATTTAGGCTCTTACATGGTTTTAAACTCAAAGGAGAATTCATTTATCATTACAGAGTCTCACATTAAAGACCATTTTCCTGGGGTAACGTTGGGAATAATCATTGTGCCCTCTTGTTTTTATCTGAAGTATTCCAAAAGGAGACTTAGTCTAAATTAGGCAATGGAGTTTTTGCCTTGACATTTGGGAGGTCAATTTTTGCCTGTGACTGTCAACCTCTCCGAAGAGGAGATGGCATTTGGAGTAATCCAAAACTCCTGCAGAGTTACATTACTGTGGCAGCCAGACGAGTAAATCTAGGCTGAAGATCTATTGGTTCAATTACTGCTTGGGGTCAGGACATGCCATAAATTATTAGATATGCAAATGGAAAACTCTGACTGTTGATGAAAGAAAGATGGATGGATTTCTTAAATACTCATAATTAGTGCAAAGACTAACTGTATAAACTGATGTACAGTTCTTTGCTTGTAAAAGATTTCTGTTCATAAGTGTTACCTGTGTGAAGGTAAAAATAATTACTTCTTTTTTTGTTTTATGTGCATGTCATATTTTAAAAATAAATCTAAGAAATCATTTGGAGTATGTGTTGAACTTCTGCAATGCTTCTTGATTTTTGGTAGCAGTTTCAGAAATGTTCAGAAGATGGTAATGGTCATTGTGTTCTCACCCTGGGGTAAATCTGCAGCACTGCTCTGTGTTCTGTGAACACACACTGCCAATGCTTTTGGGAGGAGAAGCATTTCCTTTGCCTGTGGAGGTGAAGTGTGCAAAGAATGCCACAGACCAGCTCAGGTTTGTGCATCTGCTGTAGAGGGAATGAGCTGGCACATGATAACTTGACCTTATCACAATGTGAACTCTGCGACATTTTTGTGAATAGGAAAATAAAATGCAATCAAGATATTACTCTACCACACCTGTTTTTGCTGTTGCTTAAACACATTATTTATAGTCTTATTTCTCAGAGTGATTAAAGTTCGAAGAACTTACCCCTACTTTAGTCATGTAGGAAGTCAGCTACATCTATAAAAACTTGTTGAATTTCTCTTGTGGATTCTCTCTTTTGGGTGAGAAGTTTTTACTACATGTAAGACAAAATGATTATGAGAGTGAGAATAACGTGAGCTGTTCAACGCCACCTGCTGCTGCAAGGGGAAATATATTCCCAGAGGCACCTTGGCTGAGCAGGAACAGATGCAGAACCACTGGAAAGCTTCTTGTGCTCGATGGCAGGTTTGCAGAAATACTTCACAAGGCAGGAGGGACTGCACTCCCAAAACTGGTGCTGACTTTCCCAGGCAGCCTGTGGAAGCCCAGGGAGTTTCTAAAGGATACACAGCATCACGCCGTGGCTGGTAATGGCTAAATAACTTTCATTTCTTTCACTCTGGACAGAATGTTTTTCAAAAATACTACAGGCTTTCTGAAAGCTCCTATTCACTGCCTAAATATAAATCTCTTGGCCACAGCTCTTGCTGTCATTACTATTATTTTAATAAGAGTTCACATGGTGGGGTTAGATAACTAGACAGTAAATTGAAAGTTACTCAAGTATTCTTCAAGTAGAGATCAGAATTTAGCTCCTAATATACAGTTTATGTAAGAAAAAAAACCTAGGAAATACATTTTAGATATTTACAATATATACCAGTTTGAGACAGAAATCTTCTCTGTTTATGCAGGTATAGAACCACCAGAAGCAGAGGAAGGTAAGAACCTGCAGCTCACCTTTTGTACCTCTGAGAGTGGTGGAAGCCAGCGATGTTTTGTATGGTGGTTGAACTGAGATGACACTGATGTAATTTGGAAATAACTCCTTAAATTCAACAAAACAGGAAGAATCATAAAAATAGAGCAAATATTTTCCTATGCAATGCTGATAATCATTTTATGTTTGTAAGAAGGCTTCAAGAAAATTCAATATATATAATTCATAATTTCTGTGTAGAAATACTTGTAATAAGGAAAAAGTATAACTTCTGAAGTATTCAAAAGATGTTTAATTTAAAATGTTATCTGTTAAAACTTTTTTTTATTAATACTCATTTTATTCTTATAAGTTCTGCTCTGAATCAATCATGAAAGTATCAAAGTTCAACCAACTTTCCATTAACCAGACAAGGTACTCAAAACTAGATGAAATTTAAGAGAAATAGCTGAAATAAAGACGAAAAATGAGAGAACCACAAACAATAACAAATATAATAAAAAAATTTAAAATCCTGTATGACATAATTTGGAAAAAAAGAATCAATGAAAAATCTACCTTCAGGAAGTGAAGAATTGAAAAAATTCCACTTTATGTGTGACTTCTAAACAAGTGTAAATTCTCCTCATTGCTGTTCAAGTCTTCAGTGTTCTAATGAGCCTGGTCACTTGGAACAGACTTTGGGTCTGTTTCTGTAGGCTGACAGGTTTTAGGAATGAATAATGCTAATTTTATAGAAATGTTGCTTTAAACTTACAAGAAAGAAAAGTGTTGTAGAAGTTTAGCAGCATAGTTGTATTCTTCAGTGTTCTTTATTTCTATACCACATTTCCCTCTTGTGACACTCATATAATAAATTTCAATTAGGTTTGCTATATGTAACTGCAATTTTGCAACAATAAAAAAGCATCAGTAGCTACAATAATCTGTGGAAGAAAAAGTTCGCTACTAAACCTTCTGGACTTGCATAAAATGTGGTTTATTGATTAGCTGGTATATATCTTTAAATTTTATCATGGTTTTATTTCTATGAAATGGCACAATGAGCCCATTCAACCAACTTTTGCCTCATTCATGTACAGAGATGTTTTTTAGATGTTGCTCAGAAAGGGAATTCTTTAGAGCCAACTCAAAGTACATTTTACTGTCTGGCCCCCTCCCCTCAGTTTGCTCATAGCCAATGACAAACTAATTATAATATACTGGATGCGCTGTCTCTTCTTTTATTGCTTACTTCTTTACTGCCTTACCAGAAAGTTTGTAGTTTAAACAATTTTTACAGCTTTAAAGGAGGAAGCAAATTCATATTTCTAGAATTTCAATCAGAAGTAACTATGTTTTCAGCAGTTGAATTTTCATTAAAATTTACAAAAGACCCCTGCCTTCACTGATTTATTGTTGCATTAGGTAAAACTACACAGTGTATAAAATACTGTGTGACTCCACTTGTTGTCTGATCTAACATGTTATCAGTGATTGCAAGTACATTTTATAACCCCAGCTGCTGAATCGAAAAAAAGGTGATACAAGCATCAATCTCCAGGATAAAATCAGAGCTCGTCCCACCACGGTTTGACCTTACTGATGCCTTTGGATAGTCTTACTTGTCTAAGTCCTTGCAACAATTACCAGGGGACGCTTAGGAAATGCAGCTTTAATGGTGCAGATTGAAATTGTTAACAGCGTCAAAGGCTCGCACTCCAACCCCAGAGATTTCCAAGCAGAGGAAAAATTTGAGGAAACTCTTGATGCCCCTGCAGGAATGAAATGGAACAGGGCTGCACACACAAGGCACTGATTTCATTTGTACTCTTTATTGTCTGCATCCCTGAATCCACAGTGTCATTAGCAAATGCGAAAAGCTATAAATAAAAAACTTAGACCTCAAGATACAGTTAACTCCAGCTGTAGCTGCCAAATCTTATTTATAGTACAAGGAGACACAGTTAATTACAGGTCACAAAAATGTTAATTTCTGTCATAATACAAGTAATAGTCTAAGAATGAAAAAGCTTCTTTTTGGACTGAAATGGTTTCTTCTAATAGAAATATGTTAATTTGAAATACCATCTCTGTGTCTAGACTACAGAGCAGGCAAAAAAAGGATAAATGTGCCTTATCTATTTCATGGTTCTAAATATAATAATATTCAAATTAAAATACTTAATCCCATCAGTTTTTCCAAAGGCAAAGTACTATAGGTAAATGTCCTAGGTTGGCCCTAAGAATTAGAGATGAACATAAAATACTATTTTGAGAAGTTTGACTATTTGAGTTGTAGCTCCTTATTATTAGCATTAAATACATTTTGAGTCAGTATTTTTAAAATGTTAAACCCTCATGATAACCAAAAGTGAATAAAAAGCTCCACCTTATGAACAAACTTAACTGTTTTCCCCAAGCAAAGAATTACCAATCATTTCCATTTCAAGTACATGGGATAAGTATTAAGACAAAGATTATGGGAAGGATGGAGTTAATTATACTGCATATAATCAGACACTGGTCACTCTACAAGTTGTAATTTATTTTCCCCTTATTTGCATTTAACTTCAAAGGTATTTCAGGAAATGTAAAATAACATGATTTGAGCAGTTACAAAGATGATACGCATTTAACTTCAAAACTATGTTTCAAACTCTTAAAAATAAATTACATACAATTTCAGGAAATAACACACCATTCTCATGCAACCTGTAATTGTTGCCTCAAAAATAGTAAACTCATTTTTGTAGGGGAAATATCACAATTTAGGGCAACAGTATTCATCTGGCAGGTCTTACAGAGATACAAGGAAACAGTTGGGTAATTTGCATCAGTATGCTAATCTAAATTCATAGTGGAGTCTACTCGGTTAAAATGGTCATATGACTGTAACTTCATATGGAAAATTAGCAGACTGGTTTGAGTTAATATCCAACCCCTACTGCAGAGCAGACAGTCTCTTCAGTAAAATGGGGAGGGCTGCAGCCTTCTACAGCTTATATTTATCATCTCAACTTTGTTTCTTTATATTTTCTTTTTCTATTTTTTATTTTCTTTCTTTTTACTTTTTTTTTTTAATTTTGCACAGGAGGCTTCTTTTGAGTTTGAGTCCTTAGGACAGGTTTACAATCCCTGTGTATATGAACATATCTAAAATTCCAGCATCTAGGTCAGTACTGAGCTTTTGAAATACTTAACAAACATCTTTTTGTATCCCTTCATGTCAGATTTAATTGTCCATGGTGAAAGGAAACACTAATCAGAATTCAAGAGAAGTACTCTAAGACATGTGTCTTTCCAACCTGAACTATCCTATGATCCTGGGAAAGCATTCAAGGAAAAAAGCAAGTTTTCATCTTATTTAAAACATTAAAACAAATGAAATAATTTAAGATGTTCATTATTAACTACTATATGGCATTTATAGGACAGCTCTATAGGACTGAGGTGCACGGAGGCCCACTGAGGGAAAAGCTCACTTCACAAATACTTTGCTCCTTTCAGAATCCAGCCTGGGAGGATGATATTCGAGAAGTATTAAATCATACCCTGCCTTTACAAAGTTATTTTACTACCTGAGAAAAAGATTTGCTTTCTATTCTCTGTTCCATGGTTTTCCCAAATATTCCTAATATCTGTTCACTCTCTGTAGTTGCCCACCTCAGCTGCTCAGGAGCACTTGTGGGGCTGAGAGAAGCCTTGCTGGGCACTGGCTTGTGCTGCTTCTTCCCAGCAGCAGCACTCCCGGGGTACCTCCAGCTGGGGCACATTGATACCGATGCTGAAAAATAACAAAAATGCCACAAACAGCTGAGAGGTGCCTGCAGCTACCAATACCTTCAGTGTAAGGGTAGCTTACACTGGGACAAACCACACCAGAGTCACAGCCCTCAGCTGTGACCTAAGCTGCTGTCTTCCTTGGGGCTGCTTCCTCCTGGCTGCACACAAGTTACAATTGAGTCCAAGCTGGGCACAAGCATCTCCATAAGCCACCCAGGAAAGCCTGGGCCCACTGAAGCCAACAGCAGCTTTCCAGTTGTTTTCAAAGATGCTCTGATGTCCCCAGAGGGAACAGTTCTTTGAATGTTTCTCAGGCCCACATTTGATCTGCAAAACGGATCCTTTGCAACTGAGATCTCTCTAAATTTGTTTTTGTGTGTCCCTGTCAAAACAATCATAATGAAATTACAACTGAATACTATTTGCTAGAAGGTTGTTATCTGTCGTATGAAAGTATTAAAGTTTCTTTTCATAGCTGATGTAAGCTATCATCTGACAAAAGAGACCTTTGAGAACGTTTCTGCACAGAATGCATCTTTGAAAAACAAGCTTTATGAAAGTGCAAGTGTAATCTACAAAAATTACAGCAGACTTTGTTTAGAGTAGCCTTGCAAGCAGGAGGTTGTGGCACTGCATGTGCAGCCGTGGTGGCTGTGCAGCCGTGCTGCTTTGCACAGCTGGGGAGGGACAAACAGGAAGGCAAGGTCCTCGCCTGGCAGAGCTGACAACTTCAATCAGGGTGACACTGTAACAGAGTGACAGCGGTGGCGTTCAGGGGGTAGGAAGGGCAACAGCAAAGGAAGATCAGGGGAAAAGTGATTTGCAAGAGCAGTGTTTTGAAGGGACCCAGATGAGCACACTGTTGCAATACCTTAGGGTAGGTTTGTTTGCTTTTTAATTTCAGGAATGCCAAATTCAGGTGTGATTGCCCAGTTATCAGCAAGCTGATGCAAAGAGCAAGAATTTTGGTTTGGAATGGAAAATGACAGAGCAGGAGAGCAGGAAGAGCATCTGATAGGAAAAGCAAGGGGAGGAAGGACCTAGAATAGCAGCATTTTCTCCCAGGTTTGCTTACATCTGTAAAATATCAAAGCATCCTAAATAAAGTGCTGCTTGGCAAGTGCTTGGGAGTGACAGGGATGGGCAGAAATGGCAGCAGTACAAGTGCATACCTATCTTAATGAAGTCTCACACCGTTTTTGCAGCCCTCTAGAGAAATCAGAGCACACCATTCTTAGAGAGCCAGTTTGGCACAGCCTTTCCTTATGTAGGAAACCACTCCTACGATCTCCTGCAGGTACAGGAGTGAAATTATCTGCTGCAGTAAATTCACAAGTTTAGCATTCCTTGCTACTGTGACCAAAGGTTAATGTTGTGCTGCTTCACTGAATCAAAATCACCAGTTGCCTATTACATATTTTTGTGGTCTTGCTCCCACATCTGACTTCAGCAGACTTTGAGCAGTCTCATTCTCTGAGTGGTGAATGAAAGCCATGTATGTAAGAGATTAAGTTTTGCTACTGCAGAGCAAAGCAATTCCACAAATGGTTTTCCCTTGTAGCTGATTGGGTCTCCAAGGGTGGCTGCAGGCAGCATAGGCAGCTTCTGGCTGCAGACACGTTGGGTGACCATCAGCCTGCTGAAAACACGGAGAAGGAGGGACTGCAGCAGTCTGGAACTAATACCTGACTTCTTCTGGCACAGGTGGCTGCGTGCAGCAGATATCACATGTGATGCTGTGCAATGGCCATCCTTGACACAGATAAACACAAAATAGCAATATTAAAGATTTCTGGGGAGAAGAGGAAGGGGTTTGGAGTGCTATCTCATTTCAAGCAACTTCCAAAAACTACAGAAATTGAATACTATTTAAAAAAACTATAATGCAGATGCTCAGTAATATCCCACAAAATTTTGCTTTATTTTAAATACTCCATAAGACTTGAATGGAGGCCTCCCTTATGCATTTGTTCCAAAATGAGAGTAAAAACCTGAAATTCTTTAAATTTATATTCTATTGTATGGTCATGCTCAGAGTAACTAATTGGATAATTTAGCCCTAGCACTGACCTGAGCAATGTTACTCTCTTGAAAGTTCACCTTTCTGTCAAGTTGGCAGTGAGTGAATTTGAATGATTTGAAAGTGTCCTGGCAAAGTTGTGCCTGAGCAGGGTTGGGGAAAGCAGCTGTGTGGGGCACAGGGTGGAAGTGTTAACCAGAGATGTTCCATTTGAGAGCACAGGTCTGCCAGCTTCCCACTCAACTACAATTTACTATGCAAATGCCAAAATAAAAGGAGCTAAGGTTCTTTTCTGAAAAAAATGGTGACACTGTGTTAGTTCTAAAAGACAAGAAATGGGAGTCACTGAGGATGAGGAGGTGCACTGCAAGTGCCAGAAAGCAAGCCTGAAAGGTAGAGGGAGCAGGCTATTTCTCTTTGTTATCGAGTGAAATGACTCCACAAATATGACAATAAATCACTGCAGGAATCAATCTGAGTGGAGGCAACTGCTCCATGCTGATAATGCATCAATCAATATTTAATGTTTACACTTTAATTAATCTGCACGTAGGAAGCATTCTTTCAGTGACAAAAAAGTGATGAGAAATAAAACACCTTTTATATCAAACAGCGACGAATGGCTGCCTATCTGTGAGGCTTTGATTGGGCCCTCCATTGATCATTGCAGCCTCTTTCGATTGCACCAGTGTGCAATGTCACATTTGGGTATAAAGCAAACACCGGCTCTTTGAGGGAAGGAGGGGGACCTTCTGAATCTGCTTTTGAGTGATTACAACTTAATCAGAACAAAGAAAGACTGATAGCAAGGTGAGTTCTTTGGAAAGACTGGGCAGAAGCAATTAAACAAAAAGATTTTCAACATCTGCATCAATAACACCTATCTGAACAGATTTTTACTTGTATTACAATTATTGATACCTGCTAAGGCTTTGCACAGAAAAACAATTCAGATGTTGACTGGCAAAACTGCCTTCCCTTATCAGAGCTACCAGTGGAGACTGAGAATTGGTCATTTTGTTGCTCTGAATGTCAGGGAAGTGCCAAGTGCTGCATGGACACAGGAGAAGTCACAATTCCTGCCTCAGAGTGTTTTTCCTCACTGCTCTGTTTAACCCTTGTAAGCTCTAGTTGCTTCTTTTTAAAGGTCCTGATTCATTGTTCATTGATGTCAACTGAATGACTTCTATTGACTTGGGCAGGCATTGCATTAGTCCATAGATGAATGGTATTGAAAGGCACAGTGATGAAAGACAAATGAAAAGACAGTGATACCAGACCAGTAATGTTCAATTATTCCTTTAAAACAGGAGTACTACAGCAGTACATTCTCCAGACATAACTAAAGCTTTCCTATGCTTATGGCTAAAACAATTGTTTGAAATGTACAGACTTTACGCACAATAAATGCAATAGTATCTATTAAAAATACAGAGAGATTAGCATTCTGGAACTTAGCTCAATTAAAAATACTAGAGATATGAATCCAGATACAAAATTGCCATAGTCTTACAGAAGGTAGAACTCAGGAAAATTTTATGCTATTTTGTGTGTCACATTTGAGTTATTTTGCAAAGCCTGTCATGAAGTTAGGATAGGGCAAGGGACCTATGCAAATGTCAAATCATTTTAAGCTTTTAAGTAGACCTGCCACTAATGAAAAACTATTACAATTTTGGTTTGTTTTCACCGAAGAACTTTTGTTGTTTTACTAGTAAACAAATGGGAGGATTGTACTTCGGATCCAGTTAAAGCACGTTGCCAAAATGCCTGCCCAGATTTGGGACTTCCCGGTTTATGGTGCTCTGGCTGCTGGCTTAGCCAATACTTGAATGAAAACAGAACTGATATGTGCTATAAAGTCATACACTAGAAGGAATTTGAAAATATCAATCCTAAGTCCTGTAAGTTTCTATTTCACTGCTACTGGACAGTATTTTTCTGTGGTTCATAGAATTTTTCTGTCTATTCCAAAGTGCCCTGTCTAGGGCACTCAGAAACACACAAGACCCCTGGCATTTTGGAATATCAGTAGCAGAAAAGTATTTCAAGCATGAATGAAATCAGAAGACTTCTCTTTATCAGGAAAAATGTTTTGAAATATAGTAGCATACAAAAATGGGAGGAAGTGTTCACTGAGGAAATGAAAAAAAGATGAATATGACATTTAGAATACAATAATAGAACTGAAGCTTTTTCCTTCTGATGCTTCCTTGTCATTCTCATATTTTTTTCCCACAGAACTTTGTATGTAGATAAAAAAACCCCTAGAGATTTCATAATCTTCAGAAAAATGGAGACAATGCCTTCTTACTAAAAACCATAAACAGCTTTCCAGCGGATTTACTACATACACACATATCTACACACAGAGTTTGTGTCTGCAGTTTATCTTTTCCATAAAAACTTCTTCCCCCTTCTGTGCAAATAGGTTGAACAAGCTAAAAAAATTAAAGGGCAAAGTCAAAAGAGAGGAATGCTCTATTGTAATGCATGGTCAACTACAAATATTTATAGAAAAGATGAAAACACTACTGTGTGCATATCAGGGTTGCCCTAGGACAGCTTTAACATGCATAGTTAATGTTTATGGTACAAAACCAACTTACTGAATGTGAAATCTTCATTTTCCTGATTTGCACCCAAAGTAAAGGTAAACTCACAAAAAAACCTAAAAACCAAAACAAAATGCAAACAAAAAAAACTTGCTTGATAAAATCCTGAGGCAACAATGCAAAAGCATTAGTGTTGTCACTCAAAGGCAGAAAAACTGAACAGAAAAAGTTGCATTTTCTGATGATTCTATTCTCCAGCTGTATACATCTTGCTGCACACAGCTGGAATTGCAGCCCAACCTGGAAAGTCCAACCCCAGCCCCCATGAACTGCAGTTCTGTGGAGCTCCAGAGCTGCAGGGGTTGGTTTGGAGCAACGAGCCTGACGTGCAGGGACACAGGTCACACACTGCGGCTCTGAAACCCCATCCCTGAAACTTCTGAGGACACCAGTCCCTGAGGTTCTTTGGCACACTGCTGGAACCTTTCCTCTGCAAAGGAGATCCTTCCCAGCCCTGGACCCTCCCGTCAGCGAGGTACAATCCCCAGGTACAATCACAGTGTCAGTGTCAAGCCCAAGCAGCAGGGCACTCCTCCAGCGTCACTTCTGCCTACAGATGTTGGCATCAGTCCAAGCTCTTCTACCTTAGTTATATAAACAAGGAGCACCCTGTGAGATCTAAGAGTTCCAGTCCCTATTTAGCACCAGGGCTTAGGCTAGTTTTCCATCTCAGCTTGTCACAGCTGTCTACTGCATAAAAAGAGTCTGAAATATACTAAAAAACCGTGGAAGACTAATAATTCATTAAGCTGACAAATGAAAAGTAAGTCCTATCGATCAAGAGTAGAACTTCTTGATTATAAAGGAAGCATATATTATTCTGACAGTATTTTCACAAGATAAGCTGAAGTTACAAAGAAGACAACCAATTTGATTCAAATAACTGTCTCTCCTCAGAAACATTCATGATTGCAGTCATCAGGCACAAGTTGGTGGGGTAATATTACTACTCCCATTTTGAAGAATTTGGATAACTGAACAGTATCTAGGAAACAGGATTGTATCACTATCACAGGCTTTCTGACTGCTGATCCTATGGAAAATGGTAAGGACTGAGTCCTGCAGCACTGAATCCCAGCACTACTAAACAGCAGTGTGGAAGGATGTGCAATCACACACACACACACACACACAAGATAATCTCTCTTCCATCATTAGCACTGGAAAGCTCAGGGCTTATTGCACAGCTAATGAGAACAAACACATTTGCAGCTGGCCTCCCACCACCTGTAGAAGGTGAAAGTCGGCCAAAAGCCCACAAGACTCTCCAGTTGTGATGAATGGATGGAAACCAAAGTGTGGCTCAGATTCAAGCCCTAGACCAGTTACAGCACTGTAATATGTGCCAACAGACCCACTTAAGATTGTAGGGCCCAGAGTTAGAGGCAGTCTCTAGTATTCTGTGATGGTAAAATATATTAGAGCAGGCATCAATTTACCTTGGTTAGTTATGTTTTTAGTTATACTGTATTTTTGTGCCCAGGGACCTAATTTATAATTGTAATAATAAAATGTATTATGAAGTATAAGCCAAGCACATGCAGGTTCTAATTCTATTTCCTCTCAAAGGAAAGGCTAAGCTGTTAAGCTCCAGGTTCTTTCAACATTTCCTATTTGCGACAAACACAAAAATCTGAAATCAGAGATGTACCACTGCAAGGCTTTTACAAAGTTCAGGTAAAGAGAGTTAAATGACTTTTTTTCTTTCTTTTTTATTTTAAAGCTCAAATGGTATTTTTAGTTCCTCAGTGCCAAAGCCCCATTCTGCAGGTAAATTGAAGTTATAGTTATGAATCCAGTTCAGACACCCTGCTCACGACAGAACAATTGGCATCCCAAAGATTCCAGGGCAGCACTTCTACCTGCATTCTTACAGAGAGAACATGGGGAGTCATCTGAGGGACCTCCCCAGTTCCTAAGGATGGGGACAACCCAAATTCTCTTAGGAGAATGGCTCTTACTCTGGCTTGGTTGTAGGACTTAATGAACAGCCCAGCTGTTAATGTTATATTAATTTTGCACTTGATTGTCTATGAGAACTGGGGGAGAATGTCCCATTATCTCCTTCCCTCTTGACTGGAGCACCCAGGCCCCAGCTAGTGGCTGCTCCCAGCTCTCCAGGTTCCTCTTACTGGGACACATTTCGAATAGCAGGAAACAATTTGTATGTGTATAAGAACAATTTAATGTTAACAGAAAATTGTTTAATTCAGATTGTCAGTAAGTCATTTAAAAATATGATGTCAAAGAGCAAAACTATCAACTATACCATTAATCTACTGTTTTTACAGTATGTAGTATTTATAGTATAAACAGAAGCTTTAAAAATTAAAAAATAAAAAAATTACCACCATCATTTTTACTCTAGTTTTCACTGATTAATGTTGATATTGACAGCACATTAATACTGCTCAACTTATTGAAGCTGAATAAATAATGGGGAATAAGAATACAACTACAAACATAATAATGGTCCTTGATCTTACAGAATCGTTCTTTACTCACATGAGCAGTCTGTCTCACTAATGTCAGTGGCCCAAATTTTGCAGTCCTTAATCACATACTGTTACCTTCAGTAGCTGTTGTTCTCAATTTAGGATCAAAGCCCATAGTTTGCTGCAGCCATGCTTTCAAGGGAGGATTGGGCCCAGACTTTTAATAAGGGGTTTGGTGGCTTACAAAGAGGTGATTAAGATCTTCCTTTGAAAAAACAGAAAAAGTAGAGTTCTTCTTTTGGATTATAACAGCACAGATAGCCGTAGCTTGCGGATTTCAGAGTATTAACTACTAATCCACAAGTGAACTGAAAGGTTTTTGTTTGTTTGTTTTGCTATTACAGTATTTAAACTTGTCAACCTTCAGTTCTCAGTAAGTCATACTTAAGTTTCTTAGCAAAATATTTTATCACATCTCTGTGAGTGTGCCTAAGAGTTTGAGAGATCTCCTGGTTATGGGCAAAACCCAGGGTAGTTTTTTTGGTTTTTTGTGGGTTTTTTTTTTTTTTTTAATTTGGTTTTATTTAATGAAAATCTTGTACTTATTTCTGAGAACTAAAACCATGAAGTTTTGGAAACTAAGCCACAATATAAAAGTTTCTATTTTTCTGAAGTGACATTCAAGGATTGTTGTTTGTCAGTGACAAACAGAAAGTATTTAGTATAATTATTATAGCACCTCAGTAAAAATCAGACTGTAGCCGTAGGTGATTGCAGCTATAAAGTTTCCAGAATAGGAACAATGAGCCCTATGAAACTAATGAAAAAAATCGCCAACTTCCTCACTCCAAAGTCTGATTTTTACAAGGACTCCATTTCTTCCTGGTTGCCAAAAATGAACAGTTTATTTGAATCTAGCTCAGGTCTCCAGGAAAACAATTTTAATGTAAAATTGAATAATGTTGCTCCAATGACAGGATAATTAACTGATTTCAAAACTGAGCAATATTTAGGTAGTGTGCCCCACTAATGAAAATGCAGAAATCATATTTTAATGATAGCATAACTAAAGATGATAAATATCCAGATATACCCTTTGCTGTATCACTGTACTGTAATCAAATCAATTAGAAATCTAATGACTACTTTGACACAAACAGGTATTTAATATGCTGAAAATGTACCAGATTTCCCCCCTCAAGCATTAGTAAAATCCCCAAGAAAATTAAAATCCAGGTCATAGCTAAATTCCTTTGAAACTGGGATTTAAATAAAAAAAAAAAGAAAGAAAAAAAAGAGTTTAGTCACTGTAAGAATTCTTTGTGTTGTTACATTTTTATAAGGTTAAAGCTAAAAATAAGATCAAAATCTTTTGGGAGGTTACATTAAAAAATAGACCAGGTGTGTTCGGAAACCCATCACACACGTCTGTTAAACAGATGCCAACCAATAAATTAATTAAAGCTACTCTCCTCTCGAAATAGAAAAGAGGAAAGAGCTGTTAGGGACATTTATGGGGTGACGTTCGCTTGACTGACAAGTTTTTCATGCTTGGCATCCATTGTACAAACCTCTGATACTTCTCAAACATTTTCCGAAAGGAAAATGAAATCCCTGTGTGTAAGAGAATTCAGTAACCTGTTTCTGGGCAGTCAGACTAATGCTAGAGATATGGCATGGCTGTTTATCAGCTGGGAAAAGTGAATTAAGGAAATGAGGTTTCAACAGGGACCTGATGAAAATCCTTGCTAATAACCCCTGCCATGACACTCAGGAAAACAGAGTTTGCATGTGAAATATCTCACTGTCCTTTGGATGCTGTGCTTCATTGTGACAATTAGCACCTCAGAACAACTTTCTTGTGCTGAGCTTAAATCCTACTATACTTATAGGACCTGGAAAAATAAAGAGAGAGGCCTTTGAGGAACAGTAAAGGCTACACAGTTCTGAAAGGGCTACACAGTTCCTCGAAACATAAACTTGTCTTGGACTTCAGGGACAAACAACATTAATTTCTACATATCTTCTTCCAGTTTTACAGATTTCATTTTTTTCTGGAAACCACACGATTGCTGCAAAAGGAATTAGTGGATGTAAGGGGTTATTAAACATGGCATTCACCCACTGCTCTTACAAGGAAAAGGCAGCTCTGAAAAAACCAAAGCTGATTAATATGAAAGGCAGCTAACCTAAAAACTAAAACTTGAACTGAATGGTGTGTTCTAATCTTTCTCAAATACACTTATGAAAGCTAAATTTGCTGGTATTTGCCATTGCTATGCAGGCTAAGTGTTCATGTGAACGATATCTACACAGTTCTGAGCAAACCAGTAAAAAATAGAGTTTTGTCCTCACTGGTAATTTTCTCAATCTCCTGTTCATCCACAGCTGCCTGAATAGTGAACACTTCACAATCCAGTGTCATTTGTGATAAACTTTGTTAAAAAGCTGCCATTCATTACTGGTAATTTCCTTAATCCTCAAGTCTCTTGTAAGGAAAAGAGAAAAATTCTATGTTATATATTTCCTCTACTAGGCCTACAAACAAAATAACATGTTAGCACATTAATAAAATACTCACCAGATCAAACTCTTAATAGCCAGCCTTAGACTCACCATTGTTTATTGATGTTTGTTTGTCAGCCTATCTGGAGACATAGGGAAAATCTTAATAGCTCTGGCCACTCATTAGCAAAGTACCGGGGAGTCCTAATCCCACAAAGATATTAAACTATTTTTCCTTACAATAGCAACAAATGGAGGGAATTCTCATTACTTATTAAGATGTGGTACATTCTTTGCATGTTGAGTTTTCTTCTTATACTCTGAACTCTTATCCCCCATCCCTCTGTATCTGAGGCTGAGATCAAAGTAGGTCGGCCTTACAGAGCTGCAGATGAGTGGCCTCCTTTCAGAGAATATTAATGCCCTCCTGAAGGGCCCAGCTGGGGAGGAGGTGGATTCCCCTGATGGGAGAGCCCTGCCAGCCCTGGGGACACACCACAGCCCCACCGAGGGGAGCTGCTCACCCCAGCTCAACCACGTGGCCCAAATCTCAAAGCAATATTGAGCCCAGGTCTCTTTTGGAACTAGAGAACTTTGTAAGTCTGGATTCTGGCACACTGGCACAGAGCAATTTGTTTTATAGCAGGAAAATATGGGACTAATTTTGTATTTTGCATTGAAAAAAAAAAAAATAGCTGGTCTTTCTGGTTCCCACTTTTGACTTCTCCAGATCTAGTTTTTATTTGTCTCTGCCTCAGCTAGTCAAGGGCTGGTGTTATCAGTGAGCTTATGGGCAGATAGCAAGGCAGTGTCCCCCTCCAATCTGCCACTTCCAGCAGGGACCCTGCCATACAGGGCTTCTTTCTTGCCTTAAAATTTGCTTGCAAGACTTTTAAAGGGGAATTACTTTAGAGCTTGTTAAAGGTAAGAGTAAACATGCTAAGCACTAAGACATTTGGTGGGTATCGGAAAAGAAGAAATGTTATATTCATTACAGAGGAAAATCTAGTAATAAAAAGTATTACCTGCATTTATAGCCCTTGTAACCTAATTTTTGTGACAAAGCAAAGAAGTAAAAACATTCCTTTCTGCCTTTCAGTGACCCCTATAAGAAACCCCCCATGGAGTCATTTAGGATAGTAATTTGAGTGAAAATATATGCAGCCTTTATTTGGCTTGCTCTTCTTAAATTAATAACTCATACTGATAATTAATCTAAAAGTTTCTAAAGGCATTTGCAAAAATGCCCTCAAATTAGTAAGCACTTAAAATAAATAAAAACTTTAAAGACATTCTACACAACATAAAAGAGTAACAGAACACGGAGCTGCGTTGTTCAAATGTTAAAACTGTACATAAAATACTCCTTCAATATACACTGCCAGTAAAAACCAAAGCAAAGCAGGTCATTAAAATGTCAGACTTGGGGCAGAGTGGAAAAAATGCTGTGTTTAAAAGTAAACATGTAGACCTTTTATAATTATTTCCCCTTAAAGTTAACTGTTAAAAAAAAAAAAACAAAAAAAAACCCAAACAAGCCAACAACAATTGAACCAAAGCAAACTAAAATTAACCCCCAACAAACAACTGTAGCATCAGGGTACAGTCAAACTCTAGTCTTAGTCTTGTTCCTAAGCAAACCTAAGAACACTTTTTGAGTCTTCATGCAGCTGGATGTCAGCTTGGTTTGTGAAACGTCATTTTCCATCTGTTTTCTCTGAAACAAAAGCAGAGTGGTGAGTTCAAGCCACTGATACCTGTGCCATGAGAATGCTACAGCTGAACAGGAATAACAGGAGTGCCAGAAACCTTGGGAGCCTCACGTGCATCTGGAGAACCCTGGGGAAGATGCTGAGGTTCCATGCACAGCCCTGTGCTGACTGATGGACTCTTACCTTCACTCTGGAGGTGATGTTGAGTCTCAGGCAGGATTTTGGCACTCTGTAAAGAGCTCTGAGTAGCAAACGTCAATCCCTTCTCACGTGAGGTAGCACTGCCCACTGAAACTGGCAAGAGACTGTCAGGATGGAGGAGATGCTGTGGTAGTTACTGGGGAGCTGGGAGGCACCTTAATGACACTTTGAATTAACCTGCTCTGCAGTCCAGTGCAGAGGAACCAACACAGTAAAAGAAAAACCAGTGTCTTTTCAGAGATAAATTATCTTGCAGGACTGAAAACAAAATGTTGTATGCTGGTGTCACTTTTTCTACTCCCAAGTCTTTGAGGCAGCAACAAAGACCAATGTCCTTCTGACTCTTCAGAGCTGAAGGTTTCAATTTCCCTTCTACTGGAAAAAAGTGCATCATGGCCTAAGAAAAAAATTTCCATCTCATTAATTTTGTATGTTTTCAGCAAAGTGTCTGAATATGAAGTCAGACTATTGTCTGCATTGAGCTGAGTTCCTAAACTGTGTCTAAAAGGTGGCAATGCCCAAGTAACAGCTCTGTCCTGCAGGCACAACTGGACTAGTGTATATCTGAACAACACCCCTGATGCACACAGATTAATTTTGGTTTTACAAAAATAGTTGGCTCATAAAGCAGAGATAGATTTAATTACCAAAACGAAAAAAGTTGTACCCTCAGGCAGTGTCTGGAACTCCCACTGAAGTCCATGCAGGAATACAGGTAACTTATTTTGCCCTCTAACATCTCTGTATCTCTGTTCCCTAAAGCTAACAAACACCACTGCTGAAAGTTCAGCTTGTCACATTTACAATCAGCAATTAAAACCAACATTCTTCTGCTTTCCATCTGATAAGAACAGGGCTCCAAGTGGAGAGACAATGGAGAAACACATAATAGCACCAACAAATTCAACTTGTATTTAACTACTCCTTTTGCTTTAAATCAGCTTCTGCAATGCAAATATTTGTAAGCTGGGGAAAAAGCCCATAATCATGTTTGTCACATGCTATACTCAAAATACAAAGACCAAGAGAGAATTTTAACCTTAATACTAATGAAGTTTCCTTTTCTAGTTTCTGGTAATTTATACATTATGATCAAATACACCAGAAGGAGACAGAGCTGTGGATAAAGTTTTAGATTGGTATAATTGACTCAGCAGAAAAAAACTCCACATCTTTAGGCAGCTGTGGTTCCATGACGGTTAACAGCAGGTCTGCTATGCCCCGTGCAGAGTTTGAAGAAACTGGTGTTGAGGTTGTATTTCCAGAGCACAGGCTCAGTTGTCACCCAAATGCAGGCAATCTGCATTGAGCCATCATTTCTCCTCACACGTCATTTCTAGATATTGAGCAGGAAAGATAAGCCTCCACAAACACCACCCACATACATATTAAGAGCACATGGTACACATAACATTAAATACCACTCACCCTCCACAAACGATCTCCTGTAATTCAGCCCGAGTATGAACTATAACAAATCATGGCCATCGAGATACTCTGATGGTCTTATAATTTCAGAGATTTATTTTAGAGAACTAATCAGTGAAGTCTCTAGGGTTCTTCTTCTGAAACTTCCATTTGCCAGAAGTCCTTATTCACATTATTCTGGTGATCTCTGAAGATTGTAGGCCTACTTCTTTTAAATTTGCCTTTTACCCCAACTGGCATTGCTACTTGAGCAAAGCATCACACCTACCTTGCCAGCAGGTATCTGTTGCTCCAGTGTTACCCACTGTGAAGAAGGGCAGCAATTTCTATGGCAATGTGATTAATTCAAACCTCAGGTTATTCCAGTTTAAAAAAATAAAAAAAACCACCACAAACCAGAATGAGAGGGAGGAAAAAACGTGGCTAGGTATCAGCTATTGGATCATGTACTGGGCAGGGAAAGCTGCAGCATGGGAAGGCAATGCAAGGCAAGGCACCTGTGCTCACTGCCCTTTGAGCCCAGCACAGCCTGTCTGCCCAGAGCCACCTGTAATCTGTCTGACTTCCCTCTGTTGCAGAAAGGGAGAGATTAGGAATAGTTCAAATGAAATGGTCAGCCAGTAGAACTGGAGGAATTACAAGCTTCTACCAAAGGATGGTGATAAAACATTTTCAATCAGAACAGCTGCTTTTAGATGTAATGTTTGGCATTAGGAAAAAATTCCTTGAGCCAACACAGGCTACCTGCTGTATTTCTGAAAATGTGCACATGCTCACTTGTGCCAGAGCACATAGGGCATTATATCTATACAATGAGATGTGTATCTTTAACTGGCACAGTTATACCTGAAAAACTGGATGATTTACACCTTTACTTTCTCTTCTATGTTAACTCTATCATTCTGTTACGCCATGCTGGAGTCAGCAGGTCTTATAAAGCAGCCCTGGACCCTGCAAGTTGCTCAACATATTTAAATACTGTGCTGAGATGTAGATCTATGGATGCCTTGGAGAGCACTTTCCAAAACCCATAAGGATCTGATTTACCTTCATTTGTGTTGTCATTATAGCACTGCAGTTTGAAATCAGGATTTCGAGGCAATGGTTAGAAATCTAGCAGCATTTCTGTATGAGCTGTCATCACCATCTGCACCACCATTGACTTTTTTCTTAACTGATCCAGCTGAAAAAGAAAAAAAAAAATTGTTAGATCAGTTTGAGTCCAATTCCCTATGCCTGTGCAAATGCTTCTCTTGGAACAGGGCAGGAGAAGCAGCAGGGGCCAAAGCTGCTGCAGAAACGCAAGTGCAGCCACATTCCTCGATATTTGCGTAGAAGGCCAGGCTGACTTAGAGTAAAATATCTTTAGGTGCATTCTAGTCTTCTTTATGATCATCCATTTTTTTCACATTCCAGATAGAATCCATCCACAGACCTGGTGTTTTTCCGGTGGATTTGTTCACACAATACTTTATGTTGGCAGCTCATTTCTGTCTTAGTCATCTTTTCGTTTTTTCTTTAGCAGATGTTTACAATTACTCCTTAAAATGTTTCCATTTTCTCTGATCACTGAATGTGAATGAGGTGACATTTTTAAAAATAATTGTAGCTTTTTCTGGCCAGAAAGCATGTTGTTAGATTCAAATAGTCTTTGCCTTTTAAACTGTGGTAAAGGTCTTATATCTTTGTAACACAGCATCTGCACTACTTTGCCTATTCCTTTTTGCTAAAATCCAAGTTATTTGTCATTATCTGACTGTATCTCCTGTCTGGTAATCAGATGTTTATATGGCTTTTATTTAACCTTAAAGACATGAGGCCTGTTCTCCTGGATTTCTTTTGGAAGGACTGCAGAATAAAAGGTACCACAGCAGCCTGAGCTTCTGAAACACAGAGAAGGTTTCTATGTTTTTCTTTAATTCAATTTATTTCCCAATTTTTTTTATGGACTAAAATTTAGATCAAAGTTCTTACAAACAAATGCCTGGTTTCCAGCACCTGCAATTATATTGCAACGTTTGTAATGCTTCAGATCTTCAGAAGCCAATTTCTGGGAGTCTTCCAAGCTTTTGAGAAAATTCAGCTATTTCTTCTTTTTTTTCTTTTGTTTTGAAAAATAAGATTTTAATTTGCAGAAAAAGTATAGCATAATTTGTGCCATCAGTTTACTACAAAGGCTTAAACAAGAGAACCGTGTAGATATTTTAAAAGATCACTTTTTTTTAATGCAGTCTCGTGACTTTTGGAGTGCTGACTCATGGTTTTTGCATGCTTGACATCAGCAATACCACAACTGAGAGAAAATCTTTGTGAAAGATTCCTTTCTAGTCCTCTTGAGACAAAGGGATCCTCCAGGAAAAGACACAGAGAAACAACTGTTTCTTATTCATTATAATTCCCAGTTAAAAACAAGCTCAAAACCCAACTTTAAAGCAAACAATCTAAAATATCTGCCAAACCATTCCTGCTTCTTTCCTTCACCATAAAGACTTTAAAAAGGTATGAACACATTTTTTTTTCTTTGCTTTGCTAGGATTATGAAATCATACAATGTATGAAAATGAAACTTCTAGTATAATTTAATATTTTTCAATAAACACCTTTTTAAAAATATGCCAGATTTCTCCCTCTTTCTTGTCAAGCAAGAGGTCTGGCATTACGGAGAGACAATGACTTTTCCATTAATGATCATATGTTATTTTTAATTATGGCGTGTAGTTTTTTGGTTTCCATGAAAAAAAGTTACAATTTTATGATGACACTCATTCTGCTTGATTAGAAAAGGTTTTCCCTTACTAGGAATAAAGTATTCCAAGAGAAATGTGGAAATGTCACGTGAAAAAATAATTTAGAACCGTTTTGCTCTTAAATGAGAATTTTTAGGCCAAGTTAATGCATTTTCACTGCAATGTGTTATTTGATCCATGACCTCAAGCTTCTACTTGTATAAAACAATTACAAATGTTTCTACTCCTGATTAAAGAGAAGGAAATTAGGGGCTATCCTTAACATTACTGATATCAGTAGTAGAGGAAAATGATAATATATTATATTAAGTGTAAAAAATTTGATTCTGGAACTGGCTTGTTTGGCAGCCAAAACTAGACTTTTTATTGAGCAAAACTTCTTATTCATTCCAAATAGTTTTCCTGCACTAAGACTTGAGGATAAATTGCTTGTGGGCTTGATAAAAATGGTCGGTATGAGCCTGTATTAAAGTATTTTTGGCATAAACTCCTTCAGAGGCAAATCAGGTCAAATGTACACAACTGTTGTCATATGGCATTAATTTGATAACTCACTTCAAGTGACAGTTGGATTTGCTACTTCTCTTATATTCACCAGTCTTTTTAATTAATTGTGCCAAGCTGAAAGCAAACAAACAAAATTAGGCTGAAAATAAAACTATGCTCTAGCAAAGGTCAAATCATCCAGCTAGAAATGCTAATGGAATCATAGACAGTTTAAGTACCTGCTCACAAATTTGGATCTACTGAACACCAGACTGTAAAATATGTGATTTGATCTATGCTGCACCAGTCCTTCAGCTGATCACAAAGCTCACCCTCGATCTCCAAACATCAGTAAGTGCAAGACCAATTTAGGAATGCCAGATCATCACTTCACAACTGCTCCTTAAGAAGAGAATCCCATATTTATAGTAACTTTGTAACCCATGATTTACCCAGAAATTCTTTTTATTACTCTGATAAACTCAGTCTTACAAAAATTATACCATATTTTCATTCTATCATAGTAGAAGTTTAGTTATAGAAAATATTTCCATTTTTTACCCTGCAGAAAATTTGGCAGATGGAATTAAGACACCACATGCCACAAATATATTAATACGGAGTAAAGCGCTGCTTCTTCTCTCACCCAAATGTGCACCTACACACAAAAGATTATCTAGAGTATTTCAACACTCTTGTGGTAGTTTAAGTTTGCCTATATGAGATCTCCTTTGGGACTACTCTTCTCCAGAATCAAAATCCTATTTCAAGTGCCTAAACCATCTGTTTTTCCCTTCTTCCCCATAAAAAAAGAAATTATATATATAAAAAAAATCCCCGGCCTTTCAAGTCCTCAGGTCACCTTCTACTTTGGCTTTATAATTCATCACTCAAATAATGTACAAAATCTCAAAGGGACAAGAAATGATTTCTGTATTTATATCACTTGGTTAAAAAATACAAGTTTAATATAATTTCTGGAAAGAACTCTACGCCTGAAATCAGGATAAACCTGGTATTAAAAATAAATTGTAATATGAGTTCTTGGCTCCCCAGCTTGTTGTTGTAGATATGGGCTGGTGTGGGCTGAAAGGACTGTTTGTTGACTGTTTCTCTCTGACACAGTCTATGAATCCCATTCTGAGGTGGTCTGCTGGTTGCCTGCAGTGCAGGAGAAAATAGTTTCCCTTTTGATGTATAATTTGGCTTCTGTTTTCTTCTGTGTTTTCCTTAGAGCACTGGTGACTGAACATGACTGGAGCTGGCAGAGGATGTCACGCTGAAATGCTGCTGCTCTTTCTCCACCAGAGTACCCAGCTGGGGTGTCTTCCTCATATTAAATCAAGCCTCACATGTGAGGTCAATGAAGGACTTCCACCAAATCAGAGTGGTATGAACCATTAAATTTTTTCCAGGTTTCCTACTTGCTACCTTTTGAGCATTATGCTGGAATGACAAATTAGAGTATTCATTAAATACTTTACACTCATCTCTATTTATATTTAAGGTCATAAGCAAAGGCAGTAGGAACTAGCAGAGCTGAACACGCTAGTGTGAATCTGGATTTTGTTTTGTTTCTGTTGATTTTCTGATCACAAATGTAGTGATTAACAATAATGTTTTAGGAACCTGCCATGGTGAGACCTGACAGTCAGCCTACCTGTTTGGGGCTTTCCTGGAAGAGACTTGACTGAATGTTTCAACAGCCTCAGTTAAAATCCTCTTAAAATTGCATAAGATTTTTGTCTGTGAAGACTTGGTTTGGTCAGGGACTTCTGCTTTCCTGTCACAAGGCCATTAATTAATATGAAATAAACTCCATCTATAACTCCACCCGTTTTTCCTGTCTGGCTAAGGTTGCTGTATGAACAGGGTCTGCAAGGCTCTGGCAGACAGTACTTCATGTAACTTTCATGACTGCATTTACTTTTAATTGATCCTGCAGTACTGTGCCCCTTATGGAGTGTTTTAAATCAATGTCAACCATAAAGAGGTACTAAACTGTACAAGATCCGTTTTTGGTTGCAGTTAAAGATAACTTATTTATGAGGGCAAGAATAAAGCTCTGAGTGTGTGAATGTAAATATGTCCAAAACTTTCAGAAATCTTTTCCTTTATTTCACAGATTGGAAAATGTCAGAGATGGACTTTTTCTCCTCTTTCCACCATGAAAAATTCAACAGGGCCCTTTGAATGTTTTCTCTCCCCTGAGTTTTTCTCCATCCCTGTATTAACTGGACATGCCATTGGAAGTTCTGTTATTCAATGAGAAAATCAAAGCAAGTAGAAGAGAGGCTCTTCCAAAATTGGCAGTGTTCTGGCATTCACCCAGAACTTTCATGTTATGGAAACAAGCCCTTGACAAGCTCAGACACGTGTGAGTCTCACCAGAAATGAGCAAGACTTCTCAGCCTGTATGCCAGCATGGACATTACTCCTGAAAGCAGCTGTTTTAGAAGAGCTATTCCTTAGTAACTTCATTTACAGATATTTTTAGTTTAATTTTTTAATTAATTTACAAATATTTTTAATTTAAAATTTTTAATAATTTTAACTTGCACTGTATACTAAGAGAAACAGCTGAAGGAGTGACTGCATCATTCCATCAACCAGATCCCTTTATTTTGGAATAGCCCCCTCAAATATTTTTCACAGCCTGAAGTATCTCCCCAGGTACTTCACACATACAAGAGGCTTGTCCTTATTAAAGAAGAAAAGCACCAAATAGCTCCGAATCCTGGCCAAACCTGCCATGGTTACTGTATTTGGGTAGTTAATGTCATGAATTTGTCAGTAAAGGGAAGAGAACACAGGGAGGAATGGGTGAGGGTGCAGGGTTTGGTTTCTCAGAACAAGAGTCCCATACTGCCCAAGTATGGCTGACACGGAACTGATGGATGCACAGCAATGAGGTACAGAATGAGAATGTCACTTGATCTTTATATATTACACTTTTCCTTTCAGATCCTCATAGAAATTAGGAGTGAGTCAGTATAGGAAACTGAAATCTCACCAAAATCAATACAAAAGAAATTAAAGATGGTGAATTAACTATAAAGACTATTAGTGCTCATGAGTTATATTCAAGGTAAAAGATTACACTGAAACAGAAATTAAAGGGATAAACAAAGACAGCTCATTACCTTACTTAATTTTCCCTTTTATGGATTAAATTTTACACTTTTAGAAGTCTGGTGGTTTCTTTCCAGTCAACGCGTAAGTTCTATAACTCACCTAGACCTAGAATTTTTATTCCGTTGAAAACTTCAAAGTTCTACACATTAAATATATGTCATATCATTCCACTGGCATGGAATTTCCCTCTGAGAATGTAGCAGAGAATAAAGAGCACAGAAATAACCTATTCCTCAAACCTGAGTTTAACACGAATCTTAGGGAAGATGTTCAATTGCACCTGCTCAGAATCCAAAGTCAGTGGTGATGCCTTTAAAATCTCCATCCTGTATTTGATGGTGCAGACCCATGTGCTTGGAGATTTTCCTACAAGTGTCCTTTGAGGGGTAAATCCCACTAAACAGGCAGCCTATGAAGAAAGTTAATATCACCACATTATTTGTCTGGCCTCGCAAGGGATGGTGCACAGGGCCCTGCTGTTCTCACAGCAGCAACAGAGCCAAAAAATCCTACTGTGCTTGCAAAAATAACTAACTTTTTTTTTGAGCCAGTGCTGTTTCTTTTATGTCCTGACTCAAAATACAACATATCTTTATAACAGTTTGTTGCTGTTGTTCCTGCCTTTTTTTTTTGTTTTTGTTTTTTTTGTAATAACAGGAGAAGTTTTTGTAACTATTCAGAATAATGATACCAGGTTTGGCCCCAGCCCAGCAAAGCACATGTTTAACCTTCTGCATGTCACTAGTTTCTGAAATCAATGGGACTGCTTGCAGCCTGAGAGTAAATCATGTGCTTCAGTGCTCCACCACAATAAGACCTTTACAATTGTTTTCTTCTGTACAGATAATTCTAGGAACCCTCACAGAGCCTCAATGACTTTCACAGATGATGAAGAATCTCTGCTATAGGTAGGAGGAAACCTTGCTAAACACCTCTTTTACAGCTTTATAGCCTTATGTCTCATCTCTTTGTCAGTCTGATACCAGAAATTAAACCTGTTTGGAGACATAGAAATTAAACCTTGTTGGAGACAGATCAGCCATGAGCAGAGGGAATTGGATGCATTTGTAAAAGGGAGGCCTTTCCTGGCAAACAAAGAAAGGAAGTTAGACATATATAATAAAATAATTGTAGATATGTAAATTATAAGTGCAACAAAGAAAGGGCTCATTTAGCTTTGATGCTGAAAGTTTGGGTAATTTTTTCCCAAAGAGCAAAAGACTTGTATTTTTGCAAGACTATCTACAAAGAATCTATTTGAGCTACAGAATTTCATTCAGGAAAGTTGCATCAAACACTTTTATTTGCTCCACAAACCATAAGCAACACTTCAGAGATCAAGCACTGTGGAAAGCTTGGAGCAAGGTGCAGCCTGACTGTTTGCATGGGGTAGGTGATTAACAGTTGGAATACTGCAAGTACTGCAAGTACTGTAAGCACCTTTGGAACACCAGGGCCTATATTGCTCAGGTTGATAGTTGTACAAAATAATTATCTCTGTTTTCTCTGGGAGAAAATCATGAAATTTTGATAAACTCAATCTTAAAAGCACCAAGCTGCAAGAAACTTTTGAACGAGACAGAAATTAAATTGGCAATCTTTTTAAAAATATTTTTTATGACTTGCCAAGTCAATATCTAACAAATGCCATTACTTTAGAAACAAAAATTAGTCTTCCTCCTCTGAAAAACAATCCTTTTTTTGGTAATTTTTGTTTGTATGGGTTTTTTTTATTTTTATTTTTATTTTTTTTTTGTACAACAAACCCCAGAGATTCAGCCCTACTTGTTGCTGGCTGAAGAGCCCTTTCCTACAAGACATCAGTTTCTGAGGAAACCTGTTATGTGCATTTCAGGTGAGAAACTATTGCCTTCACCTTGGGTGAGAAACCACTCTCAGCTTTACTTCAGGATGCTGAAGTGTTTTATGAGCTAGTGCTTGTGGTGTCAGGCTGAAAAATAATACTTGACTCCCTCCCCCAAAATAACCCTGAACACACACACACACACACTCAGCCATACAGCAAATCTTGCCAGTTTTGTAGTGAAGAAGTGGGAGCAGCTTTCTGCTGAGCATTGGCTGGATCTGTACCTATGATCTCCCCTGCATCCTCACAGCAGCTCCTCCAGGCTGTGTGTGACACTCGAGGCAGGTGAAAGCCCTGACTCCTCCTTACCTACAGTGCCATTGTACAGGGGGCAGAATGGCAAATCTTTAACAGTGCCGAGCTTAATTAATTTAATTAAGCAGTGCTGCTGCTCCTTTTGCACGCTGTAAATACCCTGTGCCCTTCTATCTGCAGCTGGGAAGCACCTTGTGAACAGAACATTGCCAGGTTATGCTGATGAGAATTAAGCTGTGCTCAGGGTACTTTGCCTCGCTGATGTTTGATTTGTGTACTTCACTCTGCTTCCTTTCTTGGGCAACAGCACTGGAGGTTTGTCCACACTAACTTCTCTATCCACATTGCTTTTTTTTTGAAGTAGAGAGATGCCTTGAATTCACTATGAGAGGTAAAAAACTATTTCCTAGCACCCACACCTGCCTGAGTTCAGTGATGTATTTCAGCCCTGCACATCTGACATGCAGTAAAATATCAGCATTTTACAGTACCAGATACTAATTAGAAAAAGAAATGTGCTAGATGTCAGGCCTCAAGAAAGCAAACTTAACATTCTGACAGCAGCTGGAGAGTGATAGCCATAATCAAGCATTGTCCCTGCTTAGATCTGTGCCAAACAAGCTCGCTTACTTCCAGCTAATTCTCCATCTGAGACGATCTTTCTTTACGATTCCAAAGAAACATGTTGTCAGTTCCCACCTGCTGGCATTGCTAGAAATAAAACCGCAGTTGATCGGATGCAATAGGTCAGCAGAATAGTGCATTGAACTGTTGTTTGTGCTTCCAAGCTGCGTTACAGGGGATTCACTAACATTTATTAACCCTTTCTCGTGGCTTTTGTTATGCTTTTATAAAGCAGGAAGGTTTCAAGGATGAAAACTCATCTTTTTTAGGAATTTCAAAGGAAACAAAATTTGGGCTTGCTGCCAGGCTAAAAGTTCGATACCATTTGAAAACCAAAATATATTAGAGAAGAAAGAAAATGCAGATGTCAGCCTAGTGACACAGAGTAATCTATTTGCTCAGTGCTTGTATTTTCCTACCAATTTTGTATTTTTCAAAAAGGACAATAAAAGAATTGTGCTCACTGCTAATTAATGACAAGCTGGTAAAAGCATCTATCCATTGTTCCATTTATTTCTTCATTTCCAGCAGTTAACAGCCCTGTTCTGAAATGAATCAATGTCGTTTACACAATGTTGTCACTCCTATTGTTTCTTTATCATCCTTGCATTTTCATAAATCGGAGGTGTTAATCCCTTAATGGCTTCTCTCAGAGCTCTAAAATGTATGCAAAATGGTAATCTATCCCCTAAAAAATTCACATTTAGGCAGGCACCCTCTTAAATATGTTTACTATTAAAATGAATCCTTTGTTTGGATCTAACCCTATCTGTTTGTTTTCTAAACACTGAATCATAGCAGGTATGCAGAGTCTCATTTTCAGTAGGGACTATCAAGTAACCCTGTCCTTTCAGAACCCTGGTGATTTGTCCATAGAGACAAAAAGTTTTGGGCCGAATTATGTATATATGAAATTTCCTGTCAGGTTTTGAATGAAAATTCAAGGGTTTGGTGCAAAGATTATTAATGCAAGGAAAAGACATTTACTGCCCTCAGTGGTCTTTGGTGTGGGCCCGAGTAACAGCTCTGTGTGCTCTCTCAGAGACTGGAAAGGAAGCCATGACATTTATCCAGCTTTAAAAGCAGCAGACTGTCCTTGCTGATAGGTTTCATATCTTTGTTATTCAGAAGCGCAGTAGAGCTAGTGCTTAAATCTTTGCACGATTTGGATTGTAAAGTTTGTGGGACAGGCTGCACCTTATTGTCTTTGCAGAGATCTGCCCAGGCACCCAGACAACTGCTTACAACCTTTTGTAGTTTGCATCAACTTAAATGTTCTTGTTCTTAATTATATTTTATAAGCTTTATAAGCATTTTAAAAGTAAATTCTGCACAGCTTAATGGCTTCATCCCTCTGAAATATTTTTTTCCATTTGTTTTTAAAAAGGTCACTATCAATTCTAATACTTTATGTGCCTTTTTCCTGAGCCTGATTCAAAGTAATTTAAATCATTGAGTTTCATTTCATTGCTATTATATTCCTTTGGTCAGTACCAAACTTCAGCAAAACAATTTTCTAGGAATTATATGCAATTAAAAGAAAATTTTCCAGAATCAAGGTGCAAACCTTTTGAAATGAGGTTTCAAACATATTCTGATCTGAGCAAGGTACAGTTTGATGAGATATTATGCTGGCAAAAGGACCAAGATGAAAAAGAAAAAACCCAAAATATTAAAACTGAAATATCTGACAAATATGCAGGGAAGCATTTCAGTAACATAAAGAAAAAAGAGAATTGATAGCAACGGAAGCAACACTGAATAAAAAACTAAAACCATAAAATATACTTAAAACATCATTTGTGTATTTCTGTTTAATTCACTTTTGTTTCAAGTTGCAGAAGCTGTATTGCTTAGAAGTGACACTGAAGTTCTCCAACAATGTTTGATTGTGTGCTCTGTGCTGCTTAAAGGATGGATCCTTGGAGCAGTGACACAGCGAGAGAAGATCAAGGCTTGGCAGTGACCGTAACATGCTGCTGCACAGCAGGCAAACACTGGAGTCGAGCAGCTGCACCAAGGCGGCCTGGGCTGCCTTCCTTTATGCTCTTGTTTTGACTTGTGTTAATCACCCATTGTTCTAGGTGGGAGAGCTAAATTAAAGGACAGGGCGGTCGAATAGAGCTCCCATTCAATCAGAGGAAGCAGGTCACCGCAAATTCTGCTGCGCAGCGAGGTGCTAAGCAGGAATTAGAGGCGTACCTGGAGAGGTGCGCTGCTTAGAAGGAGGCACAACAGTCTAGTTTTAACTAAGGCTAAATGTAAATACTTTGTTGTCTTCCCAAATGTTCGACATATTTCAGCGCTAAACAATGTAAATCTCTGAAGTTTTCCTTCTGCTGTCAACTTATAGCACCAATTTTTTAGGGGTAGAGTGAAGTGTAATGGGAAGGTGAAAAAAGATAAATGGGAACAAATAAAGAAAAAAATCACCTGGATTTTTTGTGCATTGTTCTGGGATAATCATCAGTGTGTTTGTGCTGGCCAAATTAGACTGCCATTTTATAAAAAAAACATGGAGAGAAGTCTGACTGTAGAACTTTCAGCCTAACACATGGGATGCTGGGATCCCCCATTGGGGGGGAATCACTGAGAATCATGGCTGTTTGATGCATTTTCTATCAAATAAAACATAGCTGCTTTCAGACATTTAACAAGAATAACCATTCTCATAAGATTTCAAACCAAATGTTCTTGGGTATGGGGGTTTTGAATAGCCTTTGAATAAGAATCTAAAACTGTCACATCCACAGAGCTCTTGAAAGTTTGCCAAGCATTCTTCACCAGCTTTCCCTAAACTCTGTGGGATCTGGGGACAGCAGCATGCACTTGTCTTCCAGGAAGATGGGCTGGGATTATTTGGTCCACGATCTACTGAGTTATGGAGCTCCTGAACTAAACTAGTGGTTACACCTTTCAAGGAGTCTTATGGACACATCTGCACTCTGGGGATGTCTCTGAGGCTTTTTATTTGATGTATGTTCCAAGAGATCCCTCTGTGGGGTGTGGAGGGCACCTTTCCTGGCTAGAACAGCACAGACTGAAGAATAAAGGCTTGGTGTTATATCCATGTAGGAGTTAATTCCTCTTGTTGTGATGATATTAAAGTGCATCTCTGGGACATTCAAAAGATGTGATTTGGAAAAAGACATCAGCAGTTCTCCAAAGAGCAATAACGCACACAGTCCAGGGGTGCAAATAAATGAGAAAAAACATTCTCCAACTATAGCTAGAAATGATGCAGTTATTTGTGCAAAAACCCATCCCCTTCCTGTGGCATAATGCACTTTTTGAGGCCATCAGGCTCCTTCACTGCCACATCCTCTATTTGCCACATGCTGTCCTGGGAGAGGTCCCTGTGTTTGGGGTGCAGGTGAGGAGTGGACAGTTTTGATCAAACCAAGTGCTGACAAACTCTATGTGAATTAATGAAAGGAGAAAAGAGACAGATCTGGAGCTGGTTCCTACAGATTTCAATTTAAATATTTTCAATTTGTCGAAATGGCTTGATCTATGCTCCTTTTTTAGTCCAATGAGCATAACCATCAAACATAACCTAAAAAAAATCAGGATTTCCTATTACCTCACTTATGATGGAATTCTGTCTACAACAAAGCAAGCAGCAGCATTTCTCTAGCTCTATTGACTGTCTGAGCCATAGACAGGAGGCAAAATAATCGAACATACATTGTTGTTTGCCAGAAGAGTCCTCAATAATTCTGCAACATATATTTTTCAGAGGTATCACCTGAAAAATTTATCCTTGAATAAGATTGAGATGTGAGGTCTGGCAAGGTATTCTGAGTCTGGATTTTTTAAACCTAATTCTGTTGCAAATGTAACTACTCTGATTGTTTTGATTTAATCAAAACTGGCTGTTAAATCTCTAATTCTAATGTCTTTTCAATCTTTGCTCAAAGTGACACATATGTACTCCGTGACTGTGCATTGTGAAGTTAACAACTTGTTATTTGGCCTATCAGTTGTTGAATATTCAGCCCTTGTTGGAATTGTTCAAAATGTAAAACTATTTCTGCCTTTATCATTCCTGTCTCTCAATTCATCCTTAGAGATCATAGATTTTCCAGAAAACAATTAAGAAAAATACAGAGATGTTGTATTTTTAACTTCTGAAGCTGAAGGTTTCCAGACTCGCTTTGTAGCTGAAGGAGAAAAAGAATAAGGAGGAGGAAGAATAAAGGATATATTTCATCTTCTAGTGATAAGCCAATATTGAAATATACCTGTTTTTAAAGAGTAGTCAACAGCTTAATACAGAAATAAAACAGTCCAGGTATTATTTTAAGATAACCACAGGAGTTACCAATCCCATTTTTATAGGAGTACATGATATTCTTTGGAAAGCAAAAAATTAATTAAATCCTACAAATATTAGCTCTCTCTTTTTTCTTTTCTTTTTTCTTTTTTTTTCTTTTTTTTTCTGGTTTTTTGTTGTTTGTTTTTTTTTGTTTTTGTTTTTGTTTATAGAATACATGTAAGTCCATGATGTCTTTAGACCTCAACATAATCAGAAGAAATAATTTTAGTTGGTGAACTCTGTTCAACCCATTGAGGAAAAAAATCCCTATTTACACCAGCCAATTAAGGCTTATACTTAAAAGAATCTTCAAGAAATTAACATTAAAATTTCATAATAAGCATTAAGATTTTCAAGTAAGGCTATCAAATACAAAATCAGACCATTGTAATTAAGGCCATGCTAGCAGTTTTTCAGAAATAATTGCCAACCCTCACATATGTCACATCCAGCCATCTACATGCATACTTAGTGGCCAGAGTGAATTGGGACTGTGTCAGCTGATTCTTTCTGTAATCAAATACCCCTTTGATTAAATGAAGCATCGCCTGAATATCATTGAATGGAATTAAACAGAGAGTATTTATTAAATTGTTTCTAGCTACCACCACTGTTGGGAACATTTAAAGCAAGTCTTGTTCATATTTGTTTGGCTTTTTTTTTTCATTTATCATTGAGAGCAGCTGTCATGCCTGGACAAGTCAGCATTTTAATGTCATTTGTTAAGAAAAAATACTTGTGCTCTTTGTCTAACAAATCCTTAACCTCTCACTGATGAATTATGTACAGAATTTAGCCACAGTTTACTCACAATAAGTTTCGTATTCTATCAAGCAAACTAGAAAAAATGTTCTTAGCCAAAGGATGAAGAATTCAATGCATCTGGTCTAAATCTTACAGAAATCAGCAGAGACTCCTACAGAATTTGGTGGCTCTGAATGAAGCTCTAGGTGTACATTAGCTTTATTTTGGGGTTATTTTGTGGTCCCGTGCCACCTACCCAATGGACTTGCTTGCACCTTCTGGGCCGGGCTGTGACTCCAATGGAAGGATCATGTCTCTACTCTTATTTGGCTTTGATTAACATCATTAACCTATCATGCACTGGAGCGACTTGCAGAGCAAATTGGTAAGCCAATTTCAGCAAGCCACATAAAGCAAAGAACAGCTTGGATTGTCAGATAAACATACCCAGAGGTGTAGTTAGGATGCTGAAATTATTAGGTGAATGATAGGAAGCCAAAAAATCAGTGAGCCACTTGAGCAGAGAGTATAAACATAAATATCCAAAAGCATGCCACAGTGCATGCGTATTTTATGTTGATGTGCTAATACATTATCTTCTAAGGGTTTATTTAAACCATTTTTGTATTCTCTGCAATTCATTTATCTGCATAAAGAAGAGCCACTAACAGGACAGTGCCTTATGAACAAGCAACCCTGTATGTTTTCCACTGCTGCTTATAATTCTTCATGCTCATATCTACAATTCATGAGCAAATTGGCTCGTGAATGTTTCCATAAAGGTTGAACAAAGTATGGTGCTGTTAACACTCGCACTGTCATGCACAGAATCAAAATGTGCCCACTCTCATTCTATTCATCACAGCTCAAAGACATTTTGGCAATGATATTATCCAAATATTATTAAAACTTTGAACCCTGTCCCCATAAATTATAGCAAAATGGCTTCAGAGCCATTAGGCAAGGAGGATGTATGGGCTCCAGTTGCTTTGGAGTAATTATGTGCTTAAAAGGAAGCGTGGCTAAGCATTCTACCAGTAAAACGAGAAAAGCTATGATCATTTGTTACTGCTTCAGTGCTGTACACAGTATTGCTCGCACAGGTCAAGCCAACCTTACAGCAGGACAATTATCTGCCTAGAGAGACCAAACATCTGTTATTAAGTACGCAGAGGCACCACTGCAGCATGCTAGAAATCTTGTCCACTTCATTGGTTTGGCTTACGGTAATGTACTTCAAACACTTGGCTAACTCTGTACAACATCCCCCCCTTTCTTATTGTTACTGCAACAGTTCAGCTTTGAAATATGCAGTACCTTCACTCCCCCATTACTTCCTTTAATATGTGCACAGCTGTTAAAGATGATGGTGTAACTTTAGATGAGACGCTCTTTCTCTTCTCTTTTTTTCCACTCTCTCTCCTCCTCTCCCTCATTCTCTTCTTTCTTCAAAATATGTTCTGAACATTCTTGTACATTTGTAAGTTACCCCCAAAGTCACTGTGGAGAATAGGAGTAATGCAGAAGTGCAGGGACACGCTGTTTTTACATTATAAAACAAAAGCTACTTAATTTCAAACATTCCCTAAGCTGGCTGAAGAGGCAAAGGACACTTTTTCACACAATGTTTATGAAATGAAGTGTTTAAAACAAACAACAGCACAAGGAACTGACACCACTTTCCTGCGCTCACTGACAAATGGGTAGAACCATCCTCTCCTGCCAGGCTGATTATTCACCTGAAGTGAGGAGATTCTGGACTGTACACAATTTACTCCACTTTTTAAAAGCTCTGATGTCAATATGCAACTATTTTCCCCCTCTGATGGAAACTGGAGATGTGACACAAGTGCTTTCACAGGGCATAACAAGAAATGTAAAAGAGAGTAATGAATTGGTGGCAGAGATGTCAGGGTTAGAAATAAGATCTATCTTATCTGTCTTGGGTTTTTCTGAGCAGCCTATCACAGTGCAATAATCCAAACTTTGAAGGAGATATTAGGTGGGAGAACTACAGTAATCAAAGATCCTAGTAATATCTTTTTTCAGGCTTTGAGGAGAACTGTACTACTTCTGCATTTGCTCTATGCACACTGTACTATAGAAAGAGGAGCTGATACAACTGACAGATTTATGCCATCCTGAGATTCTATCAGCACAGACTTCTCTTTAAAGAAACCCAGATTTCCTTATGTTAAAAGAAAATGAGAATAATACTCTGGGGTGAAAACACAGGTCCAAGCTGCTGCATGCATGACAAAAAGTTTAAAAAAGGGAAAAGTTGAACATGATCACAAGAGCTTAAAGCAACCCTGTGTCAAAGATGACATTATTGTGTAATCACCAGATTATCTTGCCCCTTAGAGAAAAAAGGCTCTGGAGGATCAGGCATACCTCATCACTGTGATGCGTGGCTCACTCCAGCCATTCCCACCTCCCTTTTCATTATCTGTGCCTGGGAATAAAAGGCCAGTTTGAAACTGGATCAGCAAAGAAAAGTGTGTCTTCTGTCTGAACTTTATATTCACTCACGCCTAGGCTCAAAGGAATTACAGAATCAATTCAACACATACTTATAAAAATATTTTAATTTGCTTTTTAATCATATTTACTGTTTTGAAACTCAAATATACAAGGTAAGTTTTAGAACAAATTCTTTAAGATTTAGACACATTTTCCATTAATGTTTATCTGATTTCACTTTGAATCACTTGGTTACGTCCTTCTGAGTTCCTAAAGACAATAAATAACCATGACAGGGCAGAAAAATTACATTTTAAAATATGGAACTCCACAGAAATCAATAGGAGCTTTGTTTAAAAACCACAGAAGCCTCTAGGTATGATATAAAGTTTTCTTTCTCAAATCACTACAGTTTATAATAAATACTCATGATAATCCAGGTGTTTGTTTTCAAAATGGGGCCACAAATTTACTGATAAGACTCATCCAAAAAAAGAGTTTATACATGTCCTGTACATATTTACTTCTTTACAAAATGGACATTTACATGGTGCAGATGCCTAAAATAAAGATTGATCATACTTGGCTTTATGGAATATATCAAACCAAGCTCATGAATTCAGTGTTTTCTAATTCATTTAAACACCATTAGCAACCAAGTAGGACAATTAAAACCCAATTGTAAAATAACAGTGTTTGTCAATATATTCACAAATAGGGGTGCATAACTTTCGTGTCAGTGTAAGAAAAGTGACAACAGCTGAATTAGAATTGCAGAATCATTTGGTTTGGATAAGACCTCTAAGATTATCAAGTCCAACCAGCACTGCCAAGTCCACCACTGAACCATGTCCCTAAATGCCACACCCACATGTCTTTTAAATACCTCCAGGGATGGTGGCTTCACTTTCCTGGGCAAACTGTTCCAAGGTTTGCAGCCCTTCCAGTGAATTTGAGGATGCTGCTCAGTGGGCACCAGTATTCACCTGGTGATGCCTCACCTGCCAGCTGAAGTGCACCACTTGTAAGAAACTAATCAGTATGAGTAAAGGCTTCAAAAGAAGTTCCTTGAGACCACTGGATAAAAGAAATTCTGTAAATGCAAAAGTGGATAGGAAAAAAAACAAAACATGCAAAGAAAATGTCATAAATATTCAACCCTGAGTGATGGGTGCCGCACGCAGCGCATATTAATTAATGCAGGCTTGCAACTCCCTGCCCTGTTTCCATGTACCTATTATCAGTTATCTGCACTTCACAGAGCAGACAGCATGGTAGCCCCTTGCACAGCTCTCCAGGTAACCTACTGCCTAACTGAGAAAGGCTCCCCATTCAGACTTCATGCTCAATTATACCATTTCTCTTTATTCACTTGGGGAAGGAAAATGACACACATCCAGTCGCATCACATTTTTTTTTGTACTTGTGACAAAAGGTTTTTCCAAGCAATATTGCATTCTATGTAAAGTAAAAAAAAGATAGAACCTAGAGTATGAGAGAAGTCTCTGATGGCATTTCGGGGTAGAGCTGAGAATTAAAACAGCAATAGCTCATCAAAGAACCTCCTTCTCCTGACTACCTTGCCTAATGCCAGCCTCAGCTCTCTTTCCATGCTCCCGAACTCCACTACCAGGCTAGTGAAACTTACTTTATTCCATTCCTTCATATTTATTTTTTAATCCCATTTCCATGTTTCATTTAAATACTGATTGCCCTGGAGATGTAGAGCTACTGAAATAGATTTAAAGCAAAGTTTCCTTTATCTCAACAAGTCTCCAGGAAAAGAGGAGAAACCCAATAAAAAGAACAACAGGTTAAAAAGGAGAAGCGTGGGAATGAGCTTGTCAAAGAGGGTTTTTGATCTGTCTCACAAAATATTTGACTATGTGAGGAGACAAGTACAAGTAGATGAAATTTTCCATATAAGAAAACTCCTCCACAGTCTAGTTTCAAAACAAAGAAGTACACACATTAATGTCAGCCGTTCTGTGCCAACTGATTAATTTTTGTAATCTTGTTTTAGGTTTCCTCTTCAATTGTCAGTTGTAGTTTCTTAAGAAATCTGCACGCAGCTGCATTTTTAAGCACTCTCTCTACTCAAATGAACTAATCTCTCACATTGTACTTGTCAAAAAAACCCTTTCAATATTCTTTTCCCCTCAGAAGGAATAATTTATGGCAAAGCACATTTTCTCAAGACCTTTCCTTATCAGGAGGCCATATGTGAAACTGTGGGCATAATTTTGGGCTATCTTTTGCCTTCTTGATAACAAACAGTTTGTGTTACTAAAGCATTTCTTTATGCAGGTGGATGATAAAACCATCCTTCAACCTGAAGAAAAATATTTCCTCACACAGCTTCTATTGCACTTCCAAACTGCTCAGAAGAACAGGTATTTTTGCTAACTTATTTTTAAGCTTTCCTACTTTGATAGTACAAAGTCACTGCTTCCTGAGAGCAGCTGCCTCATAAGGTACAACCACTTTCAGACCTTGTCTGTAAACAAAGGGCCTCCTGTGACATAAAAAGTACCCCAGGTATAAAGTCAATTTCAAAACCTCCATGAGAAATTTGAATATTCATTTTTCCTGTGGCAGCTGCTTTCTCTCACTGTTGGATGGTGGTGAAGCTGGAAAATAACCTAAACAGTTAACATGCAATGAAAATTCAGTAGCCTACAGGGAAAAATCTTTCAGTCCATTTTTGAGAAGACAAACATCCAACCAAAACATTAACAGTTTCAGTAAGCAATAATCACCCTGGTTAGCAATCTAAGCATGGATTGTACAGACATGGTGATGAAGCTCAAATCGAATATTAGTATGGTCTTTCTAAGTTTAGTTGGTAGATTGAATCAGGAAAAGTGCCCTGTCTAGACAGGCTCAGCTTTGTAAATAAAGGAAAGACCCCGTTCCCTAACTGTTTATCCAGTCCTTTTATGTGCTCACCTGAAGACACAGACACACACACTTCCAAGTTCACTCCAAGGTTTAAGAAAAGCAAGATATTCCTTTTTCAAAATATATTAGACACTTGGATCAAAAATTATAGAGAGTTTCTGTTGGGTCTTTCAGCAATTCCTGTAGTGTTTATATAAGAGTGTTTCTGACACTAAATTATTTGCAAATGTTCCTTTTTTGGGAGAGATTTGGAGCCAAATTATAATAAGCAAGAGCAGATTGACCCAGATTAAAAGATACAATTAGTCTGTCTGATTAGTAAACCTAAAAAGTACTACTTACACTAAGTTATTATTTTTATGACAAAAGAAGACATCCTGGCAGAACAATAAAGTCAGTGCCATGGAGAAGAACCTTGCAATTTCCTCCAAACAGTTAAGAAAATTCAGTTTAAATTTACTAAATCTACTAAATTCAGCAATTTAGTAGAGCTGAAATATTATTATGCCAAAGGTATGTCTAATGATTCGAGTAAATACATTGTAACAGTATATGCCTGATTCTTTTTCATATCAAAGCCATTTTTTATTCTGGCATGGGTGAAATTTTAGTCATATGCAAAATCCCCCCGAATAGCCTTGGCTCTCACAAAAAATGTTTTTTTTTCCAGTGAGCACTCAGGCCCAAACCAACTTCACTTTACAACTCCCATGGGACCTGTCTTGGTATAAATTGAAATGAAAATTAGGTCTTCATATGTGTAAATATATACACACATATATTTTTATTTACACAGATGCAGAATTACAAAATTATTCCTTTAGGGACCCAACCTTAACATTATATATTGGCTAAATTTAATGACAAACAATGCATCAGTCACAACTTGGCGGGGTGGGGGGGGGGGGAGAGGAAGGAAGAACTGAATCCATTTGATTAATTAAATAAATACAATAAGAATATTATACTCTGTAAGATACTATTGTGATCCACTTCCATTCAAGCACCTCAAAGCAAAGCTTCATTCCCACTTCTCCTGAGCCTGAAATGTGTGTTTTCCGTGAGAACCTGTCACATGGCTCAGCTGTGGCTGCACACAACAGTCAGTATAAGTGAACTGTGCTCACAAAGCGTGGGCATCAGTGCTGGGCAGTGAGGCATCCTCAGCAAGAGTTCTTCCCAGCCTGGAAAGGCTGGTGGCCATTGTGACCTGAAAAGCTTCTACCCTAATGGGTTACATTTCATCAACCACCTCAGAGTTGGCAGCTCCACCACTTGGTGCTTCCATGTCTGCTGAGCCACTTGCACACCAGTGTTGCTGGTTTTACACACTGGCTTCCCAAATTCCTTACAAGATATGGTTACAACTAGGAGCTATGTCCTGTTTTCCCTCACAGCACAGCTCTTGAGTCAATCAAGAAAAAGGTGGTGGGTTTGTTGGGTTTTTTCCCAGGGTACACAACAGGAACTTTGAAGAGAGGCCATCATCTGATTTTGAAAGACCCAGAAGAGCAGGAGCTCCTCTCTCAAGTGGGAAATAATTTTTTTCCCAATCTCTCTCCCATATAGAAAATTTGCTGATTTTCCCTCATTCTGGGAGGTAGTTTCCTATCTGCTGCTGGGTGCTATGATGCTATAACTGTGACCATACTCTAAGCAGTTTCAGAATGACAGTGAAATGTCATTTTTAAGACTAAAGGGAGAAGGAAAAGCCTGATGTCGAGACAGGAAGCTGATGAGTCTTGTAAGAGCTGACTCTGCTGTACACTGTCTTCGTGAGAACAGGAGATGAGCAAAAAGTGACCTGCAAGAGATAGGAAGAAGCCCTGGGAAAAGTTTACTGAATATTTTGAGAGTCAGATATCAGATTTATGCAAAAAAAACTTATTTTGGGCTATGATATCCATGCTTCCAGTTTAGGATTATTTGTGAATGCATGTCTGAATAGGTACATATTATGACATATCTTCATGCTTGTGAGAAATCAATCCTGCTGTGTGCCCATCATCAATACTTCATGTGGGCTTTCTGTTGTAGAGTACATTTAGATTTATTAAGTCCACGCCCGATTTTATGGCAAATGATGTCAGGGCATTACAATGAATTGATGACTCAAAATCATGACTGCAAAGGCAATTTCATTGAGTTTAAAATAAATAATAATACACTGAATTGAAGACTAGGAGCAGAAAAAGTTTCAAGGGCATACAGAATGAGCTTGGGGGAAATTAGACTTCCTCTGTCCCAAGGAACAAGGGTAAAATCTACAGCATGCTGAATGTGGGGCATTCTTATTTAGCACACAGAGTAGATGAACCTCTCCCAAGCTGGCATCCTAAGGGACAATGCTTGGCTGTATCCCTGTGATTCAATAGGAAAAGGAGATTTATGATGGAGAGTGTAAGTCATCAGTGAGGGAGAAGTGAGATCTTTGCAGATGCACAATGGCTGCTTCAAACTGCATCCATGTCTACTTTCCCTCGGACACAGTTGCTTTTCAAAATGTTTTAGTAACCATTATTAAAATACATCCATATAAATATATACATATAAGCTCTTCAAACTGAAGTTGTCCTACAAGGGTTAGCGTAGACATGGGAGAGGGGAGGAGGCAAAGTTGCCCCTGAGGACCAAACTCTGCTTCCTTTCATGCACCCCTATCCCCACACACAGAGACCCCTCTCCCCCCCAAATTCCAGATTGACCATATGTAAATGTTTTTGTATTAATAAAGGTGATGTGAGAGTGCTTTTATAAAATTATGGAAGCAAGAATGACAGCTGCAGGAACAAATACCACAGAAAGCAGGTATTTCTGCCTCAGTCTAATTTCTTGGCAGTATCCACATTGCATTTGAATCCTGTGTTCTTCCCGGCTGCACCTTCAGAATATCTGTTCTACAAACCACATCTGAAAGCCTGGGGAGTGGTCTCTTGGTTGGCCAAGGAAGGTTTCTGTGCTACATTAAACCCATAGTCATAGAAGCAACTTAAGTACAGTGTCTTTATGGCACAAGTTTTAGAAGTTTGCCCTTTACTTTCTGCATTTCCCGTCACTCAGGGGAGTTTCACAGGGCAGCTGAAGTGATGAAGTGAAGAAGTGATGAAGTTATCAGCTTCAGAAGAGTGGGCTTGCTCCATCCCACCTAACCAACCTCAGCTGAGCATCCAGTTAGACACCTATTCAAACCTTGCAATGAGATGTTTTAATTTTCTGCAAGCTATTTATTACTGTAAATGATCCACCAGGTAGAAACAACACCCTCAGACCAGAACTGGACTTATATGGTAAGTCTCACATTCTAGCTCCCTTGTTAAGAAAGTCCAGTAAGCCCAGGTAGTCACGATTCATCTTTCCCAGCACGATTGCACCCAGCAATGAAAAGTGATCACTTTTCTGGAAAATAAGTACTATTTATAATGGTATTTACATGTGTGCCATTTCTGGCATTGTGAGCTGGGCTGATACTCCTGAATATTCCCAGTCAGCAGCTCTGCCTCAGTCAAATTCTCCTGAACCATAAAATTCCTTCTCTAAACAGATCATCCTTTGAAAACTACCATATACTTGCTTTTCCCCCTCCTGTGATTGTGGGACTTTTCTTGCCCTGGTTCAAACAGCTGAAGAGGAACCTTCAGAGCTGATAGAACTTTCCTAAATGATTCTTAATGGTGTGCCAAGAAGTTTCAGCTTGGGCCCTTCCTTCTCCTTCTACTTTCCCCTTTCAAATCCTCCATTAAGTGAAAACAATGTATTTTACAATAAACATACCACTAAACACATCCATATATAGACTGATTTGATTATTATTTCAGAGCAGCTCTGATTTTTCCAAAGCAACTTATCTTAGTCATCACTATACAACACAGAAAAAGTCATAAAATGAAAAAGTAAAAAAGAAACTCAAAACCTTCTCTTTAGCATTCCTCATTGACAACATCTTCTTTATATATTCCACTTTGTCCTGAGTGTTTCTCTAATGTTTTAGTAACTTGCTATCCTCTGCCTACCACTGAAAGTGAGCCAAACAGGGCACGCGCTTAGCAGGGCACATTTTTTATGCAATAAAGGAAGTGAAGCATCCCTGTGAACTTAAACTGCAGGCTTTTGGAGACAGGAGAAAAGTCTGGGAAAGCAGAATGAGAATATGCTTAAAGCACAGACTGAATATCCATACTGCAAAATGACTATAGAAGATATAATTACAAGTTCTTGGCTGCTCAGTGTTTTGTCTTATCCCCCTTAAAAGCTGCATTGTGACACAGGAGCCAGCATCAACTCTAATTGTGTCACCAGTAACAATGACAGTTATTATTACTTTTTATTATATGCAAATTCTCCATTTGTTCCTGCAGCTAATATGGCTTTTAATCTGGTACCAGTACAGCATAGGTGAATTCTGTTTTTACTGGCAACAACATATTCCCTGCTGGGAAAATATGACTCGTCATGGAAAAGGCTTAATCTTGAAATTCAGCTATTTTTTGTTTCTTGGTGGCCTCTAATTGCAAGCTTGAGGCAGTGCACAATAATTATCAGTCTGCAAGCATGAAAAGGAGTAAATGCCAGTCAGGCTATATGGTTGCTTTGTGCACACAACATGTAAAGAACTCTCCCATGCCAGTGGTGGGCTGGCAGCTTTCTTCTTCAGTGTAATGGCAGTGATTCAGCTGGTAACTGGATGAAAAATTGCAGCAGGTTTCCCTGTTATGATTCTTTCATGCATCTCTGTCAATGACAGTTTACATTCTGGGATTGAGATCATTTGTTTCCTGTTTGCTCACAGCTTCAGGCTTTTCTTGTTTGCCACCATGGATTTACAGCCCTGCCCCCCCCAGCAAACCACATCTAAGGGGTTGAGGGATTACAAGGCTTAATACTTTACAGCTCAGCACATGTAGCAGAAAGTTGGAACTACTGTAATAGGAATGATGACTCGATATTCCTGTGGAATAGATACATACACGTGTGCAGATATGTATGTCTATACAGAAAGAAGCCCACAGAGCAGGTCACAGAGTAGTGAGATGCTGGGCTAAAAGTTTTATTAGCAGACTGTCTTCTCATCTTCTCATAAACTAACAGGCTAAAGCTCAGAAAGAAAAGAAATTATAAATCCAAATAACATTTTCAATATATTTTTTCCCCTAAAACTAATTGGAAAGTGATAGCAAGGTGAAATGCACACTTCAAAAGACTCCCAAGAGTCAGACTTGTAGTTTGATGGAAAAGATATTGCTGTATCCATAGAGTAATAAAACAAAAATGAGGTCATAAGCACAGGCATGAACAACCTGACACTGTACTAATCATACCTGCCCAGCAGGAGAGATGCTTATACCCCATGTGCCAGATATGAAATATTTTACTCCCACACTTCCCAGCCATGGGATGGTGGGGAATGCATGGACCCTCCCATGGCCCACTCAAGTGGGGAACTGCTGCTGCCTACAATGACCCAGTGAGTAAATATAGGCACAGACAGGAATGCTAAGGCTTGCATTTAACTCCTGCTAAAATTAACTTGAGTTGATTTTGGTCTTGAAAAATCCAACCCTAAGATCTCAGAATAAAACATGAGGGGAAAGCAGTGAGACTACAACAAAATGGTGAGTGCGTAATTAAATGGAGACCTGAATGTAAGTTGCCCAATCTAACATCTTTCTTCCTCAGCTATACTTTTTCCTTATCTAGGAAAGGAAGTGTTGTTTGTTCTTATCACTCTTGTCATGATCAGCAAAACTGGGTGAAATGCAGAGTTTATGTGGTAAATGCCACCTGTTTTTTGTTTTTCTATTCACTGGCTGCTCAGAAGCAGCTCAGCTTTTCCTTGAAAGAGTATTTGTATTCAGAGAATTATTCGTGGTTGCCAGCTTATTCTCAAGCAGCTCATTACAAGCATTCACTCTTTAAGTACTGGGTTAATTTTGGTTAGATAAATGGCTATAGGGTATGTTTCTGTCCCTGACAATCTCTAAGTGTTCAGTTTCTTGATCAAGTACTCATGTTTACAAATTTACAACTCTCTACCTAAGACTGTTAACTATTTATTTAATATACACTCTTTCCAACATTACTGCTGTAAGAAAATAAGCTTTGTCACAGCAGTTCAAGCAACAGTCTCCGGTGACTGAAGTTCCAGAGGGGGGGATTACTTGTTTGAGAGAGTACAAGTGATGTCATCCTATTTGAAAAGGCAAACATGATGTATTACATAGATTAGCTGTAAGAAATCTAGTCTTATAGTCACAGTGTATTATACAAACCCCCCTGAACTCATTAGAATATCTTAAAATAGGATAGTCAGATTTTTAGAAATGTTTCTGGGTAGAGACCACAGAATCAAATCCATTGACCCGTCCTTGTTCCTTTGCATGGTTCCAGAGTTGCAAAACAGTTGTGAAACTGTGTTCATCAGTGAGTTTATTCTGCTTGTGTCATCAGAATGGTGCAAAGAAGCTTTTTAGAAGTGGTCTTAGGCACCTGAAATGAGACAAAACGCTGCCATATTAGCCCCTCATTTCCACCAGAGTCACTCACATGTACTGTTAGTTGTATACAGGAATTCTAAGAATAAAGAGGTGACCTTTGGGGGAAACACTATTAAAGGTCTCAGGATCAAGTCCAGAATTAGGTCAGACTTTAAATATCAGTTCTTTGTGTCAGATGAAATTGAGCAGAAGAGCCAAAAGGAGGCAAAGAGAGGTGGGCCAGCAGAGGCAGCCAGTGAACACAAGTGGCAAGAAAAACTAAACTCCCTTGCAGCAACTGTGTTAAAGCCGTGTTTGAAATGCCCACTCTGAGCAGATTCTCCTGAAAGGAAAGGCAGGAAAAGGATAACTCACTTTGCCAGCTGAGTCAAGCCACAGTCTCCATGCAAAACTGACACTAAGTATTTTACTCTTTACAAATAGTCTTTATAATTGGGATTTTTAAATAATCCTTCTTAAAAGGGATTGCAGCTGTAATCAATTTGTGGAGGGCTGTTTTAATAAGAAGCTGCTCGAATAGGATTAACTATGAGACCCTAGACCTCTTTCCTCCAGTCCTTAAACTCCTATTTGAAACATTTAGATACCCCATAAATTATTTATTGGTCTTACAAGGTGTCATCAAGCTAAGAAAATGATGCTTGACAAGTTGAAAACCATAACCATTTCCACCAATTTGTTAACAGCCTCTCCCACATGGCATGTAATGTCTCACTTCTGCCTTGTCTTACAGGAACAGAAGTTACATTCACCCATTGCACCAAAAGCACATGTGGAGAGCTGTCAGACCTTGTGCATTCTGTTTATTTCAGGAAATGTTCCAGAAAATAATTTATAGATAGCTTGAAAATAGAATGTCAAAGTGGATTTCCTTTTCCTTGCAAGGTTCTTAAACAACAAGGGAACAGAAAAAACAGAGTTTTTCACTCCCTCTGTCTACTAAAAAACCCCTCTGTGATTTCTGAACTGAACAGATCAACGCATATATAGGCATGCTGTAGAAAGGAATACAGGGAAAATCTATGTGGGCTTTGGCCAAGAAAAGAGGACTCACCCCTTCACATATCTCAACAGCACTCCTGTCAGCTTAGGTTGGAAAAAAAGCTACTGGATTTTTTTTATTATTAATATTAATTCAGGGTTTCTCCAGCAACACAGGTTAGTGAGGACCGGGAAAAAGACAGTGGGATGTGGACATTTCTCTAAGAGATCTGGCTTAAGGATCACTTCAAGCATGAGGCAATATGCATTTAGCAAATATCATCTTAAATCAGTCTTTATAACTCTGATCATCTGAAAGGACAGAAACTCACTGCACCTGAAAGTAGGTTCCTGCTCATCACTGCTTCTTGTGGGAATGTAAAACAAGGTTTCATGCTTGCTTTCCCCTGTAGGGTCTGACTCCCATGCTGGCAACATTCAGTCATTATTTACAGCAGTTTTGTGTGGATCCTAGGCCATAAGCACTTTGTTTAAATAGTTTGTTAGTTTGTTTTGCTTGTTTTTATCTATTTAGGTATTTACTTTTAACAACCAGCTTGAGATTATAGATTTGATCCATGGTGCAGCCAATCTTTGTACCATGAAGCCATCTGTGCCAGTGTATCACATAAAGCAATTAAAAACCTGGTTAAACAAAGACTTCAAAGTGAGAATCTCTAATTTATTACATTATGTTTATTTATTGTATTATTCTACTAATACCTGATCAGTCAGGCCTCAACAGCAATAATAAAACTGTCCATGGGACCAAGGCTCATGGGGGAGTGACCTGTAGTTTTGCAAGTGTACAGTTTCCACAGACAGAATATCTGAAACTAAATCCACTTAAAAGCACAGAACTGGGGAAACTACAGATGCACACAAGTAAGGTTTTGTCTGATCTACTTCCTGATATAATTTCAAGTTCACTGAACTTCTTTGATGTTTGGTCATTTTAAGAGACAGTGACTGCTGAAAGCTTCTCTTCCATTCAGTTGTGGTGCACGGACACAAAGGACAGCTACAACTACCACCATCACTATGGACTGTGGTGCACATCTCACTCTATCAGATATTTCAACGTTGGGACTGGGTGTGGTCATTTAATAAATAACCTCTGTGTTTTAAAAAGGGAGAAAACAGAATATGAAGTGAAAAAAATAGGAAAAATATTTTTACTTTCAAAAATATTTAAGCTGTTTGTTTCTGACTCCTTATAGACACCATGAGATTATGGTTTGATCCTTTGTACAACCCATCTGTTTAGTATGAAGCACTGTTAGTGTATCACATAAAGCAATTAGAGAAACTGGTTAAACAAAGACTTCAAAATGTGAAGTGTCTGGATGTCCTGGCTAAAATATTTAAAATACAATACAGTGCCTTTTGCACAAACTGCTCTATGAAACAGATAACTCCCAGCAGACTGGAAACATTAGCAGAAACGTCACTGAAAACACAAGCTTAGATTTAATGGAAGAAAGTTGCTGCTGTCTTCCATCTGATTTTTAGATGCTTGTATATGATTTTTAAGGCACTTCAGCACTTTAAAAACAAGTACCTCTTCACATATACAAACTTGGGCATTATTACTGCAGATGCTGGGTGAAAGCAAATAGTGCCTTCCCAATTTCCCTTGAAAACCTTGATTTTGGCTGTTAAAGCACACAGTCAGCCATAAAGTTACTGTAAATCACAAAAGGAAAGCACAACTTTTCGAAGCTGCAGTTTACAGGTGAGAAACATTCATAAGAAATGAGAATAATATAAGAAATAAGAAATTTCTGAACATGCAGAAATATTTGAATGAGTTTTTCCTTGTTCAAGGTAATTTGTAGAGCTTTTATGATAGTACAGCCCTGCTCATTCATGAACAAATATTTGTGGTTTTAGGCAGACACACTGAAGCAAATTAGTTTAGGAGACACAGAAAGCAATATAATTTAGCAAGGGGAAAATGGGGAAGTTCTTGAGCTAGAATAGCTAATAGAAAAGAAGTGCATTGGCCTAGAAACCCCTTTTTGTTTATAATTTCATAAACGGAGTCAGTAGCCTGAGACAAGGCTGTCACATCTTTGGCACCGAGCAAGGGTCAGTGATGGATAACTGACCTCCTTTCTCACTTTTATCAACAAATGTCAAAAAAGGCAAACAACAGCAATGACATCCTGCCCAAACAGCCAAGAGTGTTTCATTTTCTTTGCACTTCTGTTTCCTCTGTGCCTTTAATCAGGGCTAGGGGATGTAATTGCTCTGTCTGGGCACAGCTTAAGGCATGCTGTGCAACTAACAATTAGTTTAGAGACTGAGATCTATAAATTTTGAGAAAAGAGTAAGAGGATTTGGTGTGCTTGAGCTATCCTTTCTAATGAAGAAAAATATCACACCGGAAGGGACCCAGAGTGTTATCAAAGCAACTTAATATCATCTGGTAGTGATTTGTAGGCCCTCATAATCTATTGTGATCATGTTGAAGGGGGAGGAAAGAGTCCACGTGTTCCACTATTTATGAGATTTCCCAAACGATGGCCGCCATCTGTGCAAACGCCACTAATCTCAGCCACCGTCCTCATGGCCAATGGCTCCATGGGATTGTCCCAGGCAAGGGAAACACTGCAGGAATGTGGGGCTATTTATTGTTTATAAAAATAAACCAACTGGACTAAGACATATGCGAGGAATTTATATCAAACAGCTGCAAAAGCAAGTTGCCTCAATGGGCAGGGTGCATCGGTGATGCAATCAGACCACACTGAAAGATTTTCCTATTCATCTCAGAATACACATGGCATGCTTGAGATACTGATTTGTCCCCACCTACACCCAAACTCACCTTACATGGTTATTCTTAAACTAATTTCTGAAAACAGTTTATGTAGACAGAAACTGTTTTATTATGTGAGTTTATTAACTAAATAAATATAAACAAAGTCTAAGGACAGTCTGTCCCCATAGAATCCTACCTCTCTCAAACAGTCCCTCATTACTCTCTCAGCTAAACAAGCACAATGCAGATACTAATACTCAGTGCACACCAAGTTCCTAAGATTTGAAAATTCCTTGTTTTATGGTTAGAAGCGTAATCCCACTAAAGTCCTTTCCTAATTTCTTAATGATGAAGACCAAATCCATCACAATAAGAAACAACACTTGGTGAGAACAAAGAGTCAAAGAGTAACAAGATAACACCAAAATGACAAACGGTGTCACAGCAAACCCACAAAGTACAATATTTTAGTGTTGAGCCTGCATGACAGCATCAGACAAAGGGGAAAAGAGAGCTGATCAGAGACAAGCTTCTTGTTTTGTAAAGCTGGTTTACCAGACAAGCTTGACACTGGAGACAATCTTACTTTTTTAACTGTTAATGGGTTAGTATATGTACAGCAGCCTCTGGGAAATTCTCTTTCTAGGTCTACATGCTTGAAAACAGCTATCTTAGCTTTTCATTAAAACTGCATGCACTTTGAAACATCTGCCTTCAGGAAAACTCCCAAGCTGATTGACTCTAACATGAGAATTAATTCAGGCTGCTTTAGTGTGTGGACAAGGCTACACAGAACAGTGTGTCAGAATTAGGCTTTTCCATAATACAAACTGGCAAGGATTGCTCTTTTGGGAATCCTGCTCAGCTGGAATTCAAGCACTTTGTTTGACCACTGATTTTCAAGGTGTGTATCCTTTTCTTTTAAACAAACACATGATGCTTGAAAGCCAAGGTACAACAGTGAATATGTACATATATATGAATGAGAAAAGGACAGTTCCCAAGAAACCCTTTGCTATAACTTATGAGTGTTTCTTACCCATGTAATGCCAGACTTTACAGCTAGAAGGAAGGAAAAAATGTTTTGTTTGCTCAATTTGTTTCAAAAGAGTCACTAGTAGATACCAAGCGGGCTTTTTCACTTCTGAGAGACTCTAGAATTTGGATCATCCTTTACTGGGGGGAAAACATCTCTGCACAGTCATAGGTATTCTAGCTCAGACACTGTTAATGCATGAGGTACACACTTGAATTGGATACTTGTAAATAAAAAAACACCTCCAAACCCTACCCTTCACCCCCCCCAAAACAAAAGGCTTTAACCACTCAAGAACAGTTTCTGTGCTACAGGCACACTGTGCATTGGTCACATGAATGATTTTGCTGAAGCCCAGGCCCCAACATTTGCCCATAGATCTCTCTTTCCTAAATACCACAATAAATATTTTTAAGTTCTCTGTCTGCACCCAAACTAAAAAGCTCTCATTTGGGCATTGGTTATGGTCCCAGTTTTCCTGCAGTTATAGCTGATTTATAAAACAGTATAAAGACTGTTGAAAGTCATTAGTGAATCTGACAATAAACTCACTCTTTCACAGGCAAGAGACAGTTGAGAAACAAATTCAAAGATATCTGTTGTCTTAGTAATCACTGAAATGTAATCTCGGTGTTGCTTAAGGTGTAATTACCTGACATTTTTCTCTGACAGTAAGGCATAGAAATTCTGTATTTCCTTTAAACGCTGACTGTTAATTTCTGTTCCTGGGCTGCATTCAAACCTCTTCTAAAGGCTGAAATCTACAGAAGTGGCCTCACAAAAATCTGTAAAAGCACAGTAAAGGTGAGGTCTGTGACCCAGAAGTCAGGAAATCTTCACAGTTGACTAGAGAAAATAGATCCTAGAACTGCATCAGTACAGGCTTAATTTCTGATCAGATTCAAAACTGGTTTTAGTTAGAGTACATGTAAAGTCCAAAAGCTTACTTTAGGAAAATTCCTGTTTCAAAGAATGCCAAGTCTATCTTGGCATTGTCCAGTAATATAGCCCGAAAAATTAAGCTGGGAACACTTAAAGATGCCTCTCTTAGAACTGGACTGAGACATTTCACACGAGTATGTGAAATGATCAGTATTAAAACTTGTGCCTGGCAGAATTTTCTTGTGGCAATGATTGTCTCCCTCCTTGCCATTTGTGATCACATATTTGAATACAGAGATATAATTCTAGGTCTATTACCATGCCCATAACTGTTCCTAACACACATGGGATTGGTCTGTGTGGCACTCAGAAAGAAAATACAAAGATCAACCAAAGACCAACCCATGTTCAGCCTACAGGCAGGTGCTCTTGTGCACCAGCCCAAGGTCCAACGCTGCAGACACAGCTCCAGCACCCTCCCCCTGTTTCTGGTGTCAATGTCAGGATGAGTGGGAGCCCACCTCAGCTCAGTTTCCCAAAAGGAAGTTTCCTGCACTGGGACACTATTCCTTTCTCCTGCTGCAACTTATTTCATTCTCAGTTGCACCACTGGAACTGTTTATGGAGTCATCCTATGAAGTTTGTTGTAAACTGATCTGGGTTCAAAAGCTTTTGTAAAATGCTGGTGGCAGATGTGAGGTTGGCAGCAGTTTTCTGAATCAGTTGTGCTACATGAGAGATAGTGGAACCTCAAATAAGGTTATCTTTCCCCCACCAACTTTTGTGTACCTTATGTCATTAAATTCACAAACATGTCACAGAAGCTGATGGGAAAAGAGTTGCAGAGCTTGAGCCTAACTAGTGAATAGACTTTCCAAGAGGATTTTACATTGTAAAAATGTATATAGATGTGCCAGGTAAACCTAAGCCCCTAGTTTACAAACACAGGAACAAAAATACATTATGTCCTTATGTAAATGTATGCCAGGAAAGTACAGTCATGAGGACTGAAATGATGCCTGGTTTTTGCTCCCACTCTCTCAAGCACAAAATAACCAGAAAATAAAATTCACTACCTGATTGCTTTTCAGGTTTCACTTAAAATATCTTTATAACTCCAGTGTACTTCCTACTCCTACTTATTCCTGCATCACCAGCCATGCACAGCACTGTAAAATAGCATGTTTGTCAATCTTCTGAAAGGTATATGCTACTTGAGATATGTTGTTTCAAGACTGCTGAGTGATTCATACTATAATGAAGTCTTACTATGATGGGAGGACAACAGGCCATTCAGAGTACACCAATAACTAAGTTTTTTTTCACAAGTTATTTATCAATGTTTCAACACATCACCACATTTTTCCTATTAAAACACACAGAACTATCTCCCCGGAGCTAGCAAAAATTGTGACATTTTGCTCCTGTTCCCAAAATGTGAGCTAAAGTACTGGTGACCTAGAAATATAAAGTGCTTTTAACAATATATAGTAAGAATAAAGGGTTTCAGACTGCAAGATGCTCAATTGCTTCATCACAAAATGAGTAGAAATGTTTCATTTCTGCAGAGCCTGGTTATTATTTGTGAGCTGTGTAATATGAGGAGCCCTACACAGAATTTCCCTCTAATTAGCAACTACGTATATCCAAGTCAATTGAGAAATAGGACTTAGGAATCCTTAAAAACATATTATTTGCAGGAACTGCTGCACTCCCAGAGGAGGTGTCTGTCCAGGCAGCTGCCCCAGTGGTGTGGCTTCATCAAAGTCCAAAATTCTGTGTGACATTTATCCCAAGAATGGGGAACTGTGGTTAGAAGCCAAAGCCGCTTTTCACTTCTGAGGACATTATTTTCTGCCAGGTTTCACACTCACTGGGGAAGGGATTGCTTTACAAAATAATCTTTTTCATATATAAATTTTCTAGTTGCTTTTCCTTTCTGAGGTTTTGTGGAGTAGTAAGGATCATGTAGTATTGAGCTTACAAGAAAGAAGACCTGGGAAAGGACTCTGTATGACATGAGGAGGCAGAATATAAGCAGATTTTTTAGATCAGGCAGTAAAATAAAAAAAAAATAGTAGATCAGCCTAATGAAGTGTCTTTTTGTTCATATTTTCCGATTCTTAAAAAATAAAACTATTTTTCAGGTTTCAGAGAAGAAGGACTAAAAATCAAAGTAAGGAATGTTCTCAGCATTCTGGAAACAAGTCATTCTTCATATTACTACTTTTTATGGGAGTGACTGTCAATCATCAATCTTCAAAACTGTCATAAACACCCACACATGCTATTTCAAAGATACCTAATGTAGGATATAAAATACCATATTTCAAGCTGGATTCAAAGCTTTTCATCTATCTAATAGTTAGGAACAAGGAAAAACACAAACATCAAGTGAAATGAAATGTATTTGTAAATGCTAACTGCAAATATTCATTTTATAAAAATTAAGTCTATTACATATCCATTTAAAAATAATTTTTCATGTCTGAATGATAATAGGGATCCTGAAATGACTGCATCCGCAGAGAACCACTGAACCAAGCAGCTGATCTGACAGACAGGACCAATAATAAAGTGCATGTCATGGCTTACAAATTTCCTCATTTCCTAAAGAAATCAATAATCTTTCACAGATTTCATCCCATTGTGACCTTATCTCAGACACTCATCAAGAATTCGCATTTCACAGAAGCAGGGAGGGGAAATTCCACGAACTCCTATTTGTGGAAAGAACTCCTCCTCCAAAACAACAGAAATATTCATCTCAGCTTCTAGACCTTTCCAGATTCTGTTAGTAAGGTATATTAAAGACAGAAGAGATGCACATGATAGATTTCCATCCTGTTTTCAAGTGATTAGGAAAAATAATCAGCCACAGTGTATTTGGAGCTCCACGAGTCAATTAATTACAGCTTGTTCATGCTGCAGGTGAACCAAGAGAGAAACTCTGGGCAAACAAGGGACTACACAGTCCCAGGATGATTGCTTGCAAAGAACTGCAAAGAAACATGGACAGAATGAAGTAAGGAGAAGTTATTAGGACAGAAAACTTTACAGTGCTTTGCTCCTTGATCATCTTTGATACTGAGAGGACCAGATAGTGTTTCATCCAAACCAGAAACTTGACACACTACTGACTAGTGCCGACAACCAAATGGACCACAGCTATCTGTGTAAAGTCCATCAAACAGCCAAAGGACATGGCCACAGGCCACTGAAAGTGGTCAGAGCTTCCCTGGAGGGACTGTTTCAGCAGGCCAGGGACCTCAAAGGATACAACAAAACCTGACCCTGAGGCAAGCAGTGTGTGGATGATAAATAAAAGGAATAACAGACTCAAACAAATTTTAACCTAACATTTTCTTTTTGTTACATCCCTTAGGTGAAGAAAGCTCAACAAGGGCTGGGGAGCATAAGAACTGCCAGCAAAAATGGGGGAGGAACATCTGGGCTTGCCTCCCAGTGGCTGGGGCAGGTGGCAGGGCCACACTGGCATCAAGTGCATCTCCCTGCATGGGTCCTCTCTCTGAGCTGGCACATTAATGGAACTTCAGGCCCACTAAAAAATACTGGATATATTTCTCAATCTCAACTCCAGCTTTCAAATGAGTGCATTATTTATTCATTAGTACTATATTCAGAGTGCTGTTTCCCTTGTTACTCGGTGAAATAAATGAAAGAACAGTGATATCACTCTAAATCCCAATTTACAGCTCTTGCAAGCCCCAGATGACTGTACCATAAAATTCTCCTTACCCTCCCCCTCTCCACTCCTTTCTGCCTTGCATCTGACTGAGAGAAGGACTGCCCACTGCGAGGAGCTGGAGGCTGATCTGATGGCCCAACCTAAGAAGAGGAAGGTATAAAAATGATCAACAGATTCCAAATGGAGTAAGGACAGTTCTAGACTCAATACCTGGATCAGAGCACTGGGCTCTGCTTGTAAGGTGCACCTGCAGATACATTTTCTCTCTGGAGAAAGACTGGACGATCCAGACACGATGCACATGTGTGGAGAATATTTTCACTTCCTTGCTTGCTTACTTGTCTTATGAAAAACAAACTATTTATCTAAAACAATGTAGACCTGATTAATTCCTGAATCTTGATTTGGAATTTGTCTTTGGGAGTCACCCCAAAACTTCTCTGGTTCTCATGTGTGGCTGAGCTCCTCATGACTGTAACACACTGTTTGGCTCTCACAAGCTTCCTCTGGCCAAACTCGAATTTGCAAACTATATGTTGTACTAAACAGAGCAAAATCCACGGAGATTAAATAGTGGGATGTTTTCAAATTGGATAGATTTAGAACATGCTTCAAGCTTTATGTTCAGGAACTGGCCTTTTATAATTATGACAGAATTCTAGCTTTGACTCTCCAAAAAATTCAGCCCACACTGGTCTTGAGGTCCCCATCCCTGTTACTTATCATATTTATTAGGAGAATATTAACCCCAATGCTTAATGTAGCAGACTAATAAGATTTCAAAAGTTTTCTAAAAATCCATGGTTTAAAAAACTATGAATTTTAAACCCCATCTGGTGATTCTCAGTATCTGTCTGCTGCACACTTGAGACACAGCAATGTGGAGGTATAGGGGTGTAATTTTTCAAAGGGTTGTAGTTGCTAAGAACCCACTGACCAATTCCTGTAAGCACTCCAAGGAGCCCTCCGTGTCATGGGAGAGCAATGCTTAAAGGCAATATTATCTATCACCCCTCACCTTTCAGTTCCCTTGGAGCTGCTGATGACTATTAAGACCTTCGAGTTACTTTAGTACCAGGAAACTTGAATTTGCATCTCCCCAGACATTGAAGCTCCCAGGAAACAGCAGATGCTTGGCCCCCACAGGTGTGTGTGTGTAAGAGTATGGGAGAGAGGGAGTGCAGCTTTGGGTAAGGGTGAGACAGACTGGGAGATGGCTCCTGCCTTCACTAAGCTGCCTAAACACCACTCAGCTACCTTCGAACAGGCAGTGAAATAGCAGCACTGGCTGTTCAGGAGAGGCAGACACATCACTGTGACTTGAGAGGAGAATCTAGTGTGACAACAGCAAATTTAGTCCTTTCTATTTGAAGAGGTAACTCAAGAGAGGCTAAAGTAGGCAGAGTTAAATTGAACCAGGGTCAGAATGTAACCATTGCTAAGACAGATTTAGGCAGCAAACCCCAAATTGCTCGAGGACACAAAAAGTGGTACTTTATCTTGAAATCTAACATGCACTGTCTGGCAACAGCATTGTTTCAATTATGAAACAATTCACATCTCAGCTGACACATGTAATGAAGCTTGGTACTTGCCTAGTACATCATTTAAGGTAAAAGAAAAGAGGGTATGTTTTATCATGGTCTTTCATATCTTTGTCTATTGTTCTGCAAGCCATTTGCATACCTAAAGGGAAATGGCCTTTTTAATTTCTTCCCCCTCTCCTAATCATCTGAGGCCTATTTAGAAGTGTTCTGTTCCTGTAATCAGGCAATTTATACAGTGTGCACCCTTAGGCTACAGCCATCACAAACAAGCTGAAAAACTCCTTTACAATAAATGATTTAGCATGGGAAGACACCATTCATAATTAATTTTTTTCCTGTTTGTGTTGGCAGATGGTCTCAGACATTGAAACATGGCCTATTGCCCACACCTTTATTCCAAAGAGAAAAGGACAGCCTTAAAAGAAAAAGAGAAATGCCTGTAAAATCGCTTCACTTTGGGAATAAACATGCTTCTCAGTTTTTCATGGGTTTGTGCATGCTAAAGAGAGGATTCAAAGATCGTGAAAGTCAAAGGAAAATCCCATTAGCTTCTGACTAGGACCTGAATTAAAATCACAAGGAAAACATTGACTTGAAGGACAGTGTGACTGGTTTTGATTTTTTTTTGTTGTTGTTGTTTTTGGCATTTTTTTTCCCATTATTTTCCATAAGGATTATTTCTGAGGCAGAACATAACAGACATTTTGTGAGGCTGGACTTGAAGACGATCAGCTTTGGATTTCTGAAAGCTGGTTACTGACTGAGGCAGCAAATTCTATTATTAGCCACATTTTAAAATATGCATTTTCCTGCTTCCACAGAAGGACAGCTGATGGCAACTTCATTCTCCATTTACTCATGTATTTGCTCACTGTTTACATGTTGCTTTTCAGTACTTTTTAAAGTACTTCAGTACTTTAAAACAACTTCTGATGCACTTCTGAGTTGCTGGCATCACTGCAAACTCCCCCAGACTGAGATCCAGCCAAGCAGACTGTCATTTTTAGTGGCCTGTGCCAGTATTTGCTTGATGGTGATAGGATAGTCCTAACTACTACACAGCAAATTCCTAATTTAAGAGAAAATAGACCTTTCTGTGTAATGACTCAGATTGCTCTGACCCTCCCTTTTTCTCTGTAAGAAAAGAGCAAGATGCATTTCCATGTGTTATCTCTCAAATGTGTGATCTAATCAAGTGTCACTAAGGTCTGCAATGTGTTCAGAGTGCTGGTGCTGAAACCCAAAGCCATTGGGTGCCCATTCAGGACCATCAGTCTGGATTTACACACACACAAATGCAAAGTCCCTGGATGAGCTCGGGGGCAAGGCACAGGGATTACAAGATGTTATCTGAAAATGCAGTTAGCTCTAGCTGCATCTCATACTTGTGCTATCTAGGCATACCTTTGCTTGCCAGGAAGACACATTTAACAGAACCTCCTAGGGCAAACATCAGATAACCCACGTGAGTTGGACCTTTTCCAAGAAGAAATGGCATGATGTACTTTAGGCACTGCATAGAGGGAATATGCATGGCCAGAGACCACTCACGAGTCTCCACAGGCTTTATGAAGCTCTTGCTCTTGACTTCAGATAATCCTCCCCTGAATATGCAAGAATCAGCTGGTACTAACATCTACAGGCACTATGTGCTACAATGTGGTTCTAAAGGAAAAAGAAAATGGGATCATTCCATTTCCAAACACTTTCCTGCCCTCTGAATCTGAACCTCAGCATTGCCTGACCTCAGAGGGTCCAGGCTAAGGGATCAGCCCTGGCCCTGCAGCCCCACGCAGGAACCTCCAGGCAACATGTGCAGGGGAATGAAACTGGTACATGCTTTCCACTGTGCTAAATCATACTGACTTCTGCTTTAATAGGGTTTTGGGGATCACCAGAGTTGCTTAATGTTGTTTGGTCTTCTCTTTTTCCTACTGTGCCAAAGCTTATTTGACTGATAGATGTGTTGAAATACCAACAGGAAAGCTGTTTTCACTCTAATTCCAACCTGGCTCAAAGCATCAGTTTTACCACCACACCACAAGGATTTGTGAAAGTCAAAAAGTTTCATCTGATTTAGAAAAAATAAAGCCTTTGAGTTTTCAAGTTTTGTCATTTATTACATGTCCTAACTATCAGTCCTATGTCATCTGAGAACTGATGAAAAAGCTTTCTGAAAATCTCCAATTCTGAAGAAATAATCAACTGTTAAAATGGCATTGTTCTCTCTGCAATGCAGAACCATCTGGATAATAGCAGAAAACTAGGAGACACTGGATATGCCACTGGCCCAGGGAGAAGTACTTTCATAAAACCAATCTCCTTCCTTCAGATGAAAATGTTACTCTCACTGTTTCTTGCAGTTGATGCAATCCACCTTTCTGCCCCTCTATGACAATCCAGTACCTGAAATTATAATAATAGATTTCTACTGATCTTCAGAATGAAAAAAAAATTATTTTCTTAATCTGACCAAATCTTGAGGCCATTAAAAGGTTGTTTTCTTAGCCCTTCATTATGTATTCAATAGAGATGGTAGTCAAGGTGTCTTTTGCCCTTTCCTTTCAGCCTCAGAATAGGAGCTTTCTCTTCTCCCTCCTCCCTCACTGATAGACACTTAAAATTCAAATTACAATTATACTGGCCCATAAAAATATACAGGTAAGGCAGATGTTGTGAGCAAGCTACTTGACAGAACCTCTTTATTTGTTTGGATGACTTAATAAACTGCAGAAGCTGAGGTCATCAAAACCTCTCAATCATGTTGCAGTCTAGTGCCAACAGCTATAACAAAAACTGATGATGTAAAACATGTTAAACATGCCAAACCCAAGTTTCAGACAAGCTAGTCTGTAATAAGACTATTTTCTACTTGAACATTACACAGCAGTGTGCTCAGATTTATTTATGCTGTTCTTAATAGGAATAACCAGAAACCCTGATTCACTTCTCAAGGCTGAATGCAAAGACTGTTTTGTCATGAAACAGCTTGAGATCTATATTGCTTTCAGATCTGGTTAGGCAGAACACAGGTATAAAAATTTGATTTTAGAAATTGAGTTTCATCTTTTGTAGGAAAAAAAATCTATTATTACTAAAAAATACTAATTGTTACAAGATTGGAGTGAGAAAGAAAAAATAAATTTATTGCCTTCACCATTTTCTGCCTCTTACTTTACAAGCCTATTTCAGTTAGCCAAGAATTCCATAAAGAAAGAATGAATTGTACAAAGAAAAACAAAAAGATCAAAATTCATTGATCCGATCAAATAAAAGGATCTTAGGCAGGATTTCAGATTGTGAAAAACAATCTGCAGGCAGAACACGTACAAATTGCTATATAGGTGAAGTACATTGCAGAATATTAGGGAAAGAAAGTAAATAGAAAAGAGAGTAGAGGCCACTCTACATGGTTTTCCTGGGACACCACTGTGGCAGAGCCGAAGGGTCAGATTCCAACATCTAACAGCACAGCACGTACTGCCACACAAGTCTAAAAAATTCTGCTGACACTCGTAAATTGCCACATGTTTGGATTTCCAACAAGATCTCACAACAAGCTGTGTTACTGCAAGTCATTATTTCCTTTGGGGGAAAAAATGTCTCTAGTGATGTTAAAAGTCGTGGCAGGATGTACTATAGTGTCAGGAGAGCTCACCAGGGAGCATTCCTGCCTCAAGGCCAGGAGGTTGTATATAAATTCTGCACCTGGCTTGGGGCTGGGGGCAATGGGCTAAAGTTTATCTCAGACATGTGAGAGTCAGTGATTGTGGACAATTTCCACGGGCAAATCCTGAGAGTAAAGGCAGGAGGGAGCAGTGCAAGATTCCCATGGCTTACACATTTCCAAACTCTCCTACATGGAAAGTGCATCTGAAAGATGCTTATGCTGCCTTTACTTGGGCTTTTTTTTGTTTTTTCAAAGGTACACACTAAGCTATAATAAGCTTTAGAGATTTTTCTGTCAGAGAGAGACCCCATGTTAATTAGCTGGTCTGCATTCCTCAAAATCTCAGACCAAACAACTGTGTCTAATATTTTCCCATAAATACATGATTTGTATCTGTTGGCTTTTTCTGGAGTATGGAATGAGAGAAAAATGACCAGAGTCACTGAGACAGCTTGCTGATTTTTTGTCCAAATTGATTCAAAAGATGCTTTACATTTTAAGATGTTAAACAAAAAAAATGATTCTTCCTGTAAGCAGAAAAAAATTCAATAGAAGATTTTAATCTGGAATGGCTTAAAAATAAATATTAATGGCATATACAAAGCAAATATCTTGCCTGTTCGTCTACACCATTGGCTTTAAAACACACAGATTTGAAACATATTTTTGTTTTTCACTTCCTGTTGATTGCCTCAATGCCCTAAGATTAGCAGGCAGCTTAAAAAACTGTTACTGAATTTTCCCAAGTTTGAACACAGAGAAAAGGGGAGAAGTTTGAGCACCAAATTTTAAGTGCCTATGATAGGTAAGAAGAGGCTGAGTTCCTTAGTAGAGTAGAAATTAAACATTGCATTATCCTGAGGTGATTTTTGTCTCCATAACTCTGCTGCGAGGCAGGAAAGTGCAGTCCCATGGGGGAAAGCTCTCAGTCCCCAAAATGTCCTGCCATGGACACGCTGGCTGAGCCAGCACTGAACCCCAGCACTGAACCCCAGCACTGAACGCCAGCACTGAACCCCAGCACTGAACCCCAGCACTGAACCCCAGCACTGAACCCCAGCACTGAACCCCAGTAGATCTGAGCACAGCCCTGTGGCACAAGTTCTGCCCACTCCCACCAGCCCTGGGCTGCAGCTGCAGCTCAGGCACAGGCAGGAGCCACCGTGGACAGGTTTTGCACAAGCACTGCAACAGCCAGCAGCAGATTGTGCACCAAGATCCATGGAAAGAGAGTTAAAAAGGCCCCAAATGTCACAGAGATTCTCACATAACGTCCATACATGAGCCATTGCAAACCAAACATTGAATACTGACTTCCATCATCCCCAACACATCTGATTAAAGTCTTACACACTGACTACTGATGACAAGTAGAAGTAGAAGAAATACTATGAAAGTTATGCCAAGATCCTCTAGATATATTTAATTTCAACAGTACTGCTTATTTCAGTCACGTGATATTGTTGAAGTTCAGAAAAACATTTGTCACAAAACCTACTAAAAAGCACCAATAATATCATTAAGGAAAAACAAGAGAAATTTAAATTAATACTTTGCTTGGGAATCATATGTTATCTTCTCATAAAATGTCACAATTGACATACATTTATGTATAATATTTACAATGCAGAAGTATTGAACAAAGATTTGTACTAAAAGTAAAGAAAGACTTGACTTAATTTCTTAAATTCTTAATTGTGCAACCGTGCAATGGGACATAATTTAACAGGACCATCTCAGGACAAAAAACTAAAATTATATACTTTTGGCTAATAAAAACCAGTTTTCCTTAAACAAGCATTCAGAAGTTTGACCTTTAACTACATTGAAAGTGTTCCAAAGTACTCTGAGTTTATTGGACTTTGGAAGAGCAGTTAAGAGGTCCTGATTTAGAATAGCCCATTTTAATCTTAATTTGGACCATGATACATATTCAAACTTTAATAAGGGAAAAGTACAATGCTACCATCAATGGGGTTGAAAATAGGAGGATTTTGGACTCTTAGTGTTGTGGCCTGCTCTTCACAGCCTCATGCACCATGGTTACTCTGATTTAGTGGTATTTCACACATAGTTCTTCAGCAGATGGAAATGATGAGAAGAGACAAAGGGCACAGTCTAACATTTTATGAAGTAACCTTATGAAAGTCTTGAAGAACATTTTAGAAAATAAATATGCATTCTTTTTGCTTTCATAAAAGTGATAATGCACTTTGCAGTGGGGGAATTTTCTTAAAAGAGGATGGGAAGACATGGCAGATTGTCAATTTTGTGAAATAATCTGCCACAAACATAAATTCCTCAGTTTTTTGAAGTCCACATAATATTGATCTGCAACAGTTTTGACTTCAGTTAAGAAGATGTAGATGTCAATACCCTACATTTTTTTAATGCCCACAGGAAGTGACAGGATTATACTAATATAAGTTTGCTTGCATTTTTTATCTTCTACAGTTGAGAGGTGGAAAGAAAACATGCTTTTTAACAATATTTGCACAAAACCACACAAACTTACACACAAATATATGTAGCTCAGATATTATTATTTTTCAAATTGTACCAGACTTGCAATCCTAGATCTCAGTCTTCCAGAAACATACAATCTTAATTACCTTATGTTCATGAGTATGTCACTTAGTCAATGAAAGTAATATCTTTTTTAAAAAAGCAGTTGCATAGGACTTGCTAAAATCAGTGGGGGAAACCCCAAATGCATTAGCACACCTAATCTTAATTTACCTTATATAAGTCAAAATACAGTGAGTCAACCCCCTGCTCAGTCTAAAGCAGCACCCCTTACTGACATGAATGGAGCTATGCTGACTTACACCCACTGACAAAGCAACCCAAGAGGTGCTAAGGGAAATTCTGATCCTTGACACATTCCAGCAACTTCTGTCACACCAACTTTGGAACCTTGTCACATTGTGATTTTTGAAGATTTAATCATCTGGAGGAGGAATGTGAAATACTGATTATTTTTTCTTGTCAGATGACTAGTTCAAAAAACAATGAAATAAACTGCAAAAAAACCCCCTACATATAAAGTTAATCTGGAGAAACCAGGAAAGAAATAATTAGATTCCTAAGGATTATCACCCATATTATTCGAAATGTAGGTTATGTAGCTTTTGTTCTCTTCGGCAAAGAACATTAAATACTCCATACAAAAGAGAAGCCTAAGGATGTCTCATCACAAAGGAGCGGATGCTGTGGGGTAACACAGTTCCTTGAGAGTCCTTAGTTCAGCCTCTGCTGAATTCAGAGCATGGACAGAAATTTGGGCTCTTCTGGCATATGAACTCCTATGATGTGAGAGGACCCCTTCTCTGCTCATGAGATACAAATTGACAGTGCAAGGTGAAGCACTGTTGGAATAAGAATCAGAGCACACATCATGTGGTGGAAGGGACAGGGCACCTTTGGAAGGCTGGAAGACTGAGATGTGCTTGATCCAAGGAATCTCATGGCATTTATTTGGTAAGAGGACACAGTCCTCATGCAGTTGGGTGAACTTAGCCTTTTATTTCCTTGGCTTCCATTACAATGCACAATCCCAAAAAACCATTTTAAAATACCAAACCAGTTCATTTTGACATTTTCAAAATGAAGCATTTCAACACTGTGTTGAAAACATTTGTCAATTTAGTTTCTATTCAAACTATTTGTCAAATAGTTTTGACCACTCTGAACCTTTTCTCAGCAATGTTACCCTGATTTCCCCCCACTTCTTAACTTTGCTTTTCAAATGACTTAGGCACAGCCCTACTGATACTTGGTAAAATTTTTGTTCTGTTTTATTTCAAATGGTAATTTTAAGTACAAGGCTTCCTGTAATCTGCAATGCAACAGCCTGCTTAGTCAACACCAATGCTGTGAATGTTTAGGAGACCCTATGGTGTTTAGAAGGAAACAGGATATGTAACATTCTGCTAATTGAATAAGACAGCTTTTATTACTAAGCAGCGTCTTTCCATTTCCCACAGAAGTGAAGATATTTACATACACCTAATGCTTCAATTTACAGGCTATAAACAGCCAAGTTATTGCAATGCAATTATTAATTGCTACTGTATTTGCATGGAAATTATTAAGCAGTTAATATTTTAAAGGAAAGAGCAGCAGCTACTTTTGGCCTCACAAGACAATTTGTCCAATGACATATTTCCTAGACCTCAGAAACAACAGATGTAAAAAATCAGGTTGATATTGGTATGAGATGATTAAAATCCAGAATTTTCAACCATTCATTTTTATGTGTTTAGGAGTGTAATTTATCTGAGCCTTAGCTGTAGTTTGGAATGAACAGCAGCAAAGCATGCTGAAGTGAAATGCCTAGATCATTCAAACATACTGAAATGGACAATACAAGGTTCAAGGAATCCCTGAGGTCTTTTAGTCAGTGCTTTCAGTTAGAGACAGAGCAGGAAGGCCAGTGTTGTACCATCTCACAGCAGGCAAATTGCTTTAAAATTTATATTTTGGGTTATTACTCTGTTTTGAATGCATTGAAGATCCAATGATATCAAAATATATCTTCCAAGCTTTACTGAAATCTTAGAATGCTATATAAAAAATGGCAGATTAATATAAATGATGACACAGAAGTGTATATATTTTTGCCATATAACTAGCTGGAAAGATAAATGAAAACTTATCCTGAGTTAAATGTTCTCCTGAATTTAAGAGGAAAGTTTTGGCCAAGCTCAGATACGAGCAACTGCTTCTAAACACAGAGCTGACTATTTCTGCCTTTTGCCAAATGTAAACATTATACCATGTACTAACTGGAGTAGAAATGAATGTGCATGTATTTTTGACTTGTAAACAGAAATGCCATTAATAGCTCTTTAAGGACATAACCTTAAGGACATAAAGCTATGAAAATTTTAGACTAAAAGCTATTTTTCTAGGGAAAAAAAATAAATAATAGAAAAGAGACTGTCATTACAGGTGAGGGCTAAATCCTAGTGGTCAAAAGGCAATTTCAAGCGTGCAAAGCACTGGGTATCTCAAATCCTAAACTAAAGTAACAGTAGCAATTTTCCTATCCTCTGCCAAGCCTGAGTGCTTCACAGAGGTAAGGAAAATACATTTAATCGCATTTACTTTGTTAATTACTATGCATTTTATTGACTTTTTTAATGCTCAAATCCTATGATCTATCCTGTAAGGAAATATTGCAAATAGGAGTTGTGCCTGGAAGTCACTGAAGAATATATGAGAAAGGCTCATAAAATCTGATTCTGCAAAGGCTCAGCCCCAAGTTATGGCCAATGGGCTTGGAGACATCACCAGGGACTGCAAATGGCAAGGAAGGCATTTGTGTGAATGAATTGCACAGATTGTGATTCTCAAAGTCAGTGTGATTGCTCCAGAGCTTCAGTGAGACACACCCTTAGCTGTTTGTGGGATCAGGGTCTGGCATTGCCACTGGCATTTTCTTCAGAAATTTACGCTGCTAATAGATCCTCTAAAATCAATATTCAGAATATGGACTCTGACAATAAAATTCAATTTGCTAACAAGTTTCAAGGGCCTGTTAGACACTCTCCTAAAGTTTCTATCTTCAAAGAAGAGAACAAGAAAGTTCAAAGATTTCAAAGAAAGGAAACAAGTTATGCTTCAAACTACCTGTGAACAAAATTTAAAGTATGTTGTTTTTAAGCTTTTCTTGTCATCATTCATTAACTTATTTGCCCATTTGAATTCTCAAGAGAGTAAAACCCAAATCCTGACAAAGCCACTACACCAAACATTATTTTAAATTTTGCATGTGCTGCTCAAAGCCTTGTGCTCAGAGCTCCAGGAATATGTCTAATCTCAGAGCCAAACAAGGTGCAGCTCCTACCTTGACTGGTAACTGTTTGTAATACGAGCAAAAGACATTGCACTGCTGGTGCCAAAGCTTTGAACAAAATTACTTCCTTTAACACACCGCCACCTTAATTATGTGCTGGGGAACATAAAGCAGGTCAGACAATTTGTACTGGGACATCATAATTCCATCAGTATAATGCTGACATTGCTAAAGATTTATGAATGGAATGTCGCAATTATTTCTTTTAGTAAACATATCAAGTTTCACTAATGGGGGGGGCTGGAAGTACTAATTAGCTTTTGTTTTGGGTGGGTTTTTTTTGCAGTGTATCATATAAGATGTGGAGAGCAGAGGGTAGAAGGGGAAGGATCTGTGACAAAAACAAGCACACACAATTTATGTATGGCCTGTAATTCAAGCAGATGTTCTTATACAGGGGCTGCAGGGATTAAAGCCTTTCTGCACATAATTCTATTTGCTAACTACCTTCTGTCTGCACAAACGTTCCAGCCTATGACAGAACTTTGCTAAGCCACATTTCTTTAAAAGCAAAAAAGGAACAGCAGTCAAATAATCTTAAAAAATTTCTGTTGTTAAGTCTTAAGGTCTGGCAGTTTGACTGGATTTAAGCAGTTCGACTGGCTTTAACCTTAAACCAGCTGGGTGATTCCACTGGAATCCACTTATTAAAACTGCATCCAACAACAATGACCTTGGCAGATTTTCCTTTGGATATCCAATCAAACCAGCACTTGACTTCTGTTGGCACATATACACTGGTACTGCAGAAAGAAATTGTATTTGTGATAAATCTGCAGAATTGATATTTAAATAATATTCAGACCCACTCCCCCCCCCCCCACCCTTGATGACCAAGTTCAAAGGTTTGTCAAGACAAATAGACAGCTCTAGAGAGAAAGAGGTAAAACCAGTTGAGTGATCAGTATTGTAATTCTATAATATGGCAATATCACAATACGATGGCAATACTGTGAGCTGGAGACAGAACATTCCAAAATTGATGGTTTTAACACTTGCCTGACAGACACACTGCCTCCAGAATAAAAGAACTGGTGGAAACATGAAGAATTCTAGAACTTTCTGGTGATTATTTACCTGTATCTAAATAAAATAGTTGGCTAAGCCCATTTTCTCAGACACATCAGTGCAGTTCCATCCTGACACCCCAAGCAATATCCAAGCATATCCAAGCATGTCTTCAGGAAAAAACCTTTTTCTGTCACCACTTGTAGGCACATCCTGGACTTTCTATCAAGGAAATATAACATAAGAAAGCAAGAAGTAATTGTTAAGGAGCAGATATCTCTCCGCTTTTCTGTGACTTCTTGAATACCTATGTGGTGTTTCATCTCTAGTTGGGCTTGAAACCACAACACAAGTATGGAAGGAGAAACAACCATAAACTACTTGTTCTTATACCCTGTTATTCTCTAAAAATGTAAAGCTTGTAACAGTCTCTTAATTCTTTTAAATAAAGCTTTGTCTCTGTGGAGAGAGCCAAAAAGGAAGGGGAATTGGATTTAGTTCATGATCTGGAGCTGAAACTGAATTTTGTATAATCATCTTTTACTGTCTTGCAGCTTCATGAAAAGGTTTCTGAGGCACAAATTCTATGGATCCTTAGCAGGATGCACCTCAGTGCATTTCACTGTTTCTCAAATTGTCTTTGAAATAAAGAACATAAATCAAGAACACGATCCTATAACTGTGATAACTAAACACAGAATCCTTAAAGCTGTAAAAGACCGGTAAGATGATCAAGTCCAACTGTAAACCCAGTACCATGTTTAACACTAAACTATATTCCCAAGTGCCACATCCACACACCTTTTGAGCACTGTAAAATGGTAGGTTAAATTTCTGATCTCAGAATAAAGATAATCATTAAATCTTTATCTGGAGATTTTCTTTCAATTATTCTCATATTAGAGTGCTTCCAAAGAAATCTGGACAGCATCCAAATAGTTTGGGATCACTTATTTTCATTGAAAAAGGCTTTTAATATGATGTTGATCATAGACACTCCCATCTTCTTGTGCTTCAAATATGTGACAGCAATGAAACCTTTTTTTTAATGCCAGCCAGCTGCAGCACCTGCTCTTGTGTTCACTTTTCATATTTCACTCGAGATTTGAAGCTTTGTGTAACAGTTTATGGGCATGTTAACTAATTGTAGTCTTCTTATTTCAGCTTTTATCTTCATGACACTGAGTATAAAATGGAGAAGGGTACTGAATCCTGTACTCAGGAGTATCAGTGTGAGTACTGCACTTATAAGTGGGCTTTTGTCCCATATCGCTCTGGAACTGCCTTAGAAATTTTGCAAGGATGAAAAAACCTCAACAAATTATTCTCTAAACAAAAAGTCAAATTGGACTTACTTGTCTCTAGGTAATATCATATATACTAATTCACTATTTTTTTTTTTCAGCATGTCCAAAACAACTGATCGTTGGAAGTTGTGTTTAGTCAGAAAATGTAGCATCACCAGGAAATGACAGTGGAAGCTTCTGAGAATAAGACAGATGTTCAGAGATCCCCACTCAGCTGTGAGATCTCCTTCAGTGACAAGTGGTGCCAAAGTAAAACCCTGGATAGGAACATTCTTCATAATCTCGAGGGAGAAAACAATCCTCAGACCGATAAAAAAAAGAAACAAAGTAGTCTGAATACTGGTTATCTTACTTATGTTTCTATTTTTGTTTCTAATCTTTGCATGCTTTTGCATCAGATATTAGAAGGATTTTTTTTTGTGTGTGCAAGCTACAGCTAAAATGACATTAAGGTGAAACTATAAGCCCATCTATTTTTTGTAATATAAAGAAGAAATTGTTTCCTTATTCATTTGCAATCTGAAATCTGCACTGAATCCAGTTGTGCTCACACAAAGTATAAGAAAATCTCATATGGCATTTTTGTAGCATTTTCATAATTCTCTCATAATTATTTTTAAGCACTTGCTTTAAAAATCCGCATATTTCCCTGAAAGAAAATGAGTGGGAGAAACAGATTTCTCCCTTTTTATATCACAGACTAATACCTTCCTCACACCACTTTTAAACACTTCATTGGTGAAGAGCACATCACGGGAGATTAAAACACAGGGCAAAGACACAAACTGACACGTTGGAAGAGGGAACAGATGGTGACACGCCAACATCACTGGTAGGAACACGACATTCAGACGAGGAAGAGGAAGCAGCAATGCAGGGCACAGGAACAGCGCCAAATGAAACTGTTCTTCTGTACAGCTTTAAAGACCATTACTTGCCTGGATCAAGGACTTGTGCCACCAGTGGCCTTGATAAGAACCATATGGATGCATTTTACAATGGTGTGAGGATGCGATTCTGGTATTATTAGATCAGTCGGCAGTGTTCCCCCAGGCAGTGGGCATATTGTGAGCATAATGGTATTAATTCTACTTCATTTGCTACAGCTTAGTTGTTTCCTTCGTATCAAAATCCTCATAATGAAAGCAGAGAGGTCAGAAAGTGTTCCAGTGTACTGAAGGTCCACTGTAAGCTATTTGGATGCACATTCCTAAGTCACTGTTATTAAGCTATTAAAAAACAACAGGTAAAACACTGGCTTGTGAATATTTGTGCAATTGAAGGATTGCTTATGAATGGAAGGTTGAATGGGAAGAAGCCAATCACACAAATGGAATATGAAGAGTTGGTGACAAAATCAAATCTCATTCTAAAAACCATATAAGTGAAAAACAGATATTTCACCACCTATAGTTGTTAGACAAAGGGATTCTGAACTCTCTTCAACCTTTCTCATTCTCAGCCACATCTTTTTCTTAACCTAAAGGATTTTTGCACTCAAAAAAATCTATAACGCCTGCTGTGTACAGAGTTTGCAAAGATTTCTAATGAGCACAAACTCTTAAAACCCCTCTTCTTTTTTTAGATAAACATATTTGATCTTTCCAGTCATTATCATTTTAACTTGCAAAGTGACATTATGCCAAAAAGAAGGAATTCATAAATTAGTTCCAATTTAGAAAGTTTTCTTGTCATTGTATAAATGACAGATCTTTAAAAAGACGACTTAAAATGAAATGCAATAAAAAAAAAATTCACTTTTGTGTCAGGTTTCTCTTTTCTCTCTCTCTCTTTTTTTTTTAAGACTGAAAGAATAAAACAATGTGCTATCAAAAAAGAAACGAGTGGTACAAAAAACTTACAAATGTGCATGGACAGGAAACTCACTTAAATTCTCAGATTGTTTTAGGAATGCTAAATTTAGTTGGGACAGTAACAAAATAAAATGTAAGCAGAAAACACTTTGCAAAGTTAAATTCACTTTTCAGCAGAAATTAATAAAGCAGAATTCACATTTCTGAATCCTTCTGGTTTCAAACCCTGCGGGTGGCAGGAGCTATTGATGTTTGGGATTCAAATCTGCTCTGGTGAAATTAACCAGAAGTTTGCTAATTATGCTACTGAGCCAACATCACACCCATGCATTTTGTTTTTATTCTCTTTAAGGACTGACTGGAAAATTTAGATGCAGAGTTGGGTTTGGCTTTCAAATGACTTTAATATTTGGGAGCACTCAACCAGAATTCTTTGAGCAGAGTGTTTTTCTGTAATGAATTGATATGTGCAGAAAAAGATCACGAGCACAAGTGATACCAAGGTTACAAACAGACCAGGAGCTTCCCTCAGTGAAGGGGAAAGAACAAATTTCGGGCTGTTTGTGAAGATTTTTTCCCCCAGAAAAGCACTGAAGTGAAGCACCACTCCAGACAGTGACCACAGAAAACTCCTGGGGCTCCTGCGGATTCATTATTTCAGCTTGTTCTCAGCCGAAAATGGGATCTATCAGGGCCCCCACATGCCTGTTCTTAACTTTTGGTTGGCCAATTAATCCAAATACTTATCAATACTTATCAGTGCACTGCCATGGAGCAACTCAACCGCACAACCATTGACCTATAGGAAATAATTTCCTGACAACATCTTGTTTCCTGCTAATGGTCCAGTGTTACACACAATCCTCACACTCCAAGATCTACCTGGCATCATAACATTCACTTCCCTTCTCAGTAAGTACATGTTTATTTCTGTAATACTGAGATTTTATTGCCCTTATTTTTTATTTCTAAATGTTTTTTCTGAAACTTTAGTAACTTCTAAACAAATAATTAAAATTAAGTTAATGGAAGCTCTGTTTAACACCTTGGGTTTAAGCATTCACTTCTTAGTGAGATTCCATTACTCTTTTTAGCTTCAAGTTTTAGGCAAAACTTGAAGGATAGGAGATAGCTACTTTTTCTCACTCAAGAAATCACAGTACTGTCTTATATTGCCTGCATCACCACACTCTGTGAAAGGCAAATAAATTAATTTCTGAGGCATTTTCACCTTTGGCAGCTCTGTAGAAGCTTCAGTTGAAAAGCAAGTCTTTAGGCAGCTTAATGATAGCAACGTGCAGGTTAAAATGTACATCTGTCACAAGACAGTAGATATCAAAATACAATAAAACACTCAGGTGTTTGTATCACAAATAGGCACACAGACATTGATGTGCAGATCTACTGGCCTAGTGCTGGTCATTTCAACAGAATGAACAGAATTGATAAGAAATATATTATTTCTATTACTTCTCTCTGAGACAATAATGATTGCAGGACACAACTTACAAACCATCTTCCCTAGTGGGACAAAATTTGTTTGACAATACCTTTTTTTTGTGAAAGAAAGTTGAACGTATGAATTTTCAGGATAAAGTGCCCAACTGTATTTCAGAAAGTCATGAATGAATTGTTAATTCCTGAGGTGCATTTCTCCTAAGTGGTTCTTGGCTACAAGCAGGTTCCCTGTTTAGTTTTTCCAAATGTAGAGAATCATGGCAGCCATGGCCTTGAAGCACACATTCCCGTTTCAGCACGGGATGTGCAAGGGAGACCAACAGGACTGGACAGGAGCACCCTGACACTATGGGATCAGCTCCCAGTAAGAGTCCAGTCAGTTATTCAAACATTAATAGCTGCCTAGGTATAAACTTCACAGCCTTTCATGGGTTATAACTTCGTCTTCATTCTTCCATAGGAATACATTCAGAATATGTCTGACTTCTCAAGCAACCAATCTTATTTCAGGGGGGAATTTTGGATGTGAGTCTATCCAGTACAGTTTTGAAACACTGAAACTGCAGTTGAGAGAAACTTCAACATGATTAGAATCTGCTATCCCCACATGCAAACTTTTCTGTTTTTCATTTTTACTCGTGTAGTAGACCTCCTTTTACTACTTTAATGCCTGCATTTAAGGCAGAAAGTGAAATGATATTTAGGATAATGTTTTAGCGTCTGTTTCACAATGCTTTTTATTGAAGCTGTAAAGCACTTGCATGCACAGAGAAAAGAAGATGCATTTTAGAAATAAAACTATTAAGTAACATTATCTTGCCATGGTTCATTCCCACTGGGATAGAAGAACCATTTGAAAAGCATAACTGAATTCAGTTGAAATATGATAAATTTTTATCTCCGTTTTACCACCTTTTCAGCACTGCATGCTGATCAAGAAAGTAATGAAAGCATGAGTGTTTATGTTTAGAAGCTTTTGTCTGATCATATGTTGTGCAATACCTTCATATTTTCCCCCTACTACTTAGAGTAGGGAATGAATAACTTGAGTACAGCGGTTTTCTCCTGGAGAGGAGGATGAACTTATATGTTTCCATAACTAATTACCAACATAGAGTCCACCAGCAGCAACCAAAGTCACAATTGGATGAAGATGTGGGGAGAGACAAAAATCTGCCTTTACAAGTCTTGGCAAGAACAAATGGGCTCCAAGTAAGAGAATGAAATGGCTGTTTGTATCTGGCACAAAATCACAGAAATACATATCCAAAGCAAAATTTACAGAAATTGTAGTTTTTCTGGGAGCCAAACCCTTAGCAGTGCATGTATCTTCTTTTAGGAAAGCAGACACTGACAAGGACCATAGATGCCTAATATGCCTATTAACTATCTTGAAAAGATTGTTTACTGATTCTTTTCAAAGAGGATAGAAACTGTCTTACTTAATGACTAAATATAGCAATAATAAATACAATGTAAATATAAATACAGCACTATGAAAACAAAAAATTAGCAGATAGTTAATCAAGACTTATATTGGTATGTATTTCTGAAACACAGGCCCTATATCCATTTTGCAAGTCACTGGATCTATGAGTGATCTGCTCACAGGAGATCAAAAATGCCTTTTGAAGTATATTGGCTCTCCTATCACCCTATGAGCACTGCCTCATATAGAAAAGTAATATTAAAACCTGAGTACACAGTAGGGAAGCACCATTTCTGCTTTGCAGATGGCCAGCTGAGACATGAAGAAATTGAGTGATTTTTTCTCAATGTCAGACAAGAAACCTGCATCAGAATGGAGAAAATCTTGGCCTTCTGAGTCTTGGCTGATTTCCTGAACAATCAAACTATTCTTCTGTTCTGGCATGAATAAACCTCTGGTTGCAGATTAGATTGGTGAAAGCATCAGTTCATCATGGGATGAAAAACAAAAAAGAGAAGAACTATCTGACACAGTACAATATAATCTGTACAGCAGTTTTCTTCTCCAAAATTATACCCCGAAATCTCAAAGTTAAATAACACAGTAATTAAAAAAAAAAAAAGAAAAAAAAAAGGCAAGAGAAAAATTAAGTATCTTAGACAAAGAGAAAAGGATGTTTCAACTGAGGCATGAAAATAAATGTAGATAATAATTATCACTTATGCAATGCTTTTTATCTTCAAAATGCTGTATAAATATTACTTTTAAAATCCTCACAACACCTCAGGAGGTGGGAAAATATTAAGCATAATGTAATAAGTTATATCCCCATATGCTTTAAATCAATTTGCATTCTAGAAAACCAAGTTAAAAAGAAGGTTGGGAGTTTGTTTAAAGGACCTGAGCTGGCCACATTCTACAGAAAAACCTCCAGTGCCACCTAAGAGGACTGTGTGTCTCACAGGCATCCATGAGTCAGCTTTAATTAATCCAGTTCAGACTCAGCACAAGCTCAGCAGCCAGGGTTCAGCAGGGCTGCACAGCCCAGCCTGGACTCCAGCAAACCCTGCAGGATGGTTATCCTGGACTCCAGGTAAGTCCTGCAGGATGGTTATCCTGGACTCCAGGTAAGTCCTGCAGAATGGTTATCCTGGACTCCAGCAAACCCTGCAAAGCAGTTATCCTGGACTGGATGGGGTCCCTCACAGGATAGAGCTGGCTCATTCAAAACCAAGTACCTTGTTCAAAAGGCCATCCTGCAGCTACAGCGTGGCACAGGCACATCCAAGGCTGAGGCTGTGAAGCTGCCTCCGAGGTTTTCTCCTTTAGCTCCAAGGCAGCCAAGCAGGCACTCACAGAGGCTGTTTCACACATGATGGAGCTGCAGTGGGGATGGAGCTTTCCACCTGCAGAGCCTGCCAAAATAATGTAAAAGGGCAAAAGGGAAGGTGGTAAGTCTAATCAAAGACAATGTTTTGTGCTGAATAAAACACTTAACTGCATGGAAAATTCCATTAGGTTGATTAGATACTTGCCTTAGGGCCCTCTTAAAACACCTGTTAAAAAAAAAAAAAAAAAGATAGCTATTGCAACGCGGCTTAAAAATATTGGAAAAGCAGGAAATGGAGCTTATTAGAGCTCAAATTAGATCCAAGATTTATGTGAAGAACAGTTGGTCTCTTTAAAAGGCCTGCTTAATCCCTAGATGGTTTTTATTGTTTCTATTATTATTATTTATTTATACAGTGCCATAGGTATACATGGCACTTTACAGACAAATAAAAGAAAACATGGGTCCTCCCCCAGAGAGTTTACAGTACCTGATCCAGCAAAGAGTTAAGTACATGAGTAACTTCATTTGCAGGACTAACCTCCCTTGGAACCAATGAGATTTTTTCAAAAAAATCAATTTATTGATGTGATTATCTCTTCCAGGTCAGACCCTCTCATCTCAGACATTGAGTCTTAAGCCACAGGTGAAGAACCCAGTTCACAGGAACAACTACTTGAGTTGGGCACTAACTTCTGCTGAGCAAACCTCACAGTAGGATTTTGATCCAGGTCACACATGATAAAGATAAGCCAAAGCAATGAAGGAGGGAACCTAAGCAGTTTCTGCACTGGTAAGCTGGCTTCAGTGAAAGTATTTTATTGGTATTTGTAATATTTTCTCAATTCAGACAGCAAAATTAGATAGTGATGGAGAAAGAGCTCCACAATATGGCTTGGTGCACAGCAGGGAAAGTGGATTTTGTGTTCCTTCTCACTGAACCCCAGAGTGACAGGGCTGGCTCTCAGGGACAAGTGGCCAGAGCTCTCCATCTGCACTCGGAGGCTGCTGAACTGGAACCCTACAGCACATACATTACACCTCAGGTGTAAACTCGAATAACCCTCTATGGAAGTGTGCTCTTTCTTACTTTGCAAAAGAAGCACTTCTGCTTCCTGTTAAAGCCCCCACTCTTTTGTTGTGTTGTGTCTGGAAGATGAGGAGATCCTGTTCTGCTCCTTGCTGTCCTGATGTCCCTGTTTCTGTGAGTGGAAAATTGGAGGTACCTCAAGCCACTTCTGTTTTGGAGGGTAGTAATGACTACTCCAAATGTGCAACCCTATTTGCCTGCATATAAACTTTTAATAATGTTCATTAAACTTTATTAGAATTGTTCGTGCAGCCAGATCAGGGTTACAAATTAAAACCTCAATCCTGCAAACACTTATGGAGCTTTATTCATGTAATTAAAAGGAAAAATTTCTCATTCTATACTCGCACACTTAAACTGAATCTGAAACATAAATACTATGCCATTTATTTTCTTATGCTCTAGCATTAAGGTTAAAAACATGCAGACAGGAAAGAAATTATACATTACTGGTGTTTAAAAAAAGAAAACAACTGCACAACCTTTTTGAAACTGCATTTAAAAAAACATCATCATGTGGAAAAGCCTTTCTATTGCAACAGAAAGTCAATTTTAAAAGTGAATGATGACTGTATGTGCATAGTAACACATGAAAGTGCTGGTTAGAGGAGACACTGAAGTCTCTAGAAGTGTTGCAAATGAACTTTCTGGGCAAAAGGATCAGATCAGATCAGAGCCTGATACAAGATCCCAGTGAAGGTGGAAGGAATTTTCTCATTGATGTGCTTTGAATCAGATGCAGTGACCAGCAAACTCCAGGACTGCAGGTAAAAGAGCAGCCATAAAACCCCGAAAGTTTTTTAAGAAAGCAGACATGAGTGTCATAAAGTCAAGGTCAAACTCCATCACCAACACAAGTATGTGTGAGAGAATTATACCTCTTTTAATGATAAGTACAGTAATTATGATTATTTGTCTTGGAAAAAAAGGTAAATTAATCTATTTATTTTTGAAAACATATTTTTATTCCATTGAGTAATTTCCTTTGAAAAAGAAAAATGTTTCCTAAACCCATTAGCAGTTAAACTTAATTTTTTGTTGTTTCTATCTGAGATGAGGCTGCATATCATTATTCATGCATAATCTGATTCCAACCGATACCTTATTTACAATTTGTTTTGTGCATTTTCTTATAGGAGCAAGAATTAATATAATCAGGCATAGAAGAAATAAGCTCTATTGTCTTTTATTACAATGCTTTGGAATGTGCCATACATCATCTTTAATTGCCAACGACATTCAAAACAGCCTGAGGAAAACACGAATAAATATGGATAAAAACAAGGAGAAATACACTAATAGGAAAATCATTTAAGTACAGGCTTGTGTACAGGTACATTAAACATGTGCCATATAAACAACGCCAATCATGAGCCGAACCCAAATTTTTGAACAAGCACAAAATTTACTAAAAGTTCCTCCAGCTTGGGTGATAAAGTCAGAGCAGTGCCCCAGAGCCAGCGACCAGATGCCAAAAGCTCAGCTCTGCCACTTCGCTCGGTGCCTGCGAGAGGACCCCGGCACGAGGAGCTCCCTCTGCTCTAAATACGAGCACCCTCCAGTGTGCACACCCAGGAACATCCACCCCATCCCGGGCAGCTGCTCCCGCCGCAGCCCTGCGAGCTCGGAGCGCTCGGTGACACCGGCGCGGCTCCCACCAGGCTGCAGGGCTCAGGGACCACGGACCGCAAGAGACAGCCGGGAATCCTGACCGAGTAACTCACATCACAAACACGGGAAATGCTGAGCCTTGCCTGCAGAGCCACCCTTTCTAACCCCGCCAGGTTTCCTGTCCCCATCCTAATTCCCTCCTGCTTTCTCTTACACGTTTTCAGTAGTTCTGTGTCAGGGAAGGTCTCAGAATACCTCGAATCAATAGAACCTGCCTGATTCTTTTCCTTTTGACTTTGTCATACTTTTTTTCTCAAGGGGAGTCACAGAGCCTGCAGCCTTTCATCACGTGTGGGCAGGCAGCTCCCCTAAATTCCTTACGTTGTTAATTGTCAGCAAAAAAAGGACAAAAATATTTTCCCCTGCTCAAGTACAGAAAAATGCAAGTGAATATGGAGCACGGTAAAATTCAAAAGGCTACGTTCCATGTAATCCATTAACATTTATTCCTGAGCTTCTTATTACAACATAATTTTGCTACTTCTTTTTATTTTGTATTTTCTGCATATGGAGTGACAGACAAAAAGTTTAATGTTCAGAATGCTGAAAAAACTATTTATCCTGCAGTAGTTAATAATACTGTTTCTTTTTCTTTTATCCTTCATCATAATTATCTTCTTCTCAGCAGCTAGATTGGTTTTTATTTATTTTTACTATTAAAAAAAGTATTTGCCATTCTCACTGACTTTTGCCTATATGTAATAGTATATTTACATTATTTAACATTTTAATTTTAACACATTAAATTTCGCATCGTTGATTTGTCCAAACTATAATCTTACAGGAAAGATGAAACAGATATCTCTAGAGGTAGTCACCAGGTGTAAAGTTTGACCTTATGAAAGAGTAATGTGATGACCATTCAAAACTAAACTGTTGGAGGTCTATGGTATTTTATGGCCTGTCCCAGCATCCCTCTGAATGCTGCTCACAGATATAAAAACTGTCTGACCTGTCCTGCAACTAAAATTAAGGTTTATTCCTACCAGTCTGTTGACAGAGCCAAATCCGAAGGGCAGCTGTGGCTTGGCAAGACCCAGGTCACATCCATCTTTTCCATTTCAGAATTTCTCTTTCAATCTTAAGTTTAACAAGAAATAAAAGATTTAATAGTAAATTTGTTTATAATTAGGAGAATATACTTGCCACCTAAATGTCTGATTTACATCACTACAGGCTTTGCCAGTAGCACCTCCCAATGTTCTAAAACTAGTCCTACCTCCCAGTCAATACCCCAGGATTTCAAAGGTAACTGTGTGCTCAGCTTCTGCAATGTTGCCACCTAACACCTTTCATCATGTTGACTGAAATCTCAAAAAATGTTTTTTTTATGGATAGATTAGTTTTGATGCACGGAGCCTTCAGTAATAGAGTTTTGCAATCTGAACCATGTACTTCACCAAGAACAATGTTGGCCACACTTTATAGCCAGATCCAGCCCTGCGGGTGAATCTGAGGGATACACAGGTATCTCTGGAGGCAAATCAGCCATATAAAAATCAATATAATCACACAAAAAATATAAGAAGTAAACACTCCTAGGGAGCTTACTAATAGGTTTTTGCGCCCTGTCTTTTACATTTAGATTAATCTATAAACTAAGAATCATCACTTTCAATGCTTAGGCACATAAGCTTCAAGGCTGTATTTCTCAATTATACAATTTTCTTGGATATTATCTCTAATCAAAATGCCCTACTTGCTAATTCATGCCCTAACATGGCATTCTGAAAGAGAGACTTGGATCCCCTGACTGGTTTAGAAATGAATACCAAATGATAATATTTTAATACATTTTCAAAAGGAAAACTCAGCGTACTTATAAGTCTAGAATTGTGACCTGGTTCCTGTTCACAAACCCCCCTGGGGGGCTGCTGAGAGGTCCCACCAAAGCCTTGTCCTTTCCAGGTTCTACAAGATCCCACTACTGAGCCACTCATAGTGGCCCTTGTTGAACCTTCTCCAGGCTTTTTAATGTCTTCCTTGGGTTTTTTTTTTGCTGTTTAGTAATACACTGCAGCAGCTATCCCAAAGGGATTGGCAAAAGGGAATCCCAGAGCCAGCAATGTCTTCTGATTAAAAAATGTTTTCTGCTGGTAGAGTCTAGCCTGAAGTCTATCACTGGCACACTGTATTTCTGAGTTTTCTCATTCTTACCTTTGATATTTACAGTGTCTCCTCCTCTTCTAGACATTTAAAAACTTATTTGCTCATAAGCCACCTGAGGAAAAAGGTTAACATAGTAACATTGTTGTACTTAGAAGTATTAGAAATAATTGAGAGATGGCACTTATTAAAATATGATCACTGACTTGAACTGCATAGAACAGGCATAGTTGGAGAATAACTCCCATTCTTGTTCTCCCAGGAGCAAAGCTGCATATCTCCTTTTGTTTTCAGTTCCAAATTTCAGGAATGTTCAACTGAACAATACACCTATTTTCAGTTATGGAACTCTTTCTTCTGTGCTCCTGACTGCTCTTTTCCAGTGGTTTGACTTAACTACAGCAGATGGGAGCAGTGAGAGATGACATCACATCTGTCTGAATTAACAAGGTTACAATTACATAAAGTTCAGCTGAATGGATCAACAAATAAGTAGAACTACTCTCTCCCCTAGCTTCCCAACATAAGCCACAAGAACTTCAGCCTTGGGAAAATTCTCCTTTAAAGCAAGGTTAATTAATTTCACATTCTTGTTTTTTGTACATGTTAATACCTTTTAAAACCTGACCAGACTTTAAACATTTTAAGTTTTAATGTGTCATATGTCTCTAGTAAATAACTTCTAGGGTTGTTTATTTCGCCTGATTTTTCTCCTATGCACAGCATACATACTTCGATATATACAAATGCTATGCCTTCTCTCTCTATAAATTATAAAGGATTGTTTGTATTAAAGATGTTCTATTCCATTTTATTTAATGTCACTGATTAACACTTTAATTCGTAAACCATTCAAACACTTTGAATTCAACTAATGGAAAAGTTCTCACAACTAAACAATTTTTTACTTGTACAGTGGAAGAATTTAGTGTATAAAAGACCTCAAGCTAAAACTTGGAGCTCAGGGTTCCTCACTGTTTGATTCCAGTCTGCTGTGTGAAGGACCGAAGCTGCCCTTAGCACGGGGACCTGACAATGGCAGAGTGCTTTGCCTCCTGCCACTCCAGAGGAAATGGAGAAGAAATTTCTCCACATTGAGTTAAAGAGCCACTGAGGATAGTTAAGAAGCATATGGTCTGGTGTTTGGGTTAAGGAGTTGGCTGGACAAGAGCCAGGATTAAAAGAACTGCAATAACTCAGGGTTGTAGGTCTCAGCTGAGTGTCCACAGGTTTGGCTTAGCTTAAAACCACCCTGAATTTTGGCAAAACCTAGGTTCTGCCTCTTCAAATCTCATTAACAATTCAGTGACCTGATTGTTACAGAAACATCACTAAAGCAGCAGGCACTAGGAAGGAAATGTGATGTGAGGAAAGATAAAGCACTTTTGACAGATGAGCTTCTTGACCAAGCATATGCAAGTAATAAAGGGCAGTTTCAAGACTTATGTGACCTGGACTGACAAGAGTTTGTGAGTAAATCTCACTGATATCTCTGAGAGAGGAATCTGTAAGAAATCCCTTATTGAGATCTGTGGTACTGAGTTGAATGTTTTGAAAGTAGACTAAAAACTTGTCAGAGTTTCGGTTTCTAGCACTAAGAAAGGACTAAAGAACCGGACCCACTCCCTGTAACTTTCTTCCTACTTAATTTACTTTCCCTCCAAAGGCTTGGGCTCAGCTCCCCTTTAGATAAACCGTATCAAAACCAGGTGCGGAACAGGTAATGGCAACAGCAGAGTGTGCAAACCTGAAGCTATTCTGTGAAGAGAACCTGGTGTCAACCACACTTGGAGCTAAAACTTAAAACATCTCACTGGACACTCTGGCTTTTTGCAAGCCCCACTGAGGCTGCAATGTCAGAGTTTTTAAGTTTAACATTTATTGATTGATATTTAATTATTTTTCTCTTCCAAAAATAGGTGCAAGACTGCCAAGTCCTCCAGGCCATACTTTTCCCTACACTTGTTGCTAAGAAAAGAAAACTGCACCTGGTCCTTACAACTCCAGTGTATTGTAAGAAAAAGGAAAAACTGCAGTAATTTTTCCGTGGTGTGGTAATACATCTTGGTATACCTAATGGTGATAACAAGAAATGATGAAACTGAAAGGTATTTTCAGTATTAATAAATTTATTTTCTACAGGTAATTTTCACAGTTCCACATAGAGAATAGGATTCTTATAACAACTCTTAACACTTACTGGTACATAACACAGTATTTTTGTGACTGACCTCTAGGAAAACAGGAACAGGTTTTCCATTATTTTTCATTTCTAGCAGGCAAACTGAGTAAGACAGAATAAAATACTTTTTCCAAGAGTCATAGATTAAACTGGATCAAGAGCAGGGGTTCTTGGATCTGTTATCTCCTTTAGCTCAGATTATTAAACCTTTTTTTTTTTTCTGAAGCCAGTCAGAGCAGCTGAGGTGTTGTGGACTGCTTATTCTGCTCTTTGGCAGCACCTCTAATTCTCTGCAAGGTGTTATTTAATGTATGGATTTAAATGTTTGACTTTCACCACTGCTGTCCATACATTGATCTTTGAAGTCCTTCTTTTTTTTTAATATTAGATAACTGAAGATAACACTCATAAAATCAGTAATACTACATAAAATTATCCTCTTTGAGAAAAGACCTGTTCCACTAAAAACACAAATGGACTCTAACAGCACAATTTTGTTAAGGAGCCCTCTCAGCGTTAATGTGCACATGACAACAAGAAGCAAGGATTCTTTAATACAAAACTTCCTCTGCTTTACTGGTCCCATTAATAGCCCCCTCTGCTCTCAGAAGTGAGAGAGGGATGGGAGGGAGAGAGGGGCACATCCTGGTCCTGTGTCACTCAGGTTCTTGAGCTGGCCCCACTCCGAGCACCTCCAGGGCCAAAAGCACCCCTCTGAGTCCTTCTGAAAGGATGGATCTGGGGCTCGCCTGAAAAACACATTCACCATTTCTGCATGAGACTGGTTGCTGCTGCCCAGACTGCTCCTGTGTAATTTGGAGGATAATCTGAGCCAAACGAAGAAGATATTTGCATTTTGCAAATGACTGGCAATAGTCTAAACAAGACATTAAGATGACTATGTAATTTCTTTGCTCCTTCACCAGAAACAACTCTGTTTATATTTACCAGAAATCTCTTATGTGAGCATTCATTTCCAACCAAAGCTGTTCTACCATATGGATCAGATATTTTACTTTTTAAAAAAAATCAGTTAATTTATTAAGGAATATTTCTTTGACTATTTCTATAGAAAGACGGGAGACTGGTAACTATAAGGTTTTATCTGTACAAAGAGAAAATGTCAACACCTCTTTGCTGCAGAAGGTCTGAAATTGGAGCTAGTAACCTCAGGTACATATACCTGAAGGTGCAGAAGGTGGAAATCTCCTCAATCTGCAAAACTATATGCCCTTCACTTCAACTGCTCTTGTCATTGTGTTCACAAGATGTAAGTTAACAGACACTTAGAAAAAGAACAGGCATTTGTTATTTAAATAACAAATAGATTCTTATTTAGGATAACTAGTTTGAATATACTGAGGAAAAAAAAAATCTTAATTTAGATACAGAACTAAAAGACATGAAAAAACAGAGATATGACAGGCAAAATGAAATGGGTCTAATTCTAACACACTAAACCCCTTGCTATCATCCTATCGATATGGTGATTAAGCTCCATCAGCCATACAGCAATTCTTGTCCTTATTTATTTTTTGCGTTGTCAAAAATTTTCAAATGTAAAAATGTAAAAGTCACAATAATTAGAGTAAATGGTGTAAGTTCATCTCTATGAAATAAAAATTAAAAACATAGGAAAAAGAAAAAAAGGAAGGAAGGAAAGAAGGAAAGAAGGGAGGAAGGAGTTTAAAACCTAGATGTTTAGACAGCCCTGCAAGCCCCCTTGTGACCTTACTCTGATATTTAACAAAACATTAATCTTCTTGCCAGCAATTATAAAGAATACAGTGATGTAGCTGGGGCTCAGTGAGTGAGTAATAGTAATTCCATTGTTCTCTTTTATTTATGCCTTGGCTGTACCAGGCAGATGAGGTAAGTTGGGGCTTTTTATATATTATTATTCTGAACTGGCAATACATAAAGGCTGATTACACAAATATCTGTCTGTTTCTGAAGCACTGTTTCACACCTCCTTCCAGCTCATGATCAAAGCGTTTCAACATTTTATTATGAAATCATGAATCCCTGCTTAGTTTGCATATGAATTATAGCCTTTAAAAAAAACCCACACTGGTGTACAACAATGACAGTGCCTTTTGAACCAAGGAACAAAACAAGGTGTTACACATTACTTCTGGAAGGCAATGACTTGCTGATTAATTCTGTTTGCTGGAGCACAGTCCAACCTCCCTAGTGAATACATAAGCCTCCAGACCAAAGACATTTTTTTTTTCTGTGAACAGGCCAGTGATTTTTTTCCTCTTGTAAGAAAGCGAGCTGTATTAAGAAGTTGAGAAAATGTTGTCATGTAGCTGTAACCAAAACAAAACTACAAGAGCTTCCCTCTGCTCCTCTGAAATGCAGTAGCTATTCTAAAAATGGAAAATAATCCAGTTGTCCAGTTAACAGCATCCCACTGTAAAAATCTTGCATTCTGAGAGTTTCTGAGTGGGTTCCAGCCATGTGCATAAAGCACATCGAAAGAAGACAGTGAGGCAGAGCTTCCTGAGGAGCTCCTCAGGACAGTTGTCCTGCACTTCCTAGGAGAACTGCTATTGTGTCTTTAAGATTCACACTTACTACATATCAAGGATTAAAATAACTCTTGATGTTCAGTCTTTCTGCTTCAGAAAGAGGAGGGGTCAATGTATCCACTTTGTTTTTTAATCTTCTGAGAAACTTGCATTTCAGAGTCACAAGACTGAGAATAAGGGATAAGACATAGCACTGAGTTTTGTAAGAACAGCATCCAGTTGCTGATGCTTGTGCCAAGATGTGGCATTCCTGTATGACATATACACCTAACTGAATGCCCGTGGTTGATCTTTTACATATACCAAGTTTTCTTCTCAGTAGTCTGAAAAGACTATATATACTCACTATAAAATATGCTAAAGATTTCCAAGTTTGTTTTGCACCATACAAATAGGAACTGTGAACACTCTTATGACTAGAAATAACATTTTATTAGGATTTACTGTCAGAGATTTGCACTATTAATTTTGTTGAAAGCCATGCCATTTCTGTCACTTCAGTCAAAGCAAGATTTGGTCCACAATTATTGACCTCTACTATTTGTAATGACATCTTCCCCCTCTGTTCATTTCTCTGTACTAGCAGAGGCACATGCAGATCATCTTTATAAATCTGATGATGCCACCAAATCGAAATTTAAGGTTGGATAGTAAAGAGAAACTACTTCTGTTTCATGACAGAAAAAGAATAATCCAAACTCTGCCGCACTTCCACACAGTTGTAGAGTGAAAGATCATGCAGCCAAGGCAACAGCCAAGCTGAGAATACTTGGTTTGTTAAAAGATTTTTTCAGATCATCAGTTGGTGGCTGAAGTAATTAAACTTAATACAGTATTTGTTTTCTGAACAGCTAAAGGCTTAGCTTGTTACATTGAATAGTATTTTCCTCTTGGAGTAAACCCATGGAGGTTATCCAAAAGCAGATTCAACTCTATGGCATCTTGTGCAACCTGGCTCAGTCTCACTGGGGGGGGACTCTGGGGCTGTGAACACTCACACATCTTTTGTCATGGTATGAGCCAAGGATGTTTTTGCTGGCCAATTCAACGCATTTGAAACATTTTGTAAAACTAGCTACCACTTCAGATGTTTTGGTGAAATAACTCTGAATGTGCATCTTTGACCTTATAATAATTTCTTCAGCACAGTCTAAAATTGGGTGGGTTCAGATTCTGTGCATTAAAGTAATTGCATTTTTTACCCTAGCACATTTTGAAGCAGAACAGAACAGCATTGCAGTGTGTGATTAGCAAGTATGCTTTTATGAGTATAAATACATTATTATTGCAATGAATGAATTAATATATAAAACCTCCATGTGCAGACTTAATAAAAGTGCCAGACCAAAGAAGGAGAGATCCCTGTCTGAATGTCAAACTTCAGAAAATAATCCATCTGGTTCTATTCACAGACAGGCAGGTCACATCTCAGAGTACCTTGCAAAATCAATGCTCTCCATGCATGAGACACAAACTCACAAACGCAAGAATTCAGAGTTGAGCCTTAAGCCCTGTTCATAATTTGTTTTATTGTTCCAGCCCATATGAGATATGTAAGACCCCCAGCAGCTTTGAGGCTCCTGTTCTGTTCCTGCACAATAGGGGTGAGTTAAGGGTTGCATCTTGTCTGCATCCCCTCAGTTCTGCTGCCTGTGCAAGCTTTAAAGAAGATATTTGGTCTTATCTGAATGAGGCTTTATGATAACATTGAAACAACAAAATAATATTTGGGAAAGGTAATAAAATCCTCTCTCAAACTAAGATACATTAAAACTAGCTCAGTACATCATGCAACTCTTGGGTGGAATTGCACCAATCCTCTGAGCTATGAATTTACTTAGTACTGGAAACCATGAGAGATAAGAAAAGATACTTGTAGCCAAATAAGAAAATAGAAATATATTTCTATATAGAAAGAAGAAAAATATTTTTAATTTGAGAAAATATACTTTTGTAGAGCAGATACTTATGTCTGCTTCAAAATCTAATTTTATGTAATAAAAATTTATCAAAGCTACTGTTATATAATTTGGTTTTGCCCATTTTTATTCTATTATCTTAATAATAATTTTGTAGTCTCATGAATTCCAGACTTTTTGGGATAGATATTGCATTAGCTAGACTCTAATAGATCACAATGAAAACTACTTTTAGAAACACTTCAGTATCACATGCACAGAGCCCAGCACTGTGGTGTATTTAAATAATATTAAATCCATACTGAAAAATATCATATCTAGACACAGTTACCAAAACAAGCAGCATTTGAAAGGTTTAGAAATCTTCATTTTTTACCTATTTTCTACTCAAGTGGATAGAACTTAAGAACCTTTCTATAAAAATTATACTTCAATATTTTCAATACATAATTAAGCTGCAGGTTGCACAAAAATTTAGAATGCACCTTGAGGCACTCAGAATTAAAAAGGCTACCCAGGAACACAATGGGGTTGTATTGTGCTGATGCAATTAACACATTATACCATTTGTCACTTTGCTGGCCCATGGAGACTTGTATTCTCTGCCTGGAAATATCTGATGGTTTTGCAGGTTAACTAGAGAGATAAGATTGTTCACAGTTCTAGAGCACCAGGTCAAGATGACTTCTGGGTCTCCAAAAACTGGAACATGTAGAGAATTGTAGTTAAGTATTGCTGGTTTGAGGACGTCTTCAGGAATGAGAAAAAAGCCACGAGCTCAGCACAACCTGCAGAAATCCTAGAGACCGAGCTATTTTAATTTCAGGTTTCTGTATTATCAAGACAAAAGGACTGCAATGAGATTTTATTGCCCAGAAGCAAAGTTGAAAATGGCAATGGTTTGAGAAAAATCCTGAAGAAACAAAAGGTGGAACAATGTGCTCCTCTGGCAGTAAAACAACCTTCAGCTTCCTTAGGATAGGTAGATGCTGCTTTCTGATGGCTCTGGCTGCCCTAAACTTGGCTGAAGTTCTAAGAAAAGCAGTTATACTTCTCTTTTGAATACTCCTGCTGCCAGAACTCTGAGGGTACCCTTCTAATTCGGGAAAGTGGACAGGGAAGAACAAAGGAGGGGGATATAAACACTGCCTGATTAACAAGCGTGTATCTTATCTTTAAATTTTGTGAGAAATGTTTCATTTCCTCTTGTCTCTCCAGCTGCACAGTTACTAAATTTCTGCAAAAGTGAATGAGGAAAAACTGTTATTTTGGGGCTGTAACTTGGCATTCAGCACTTGAGACTTCTGCTGGTGAGGTAATCTTAGCTTGCCTCGCACTTGTTGCTGCCATATGGAATTTAGAGCAACCTCTGACTCTGGTGTCTTCTGTCTTTCCCATTCTGATCCTACTATTTCCACTACCAACTGCATTTAATGCACATTTCCAACCTGTGCTTACTGTTGCAGCAGTATATCTTGGTCATCTTCTAATCAATTACTGTAAGAGCCTACCTGACAAACTTGCTACACCTTTGCCCTCGAAAATGGAGACTTATGGGAATCTAGGAGCTCATGTGATTTTCTATTTTCCCCCAAATTTTCTCATTACTCGGATGTTTGTTCCATTTCTTGAATTCATTCATGTATATCACACTGGTGCTCAGTTTGCACAGCCATTCTGCAATACAACTGAAAAATGCAACTATTGCCATGACTACAGAAGGCTTTGATGATTTTATAACTTTAAAACAAGCTGTTATGACAAGACAATTCATAGTCTCACACAAGAATGTACAAAACCAAAAGGTCAGAAGCTCTCTCATGGTACTCAGCCTCAGAGAAATGTAGAAGATCAAACACACACATACTCAACCAAAAGGTTTTCACTTGGTATTTGAAGTTCTGCTCTTGGGCACGCTTGGATCATCATTTACAGAACCCACAATATAAGATTTCTTTCTCCTGCACTCCCATGGTTTGAATGAACTTGCATTCTCCAAGCAAGCTGGTCACTCCACCTTTTCTCCAGTGACTTCACCTCTTTTGCCCAGTGTATGATGGAACTGGAACCCATTCCTAAAGTAATTTTGGCATAATTTTTCTACCTTCTGCATAATATTGAAAGAAAAACTTGCTTTCTATTGAGATTACTCTACATTAGCCCATTAAGCTTTGGGAATGTCTCCCAGAACTTTTAACAAAGAAATAAGCAAGCTTTGTTCAGATAAATTAAGTGCTTAAAATTGGGTACAAAGGTACCAAGGTGCCTGATCCCTGTCCCATTCAATGGGATTCTGGTGCTTAATTCCCATGGTCTGCACCTTAGAGATGTTGGCACAAAGGAAATTAGATGAAACTTGGTTTCCCATGAAACTTCATGTCATGTTTGGTACAGGAAAGGTTTGGCAAACACACAGGAAAAGACACCTGACTGGCACAGGCAGGGGAGTGAGCATGAACTCTGCAGCTTCTACAGAGCAGAACAATTGTTAAATACTTTTAAAAGCTAGGCTCCAAATGCACAGAATATGCTACAGGACTAAGCCATATACGATTTTTAAAGATATCTTTTGTCTCTGTAGCATCTGTTCTCATTATGAACTCATTTTCTTATCTATGCTTGGGTCCATTTCTTAAATCTGAACACAGGGCAAATATTTCCACTGGCTTACATGAATAATTGAGTCAGAAAATAATACTTTCAATATGGCTAATTCATCAGGAAAATAAAAAATACATTTGCACAATTTTAGTACGCCTCTTCCTTTAGTACTTCTCTTACTCTACTGTAAATGTAAATTTACATTACTTTGTAAATTACGCTCATATTTATCTCTATAATCTCAGCATCTTTAACAAATTAACAGGAAGAAGTATCAGAGAAAAACAAGTTATATCCACTTGAAACAAATTAAGCTGCTATTTATATCTGATACACATTCTTCCCAGTCATGATGGCACTGATGTAAGACCATCACTTCAGTCAGATATTCCTGTCTCTCAGACATTTCCGTGCTCTCTCTTGCCAAAGTCTCTTGTTAACTGTTCATGAAAGGTCTTCCTAGAGACTGATATTCTGCACGGGGTCCTTAGCATGGCTCTCTTTATTCATGCTGAGATCATATCTACTGATTTTCTAGCTCTTCTCCTCCAGGTTCTGTGCTGCAGTCCCTTCCTTTTTGAAGTTTCTTTTTTCATAGATGACCAATACTTTCTTATATTTAATTCCTCCTAAGTGCTGTAATTTCCCAAATGTTTTTAATTCCATAAGCTGTTTCCTGTGATCTTCTCCAGACTACTTCTCAGCATGGTTTTCAGCTTTCTCTGGGGCTATATTTTTTTTATCCACCTCTTCCTCTCCTCTCTCTTCCCTCAGCATACAACAGCACTGGCCTCCTTCAGCCATAGCTCATTTGTCTGTTTAGCATCTGTTTGTCATTCATACCCCTTGATGTTAGAACACTCATCTTTTTCATATTCTCATCTACAGCCCACTGTGAATAGTTGCGCAAGGCCTTAGAGTCACCATAAGCACTCAGTGCTATTTCTTCTATTAGGATATTTGCATCCTTATCTCCAGTGCTCTCCTTTTTCCCCGGGAAGTTTTAATATTGTCATCACTGTTTTGAATTTACTGTTTCCTGCAGCTGATCTTTAATTAGAAAGCTGCAATGGGACAGTGTATTTGCAAAAGCCTCATTTGTCCAGCTGCCATGTATAACAATCTGCTCCTAAATATAGAGTTTGTCAAAATGCAGGTCTTCCATTACTTTTATTACAGATAAGAGAGCCCACTGAAAATGTTCTAATTTGTCCTGATACTCAGAATTCACCACCACAAATAAACTGACATCATTTCATGAACATAACATTGCAGAATTTACTTTGGGTACAACAATTGTTAAAATTGGTATGTAGTAGCCATGCTCTTCTAGGCTGTTTCTGTTTCTCTATACAGCTGTGAATCAATGCAAGCTAAACAAGGTAAAATTTTTTACAGAATGTTCTATCCTGAGGCTAAATGATTTTTTCCCCCCCATTGCCCTGAAATTATCGTAATCAGTATTTATTCTTGAAAAAATGTGAAGGCCATAATCATATATCAAGGCCCAGTTGTGACATGTAAATACAGCCATTTTTTATACAACACAAGAAAGCTTGCAAGCCATGTATCTGAGTAATACAGTGAATATAAAACAGATGAGGAGAGCCCAAGGTAACAGTGAGATAATAATGGCTGGTGTAATAAGCAGTGCTACCGCACCTCAACTGCTTGGCTATGATTAAACTAATGTAATAACTGCTACCATGCTAAGAAAAGGCATTAATAACAGAATGGTGGTTTATTGTCTGCTCTCTTCTGTAATTTACTCAGTACCAAAGTATTTATTAGAAACATATTTACTGTGTACTCACTTTTGGATGTGCCATATGTTCCTCTACTGATGATGTAATAATTTGTGTTTACTTTTTTTTAAAGTGCTGTACAAAAAGACTAAAGATGAAACTGGAACAAGTCACTAGATATCAGTGCTGAATGTGAGATCAGTTTCATAGGAAGACAGTCATGCCTCTAACAAGAAGTTTGCTCTAATGAAATGAAGGAGATCAAAGATGATAGAAAGCAAAGCTATGTAATGAAACAGTGATTTAAGAAGCCTGGGACATTTATTTTATTTTCATTGTAAGATAGGTTACTTGCCTTACAGTTTGGTATTGTTTATTCTGGTGTCCGTACATGGTTTTGATTATATTAATTACATTATTGGCCAAATTCTAAACTGTTGTAAATCAAAATTACTATTCTGACTCTAGTGAATGACAGTGACTTACACCAGCTGATAATCTACCCTTCAATGCATTACAAATGCAGGATAAAGACTTTGCAAGCCTTTTAAAAAGTTTGTTTGTTTGTGAAAATGTTCCAATTTATTGCCGTTTTGCAAATGGCTAGGATTTCTTGCTGTAAATACTTTAATTACTATTATAAAATGAATTGAAATTTAATTAAGGATGAAAAAAAGCACAGTGGAAATTTTTAAAAAGGATAAAACCAGCGAGAAACACTCCCAGATTTGAATGTCATTTTAACAGTAATTTGAACCAACATCTGAAACACGTTATATAATTTTAAACATATACTAAAAATTATTTTCTTCCAGCTTAGAGCAAGTGCAGACTCAATAGTTGTTCCGAAGCTTTTAGTTATTTCCCCCCCCTCAATCTCTAGACGTAAACAAGCAAGAATGCTAATTTAAAAAGTTACTTCAGGCAATAATCTTGTCAGAGTAGTTCAAGAGGGTTAGACTCAATCATCAGAAGGTAGGGAAACATCTAGAGAAGGCATTCATCGTATAAACAGATTGCATTTGTTTAATCAGTGATTCTCCAACAGTTTGAAACAAATGCCTTGGATATTATTGAAAAATATTATTTTTTCTCTTAATGAGACAATCAAAGGTGCGTCTGATTCTCATAATGTATAAAATGAACATGACACTCTTCCAAAAGACATTTATGATACTAAATAGGTGGGCAGGTTTTACTGAAGATTTTGTACCCTCAATTCCATAAATTTTCCTTGTTTCTCATAGGGTGTCTCCAATGTCTCCAGATGCTGTTTCTCCACAGTGACAGCAATTTTGCTGGGGTTTGTGGAGGGCCCAGTACAAACAGGGAAAACCAAACCTAATTTCTAAAAGGACTTCAGACTAGTTTGTGTGCAAGTATTGACACTGTGTCTTGGGTCTGCCCTGGGTTTCCTTGAAAAAGGAATGAAAACTCACAGGTTTTACCTGGGTACAGTTGAAGGGTTGGACACCAAAGGCATTGCTCAGGGTCTAAGCAGGCTGCACACACACCTGCAGTGCCCTCCAGGATGGTGAACGAGGCCTTGGAGCAGGCACAGCTGTGCTGGGGCCATGGACCAGGGCCTCAAGGGACATCTGCTCTAAGTTGGGGCACAGCCAATGACACCTGTAACATTTCAGCCAAGAAACCATTTACATGCAGTGCAAAATGGCAAGAAATGAATGCCTCTTGAAACAAAGCAAGCTCCAATGAAGATGGAACACGCTCCTGTGCTGCCACACTGAGACCATTCATGGAGGCCTCAGCAAATTCCTGGGGAAGCTGACAACTCCATCCCACTGGCACTCACTGGCCCCCAGTGTGGATATTTAGGTAGCTCCCTTCAAAAAAGCCCCTCCATGTTGCAGTGAGGGACATTCAGAGGATTTGTATTGATGGTGGAGCTCAATATGCAAGTCCAAATGAACTTAATGTTCTGTAATTTATGCCTTTCTTTTTAAGACAACATGTCCTCATGTTTTTCCAAGAATAGATGTATAACTTAAGTCTTTTGGGCACCGATCCATTTTACACATTTCCTGATCTGCCCTTGTGTTACTGGAAAACATTTTCCAGGATGAAAGCTCAGTTTGTGCAAGAAATAAAATCAATTCAATTGAACAGAGATGATGGCTGCACAAACATGTGTATATTGTGTTAAGTACAAATGTTGACATTTATCAATATGATTTAGAACCAACCAGATAAATTTCCTCTAGTGGACCTAACTTCTAATAGTATATTTGTGTAACACTTGCATTGAACTTAGAAAAGTCTGTGTTCTGCATAATGTTTCAAATAGGAGGGCTAAAATGGTACATTTCTTTCCCATTGAATAAAGATTTTATGTTTCTGGCAATGGTTTTGTAAGATAATGTACTTGTCAGCCAAAACATCCACTCAGAAAATAACCCTACTCCTACTTTGATGTACAAGTATAACAACAGTTTTTTTTAGGAATGGATATGACCCATCTTATTTTTACACATTATATTATTTTTTTTCAAATGTCAAAGATACTTATCTTAGTGAAGGGCTTCTCCATGGATCATGTTTCCCTATTTTTTCCTAGGCTACCCTCAAGATGAATGAACTTTATCTTTCCAGGAAGTTAAATTTTTTATTTAAAATGTGAAATCTTGTTGAGTCCCAGGGTTAAGTGCACGTTTTCAAAGCTGATATGCTTTCAACATATGGCTCTCTTATTTCTAGCTATATTTAACATTCTTTTATCTTGAAACATTTTACACAATTTCTCAGAAATGCCATTTGTTTAAAAATAAAAATAAATTTTTGAGAATCAAGTCTCCAGCATGATATCGCTTTCCTCTGTTTATATACAGGACACAACTCTGGCAACAATTTAACTCCAGCAAGCTGGAGAAATTCCACCTGGACTAAGTGTCCCACAATCAAACTGGTGTGTGTTCCAGAAGGTGGTTCACTATCAGATACAGCTGAGGGTATGTTGCATTTCTCTTTGCATCAAGAGAAATAGAATCATTTATGCAGGAATTTTACATAGGCCAGTGGACCTAAATTATTCCCCTTTGTGCTGGGCCTTGCTCCCAGAGCACTTAATGGGGCAACTTTTATAGAGCCCCAGGTCAGGCTGGGATTCCCACTGAATCTGCAGCAGTGCACTACCTTCTAGATTATATACATTTCATTAATAAACGACTCCCACTTTAAATAAACCACTCCCCTGTTAAGTATTTCAGTAGAGGAATCGCGATCTATGAGATACAAAGCTAAATAAACTGAAAGTATTTGAGTGTTTCAGAGTTACTCATAAGAGAAATGCTAAGATGTGCTTTTGGGAACTAAGCTACTTCTAATATCATTAGGAAAGAATCAATCCTGAATAAACATGAAAAATTTGAGAGCTACAATAATTAAAACATGAATACAGTTGACTTTGTGATGCCCAGTACTGTTTCAATAATGAAAGTGTTCTGTTAAGCAATCTGGAAGAGATCCAGAGTGTTCACCTCAAAGAAAAAGTGATACCTCTTGCAATACCTCTCATCAGGCATAGCAGTGGTATTACACTGCAAGATAAGGCTACTTGATCTATTCAAATGACAAGAAATAAACAACTATGGGAGATGCTTACAATTAGGATACTCCTTAAAAGGCAAAATTAAGTGCCACTTCTCTCTTATCCACTGAGTCTCTCATCCAACCAGTTCTGCCTTTACACCTACACAAGAAAAAAAGGTATGATTTAAGGTTTTAATGAAAAGACAGACATCTAACATGGCCTAATCAGTCATACAGAGGTGGCAGCACCCTCCTGCCTTGCAGATTCTCAGTGAATATTCTAGCCCTCTCCTAGACACCTTCTGTATCAATTTTCTCAACTATTCCTTTTAAGTTTTTAATGTACAGTTTCTACAATTATGCAGAGATAACATAGAATTATTGCAGAAATATTTCTACCGTACTGTAGAAATATTTACTGGAGCTGAAATTCAAAATATGCTTTCACAAAGGAAGGCATAATGCCAGCATTTCATATTCTAGTACAGAGGCAGGTCCCTTAGACCAATCACTGTAATCTGGATGCAATTATCTTTTTTTTTTTTTCCTAGAAAAGTTCCATTTTTTTAGAACTTAAGAGTGTTGCGTGAACCTTTCTGTTTTTAATGACATGATATTTTCTGTCAAAAGCCTTTTTTTCCTCAAATTATTCTTAATATTGCCATACAAAACACAGATTTATCATGAGAAAAGGTAGCTAAAGTGCATTGCATAGCCCCTTGTTTCCCGTAATGTTCCATAGAATTTCATAGAAATAATCTACTGGAGAACTACTACTCAACATGAATAATTGTGAGACTCTGCCTGCCATGTATCCATCAGGATCATCTAATTTAGCCATAGTCCACAGGATTCAAACTGTGGAAAATGCCACAAGACCACACAACAGCTGCAAAAAACAACCAAGATTGATTTTCCAGTGCCATTAGGTCTATTACATTCAAGTATGTTAAAAGTGAATAAAAACAATTTTTAAAATTACAGATAAAAGTCTAACTAAGGCTACAAGGGCATAAAACCCAATGATGACAGACTGCTGTGATGACAGTTCAAAAGGGATATAATTTATTTCTGAGATTTAAGTATGTGCCACAAATACTTTTATTAAATGGTAAACCTATACTTAGGAGATTTCTGATCATGACATATATTGGAATTTACATTAAGGAGAGATGGCTGCTCATAGACATTACTATTTATAAATCATATCTCTTTATGTAATATACACACTACTGGAATTATTTAAAGGACTGCTGATACTGAAAAATGAGTATTGATTAAAAGACAAAAACAATCCCCAAGAAAATTAAGCATTGAAATCAGACAAAAACATTAAATAAAAGAATGAGCAGTACCCGTAACTTGGAGTGCAACTTCCTAAGAAACACATACAGTAGCAAAATCTATTTTAATTGCATATGGGGACTTTGCCTGGATTATGCCCAGGCACATGACAAACCACTACCAAGTCCCCTGTTGGGAGTAAAGGACAAAAAGGGCTTTTATTTGGCTTGTTGCCACTTTTCTCAGTAACAATAAGTCAGTCGCTAGTCACAAAACAAGAGTCCCCTGCACCAAGCCAGCCACCCCCAGGGAGGCTCTAGCTGGCAGAAGTTGCAGGCAGCTCCAGCATCCCAGTGCCCAGTGCTGGGGGCTGCCAGTCCCTCTCCTTGGCACCAGCCACACTGGGCTCCCCAGCCATCCCCTCTCTTTGCAACTGTTCCTCATTGATCTGGATCACATTCTTTTAAAAAGTTATTGCATAGCAAAGAGCGGCTGCTCAACACTCAGAGAAATGAAACATTCTCCTGATGAAGGAGTGGTCACATTGTATATTTCCAAATGGGATGGGTTTCATTGCCTCTGGCAAGAGCAATAGGCACAAGCCTAGTGCCTCACGAGTAGGCTCAGAGTAATCAATGGTTAACTGGACAAAATCACTGGATAAATATCACTGGGGTACCAGCAAGAATCATGATAAAAGAAGGCTTCTGATTCCTTAAGAGCCTATAAGGTGCAGGGGTCCCCTGAAAAGCGAGTTGCACAGTCCCTGTGCAATGCAACTCAGTGAGTACATTTTGAACATTCCACAGCAAAGGCTGACCATAAAATCCAGGGATCTTCTCAGCCTTGTGAAATAGAAACAATCACAACTACCAGAAACTCTCTTCTGATGAAAAACAGGGGAAAAAGATACAAAAAGAGATCATTTGCAGTACATATTTTTGAAATATTTGTTAGGCACCTTTAAAGACAAGGGAAGGAGTCCCTTGTCCTTTGTTTTTCCCATTGTGTCACTTGTTAGTTATCATGGTATTACCATAAGGACTTAGCCTCACTCCACCTTCTCAATTCCTTTTAAGATTTGTAGGAGTACTCCATCAAATATAGTAATATCATCTTGACAGAAGATGAAAAAAGGAAATTATTCCATGACTTCTATATATATCAGAAAAAAAAATCAAGACCATAAAAATTCTCATGCTTATAATTTGCCTATTTTTATTATAATATGTAATATTTTCATCATTTTAATACAACTGCACAAAGAGAAAACAGCTGAATTGTTACTTTCCCTTAGAATTATATCTGAAATTTTTGTAAATAGTTGATTCCCACCTTTTCAAAGTTCCTTGAAAATGCAGTGTGCATTAGTTAGCACACAATGAACTAATTAGCACAACAAACACTGGTTTGTATTTGTAATCCCACCTAGAATCCATCTTTGCTTTAGTTTCAGGTCAGAAAATATGCTAAATACAGTATTTTCGTAACTGTAAGAAACAGATAATAGAAAAGCTGTAGGTTGGATTTCTCCGCTGTAGTTAATAGCACACACAACAATATAAACAATTCAACTCCTTTAAACAACTTTGATCCCACCATTGTGTTTTGTGCCTTTGCTACAAAGTGACAACAACAGCTTCAATATCAATAATAAAATGTAAAAATTAAAGTTAAGACTAAAACCAGACATCCCAAGTGCTAAATCATTCTTGGAAAGAATGAGGAACCAAAGAAAAGGCCTCCACATCTGCACAAACACTGCCTGGTAAATGGTTTTTCACACAACTTCAGAGTAAACATTCTTTGGCAATGAATTAGTTCCATGTCTTATGCAGAATTGTTAATGAAAATATCTTAAATATGTGAATTTAATTGTTTTTTGTAATTATATATCCTGACACTGAAACAACATTATGCCCAAAAAAATGTGTGCAATTTTTTAAGGTTACTTTTGGAGAACTTCCTTCAGGGTTTTGTTTTGCCAGTTTCTCTGATTTTTTTCTTTAAATAGTCCAACTCCCAAAGTTGGTAAAGTCAATGAAATTATACAGGTAGAAAGGACAAAAATGCAGGCTCTGGATTTCAAATAGTGACAACACCAGTCTCACCATTAAGCCTGACACAAGAACCTTTTAATTTAAATGTAATCTCCAAAAGACCAAATTACCAGCAACATGTTCTCATTAATTCCTGTAAGGGATGCTCAAGCTTTGACCCCTCATTGTTCTCCTTATCGAGAAGTGGCTGAGTCATAGTATTAATAAGCCATCACTCATTTAAGTGGTCATTCACTGCTGGGCGGGGGGGAAAAGATAGGCTCATCCTTTTGAAGTGGGAATAGGCAAGCAAGGCTGCTGTAATAGGCTGTGATTATTTTCACTATGAATGCTCTCCCGGCTTTCAAAAATTAAAAGGAGCACTCATTTTCCTGCTTGAGTATTTCTCACACTGGCAAAAAAATGAACACTTTGAAATGTAAATGATTTAATCTTTGCAAACCCCCGCTTCAGAGGGAGGTACAGCTTCATTTACAAAATGAAGACATTTTAGGAAATGATTATCATTGTAAAATTGAGGTCAGCAGGGAGTCCGAGTTCAAACTCTTAGAATATCAGCAGTGTAACAAGTTTGATCTTCCTTACTGCATTGCTTGCATTTGCTTCTCTGGGTTCCAGCAGAGAGCCATTGTCAGTTGGAACTTGTTCCCACTCATTTCCCTTGGTTAAATAAAATAGTTATGCTTATTACTTAGAGTTAGTCAGGCCAATAAAATTTAGGGCAAAACTAAAAATAAAAAAGGGAAGTTGAAATTTATTTTGATTAATGCATACACTATGTGCATATTCAACTTAGAACATTTAAAGGCTGACAGCACTGAGGATTTTTTTGTTTTAATGCTTAGTTCAGTCAGTAGCATTGGGCAGTGTTACCATCGTGTCTTACCAAGGTTTCAGAAGGAGACCACCCATAATGGTGAGAGAATATTTCATTTAAAATTTAAACATTAAACCCTTAATCTCTCTTCTACAACATCCAAGTAGAATGGCAATTATTGTTGCTGGCATTATAGGGTTTTATGGTATCAGTCAGGCTTATTATGAACTGATGGAGATGATAAATTTGTATAACAAAGTGCAAATGATAACAGCTGCCATATGACAACAGCCATTATGGAGAGCTTCCCTGCACTGATGGGCATTTCAGCTGAAACCAAGGAAATCTGAGTGAAATAGAATGTGAGAAGTTACAGAATTTTATTGTGACCTTGAGATATAAGTTGATCATCTTTTAATCAGTGTTATACACTTATTTTCAGTGGGGTTACTTATCTTTCTGCCATTCCTGAAGAGCCATTTTTGTCTCCCAGCCTGGTACATTGAAAGGGATAGATAAAATCAGAATGTCAAAATGCCATTTGCCTTACAAAGATCCTTGATGCAGCCTTGAAGTTACACTTCTACAGGATGGAGGAAACTGTTACTGCAAGAAAGAAATCCACCCATATACCTACAATATGCAAGACAAAAACACCAAATTAAGCAGAATTCAGCACCTGTCCAATATCTTGAAAAAGGACAGATAAGAATGAAAGGCTGCTTGTATTCAAGCTAAAGTGATACAGTTTGAAGCAAGTACAAAAGCTGGGGAGCCAGACTTTCAGGACACTTACCCAAACCAGCCTTAAGGAGGTTTGTCTTTACTAATGACAAAAAGCAAAATATTAGCAGTGGTTTTTAACATCCCTCAAAAAGAGAAGAAGAAAATTGTTCTATAAATAAAAGTGCACAATTTTTCAAAATTACCGAAATGCTGAAAAATATGTTATAGCGTTTCAAAAGAGATAAAAGAGAAAGTCTGAACACCATCCACCACATATCCAGGCTCAGTGCTTACTGGTTTTTCTGGTTTCAGCAGGTGTTTTGTTTGTGTGCACTGGAGTGTGAGGCAGCTGTTCTCTCGAGGTATGAAGGGCTCCATTATGAGCACCACCCGCTCCCTTTCCAAGACAAGTTCACAAGCTGGGCAATTGCTGCAGTGGAGGAAAGCTCCACACCCTGGCCTTTGGGCAGGACTTCTTTTTCTTAGAGGAACTAAAGCCGTGCAGGTGCAAAATGAAGGAGTGTGACCAGAAACAAACATGAGAAACAGTCATGCACAGTAATCTGAGGTTTCAAAGCATATGGCCAAGTGTGCCTTGCTGACTCCTGGAAATTTTGCATGAGTTCTGGATAGCACTGGCCTGAAAGACAGCTGTTCAGCAGAAGACTGACTTCTTTCAGCCAATACTACTCCTTTAACTATTTAAAGGTATCTATGAAATTTTAAATGCTTGATGCTTATAACAGAAGTCAGACAGCAAGAGGTTCTAGAGCTAGATGTACTTAGAGTTTAGAATAGATGTCTTTTGATGAACTGATACAGTAACAGATAATTAAAAGCTGTTCCAGACTGTAAACTCCCTGAGACAAAGACTATCCCTTTAATTTGTATAAAAACATCCACACACAGCATGGTGGACAGTAAAATATCCCTCATCCTTCCCCCATCTCGTATTCTTCAGCAGAGAAGTCAGGTCACAGGAGGGAGCCGGATTCAACGTAGGCAAACTTTACTGAGCTAGAAGTGAAATCCAGGAAATTCACAAAGATTCTGAGATCAGAACTTTTAAGCAATTATTACTTCAATCAGAAGATTTCTTATTTTGATTATTATGAACTCTTTCTTATTGCCAACAATACTTAATATTGTGCCTCCCAGTTATTTTTTCAGAAGGTTCAGATCAAAAGTAGGAGCACAAAGACTTCATGAACTCAGGGCAAGATGTACGGAACTCTTTAGATTATGCTTCTTTAGCTCCACATTCTGGGCAAGTAATGCAATATTTTACACAGTATTTTACTTTGGAGAAGTTGAAATAAACTCTGTATGACATCTGAAATCATGAAGTAGGGAGCTTAGCTACTTGCCTGGAACTCTTTAGGAATGGTCTGCCTTGAACTTTTTAATAAATGTTATGCTTTGTCACTAACTCATTACTTCTGAAGTTCTCACAAACTGCTCTAAGTAATTTTCTTAATACTCTCTTCAGTGACAGATATTTTACACATTGAATCTATTTTTCATGTTAGCCCAGTGATCAAGAAGGCTGATGTAATCCACTGAGGGAACATATATTCCAGTTTTCATTCATGCTGTAGAGTATTGTCACAGTTCAGCACAAAGGAATAATCTGATTGTTTCTCATAAAGCAAGAACAAATCATGATTGAAGGATTTCTTCTATTTAAAGCTATGCTTTGCAAAGCCTATTGAACTTGCTGGAAGAGTCATCTCCGATGCCTACACTAACTACACAAAGCTGCTGCACAGTTGCCATTCAAGGGCTAATTTAGTACCAAAAGGCCAATATTGCTGACTTGCAGATTACAAATATCACGAGATATTAATTTATTTATATTTAAATCAGGCTAAAAGATTAAGAGAACTTTCAGTAGATGCATTTACAATTAAAATGAGGGTAAGTTTGAATTACTTTTTTATGATCTGGGTACAGCTGGGGTTTGAAAGAGCTGCCGTCAGAATGATGCAAGGCGTTTGCCTTCGACAAAGTAATGCAAAATTTGTGTAAGTGGGTGAAAGAGCATTAGATTATATCACCTTGTAGGTCAGCTGGAAAATGCAATATGTATTCTGATTATGAGAGAGCAGAGTGAAAGGCAGAAAACAGGTGCTGAGGGCCGGCGTTTGGGGCGCCGATGGCAGCGCTGGGGCCGCGCTCCCCGGCCGGGCTGGGACCGCGGGGATGGCGCTCACAGCTTTGACCTCCGGGCAAAGATAACTCTTTCATACCCCCTGTTCCACTTTTCCACTTTGTATCCAAGCCCTCCGCTATAAAATGTAAAACCAGCACATAGAGCACACTGCTTTGGAGGTCTGCCACTTGCATTCAGGCAGCCATTTGTACTTTTGCAGGCGTAATCAATCTCCTGTTGCTATCAGCAGGGAGTGGGGCTTTGCTGCTTTATGGCTTAAAAGTAGTTTTGTGCAAATTCTGCTTCCCTCCCCCCTCCCTTTAGCTCCACTACTCACAGGATTTCCAGGGACATGGGCTAGAGCTGAGAAAAGAAGCTTGTTTGATTTAAGCACAGAGGGGTTTTTTGTGTGTGTGTTTATATTTTCTCTGCATCTATTAAGGGGTGAGGGGGAGAGACTTCATTTATATGTTAATATTAGCCGGCACCCTGACTAAACTGACAGAACTATTTCATGGGAAGCTGACAAATTTTGTCAGCTAGGCTATCTTTCCACATCTCAATAGTGGCAATAATCTTGATTAGCAAAACAATTGGGGGCCAAAGAAGTCCTGCTGTTCCAAAGACCCTCTTCTCAGGTTACAGTTTGCTAATGTGATGAATCCAGAGAGTCCTTCAAGCTTGAAAAAATTCCCCAAAGCAGCTGAATTTAGGCAAATGAAGGGAACCATTTTGGAGGCTGGACAAAAGGGGTTAATTTGATCGACCATGTCTCCATAGTCTTATAACAATCATTTACTTAACAAGCATATAGAGAGTCATTCCATGGAAACTGGTGGAGTTAACAGAGGAAGTTCGAATAGAATATCTGTTTATCCCAGATGTGTGGGAATTTTAGCCAAAAAAACAACACCACATAATTGCTGCCTGTGGTATTGATTCTTACACAGGAACAACAGCAGAACTAAAGGGCTCTGAGCATGTCAGGGAGGCCTCAGCTACGAAGCAGTACAAGCTTCCATTTTTATTAGCTTGTTGCATTGCTAATAAAATAATTAGAAATTAACTCTTTCAGGGAAACTAAATGAACTCAAAAGGTTTGTGCAGTCCTATTTTCAGTGCAATTTAAGACAATTACTTTTGTTTGCAAAAATAAGGGCTTTTGTAATACTTTTGATGCATATTCATTCATCTTCTTGCCTGAAATTCTATTATTACATAACGAGCCATGTTCTGAATTATAATTATGCAGCTCAAATCTGGTGTATTTTTCTAGAGCAATCAGGTTGCATTTGCCTCAAGAACAGGACTAAAGAGTTAATACAACTGTAAGCAGATAGAAATTTACTTTGTCCAAGTCAGCATAAATATACAATCATAATATAAAATAGCCCTCTTACTTTTGGGTATTTCCCATTTATTTATGCACATAATTAATTTATAAATTTTTCATAAGCTATCTAAAAAAGCATTATTAATGAGATTCTGTTTAACACTCTAATGCAATTCTTAAACTTACATTGAAAATTTTATTGTAAAGTATTAATTAAAGCTTCCTTCCTTTTCACATACTTGTTCCCCCGTGCCCAGCAACATTTTAAAAATATTTTCTTATTCTGTTACTGAAATAAAAATTAACATTCATACAATGTTTTGTAAGGCTGAGGGATATGACCTGGTATCTACACACTGGTGAATATTAGTGTAAATTTACATTTTGCCAGACATCAAATAGAGGGTTCTTAAAAACTGCTGAACTCATCTGTCTTCAATGAGTTGCAGAACTCAACTTACAAATATTATGCAAATATGAAGGAGGAGAGGAAGAGAAACTCTGCCATTTAAATTTCTTGTTCTTTTGCATATCGGTGGTGCTGCACATGCCATCTAGGAGGAATTCACTCTTTAAAAGATGCTAGTTATGATTAGGAAGATTTTGATACAGCCATCAAACTTCCTCAAGTTATTTTCTTGGTAACTTAGAATGATAGAAGTCTCCAACTTCATTAACTTTAATGTGAACAAGAAAATTTTTTTCCATTTTCTCTCAAATTTGTGATAGGATGTGAATGGGAACATGTCTTTAAAATTGGTTACTTATACACTTGAAGATAAATACAAGGACAGAAAGATTTATCCAAACAGAATTGGTCCACAGTCTTTCACAAAGACAACAGTCAGGAAAGAGTATAAGCAGAATCTCCACAACAAAGAACATTGGCATTGGCAATGCCAGATTAAAGCTTATTTATATTTAGTTTCTAAGATCTGAACTGCAGCATCAGAAATTCCTCACTTCCTTTCAATGTAATGCCTTTGAAGATTAGGCACTGTAGATTACTCAGAAAAACTCTGACTGATGGCAGGTGAAATTTTGCCAAAGTTAAAAAGCTTACCAACTGCATGGCACACTTGTAGCCAATGAATCAGACTTAAAAGAATGTGTGTGTGTCTCCCCAACTGTTTGAAAACTCTGCACAAAGCCTCTATTTTTTCCTCATTTTGTGCTTCCAGATGTTCAAAACTGGTTAATTTTTTAGGAAGCTAGGTGCTCTGTTTTATACCATCTGTCACACACTATCATAGTGAAATAGAGAAGGAAAACACACTCTGTGACTAACATCAAACTGTCACATGATCATATTTTTTCATCATATAGATCTCTACCTGTACACAAAAATCCATCCTATAACAGTCTCACTTAAGGCCACTTTTAAACAACAGCACAAGTGGCAATGACAGTACCAACAGAGAAGCTGAGGAGCCCTCATGCCATGAGGCTGATAAGGAACACAATCCACCTATGATAAGTAAGATTTTTTTCATTTTCATTTATTCAATCTTTCAGAACAGCAGAGAACATCTAAATCTGAAGTTTTAACCCAACAAAAGGTTCCTTATGGCCTCATACGTGGTTTGTTTTCTTTTAGGTTAATGTGGAACAAACTTCCTAAGACTGAAATCTTTTGTGTGACTTGTATGACTTTGAGATCAAACCTCTGATCCTGACTGTGCACAGCTCAGACTCCAGCAATGACCCTGAGGGGAGTTTTCCCCTGGAAAAAGGATTTCCCTCCTCAGCCAAGCCATTGGCACAGACACTGCAGGGAAAGCACGCCAGGCTGTGTGACTGCACTGCAGTGCCTCCTCTGAGGGACCTGGACATGGCACAGCACCTTTGGGTCCACTTTCCCAGCAGTTCCTTGTGAGACGGGATATTTCCTTGGGAATGTTTGTTGGTATTTACACAGTGAGTTCAGACAGTGACTGGCCATTGCTCCATTAAATTGAAATTGTTCAAGTGACAGTTCAGATCCTCTGCTTGATACGCTGCTATTGAGAGAGACAGACAATTCCCATTTAGGCTTGGTTTAGGCAGGACAGCCAAGGCTTCTGGCTGTAGAAAGATGGAACGAGCATAGGTACTAATGCTGCTCTGAGCTAATATTTTCCCCTTTTGACATGATCCCCAAAAGATCATAAGTGAAGAAGCAACTGACAATAAACATTGCTTTGCACAATTTTAAGGAAAAGAGCTTTGGTCTGATTCCAGATATCGTCAGCAGGATGAACACAGAGGGCAACATTTAGTTATAGATTAATAATCCAAGTACAAATAGTTCTGAACAAATAGGAAAAACATAAACCCACAATATTAAGCAAACCACAGGACAAAGATCACTCAATTCTGAAAGCTATATTATTTTCAAGTGGGGAAACAAACCATAAGAAGTCATTGAACTCTGTGATGTCAATGTCAAGGTGAACCAGGCTGAACGAAACATGCCACAAAGAGTTATGAAATGTAAAATCCAAGTAAAGCATGTGGCATTTACATGAACAGCAGTGAACTCACTGAACCAGAAAACAGACATTTTTTCAAAATTTTTCAAGTTTCTTTAAGTTGAAGAGTATAATGCCAAGTTATACATCACATAATCAAGAAAATTTCCCAGGAAAGCAAATTAATTATAACATTCTGTCATTCATATATTACTGTAACATATTAATGCCACTAGAATCAACTTGAATTTTACAATCCTATTCTTGCAAGACTCTACCTAAAATAAATCATAAACTGTCCACTTTTCTCTCAGTAAAACAAGAAAACAAGAGATAGAAGTATTTCCTCCGCCAGAAAAACAGCAACACTTTTCTCTGGAATGACACATTTTGAAATATTGCATAAACTGCCACTCACCTTACACAATCTGGTTTTGCATTGTAATTTTGCATTGTTTTTCAACTGGTCACCCTGTAGCTCATGCATCATTACAGCTGAAGAATTATTCTAAGAAAGTTAAATGCAGTACAGGCCAGAACTAACACGTAAAACTTGCTCACTCACTCTTCATTAGATAACTGGAGATAAATATGAGTTGAGAGTTGATTTTTGCCATGAATTTTGCATTAATTCTTGGACAATAATTCTGTTATATCATTATTCCAGGGCATAAACAATTTTCTGTCATCCAGTGATAACAGCAGAATGGTCATCTGTTTATCATTGCAATAAAATCATTTTGCAAAAAAAAGGTTGTTAGATATCACACAATGAATACTAGGCTATCAAATGAACCATTATCTATCCACCCCAGACAATCTTCAGACTGTGTTTCTCCTCTAAAAATTAAAAGATACAACACTGTAGATCTCAGGTCACTGGCACATGAAAACCTTCCCATTATATCAGGGTTATTTTATAGATAATGCTTCCTGAAAATTTATCTGCTCAGACTCAAATTTGATCCTTATTGTGTAATCAGAAAAAACCCACATTAAGATTGATAAACGTATAACACAGAGACAAATAATTTTGTGCTCTGGATTTAAAAACTTTAAATACTTTCATCGCTGTTGCAGTTTACTTCAGATCTCTCCTAAGATCTGTTACGTAGTAATATTTTATGTGGGTGAAGTGTCACAGAAATAAATATACCCCTAGTGAAATATAAACCCTGAAATTTGCACAAGTGAGCATTTTCTTTTGACAAAATAAACTTGGTCACGTTTCTAGCTGTTTTTCTTTATGAATATATTTCGTTTTGCCTTATAAATACATGGAAAATAAATTGAAAATTTCCATATGTTTAAATTTTTAGCTCAACTGCATAAATCAACATTTATGGTACAGCATAATAGAGAAATAAAGATAATTTTTCATGTTTTAAGTTATCACAATTTATACACAAAGATCTCCTGATAGTCTAAGTTCTGATAATACTTGTCATAACTGAAGCCTTCCCATGTTCTCTCAGCTTCAATTCTCAGTATTTGGCTAAATTTGTAATACTGAGTAACACAAAAAGCAGCTTTATTTTTTGAAACAGATTATTTCTTCCAGTCTTAATGAGATATGAATCAAACTTTGATCTTCAAGGTGAATCATTCATTAATCATAAACAAAACATGATTAAATCACGGACACATCAGCACATATTGTAAAAATAAAAGCTTGCACAAGCCTTTTATTTAATATTAACTTCATTATGTTTTTATGTGAATTCTTGGAAGTTGGTTATCCCAGCTTAAAGTTAATATTTCCTTAGGAAAAAAACTGTATCATGTGATTATTCTTCATGTAGTTAGGTGGCTTTATACACGTTAATGGTTAAACTACTTCACAAATGACATTAAACCAGAGAGGAGTGCAGAGAGTTTCCATTGATTCTGTAATGTCTTTGAATTACTCTGACATATAATACAGGCCAAAGTGCATAAGAGGAAGACTGAAGAAAATACATTTAGAGAAACATATGCTGCTTTATGGAATTTGACATGATAGAAAAGAAAAAGAGAGAAGGTATTTGTGTTCTTTCAGAATGATCTCTTGGGCAGTCTAATTTCAGCTCACAATTCTGTAAATAAATTATATTTATTTTTTACTGTTTATTCTATTTTTAATAAATTGACCAATCCATTGAAACAGCATTCAAGTTGCAACTATACATAAGAGAGGAAAAGGAGTCCTACCTTTGATAGTTATCACCATTTTCACTAACAACTGGTTGGATTTTTCTGCAGGGGCAGGAAAAAAAAAATAAAGGAATTAATCAGTAAAGTAAAAGTTTGTATTCTGAGAATAGTATCCATAGATGGTACCCATAGCCTTCATATTTATTTTATATCCACTTTAAATTCAATAAGCCTCAGCTTCTCACACTTGGAGGATTTCCCTCCCACCAGAACAAGCATAAGGTCTAGTAAAGTCTATGGCAGCTTTGGGAGGAGTTACCTCCTCTATCTGAAAAAGCAACAGCTGAAATGTGAATGCATCAGCAGGAAAACCTCAGCTGACAGAAGCCAGCATCTACCCCCAGGAATGCATTGAGGTAACAAACCTGACATTTGGGTAGGAAAGGCTTTCCTTTTTAGTCTCTGAAGGAGCTGCAGTTTAAAAGTTTGGAAGGCACATACAGAAAACCACAGAACTTAATCTCAGCACCTGTATCTCTGTGAGTACTTTACCCTTCAGGAAACCCTGACAGACATAGCTAAATGAAATGAAGTTAACTGATTTCTTTTTTCCTGCAAGAATATTTATGCTATATACACCATATATACAACAGTAGATTTTCACCTGCTATCAATAGGCCATGCATGCAGCAAAGAGCCATGGGTTGTGTCTAAATCTGACAGAGACATTGCCTCTGTAAGATCCTCAGAGGCTGCAGGAGATGCTGTCAGGCTCAGGAGAAATAAAACACCAGCCTGAGGAAACACCTGAGACACCCAGCATCACAGACTCCTGTTGCAGGAAAAGTGTAGAGGGAAATAGAAAAGAATGGAATAGATGGGAAAAGCTTCAAGAGCACGGATAATAAAAGCCAGTATAACCAGATGACTGCTCACTGCTTAATTGCCCAGGTATTGCACACAGAATGTCATGTGGTTAGTTACACTGTCAGGTGACATTCAGCAGTCACAAATCTTCCTCAGCAAGGAGGCTCTTAGATACAACTAAACCAGTGAAAATACTCAGCTTTGTAAGCAGGAAGGCAGGTTTTACGGAAACATCCTGGGTAATCATATAGTAAGCAGCAGAACTGAAAATCCAAACCAAGAGAGCAATCCGCACCCACAGAAAAGTTTGGTCCCAGGTGAACACAAAAGAATTGAGACAATCATACCCTTTCTTGCAAGAGTTTCTAAGTATTGCTTTAATGAAAAACACAAATGAAATGGAATGGGAAAAAACCCAAAATCTCAAAACACAGCCTCACTTTGTATCATGAATTTCATGTCCAATTTTTCTACAATTTACTCAAAGAAGTCCTGGAGGGCTGCTACAGTGTCTTTCCCTCTGTCTTATCCCCTGAACCTCCATCCGTTAATTATGATCTACGTAATCCACGTGTCATGTGATATAGTCATCAAAAAGTGATGTACCTGCACATAACACATACAAAACAATATGAGAAGATATTTTTAAGAAGAAGAGAGAACCTTAAACATTAATAAGTAGCAAATCTGTGAAATCAAAGCATTTTCCTCCTTTTTTTATAATAGCCTTTCATTCTTTTTATGATTTGTCTTTGAAAGCTCTTAAGCTCTTCCTGTGGATGACAGTTGATATTGTTCTTCCATCCTGCTGCAGACAGCACAAGGGAGGGAGGGAAAAGAAAAAAAACCCCTATTGTACAGCTTTTCGTCTCTGAAACATGATTTTTATAATTAATATATACAACTGAGAAGAGAAAGGTACGTTATAATGAAGTGCAATTAAGAGGTGTTTGTTCCTGTCCCATACATAAGATGACTATAATTTCCTTGGCTGTTTAGAAGTCAACCATTATCATTACATTTCACACATCTTTTCTACCTTTTTTTTTTTCACTTCTGATTTTGTTTATTTTCAATTAAAAACTTTAAATAAACATACATACAGAAAATCTAATATTCAAGTAACATCATCTTTTAATTATATTGTGCAGTGATCATTAAACCTAGTGCTTATACTAATCTTTTTGGATTTAATTTCATAGGCGTGAATGGATCTGTCAATTTTGCATTAGACTTAAATTCAAGCAAGGGAGAACAGAATGTGCATTTACGCAGCCTATATTGCGTGTAAGCACAGATATATTATTAGAGGAGTAATCTAAAGCTATTCTTTTGGCATTGTTGTTTTTAAATTCCCCCAATCCATATTGCAGCAGAGTTTTCTACTCTAAATTTGGCATTAATAATTTTTGTGTTACTGCAGTGACTACCCTCTCCAATTTCACATGCACCCACAAAAACAACACTGCCTGGGAGACCTTACAGAGTGAAGATATTAAAGGGACAAACCATGAAGATCAAGATGTATTCTCACTGACATGATGGTGACATTTCTGTTAGCCTTAAATGCAGCTCCCTTGGGAGGGTTCCTTCCCATTTGTGTCCTGGCTGAAGTTGGGACTGGTCCAGCTAAAGCCACAGCAGATCAAAGCTGGGAGCCTTGGCTGCTCTAAGCCAGCAAAGAGCCATGCAATGGCTGGGGAAGTTCAGAATGACAGCTGAGTCTGTGTTTTGAGCTGAACTGCCATTAAACAAATGCTTTCTTTCCAGCTTAGATTTGTAAAACCTTTATAAAGTGAGCCCAGAAGGAGCTACAAAGGACCAGTTGCTGACAGACAAACAGATGCAGACAGACAAATTGAAAACTCAGGCCTGATTAAAGCCCAGAGAAACATATGGAAAGATTAACGTTGAGCACAGTGGGCTCCTGCACAGAGGCAATTTACCTCAAGAGAAAGTAGATGTTACCTTATCTTCAAATAAGAAAATATTTTTGTTTAGGTAATGTTTAGGTACTCTATTGCAGAAAATATTATTTGACACTAAAATTACTTGGTATTTTTTTTCCCACTTTTGCTCATGGGCTACTATTTCTGGTGAAAATTTTGATAGACGTAATTGTATTTCTCTATGTGCACTTGTGCCAATTAAGCTAAATAACTCAATTGTTCTTGCAATGAGTATGAACTCATTTACCAGAGCAAATATTTTCTTTCAATTGTTTTTTTATGTTTTTGTTTCTATAGAATACTTCCTGAGAAAAATAGTTCAGCTTTAGTTGTGACAGACTACTTCCACTCTATGTAAGACACAGCTATGGTTGCTGGGTGTTTGTTTTTTATTGTGGCTATAGATCCAAAAATATCTAAAGAGATAAATTTATTACATTGTCCATATTGGAAAAATACATACCGTGCTTTTACCACTTTCGTTTACTGGCTTATCTTCATGTTACCTTTCTTAATACAGTGTTCCAACAAGTGATCAGCCTTATTTGATTGGCATGGAGTTGATATAAATGAGGAGATGGATTCCTATACATTACATTTTTCAGAAAAAATTATCCACATTATTGTCCATTTGCTGTCTATATTAAGCGCACTGACTCACAGTTGATATTTTCCTGACTTTAATACTGCTCTCTTCATATATAATATAAACTGATGGAAAGGCATTTTGAATAGTCTGAAATATTTCTTGAAACTACGCAGTAGAATAAACTATCAGGTTAACATTATCTGCCACTGATATATTATTTTGTATTGTTTCCCCTTTATCTTCTGGTTTATATTAGAAGTCATAAAAACTTGTATTGCAAAAAGCCAACAATTCAATCAGCCCTATTCCAGCAGTTAAAAAAGTTCAGTTTGCCAAAGCACGGAGCATATTCCAGCTGCTCTCTGGTAAGATGTGCTAGAGTGACCATAGAGATTTCTCACTCACTTGATGAAAGACAGACTTGGTGGTATTTGTACTTTATTCATTGATTAGAAGCAAGGAGCCAGCCAGAGCCACATCTTTCAGCATCTACAGAAGAGTAAAAGTTATATTTTAAATGTGAGAATGCAGCACCAGTTGCAAAAGTTTCCAGTCTTGCTAATCCTTTGGGTTGCACAAAAGTAGTAAAAATAAGAAAAAAACTTCCTATCTTGTTCTCCTTTCTGGACTTCCCAACCCCTTTATTAGCCCTTCCTTCCTCCTCCTTCCCCATTTTATTGGGAATCATCTATAAAGCATCTAGAAGTTGTTGAAAGGAAAAAACCATATCTGCATGAGCTAAGCAGCAGCTGCCCAGTGAAGCTGCCTGCAGCCTGTACACAAAACTTCAATTACTAGCTCTGCTGAGTTCAAAGGGATTATTTCTGGGAATAAGAATTCTGGTGCTCTAGCATGGACACAATCTGATCCAAACGGAGCAGTGAAAGGGGATTTTCTCCTCCTCTCTCTTGCTCTTTTTGGTGAAATCTCTTTGAATATTGACATGCTACCAGATTATTTCCCTACTTCTCACCAAACAATATGGTTTAGACCTCTATTACACTATTAATCAGCCTTATATCATCTTACCACTTGGGCTATGGTGACAGAAAATACTGAGAATTCAACGTTCCAGAACAAGAAGCAGTGTAAATCATTCACTCCCAATGAAGTCTTCCACTGTTACAAGTCATGTTGTTCCAAATGAGGGATTTCACAGTCCATCCTTACCCCTCTTCCTTCCAAGGTAGTCTTTAAATCCATGCACAACCCACAATTCAAGTTTGCTCTGCTCAGAAATGCTCTAAATGCTCCCTGTAGCACAGCAGGAGGCTACTTTAAGGCATTTGAGATTGGTGGGTGGATAGAGAAGGCATGAGATCACAATTACACCCCATCCCAATGATATGTCTGGAGCTGCAGCGACTCCAGACAAAGAAGTTGAAGTGCATGGAAGCTGAGACCTCTTCAAGACAGACCTAAAAATACCTGTCACGGCTGCAGATTTGAAGCAATTACCAAGAGCAATTCAGAACTTTCCTGCGGGGAGACAAATATGCTACAGAATCATTTACAACAGGCTATGTGGAATATCTGGTTATGAGAGAAGCACAAATGTTTCTGAAGTGTGTTGGAGGGAATTCATCAGCACCAAGACAAGATCTGAAAGTCTGGAACAGAATTCAGAAGCAGACAGGATACCCAACACGTAAACTCAAAGTAGCTGAACTCGACCATTTCCATGAAGCTAGGAAAAGTCTCTTGTTTTTCACACATCAGCCTCCTGGGAAGAGAAAAAGCATAGTCATGTCTAATCACCATGAAAGGAATTTGCTTTTATGCCCCGGGAGTTATTTGGACTCTTCTGAAATGAAGCATCATCGAGATTACCTCAACAAATCAAGGCAAACTGCAAGTTTATTAGATGCACACCATTCATTTCTGATTTAGGCTAAAGCACTAGGTACAAAATTAATCTGGTGTATAGAGAAACTCAGTCAAAACAGCAATCTAAACAACTACTGAGTGTCTGAAACAACTTCCTACTCCCATTTTTTTCCTATTGGCAATGTCAAACATGAGACCATGCAAAAAACTTGAGAGAAAGATTTCTTGAGAAATCATCTTTGGCTAAGCCAAAAAAAAACTTAGTCCTTTCCCCAAATTGAGAGGGACTCCAGTTTCCACTAGGAAAAGGAGTAATCCAGTGTTTGCTGATCTACCAGGTCATAAGACTGACAGCTCAGTCCTGGAAATAGAAACAAAATCCCATTTGACTTCCCCATATTTATTTCTGGATTGAAATATGAAGCACGTGAAATCGCAGAAATAACATCTCAGAACATATGATATTATTATGCAAACATGACAGGCACAGTGGACATCTGGATATGTCATGCAATGGACATGACTTTATCAGCTTAACCCTGAAAGACACAAGTCAACTATTGATTGGAACACCATTTGAACTACCCTGACATTTAGAGATAATTCTGTGTGACTCCCAAATAAAAACAACAAATCCTTTCAATTTTCTCTTTCCATTGAGACTCAGTATAGGTCTAACCATTCAACAAAATGTATCCATGTCTCCCAGATGTTGCCTTTATTTTCTGAAGCGTATCTGACTTTTCTGTGAGCTACCTTGGAATGAAACTGCACACTAACTCAGAGATTAATAAACACAGTGAGATGCACTTCACACAAATATCTGTCTCCCAACACATTTCTACACCTACCAAAGGTCTCTGGAGGCCAATAAGGTAATCTCCAAGTCCAGAGCTCATGTGGACAAAACTTGCTTTTGCAGTTATTTAATTTGAAGTTACTTCTGGCAAATGCTCACACCAAACTCCCTCTCTTCCTGTGTAACTAACACCTGCTGTACCAGAGTACTGCCAGGTTTCAAAACCTGAGCTGTTCAATAAGCTTCACAACCTTCCTGTGTGAAGGAAGTACCAATTTATTATCTCCCTCTGAAGAGGAAGAAAATGTTTACACCACTGAAAAGCTGGATGCAATGTTTTTCTTTGAAGTCTGTAGCACAGACCTGTGACTTAGGTATTTGTGGTTTGAAAAATTTGTAACTTAAGTATTTTTACCATCTGTTTATTTACACTGGAAGCTTTTCAGTACTCATTAGAAGCACATCACTCATCGTACGCTCTCATTTACTCTGAAAATTAGGTGCTTTTTATTTATTTATAAATGCTTTATTGCTGAGCTGCTACCTCTGTTTTCTCCTAATTTGTACATTCTCCAGTCTCTACAGGAAGAATTATAAGTCTGAAATGTTTCACTTTTTATTCAGTGATTTGGAATGCACACAAATACTGCACCCAAGGAAGCAAAAGAGGAAGTTTTTCATTTTGGTGACAGAATATCACTTGGATATACATTGAGCAATAATGTTCTCACAACTTTGTTGCACTACTACTGTGAAGATTTTTGAAAACACCCTTGCCTATCCTCATGCTCTCCAATTTTACTTGTCAGAAGAAATATCACAGCTTCTGTGTTAGCTGAATTACGGAAAAAATGAAATAATGGAATTAAATTCAGTTAAAACTGAAATAAACATTTTTATTACCCTTAGTGAAGGCAGGATTTCTTGATGGAAAGGAAAAAACTTCTGAAAGCTTATGACCCTCCAGAATCTGACCCTAATTACTAATACTAATACTTACCCTAATACAGTGACTCTGCTGAAGTCAGGTTTCTACAGTGAAATTTCCACTGGCCCCTAAAGATGGGGATAGTAGAAACTAAATTCTCTGTAAATCCTTTTATCAGCAGCAAGAAAAACATTAAGAAATTTTCAGAATTAAGACAGATACAGACACCAGAAAAATACAAGTACAGATGTTGATGTCAGCTTTGACAGCTACACTGCTGACTGGCATATGCATGTTGACAGCTGAAGATGAAGGGCTAAAGTGGGAGGAGAAAAATATTCCACTTCGATTTAATTGATGCAAATCACTAAGACATAAGTAAACTATAACATGAGCTATGAAACAGGAACACCAGATGCATGCAAATTTAAGTACTTTGTGAATTTTTATATTAAAAATATACCAGTAAGTGATCAAAATCATCCTCTTTAACCATAGGTATATTTTAAAAACCATTCTAAGGAAAAATAATGCATTTACCTTGGTGAAAATGAAAGAACTAAGACAGTTCATACACAGAAACAGCTAATTACATAATGGATCATTTCAGTAAATGCTGATAGCCCAAATACTCTGTAGCCTAGAAATTAGATGGGACATACACTCAAGCATCACTATTTTGCTATACTTCAGGGAGCAACATTCATTTCCTAGACATATCCCCTCTGCTCCCCATTATCCCTTGTTCATAAAATATTCCCAATTCAGTGTTTTATGAACAGAAATGTAAAAAACAGATTTCTGTTTCACATGAACATTAGTTTCTCTTAATTTGATTTGCCCTGTGCTGCTTGATGTAGCAGCTAAGGCAAAGTGCTTGGAGATCTTGCAGAACTTGGGTAAAAATATTAAAGTTTCTGGAAGGTTTTTCTGAAAGCACTGCCAAACTTGTTCAGCAGTTACCATATTTGTGACTAAAAGTGAGTATATAATATCATAATGGATCTACATTGAAGCCTATTCAAAAAAACTTATTTATACATTGTGAATATCAAAGTAAATAAAGATCCAGCTTTCCAAAACATTAGTTCTATTCCACCTTCAATTCAAACTACAAGTTCAAATAAATAAATTTTGTTTTAGCTGCTGCTGATTTGACACTTTAAAAAAAATCCAGAGTAAAAGTTTAGGATTTGTGTCAATTTGTTTGGGGCAGTTTGCCCAGACCCCAGCCCACACTATTTAGAACCTCATGATAAAGTAAATTGCCAGCCAGACTGAACAGGCTCAACTGACCATGAGATCTCCACTTTGAGGTGGAGTCAAGTGACCCCAAGTCTTCCAAAACACTGCTGGAAAAGCTCTCCTGCATTCTGCTCTGTATTTCTCCACTGATCATCAGAGGACTCTGAGCTGAGAGCTGTTTATACAAAGATCTGGACCCCACTTAAATCAGAATCCAATATCCCAAAATCAGTGAACTGGAAAACGAAGGAATATTATTATTTAAATTTTAAAAATACTGAACACACACACATGCACACAAAAGGTCAATCAGGCAAGTAAATACCATTAGTCAGAGGGAAGGAAGCCTGTGTCACGGGTGCTCCTATTTTGAAGGCTCAGTATTCATGAATGAAACATATTATTCCAGTTCTCAAATCTGTGCACAATTTACTATGAAATGTTGATTCATAATTCTTCTCAAGCTTTTAATGCAGGAATTATATGTATATTTTAAGATAACAACACAGGACACTTCATAAACACTGTCTTTGATGCAAAAGATCAGACAACTGTTACTGGCTTTTATTAGTGGAGGAGGAAAGTGAGGCTTGGCGTCAGCAGACAGACTATTGTATGTACAATATCTGTGACTTAAGTTTACTCCAAGTTGGCTCCTTTGTAAATTCCCCAGGCTCTATGAAATCTAGAGTTGGGGCTGATAAAAACACTGAAAAATAAAAAGGCATCCAAAAAAGCATTTTATAAATGCAGCATATTTTATAAAAAGCAATTTCAAATCTACTCCAGGTAGACACATAAAATCTTATGAATAAGTTCAAAGCATGGTTAGAAAACTTTTATGCACTCCCTTAAAACAAAAAAGAATGCATATGCATGTTTGGAGAATCTTTGATATAGGTATGTGTGTGCACACCACAGAGTCTGAATTAAATCATTTCTTTGGTATGAATATGTAAACGTCAGTTTTTGCTAAATAAATAACTTTTATTTTTGCTCCAACAAACAGATGCTGCAGCATCAGATACCCTTATTCTCTGCTTGATTCTCGGTGCTGTTCATATTCTGGGAAGTTCCATGTGTGATAAGCCAATATAGGGAACTGCCCTGGTAGCAAGTTTGATGGATCCACTCGCCTGTCCCAAGGGACCAAAGTGCCTGGGGCAGGGCTATAGGAGGTGGAAGCCAGGGAAAAGGCCATGCTTGTGGAAGATCTGATTCATTGGGCTCCCAGAAAATTGTTCATAGACCCTTATATATTAAATGTAAAGGTGAGTTCTTGTGGTGGAATCTCAAAGAAGCAGCTGTTGTCTCTTCTCCTCGATAGTGAAACTCCCACGTCTCTGAAAGCTCACAAGGATAAATCATGAGCTGCTGGTAACCACCAATGTATTTTTTTTATATAATATATCTTTAATTATTTCAGTACTACTTATGACATTTTAATAGATTGGCATTAGCTGATGAAAAACTACTTCCTTTCATTCTGCTCACCATCTATCAAGAACAGAGACCCCTTTTGCAAGTCTGCTAAATTCCTTGTGTAATGGGAGGGGAGGGAGGTGTTAACATGCTAATTCACTCTTTCAGAGTCAGATTTTGTGTATTCCAAGAGATTTTCTTTTTTTTTTAGTATCACTGTTATTGCAAACCTGTACATTCTTGCCTTTATGCACTTAGTACTATAGAACAGTATTTAAGCATCCATTTAAGGTATAATTCCATTAAAATATGGAATTGATATCAGGATACCATGATTGATTCACATAACAGTGAAAGCAGAATTTGAGGCAAGGCAAGGGCTCTCCTAAACCCAGCCTTGAAATCCACATAGGAGAGCCATGCAGTGGCCAAAGGAATCAGTGACCAGGAGCTCATCAAAATGAGTGTCATTCTGGTACCCACCACTCCATTACCAGCTCTGAGGGCAGTCCTGGGGTTTACCCTGCAAAGCCTGTGGACATAGATATTAATTTCATATAGAAAAAAGGCAAAGTTTGCAAACAATCATCTTCAGAATGAATTACAGGCTTATTATAAGGTATAACAGAAAGAACCCAGCCTTGGATAAATAGACATTTCAACTGTTCAGTGAAAAATATTTGAACACTTAATAGGAGTGGAATTTTGGTTAAGATATCTGACTAAAAAGGAGAAAAACTGCATTCTCCTCTACGTTGTTCTAGAGCTCATGCATAACGTTCCATAAATCTGTGATTCAAGCCACAGATTCATGAGTTTCTCTGGCAATAAGCAGTGGCTTAAGCACTTTTTACTGCTCAACTCAGTGCTTCTGTTACAGCTATGTCTGACATTCACCTTGCAAACTGGATTTGAGTTAAAAATAATGAGGCAAAAATAAATATTTGAAAGAGACCTCTGTTTCAAGTACCATATTTGATAAAATATCCACCTATGGTATATTTTTCTTACTCTGGGTTTATCATCTACCCTCCTACAGCCTGAAACAGGATGCAGAACCAAGAGCGACTTAAAAATACACATTTGGAAAGGCATAAAGTAATATTCTGAGTAAAATAATTCCTGACAGTAACATACAGAGCATTTAAAGAGACAGACGAGCAGATAAAGTGAGGTATTATGGGCCAATGTAATTTCATCAATCACAATTGGAACACGGCACCCTTTGGAACAGACTGGCACGTGGGAGCCCCTTGGAGCAGCAGCAAAGGTGAAGATGAGGAATCATTCATCAGAGCTTCTGGCTTCCAGAGAAAAGCAAAAATATCAGAGGCTGGGAAGTAGCTGTTTAGCATCTCCTTATTTACCCACTTCATTTAGCAAATGTATTAAATTAAACTGCAGATGTTCTGCTGTCAGCACAGCAGGGTAGAGTCAGAGTATTAGCAGGCTCTTTCCTGATAGAAACATTTTATGTACTGTAAATAAACAAACACCATTTTGTTAATTAGTAAATGAATTATTTTTCAAAACTGCTCCGCTAGGGTCTTTATAGACCAAGCTACTGTAGTTCCTATTTTTAACAGAGACCTTGCAATCAAAGAGGGGAAATGCTCAAGCTCTTGGAAATTGTAGCTCTTGAACAACTAATTATCATTCTTCCAATCATGTTTTAAGCTAAATATTTTATAAGTACCTCTAAAATCAAAATCACAGTAACCAGACTGAAAAGGAAACCAGCCTGAAAGGAAAACAACTTAGGAGAAATATCAGAAATATCAATTTCATATAATTAATTTAATTAAAAAAATTATTAATGATCAGAGGGAGATTTCCTAATAAATTTAAACACAAAGACTCATATCAGCCATCCATGTACTCTTTCAAGAAATGTTTATGAAAGACTTATGGAAAGAAAGTCCATTTATAGTTGAGAGAAAAAACACAGAGAAAATCCACACCAAAGTAAACCTTATATCTGATAGTTACATTTCATTGCATCATTGTGCTCATTTGTTCCAACTTGCTGGCTCAGTAAAGTTTTTAATAGACAGATGGCTAATTTTATCATTTCAACCCAATTTCTTACTGGACCAACTCCAAAGATGCAGTGTTAGTGTAATGCCATGGATGAAGGTCAGCAGAATAAGAGGGGAACATATGCTAATGTCAGCATTTCACGTAGTCTTCTTTAACAGAATATACAGTGCTAAGCTGGGGGATTTGCACTGGCTCAACACTAACACCATATGGGTGGCCTGTTGAAAAGTAATGATGGCCTAAGCATAGAATCTTAATCAGGTACTGATGGCCAATGAATCAAATAGCACCACACAAGTAATCACTAAGTGATTAAAAAAAATTACAGAAGATGTATTGCTGAAATTACTCTGCTAACTAGACAAGTGATTTTGTCTTAGCTAAAGCCTGTCACATCATTACCTCTTAATCTTAACCCCAATCTTTTTTATCCTCATACAAATCTTTCACAAATAAAAGGAACTCAATTTTTGTTTATTAGGAACATTCATGTGCATAAGGAAAATGTACTTGCAATTTAGTAACTCTACGTTATTGATTTGAAGAACTTGTGAAAGGTGCACATCAGGGCTGTATTCCTCTCAGTTAACTGTGAGTAAGAAATAGGAAAACTTCTCGCAAATTTAGTCTTTATCTATTTTCAAAAATAATTGTTTGAATTGATGGAATTATTTGGTTTTATTAGGTAACCAAGGCTTGGCTCTGTAATCTATGCTAATAATTGTACCACACATTACTGCACACGTTAAAACGCTACTCACTACACATGGCAGGGTGCCCTTCACAGAGATCTGTGCTAGGTGGAGGCAGGAGGGTACCTGCACATCCTTCACTTTCTTTAGGAAAAAAGTGCTGCCTGCTTAAAATAGCTTTGAATATAACTGGAACTTCTCAGAGGCAAGGCCGTAAGATGGAAGGTTAAATATATTTCTTTTGCTATATAAATAAATAAATAATCTGTGTGTCAAAGAGTTGCAGGCAGTTTCCTCAAAGGAGGGGCTACAGAAATGCCTGAGAGGTTGTAGCATTATACCTATGAGCCAAAGATTTCAGTTTCAAACATAAATTCACTTTCTCACCCCATCCTCAGTTCCACAGTGTAACTCACAGGGAGCAGTTTGGTGCCACAGCTAAAGCAATCAGTGTAATATAATCTCTAAAGTGGCAGTCTCTTCCCTTCCCAGCTTGTCAGGTATTTTCATATTTTTTGTCCTCCATTTACTTGAGCAGAATAGAAAATTTTCTATTGCTGACAGGAAAAATAGAATAGCTTCAAATTAGACCAGCAAGAAGACAAGGCTATCTCTAAATTAATGGAGGGTAAGGGGTTTGTAGCACTGCCTCCTTCACTCTCACATTAGTATAGATGTTTTGTGAAGAAAGACACTGAAACTTATCTGTTTAATCTGCAGAGAGATGAAATGATTTCAGTTTTGAGCACACAGATGTTTGGTTTGTTGACAGTTGATTTACATGCATTTAACTGGGAGCATGGGGGGGGGCTGGGGACAGGATGTGCAGGAAAGAACTCAGATCAAAATGCTTTTTCTTCAAAAACTGCTCTAATCTTTTAAAAATAAGCAGTTACACTTGAAATAGTTTCAAATAATTGACCTTGATACTCTTAATACTGAAGTAGTGGGTACAATGCTAACTGATATGAACACAATATATTCTTGTAAATAGAGGTTTTGCATTAGAGTTGTATCTTTCTTTTCATGGGGGACAGTTTACACTAAGAAACACTTCACCATGCAGATGGGCTATCCTCACAAAAGGAGAAAAGAGATTTCAGAAGTGTTTCAAATCCTCTTTTATGAAACCTTGATCAATTCTAAACCCAAGTAGTCCCTGCAAAGAACTTTGTTACCTAAATTTCACTTCCTGAAAATGACTACCAACCCTTTCAGGCATGCCCACAGGAATTTATTCAAAACAAAACGAGTAAGTGGAACAAAGCCCAAGATTCTATCTATAGAAACCAGCCTTCAATAATGCCAGGAAAATACCCTCGGAACCCAACTTTTGTAAATAAATGCTTCTATCACATTACTTTGAAGAGTTTATTTAAATATCCATAAAGCATTGCATTTTATTTTTGCCCAGTAAGACTGAAAACAGATTCCCTTATAGTGGAATAGCTCTCTGATTTATATTTAAAATTAATCTGGGAAAATGAGAGACTCACACTCCAGAGTAAAACTTCTGCCTAAAGCTTAGAATCAATACAAATAGAAAACTGTTTTCAAGAGATAAAAGTGATTTACAACAGAAAAATCTCAAGGTAACGCAAAGATTCGTTGAAAGTAGTCAAGGAATGAAATCCTTACAAGCTTTTTAATATTCAAACCTGAATAACTATAGCCTTTATTTTTGCTGCTAATATGAAATGTTCTCACTAAATTTAAATATTGTGAAAAAACATTCAGACTAAAAACAAAACACAGCTTAAAGAAATGTCAGACATGTACAAAATTACTGTGAAAGAGGAAAAAGAAGAAAGAAAACCCCCCAGAAATTAGGCCAGTTTTTAGGCTACAAGCCAACTGTTTGCTCTACTTTGCTTTATTTATTAGTTCTTAAGGTATTTAAAACTTCAGCATTAAAACTGGAGAATGATTTGCAAATGAATGCAGTTGCAGTTGTGAAAATATAACTCACAGCTGAATGTGGGTTATTCAGACAAATGGCTGCTTTGTTAGAGGAGGGGAAGTGAAGTTCTGTGTTAATTTATTACAAACTGCAGCATTTCAACCCTGATGTCCAGGCAACAATGTTTTTTATTTCAAGTAATTTATAAGTACTTCCCATAGCACTTAACAGTGATGTCTTTGGCTGTTTCACCATGGTACTAGAGTGTATATGTATTTACTGTGGGAATTTGTTTTTAATAAAACTGTTGTAAGGCATTTTTATTCCTTCTCTTTGTTACATTAGAAACATTCTCTGCATAAGTAATGTATTTTTTCTGACTTGAAAGGCAGCAGATTATGGCCGGCACTGTTTTTGGTTGTGTAAAATAATGACAGGCTAAGTGATTTCTCAACCAAAGCAAGTTATTTCACTTGTCATGATTTAAAATTTTTTTCCTCCCCACTTTAATACAAGTGATGGTGCATGACTTCTTTAAGGTCCCTGTGTTGGTGTAATGTCAGTGCTCAGATAAGATCTGGTCAATATGAAAATGAGAAACCAGAAAAAGAAATGCACTGCCTGGCTTACCAAAATCAACTGCAGCATATTTGAAGAAGTGATGACAAACTGTCATGTCAACGGGTAAAATTGCTTCAGCAGTTCATCTTTATGTTAAAAAAACATAAATTACAGGTAATCCTCAATCAATGGATGTTGCTACACTTTTGTAAGGTCCTAAAAACCGAGACATCAGAAAGGTCTTCATTCATTTAGGTAATGTATCATTCAAAATAATCCTGGAATGTGTTTGTCCTCATACTCTTATACCATTTGTTCCACAGGGTTAAATTGTTGCAACTCTTATGGCAAATATAATAATTTTAATGTAACTTAGTTGTCAATGTCATGTTCCAGAGGCTTTTGCAGAATTACTAGATAGTAGAAGAAATACAGGCCAAATACAGCCTCATTTAAATCCCTTAACACTGGTTAGTTTGAGTAAATATGTGACATTTTATTTCTTCTAGTTCTAGATTATGCTGCTTTAGCAAGAATGTTTATAAATAATACCATAGTAAAACTTCTGTAAGAGTTGTTTTACACTTATAAAGTAAAAGGATTGATAGATATTGAAACATATAAAAAAATGCAGTTTAAAGCTTTGTTTTCTTGGACAAATTTAAAACCATTAATCTTCTGAGCCTTGCTCAAAGGTTCAGACCCTTGCTTAAACACAGAGGGTGAGATTCTTGGCAATGTTAACGATTTTTTGGTTTTCCTTTTAACTTTTTAGAAAAACCTCTCAAAACAAAGAGATTGCTGAATTGAAAGCCTCAATTCCTCAGTTAGCAGACTCATGCTTGGAATTTTATTGTCCAAATTCTAACATTCAGTTGATTATCAGCTACTTTATATCTACCACAAACCACTTTGCAATTATTTATAAAAACCATTCTTGAGAAATTCTTGCATAAAAATTCTGCAGAAAACTTATTTTCTTTGTTAAAAAAAAAAAAAAAATAACCATTCTGTTTCATTTGTTTTACCCTATTCAAAGCAGAAAGAGAGGAAGAAAAAAACCCAAGAAAAAGTTCCCATAAAAGTGCTTTTAAGATGTAACTCAGGGAAATTCGAAATTTCACCTTAGAATATACTTGGCATTGTTTTAGAATAATTTCCATAAAGCTAAGCAAACACCTAAAAGGTCTCTCGCCAGAGGAAACTTGAGCCTCTCACATTTTCTGTAATCTTACTGCTTTTTAGTAAAAGGAGATGGAGTTTTTGGTTTGTCTGAGCAGTTTATCTAAAAACCCTTTTTTTTTTCTTTCTCTTGTACAATACCAAGTATATTTTTATTCTACTTCTGAATTATTCTAATAAATTATGTGGGAATGGATCATAAACACTGACAGTAGCTTTTCATATTTAAAATGGCAAAACAGATTTCTGTGCTCCCAGTCTGAGTATCTACCCCCACAAACGCCACACAGACAGTGTGGGAATGAAAACCCTGCAGAGCCATCCCAGTTTCCCATGGGTGCAACTGAGTTACCACCCCATGTGCATGGAGTGGCAAGGGAGAAGCAGAAAAATCCATGGAAAGAAGTTAAAACAGAAGACAGTAAATTTATGTGCATTTATGAGGTTGGTTCCCAGTGTTATACCAGAAGTTAGAAGGACTGTGAAATAGGGTTTATAGATAATTAGACTTTCAATCTATAGAGGTGGAGAAATTGGACAGCAAAATGCCAGCTTGTGATTATTCCTATATGTTCTCAACCCTCTAGCTGAAGCTGAAAAAATGGACATTCCTTACAATGCAATGCTTTCTGTAGAAGTTCTGTACACTGAAGTGGCTTACAAAGGAAACACTCCAAATACTCCTAAAACATGTCAAAATCATGTAATTTTCAGTAACAGCTAAGGGAGTTTATTAATTTTGTGCAGATCCACTGGAGTTCTTCAGAACACAAAGCCAGTAGGGTTTAGCAGAAATTAGCGAGACCCAAAAAGAGGCATTTAGATGATAATGGAACTCATGAAAGAAACACACCTTAACAGCAGGGCTCAGTGGGGAGCAAGGCATCTATTTCATGAAAAATTAAGACCTTGAATTACGCTGCTTTTCAATGAGAAACAAAACTAATAACTGCTGCCATTTACCATGGAAAAACTGTCAGAAAGTACAACACCTAACTGACTCTACAGCTTGGTGATCAGAGGTATTCATCAAAATTTTAGAACCACCACATCCTAAATGAAGAACCGAACCAAACAGCCCCAATTCCCAACCATGATGCTTTCCCTTGGAATCAGTGTGCCCTATCCACTTTTCCTCTGGAAAAACTTGAGCTGCCTGAAATGGTAACTGGCATTTATGCAACTTTATGCTTCTTTTCTCTCATTCATGAATTTTTCTTTGCTGCTATTAGTATTTTTGCAAATGGAGAGGTTCCTACGGATAATTCTTCCTGACAGCCTCTAAGAATTGCATTCAATAAATATTTTAGGAGCACAGATACTGAATACGTTTAAAAGTGGCAAAGAATGTGTTTCAATAACCATCCTTCAGCCATTGTCACATCTCCAGCTTCTTTGTGGAACCATTTTTTGGTTTTTAAGCCTATGCATGCTTTGAATGTTTTTTTAGGAGCGGGTAAAGGAGACAGATAAAACCAGTGAAGAGAAAATAATCTACTTGCAGAGGGTGCTTTTGGCAGATAAGTAAGCTTATGTTGAGTTACATCTTATACTCCACTTAGGTTGCTTCAAGACAGTCTAGACAGGCACACAAGAAATGATCCAAAAAAACTCTGAAGCATGCTAAGTAGGGCACACACAGTGTGGGATACACCCGCATTAAAGCTGTCTCTGCATACTTCAGCTGCCTTGCATGCATGCATGCAGATACAATTTTAAATACTACCAGAGTTTTTGTTCTCCTTGTTGTGCAATGAAGTTTTTATTGCCACAACCTCTGTAACATCACAGCAAAGGTTCCAGGAACTATGAAATAGGCTGTAACATCAAAAAGACTTAATGTCTTTTTGGGATCTCCAGTGTTCAGGTATGGGATTCTCCAGATTATTATCAGCCATGCTGACCGGATATCTTATTTTGTTAATCTGCATAATTAGATTGTCAGTTTTTCTCTCTCCAGAGCACCAAAAATACCTGACACCTTATTCAACTCCCAGGCCACAACTCATAACTTCTGGGATCCGTGCACCAGTTATTACAGAGCTGAGACAGCTCAAAGATGTTTTGTCATCCATACTTAAGTGAAGAAGGAAATCTGCAAAGCTTCTTAGAAGGTCAGGTTGCCTGAAGTATTAATAGCCCATTTTACAGTCAGAAACACAAGGTGTTTTGCTGTACATATGCTCTATGCGGTACGGAACAATTAACCTCCCCCACTATTATTCCTCTGATTTAGGCTGAGATTTCAGAACACAGGAAAATAAGTTTTATTTTCCAGAATAGATAGGAATAATCAAAATGATGTTTCTCAGCCTGCAAGCTTCTCTGATGCAAGATTCTTATTGGCATTACTGTACACAACTCTGAAGGTAAACGATCCCACAGCCAACACCACCACCACCAAACTGCAGACTCACACTAAACTGCTTAGCTGCATCTCCTGGGGAAAACAACAAACAAAAAAGAGAAAACAGAAAGGGTCCATTCCATGACACTGAGACCCAATTAAAACACAAATTTGCAAGGCAGTGCTTTTCTTCCTTCCTGTCATAGCTGACAGGTCTCAAGGTTGAGAAGTTCAGGACTAGAATCATGAGAAACTGTATTTTTTACTCCCCTGTCATATAAATTGGACATCAGAAGTACACCATTTTGAAGGAATTTGGAGTTCTCAGTTTTGAACGCACATTTAAATCACTGGGATTAAAGGAGACCCCTCAGAGACTCCATGAACAAACCAGCAGGATTCCTATTGGAAGACAAATAGAGCTCATTCTTGTTCTAATAAGCATGCTCACAATAACAGGACACTGCATTAAAATTGTTACAGATAAATGACACTAGAGTTTGAATGAATCAGGATTAACAATGAAATTTCTAAACACTAATTCTTCAAGATCCAGTGGTACAAATCCAGGCTTATATCAGAACACTCATAGAGCCAAAAATTTGTTAAAATACAAGTATAAGTAGAAACATTTACACTTCAGTCTGTATTTGCTGTGCAGATGACAGTCAAACAGCACTAGACAGAGTGGGAAGGACAAGGAGGGAATGGCAATTTCCCCTTCCAAGACATCTGATGACTTCTCCTTGACATGGCCACTGATATTTTTAAAGCCTGGAAATACAAGATCAGTGCATTTTTAACAGTATCTCCAAGACAACCGTAGTTGTACCTCCAAGACAGATTGTAAATGTCTGTATTCTTTCCTATTTCACAGTTAGATACATTCCAGTCAGCCAAAATATTTACAAGCCTTCTGCAACAGACATTGAAAAGCACTAACACCAAAGTTTTCCTCTTTCTTCCTGTGCATGTTCCTGTATTCCCATACTGACTTAAAAAAAAATAAAATCTGGTTTCCACAAAAACTTATTTTCTACCTATTTATTCAGAACACATAGTAATGGTAGATTCTGAATGTTTCAGAGATTTGACAAATACAACCATACAGAGGAACTAAGGAGAATGACAGAAATAAAGCTCTTCTCTGCCTCTCTGCTGGGGAAGCCATTTTGACATTATCTCTAAACTACAACTGAAAAGTACTATCTTTTAGACATTTAAATATTCCACAGTAGCTTACTCAGCAACACACAAAGCTCTGTTTTGACTCCTGCACCTTCACCTGTTTGGTTTCCAGCACCTACCACTCTGGGAGCTGTGGCAAAGACATTCCTTGCACATTCTCCTACGAACCAATTACATGCACCGCAAACTTTCTACTCTGCTCTGTGTTGTACATCAGTTACTTTAAGACCATTTAAAAGCCAACAAATGTACATACACAGATTTCTGTGGTCAGGACATCTGCACTTTCTCAACTGTTTCTAAAACAGAAAAAAATGCCTATTAGTTTAAAATTTGAAGAAAAATTGCCCACAGGAGGAATGGGCATTAGCCATGCTTCACTTCCCTCCTTTTTGTTGACATATGAAGCACTTTTTTTCTCTTTCTTTCTTTCCAATTCACAGTGAGTCTAAAGAGGTGAATCAGTGCACAGAGAAAAAGAGAGAAAGAGAGGAAAAAAGAAAAAAAACCCCACAACCCTCTTTTTCCAGGGTGGGTATGAAATATGAAGGCCCAACAATTGTCTGAGCTCAGTGCATTGGAATAACATTGGTTAAATTATGGATAGTTTTGAATAGTGTCACTTTTTTTTTCTCTGCAGATGGTTGTTCACACAAGGAGTCTGGCCTGCATAATTGTATCACTAATAAGCAGTAAGGCAATTAGTTGTGTAAGTGTGCTATAATCATTCTAACAGAAGAGATGACGAAGAGACAAAAAAAGGAGGGGGGACAAAAAATGTCTTTTCTCAATTCATCAACTGACAGCCATAATTAGATATATATAATTGAAAATTCCACAGTAGGGGGGCCAGCTTATACAAATGAATTTTCTTTGCTTCTCTTATGCATTTTTTCCTTTTGCCTGAACATTCCCCCCCAAGAAAAAGGCAGAAAATTTGTCATTCCAGGGGAGCGTATACTGTATGAACCACAGGCTGCTCATTCAGAGCAATGATGTCAGAATAACATCTTTCCCCCCCCACTAAGAAATAGACAGCTTTGAACTGAGCCTTTATTAGCTGTTTTCAGTCAGTAACGAATTAAAAAACCCAAAACCAAAAAACCCACAACACAACAAAAAGAACTCCAAACCAACGCAGCCTTGGATGATCTATATCAGTTTGCAGAACATGAAATGTAAAACTCTGAGAGGAGAGGTCACCTTTTTTTTCCTATTGACATGAAGACGGCTTGGTTTTGGTGCTGGGGGAAGAGTTCTGAGTTATAATAGAGCATTACATCATCAAGTATTATGGGAAGAAGGGGATTTCTTTTGAGCGAAGCCTGATTATCAAAGGCTATAATTAAATTTGGGCTAAAAATGCCCAAGTGCTTATGAGTTTGTGGAAACTATGCACAGAGCAGCTTTCCACTGAATTAATCAGCTTGCAAGTTTTCATTATTCTGGAGCTTCTCTTTTTAAACTGTAAGCTTACAATCACAGCTTTTTTTTTTTATCAACAAACTCTTCTAAAATTTAATTGGACAAACCTTAACTGATTTTTTCCCCTTAAAGAGAGAGAATGTTAAGGCTGGAGCTTGTTAATTAAGTTCTTTAAGTGCCCCCAGCTGTGCAATAAATTTTCAAAGCTCCACCACTGCATTTTTTTAAATGTTTGCTCCCATGTTTTTTAGTTAAAATATTTTTTTAAAAAAGAAGAAGTACACGCAACAATAACAGAAGACTTCAGAAAATTCCTATACATATGGATGTTCCCAGATGCTGAAAATTGAACTATTAGCAAACTGCAGCTGATTAGAATGTAGCTGCAACTACAGGAATGTTTTAAAGGACTGCAGTTAATTAATTTCTTTTAAAATAACTTAGCACCTCTTTTTATTTATTTTCTTTTTTTTTAAGAAGACTCTGTGTTAGTTGAGAATGATTTGAAGTATCTCACATAGTTGTTCCACAACGAAATGCTGCTATCTAACATCACTGAAATGTTTTCTGAAACATTATGCAGGAACTTCCACTAATTCAAGGACCATATGCTTGGCAGGATAAGTCAACATAGTTCTATTATCTTAAAAAATATCAGTGGCCAGGGTTCAAATCTGCAGGCCTCACAATGAGAGGATGAAGATGACATGAAAACTTGTATCTTAACATCAGGTCACCTAAATTTATATTTTCATTAGCTAGCTATATATATTTAACTTCTTAATGTACCAAAATATTCAACACCGAGCAAAATAAAAGGATTAGATATATACCTGGCAGGGAAAATTTATTGAGCATGCTGATCATTATAGCTACAAGTAATAAACTTCTGGGAACTTGGGGCAGCTCAGAAAGTTTGTTTCTGAAGTAGAGAAACAGTATTATATGATCCAAGACTTGCCTCTCACATATCAAATCATGAATGGTCTAATGGGAGATCATTATTGTGTTCTTCCTGATGGAAAGAGTTGATCCTGGAGAACTCCAGTACTGACTTTTACTCATTTTAGTAGCCAAATTCACTCTGTGTTATCCAAATGTTCATTGTTCTGGAGTCTGACACATCCCAAATGGCCTTGAAAAGGCTGAAGAATGCAAATGAAGACAGCAACCTTCAGGCCAGTGACAAACATGAGAAAATATTTTGCCAGCACTATAAATAAGCCAAATATGAAAAAAAGAGTACTTTTGCAACCGTTTGTCTCAGGTGAGGCCCCTGATGCCGAGTTTCCCAGAACCTGTCACCTCCAGACTCTCTGAGTGAAACTTGAGGCCCACTAAGGCCAGGCCACCTCAGCAGATGGAGGATGTTGCTCCAGCTCTGCTGTTCACACAGCGCTGTCCCAGCTCTGGCAGAGGCTCCTGTCCTGGCAGCACAGGAGGGGAGCTCACTCGAGCTCACACATCCTCCCAGCACTGAGATCTCGATAGGGCAGGCAGTGCAGTGGCAAATTTGCCATCCCCTTTTAGGTCTGTAATGTCAGGGCCGCCCCAGGCCTAAAAGCCAGCCAAGTTAAGAGCTTTGGGTTTTGTGTTCTTTTACCATTACAGAGCTACAAACTTGGAACGAAATCACTGAGCCCTTGAAATCCCAGTCAGTCCTCTGGAGATCTGCAGGTGCTTACTGTCAGAGGCATCTTCAAATGTTTTTGGCTATCAGGAATTTTCTGACTGATCCAAATATGCCCATGGATCCTTCTGACTTTGTGAAAAGACCTACCACTCAAGCAATATGTTTCTCAAGCTACAGTATCTATCACATTCCAGAGGAGAAAATAAATATTCAGTTAAAATCCTTACTTGTTTGTTCATTATTTCACGCTGTTTCTTCAGCTTGTAAGACCACATTTTTCATTAGCAAAAATACAATCGGACACACACAAAGAAATGAGACTTATTTGAGAAATGTCTTTTTGAAAACCAAAAAATAACAAGTTCATTTTTCCTTTTGTTACAGCAGCTGCCTCAGGTGTTCTCTTTCTTGCAAACAATATAATTTATCAGATATTCTAAAAATCTATACTTAAGAAGTTCAATGAATGCAAATTCTACTGCATTATTTTTCTTAAAGAATTAAGGTTTTATTTTATCTTAAAAGATTCTTGGCTGCATTTCCATGGTGCACAATGACACATTTGGTTCTTTGTGTTTCTAACTAAGTAATGACATAGTTCCTCTAAACCATGAAAAAGGTTGCATTTGACCAAGCAAGAAAGGATGAACTTCTTGGAAATTCTATTGACTGGATCTTGAATTAGGCCCAGAACACTGGGACGAATCCTTTCTCCCTGCAGACCCCTGCTAAACCTGGCTTTAGCTGCAGTGGCACTGCATTGTTTCCTCCTTATTCACTGGGTACAGTAGTATCAACACAAACTGTACTCAACTGCTGAAAGCTTGATTCTCAAACATATGGATATGTTGAAAATTAAATTGCAGGGTTTATTTGAATTTATAGACAGCTCGGTGAATGTATTTTTGAGATACAGTCTCCGTCAAGGAGATAGATGTCACCTGCCATGAGGAACATGATTGTATAATGTTAAAATGCCACATTCTCTTTGTAGGTAATTCTATTCAATTGCTTCCTGCAAAGATTTGGGTAATGAACACTTGAGCATCTGTGGTGTGGCTTTTTTTTTTCCCTTTTCCTACTCCCCTCCTCCCCCTTCTCAGAATCTTTCTCTGGATTTGTATTTCTTTACTGAACATAAACCCTGCCCTGATTCTTTTTACCAAGTCCCCTTTTGCGTTATATTACTGCGGTGTTTCTACTCTTTTATTAAGATCCCTACCGCTTCTAAAAAGAGAAAATGTTGCAGGACAGAGGAGAGAAGATCTTTGTGAAATTACTGAACCTTTGAGGCAAATAATTCTCTAGAGTCAGCCAACACTGTGGGAACAGTTGAACACCTTTCAGTTAGAGAGTTGCATTATCTTGTTTGTTTAGATTCAAAGATTTTTTTTTCTTTTTAATCATCTAGTCAGTTGCAATTGCCACTTCATTGTACAACTTAAATCCAAGCAATATTTATCATATCTAACCCATTTTCTGAAGAATGGCATCTGGTCTGAAATACTGGTTCTATTGTAGAAAACATAAGCAAACAGCTTGCAGGAAATAATTTAGTACACTCAACTCTTCCCTCCACCTGTAATTTGTTTTGCTGATTTTACCCATTATTTGATTATTTAATTTTTAAAACAGTTTGAAAAATTTATTCCATTCACACACAGCCTGTAAGCCTCAAGTAACTGACATTTACTATCTGGAATTTTATTTACTCAGATTAACAACGCATACAGAATGCTAAACTAAATTCTACTTGTTTTAGCTGTAAATTGAAAATGTATCATGTCAATACATACTTATACATACCACAATCAAAAGTACATAATTATACCAAACATTTAAGTTGAATTAAACAAATAGCAAATAAACACCAAAATAACACATCCTTTTCTTCTCCAACAGGCTCAAGGCAGGATTAGGAAATTCTGATAAGAATAACTTAAAAACTAGAGTGTCAGATCACTCTGCTTGATGTGGAGCTCAAAATAAAAAGAGAAAAGTATTTTCAATGCATCCACAGCAGACCATTTTCATGATATTTTTAATTGCAGCAAGGTCTAAGAAAAGAAAGCAAGGCTTTTTAAGATCGAATCCCTGAAACCTTGCTAAAAGACTGTAGTAAAGACAACTTTAGAAGACAGAGATAAGAGATCTGATTTTTTGATGGGAAAAACATCTATCTAGGATGACTTTTTTGTTTGTTTTTAAGAGTAAGGCAGCTGCTTTCTGTGGTATCCCCTCCAAAGATAGATGATATTTGGCTTGACAATTTATGAAGGCTCATCCTGTTTCCAAACCACCTTTTGAGATTTCTGACAGTAAATACAGCACAGTATCACTGAAACCTGCTTCATTGTTAAAACCTGAATGTCTTTGCACCAAGGTATGACTTAAAAAGCTAAACTAAACAAAATAAACATCCACAGGTAACAATTACACAACATATTGCAGCAGCAAGTGCATAATTATCACAGTGACACAATTTTTTTTGTCAGTAACGAGAAAAATGAGGTTCAGATATTTTCTTTTCCTGGAATTGCAAACTGCTACACTGACTGCTCTAAAGGAAACCTTTGGGTTTATCTTCATCTAAGTAAACTACCTGTATTACTTCCATTGACTTAGTTGGTTCACAAAGGAGAGATCTCTACTACAGAGAGAAGATTTGAATCTTGTTCAAGACAAGAACAGAGGAAGAAACAGCAAAGTAGGTGCATTTCTGAGACACCCTCAATCCCTCATTCGTCAAACCCCTGACAAAGAGAAACAAAATCCAAAACAGTAGCAGGAGGACAGCAGCCAACTCTCAGAGCTGAATATGGGAATAAACCAAACTGCAAAGCACAAACTTCTTTTAAAGACATTTTAAGATGTGAAGTACATTAAAAATAAATAAATAAAAATAAATCAATTGGCATGAAAAGCTTTCCAAGATTATGGTAAGATGATTCTGGCCCAAAACATACTGATATTCACCAGTTCAGCATGGTTTTCATTGTAACAAACTAGCTGTGCCAGCATCCACAAAAATTGAGAAACTAATGGAGCAGGGGTTAGTCAGTGCAAACTCTAGAATGGGAGAAAATGGGCTGGGGAAATATGATACTGGAAGGGACATAAGGAAACCTTCTTCCACCCCACTGGTTAATTTTTACTAGCAAATCTCTTGAAAAGCACTGTACTGTATCAAGGGCCTTGATGTTTTTAAAACAAAGAATTTATGGGCACTAGAAATGTAACCTACCTTCCTTTGTTCACTGAAATACATCATCATTTTGTGTCTTGTGGTAGCAAAAGTAATTTAGAGGATCCTGACAGAAATAATATATATATCATTAAATCTGTCCATTAATATACTCGTGGTATTATAAACATAGCAGTTTGTGGATGACAGAATCTAAAACTAACTCATTTGTTTTTGTCAGTATTAAAAAGTAATACATTTTCTTTTCAGATTCAAGCCAAGCGAGGAGAGCCTTCTGAGCAGAAAGTTATTTCTAAACAAGGCACGGAGCTCAGAGATTAAAATGTAACCCTGGACCACCACTTCCAATCTGCTGCAGCTCTCAGATGTATTGAGAGCAATGGTCTCAGCTCAGGTCTGAGATCAAGTTGCTCACAAACAAACAATACTCACTGTCATAAATAACATTACTACTTGCAAGGGAGTAATAAACTGTAGACCCAAGGCTTTTAGGGGTCTAGTCTGACATAATCAGACACTGGAATTATTAATATTTATGTCTTATACAGAAATCTAAACTGATTTATCCGAATGGTAAGATCAAAATGAATACTGAGCCATGTAGAATGCACATAAATAATTCTTGAGACTTCCTACCTGGACAACTTAATACAGCAGTAGTGCACTTCCATCAAATATCAGTTTCTACTGAGGTACAGAAGAAGGACAAGTTACAGAAAAAAGATAACTTTTTCTCGTGGACTGACTATGCACAGTTTTGCCAAGTAAGAAGTGCAGGGCTCTATCCTAGGCCAGAGCAGCCCCACACAAACGACTGGTTACAAGCAGGACCGTGACAGACAAAGTCTGTTATTACTATTCTTACTTTAGAATGTCACAACATACAGTATCTGTAATACATACCAAACATAGCAGCAACACCTGTCAGGAGAGGAATCAAACATACTACATTATTAACATAAATATGTCTGGAAAAAGTCTTCCATCACCTCCTTGGGGAAAACACTGGTAAAGTCAGTGTGCTTTCTAAAACTTTCCAACTACAAAAGAAAAAAATACTAAGTCACAAATGCAGCAAACCCAGCATAAATAATCCCCAAGAATCCTACAGAAAACAAGAATATATCATGCCTGGAAACATCACAGAATTTCACAGTGGGTAAACATGTATGGCCTACAAAGTGGTAGCAAACTTCCCTATTTTACTATCTCCTTTGTTTTATGTCTCAATGAGCATGTCCAGAGAAGGACAACAGAGATGAGGAAGGGTTTATTTATATTCTACTACAGTAAAAAGGGGTCATTTGAGAGATTCTAATGGTTGCACTGAATGTCTGAATTATAAGTTATGAGAATGAACATCTTTATTAAGGTCTAAGATACTGCTATCGCTTCCCACACAATGCTAGGACACACAAGGCAGCTCTAGGAAAGCCATTTGAACAACAGTCCACATAAAGGTAATCTATTTCATTATCATGACTTCAATTAGCTTGTTTTCCCTGGACGTTCTTTACTTTTCCAGTGTCAACAAATGGACTTTAGGACTTTGGTCTAATTTTTAATACAAGGAAAAAAATCTTAACCTCAGAAATACTACATCAGAACAGAAGTGCCTTTGCCAGCAAATCTCTAGGAGCAAATGGAGTAATAATCCTAGTAAGTTCAATGCAAGTAGTATCATTAAAAAGCAGCAGAGGCACAGCATTGACTAATGCAGGTGTTATGCCTTTACCAGGGTTACTGGCGGAGCACACTGATAAAGCAGCCAAACCATTCAATGTGACAGGATTTGTGCTAAGATCTCCTGCAGAGATCTGGAAGAACAGCTGATACATAACACGAAGACAACTGCTGTGCTTTTCTTGCTTCTGCACATGCTCCAGCACTGGAATTTGAATGGCTGAAGAGATTAATTCAGACAGTAAGGAATTCCCCAGAAAACTGAGCAATAAATGTTCAACAGGCACTTTACTGTTCAAATATTTTGTGCCCACTGCAAAGGATGCTAATGAAGTTGTTGACAGTGTTCTCATTTGTGCTAGTAAAGTGAATATCCACAATATCTGGTGAAACACCACAAGCCGTTTCCTAGTGATTAAGGGATTTGAAAAATAAATGCTGATCAGCAGCAACAGTTTTATGGGAAAAGAGCTACTGAAAAGGAAGGCCACAATCTGGGGTAACATAGCCAGGGTAGCTGAAAACTGCCCATGCTTTTTGTTTCCCTGAAATGGTGTCACTATCAGATCTGACTAGAGGACGACCAACACTGCTTGTGACCGGTGTCCAAGTTTCACACATGCTGATCCATAGAAAAACAATTGTTTCCTGGTTCCCATTTTTATTGTATATGCACAAACGCATGGACCAAACAGCAGGGATGCTTCCTGCATCACAAGAGCCAGGTCATGTTCTTTTTCTGCCTGATTCAAAGCAGAGATTTTCATCTCTAATCACCCTATCTGAAGCAGAGTAGAGATGTCAACATCCTTCCGCATCCTAGAGCAATTTCTAAATTATTTCACACAAAAAAAAGCATCAGACATTTTCTGTTCATCCTCTGCTCCATGAAGCTTATTAGAAATAAATTATTTTTCTGTAGTATGGAAAGTTGCAGTTAAAGTTTCCTTACCTGTGGAGTACTGAAATCTGTCTGTAATTCTTATTCTATTTTAATTTTTTTTTTCTTGTTTATTTTTACATTTAGAAAGGTAAAGTCTACAATGAAAACCTCATCTTGATTAGCTGGATTTTCAGAATTTTGTTCAGGAATTCCTGAAATATCTACTTGAACAATAGCATCCATTGCCACAAAGCATATGAAAAAAGTCCCTAAGAAATTTAAATTACTCCTGATTAACATATTATAATAGATATGCTAAAAATAATACAACAGATTTGATTCAGCTGCTGAGCATTAACTAGATTATTATTTATGATTATCACCTTACAAATTTCTGGTTTCCACAAAAAAAGAAGGAAAAAAACCCACATTTACTTCATATTCCAAGACCTTCACTCTTCCAATAATAGAGAAGGAGAAGTTTATTTAACATTATTTTTATTCCTCTACAACTCTATTTCTGGAGACCAGCTATCAGAAGTTGCAACTCAGCAAAAATGTAATCAGGTGACATGGACAAGGCAGACGGGATCCTGCTCTGAGCTGGTGGTGAGGACCAGCCAGCTCTGCCCCCAAGGAACTCATCGTGGTGCACATATCCTCTGCCTGGCTAATGACAGCAGAGCTGGAAAAGGCATCGTTACACCAAGCTCATATCCCAGAATTACTGCACTTGTGGGGGGTATTCCTGCAGGCCTCCCAGAGAATGAGGCTTGCCAAAACCAGAGTGGTTTATCTGGAAGCAGGATTGGCTTTTCTATCAGTCTATAAACAAAACATCAGTGTGACTTAGAAGCAAATATATAGTGTGCAGTTTCTCTTTCTGAACTCAGATTTGGTTTCAAGCTGTATTCTTTACTATGCTTGTATATGTGTATATAAACATATCTATACACACACATATAAATATACAAGATAAAGTAGACTCTTAGAGAGATTTATGAAATTATTTTGCCATTTTATCAGAAGAACATGGCTGAAATTCTATTCTCACTGCAATGAAACACACTCCATCAGTCTCGATATTAGGCATCTTGGTAGTATTCTCATATCTAATTTACAAAGAAAAAAATCCTTTTTGCCATTCCCCCACTCCAAAAAGGGGACTTTTCCCCTTTGTGATCAATTTCATGCCATTTACTTTAAACAGAGATATCAAATTGTTAAACATTTTAACCACAGCATGTCCTGGTAATTCAATCCTTTGGATTTGCTTGGGTGTCCCAAAGTGTTTTGAGTTCAAACAGCAGAAAGAAACTGCAGTGCTGGTCAGTCCCCTCTTAAATCTTCTTATGGATTTCATTTGCTGTGTGGCCTGAGAGAGGTCAAAAGGTTTTCTCACAGAAGTAGAATTTGAGAAATAATCACCTTATAGACCCACTAAATCAATCATAATTAATGCACTTGCCTAGTTCTGTCAGAGAATTGCTGCTAGAGGGCAAAATAAAGAGGCCCCTTCTAATACAATTTGAAAAGAGATCAGATCTGTCATTTCATCTAATAATTGAGCCAAATGAGAAAAGAGAAGGGTCAGAGTTCATCTGGTGACCTTATGTAAACCCAATAATACATAATTCATTTTCATTTTATGGAATTTATAAGATGCTGTAAACTGTCAAGATACAGACTCATCTGCTTCAGCTTCCAACAAAACCTTCCTGCTCATCACGCAACACACGCTGAGCTGCCAAAACTTTTAAGTGGTATATTCTGGCAGAATAATCCAAAAGCCTTCAACAAGGACTGGTATTTAATTCATTCTTCCAAGCGTGTGAAGTTAATAACTGAATAAATCACTCGCAGCTCTTTCTGAATGATATAAAACCTGTAATTTATTTACTGAGTGTTACAAATACAGTTAAAACATGTTTTCATGCAAAATGGTTTCCTTTCTTTTTTATTATTGTTATAAAACATTTTTTGTGAACATAGAACGTAAATACATATGTCCTCAGAAAGAATACTTCATTCCAAGTCTTAACTGACCATATTTAGTAGAACTCATTTCCATTATTAGCTACAAACCAAAAGGAATCTGAAGACCTACTAAGAAGATATTTCTCGAGTAGGGAGGTTGCCCTTAAAACTGAATATTAATCGAAAATATTAAAGAGTTACCTTTCCAGTCTGACTTAGCCTTTTTAGTTCCTGTGCTGGGCTACATTCTTTACTCACTCACACTGCCACAACCAAGTTAGAGCTCTCTCTAAGTAATAAAGGTGAATTGATAGTTTATGAGTTATTCCTCAGTGCTTTGTCTCCTTTACTGTCAATATAACCCACATGTAGCAGAGCATCTGGGCATTCGTGACAGAATTTCCTAAGGCGAGTCTGGGCTTCTGGGGAGAAGAAATTTTTTTATTGAACCACTCAACACATAAGAGGTGGGAACCAGCAGGGGTGCTTTTGACTAATTCTTAACTTCGAAACAGAAGCAATACACTTGGAAAGAATACGAAAGCCTAGAGTGAGTCTAAGTATATGCTAATCATAACTAAAGGTACTATGATGCAGCACAAAACTCGATTTAGTGATGTCCTTGGACCATCATTGCTAGGACAGCAGTACCTTTATGAGAGTTTATAAAACACTTCCAACACTTGGTTTGAGTAGAGATGAGGGGGTTTCATACTTCTTTCTGCTACATTTGTGAGATACGGGCCAAGATACTCTAGACTATACTGCCCACTACAAATCCTGCTGAATAGAAACCTTATTAAAGATACTGCACTGTCTGCTTGATGTTTCACTGGCTTAACACATTTAAGCTTCAAACTCCCACCCTACATTGAACTGGTTTGTAAAGATGAGACTACAAACCTGCCATAAAGGACAACAGATGATTCTCCTTAACATAATGCATTTCTGTACTAATTATTTCCAAGGCCTAGTAGAAGATTGGGTTAGAAAGTACTGAGCAGACCTCATGCCATGGTCAGAAAAAATCATACGGAGATCTGACCGGTTCCCAGCTTATTCAGCCAGTGTAACTTAGGGCTGTCTTAAATTATTTCAAAGTCTGTTGTGCTATCTGGCCACTCAGAGTAGTGGAAGCACAGATTTGGATTAAGTCCTCTTTCTTCTCAGCTGTAGCAGATTGAAGATTGAGTCTTTTTCTTTCTGTAATACAACTCCACAGAGATCACTTTAGCAATTAAGAGAGAAAAATAAAATTCCATACTAAACTACCATATGGTGTCATGTTTCCAGTTAAATGGATAATATATGAAACAGCTACACATCATCAGCACTGACAGAACACTGCATTGCCTTCCATGATTGCCTTCCATGAATGCTTGATTTTTTAACAGCTTCACCAAGAATAATATTCTGCAATATTTATAAAGACGAAAATGAAGGCACAAAAATAACAGGTCGTTTTACATCAAACACTAAAACTGAAACCAAATCTTGTGTTCTTTGTGCTGTGTACCTTACCAGCAACCTTTCTCTTGTAACTTTAACCTCTTATAGAAGCCATCAAAGATACATTACTTGCTATTTAATGGCAAAAGTCGATTTGTACACATAAAACCTGCAAGAAATAAGTATGTCACTCTCAAGTTACCCTTTATCTATTTACCCTTTTTTAGTTTGAAATGACAACATCCTTGTATTTGTCATATTGTTAAAATCTGACCTTTGATCCTAAGGGTCATTGCACTCCCTGAGGTCATCTGCCCATCTGATTAACACATTCCATAATTTTGGAGGTGGCCAGTTTAGTGGTCTATCCCATTAATCATGGCACTAGAAGCAGCATGAAAAAAACACTAAGGTTATCAAATCCCCACAGGAGATTAGGAAGTTAGATAAGCACATGAAGTTTAACAAACAAAAAGTACATGGACAAACCAAAAGGCATTCAAGGCCTGAAACCTGACACAAGCAAAGCAGCATGAGAAAAACAAACATCAGAGACTCTTCCTACTTCTTATTTTTCTCTTAGTAGATTTCATAAAGCTCTGAGATTTCCTTTGGTAGGTAACATGCACTTTAGATCACAGGAAAAGTGAAATTATTTTAACACAATCCAAACTCACAGTACCATACAGCATTCAGAAACAACTCACACGAGAGGAGTAACCAGCATGGGATACCAGTGACAGAATAGCATCAAACAATCACCAACTTCTGCAGCTATCAAGGAAATTATTAGGAGTGTTGAAGCTTGGTCAGCTTGTGAATTAGTAGCCAAGAGGAAAAAATGCATTTCTCATGATAGGCCTTTTCATATTGTCTATTACAGAGTACACAAACAAATGTCAGGAGGACAGCCAAGTCCAGAGGAATGATATTGCAAATAAAGGCAACTAACTGGCTGGGGCAGGGGGGAAAACAATGACAAAAAACCCCAAAAATCTACCCAAATCTCCAAAACTTCAAACCTCAAAACAGAAACTCTGTTTATCTCTCTGTTTTTATTTAGCACAATTGTGCTTCCCTCCTCTTAATCCATTCTGATTGAATGCTAATGAATACAAGGCTTTAACAAAAAAGAGATTTAAATTTGTGTTGCCAGTTTTGAATGTTTAACCATAAAGATACAACTTGTTTATGAAAATGGGAATTTATCAGATCAGATGGAGATTGAACAGAAAATTTCCATCTACTTTCTTTATCATCTCAATGCACTGATCAAGGCATGTTGGTAACTGACCAAGGCTTGTATTAAACACAACCCCCATCTGTGGCTAAACATTTAATTGAAGTTAACAAAGAGGTTTAGGATCTGGGTCACCTGACAGACAGAAGAGATAGAAACCACTGTAGATATAAGCAACAGCAAATAGTTCCATTTCTCTTATAAGATTAGGAGGAGATTTAAGCTGCTTGAAAGCATGCTTGCAAACTTTATCTGACATGGGAGGAGAGGGCAGCTACAGCAGGACTTTTTAGCGGGTCCCAGTATTCTTTGGCCTGGTCTGAAATGCCTTCTTTACTCCCCCCCCCCCCCCCCACTAAGTCAGCTATGACTGCCTTCCAAAAGACACTTTCTTTTCCTGATTTGCAAGAAGAAAACTAAAAACAAGCTACTCCTGTAACCTCTCTGTCCACCTAATGGCAGATCACAGCTTCAAATCAGAGTGTCAGAGCAGTAAGAAATGAGCAGGTTCTGCTCTGTGCCTCAGGTGCAAGGCAGTGCGTACCCTGAAGAGCCTTTACTTTCCTTCTACCTGAGCAGGTAAGACAAAGACCCAGTCCAGTCTCACTTCAACATCGGTGTGCACTGAAAATCTTTAAGTGGACAAACATTTGTGGGATCAGACAAATGATCAGTGCAGCCTTTACTGCCAGGATTTCAAGTAGCTCTTTTTATTCATGGTACTCCTTGTGCTGTTTTCTAATAGCTCATACAGAAGTTCCAAGTTCTGCCCTGCAAATCCCAGTGAAAAGGAAGAAGCCACTTCTCACAGTCAGATGCACAAGTTTCCTGAAGTTGTTTTCTACATGAAATACAGAATCATAATACTACCTTGAAGCACTTTGGCTATGTTTTAAAGTATAAAATCTACTGGATGAACAAATTTAGAGTTGTCTATGCTTCAGAGAAGTACGTTGTTATAGCTGTTATAAACTAAATGCAGGGGAAAAAAACTAAAATGACCATGATTTGGCCACTTACTCCACTTAATTTGTGCACTCATTTCCTTGACTTTAGTCTAAAATGTTATTGGTATGAATAGGATATATCAGGTGGAAAAACCAAACCAATTCATGCTGAATTAGTACTGAAGAAATCACAGAACCAGTGCTAGAGATTGTAACTAGCACCTCTGATATGTGACTCACAACTCAAGGAGAGGCAGCACAGAGTACTTCACCTAAAGGAGCATGTGGTGCTTCAGGGAAGGAAAGCTGATGTGGGAGGAGAAGAAACGCACAAACTCTTGGAGTAGAAATTTCATTTGGTGGGGTATTTGCACTCTCCTCCATAAATTTCAAACTTCATACAAGTGGCAAAAGTATCACTTTATATGATAGAAGTTAATCAGTAATTTAAGCACATATCTTTTAAAATGGTGAGATTCAGGCAACTCAGGTTTTATCTCCACAAGCATACATTTTCCCCCTGATTTTTCAAGAATGAGAGAAAATAAATTCTTTGCCTTTGAAAATTAACTCATAAAACTTTTTCTTACTTTTCACCCTGAGGCTGTGAAGAACTTGAATAGGGCTTGCCTAGTTTGGCATGGAAGTAGAGAATACCCTGTTTCCCAGTTTTCACAGTGTGTTATGAACGGCAAAAAGGTTCACAAGGCCACAGAAGGAAGCCTGCGATATTTCTCAAAATTTATTTTTCCTGTTATTCTGCTCAGCACTGTCAAAGCTCCTCCTGAGAAATGAGGGTGCTGCTCAGAGAGATGCAGCTCCCAAGTCCAACAGACAATGAGGAATCTCAAAGCCCAGTGTAAATGCCATAAAATACTCTCTTCATATTTTGATTGATTTTACATTATCTGTAAAATATTGTCCTGCTACTCCTAAGCCTTTTATTCAGGTTCCTTTTTACTGCTACTCAAATACTTTTGACTGATTCTCAGCAAAGGTAAAACATGACAGACGCCTTACTGTTAGCTGCCTAGATTCTAGTGAGACATGGCTTTGCCTGGTTTAATTCATTTGGACTTCAAATCTTAAAGCCCACCCACAAGCCCAGGTCCAGATGAAATGCACAAGTTAACAATTGATATATGTAGGGTCACAAGGTGATTTGAAGGGACAAATAGCTTTTCTACAGGCAAAGCTTTACAGTGGAGGTGGTATGAATAAGTGAGTAAGTTAAGATTGGGATTCAGAATCCTTGGATTGAAATGGTTCAGATAATTTTTGCTTTCCTGCCTTTTTAACATTTTTTTTTTTAATCACTGGCCTCTGTACAATATTCAAACAGAATATCACCACTGTTCTCTTCTTATAATCATGTCTAACTCATTCCTAAGTCCTTGGCAGTTTTTAAGGTGTTTCTATCTTTACAGCAGTGAGATAATGAAGTGACACAGTCATTTTGTTGGTGCAGGAGCTGAATGAGTGCTTAAATCATTTAGAGGATCTAGCTAATAAAATTTAGGGTCTCCAGTTCCTAATTCCCAGTTGCCTGCCTGGGAACAGAATCCAGAACTGTGGAGGTACTTCAGCACTGTACAAGGAGAGGATCTGCTTTCAGAAATCAGCCAAGCTCTTTTAGATTATTTCTGTTTGACAAGCACTAGAACCTATCTTTCCCTCCTGAAATGAACTTTCTACCAAGACCGAGCACATATTTCTCCATGCCGTAGATTTGGTATTGTTCTAAATGCACAGCAATGGTGGCAGAGTTTGTGGAAGAGCAAGAACAGAACTGAAGCTTCAAATACCTTCAACTGATCCTCATAGTGAATCTCGTCTCTGTCTTCTCAGACCTATAGGTAAATAAAGTAGATTACCCCACTAGACCCCACACACTACTATTAAATCTTTCTTTATAAAAATATAGTTGACAAAATTATTTTTCTCCTTAATTAAATAGTCTGCCAGATATTAATAGAAAAGTAATTTACATTCTTCTTTAAAGGAGGGATAAGGCAATTTAAACAAAACACTGCGTCAGAAGTTTTGAATGGTACTTCTGTGACGTTTTAAAAAAACTGGCAATGGTTCTGCCTTTCCCATGCTGAGGAGATGCTCATATTTAACAATCCAAATGGAGAATTATGATGGTTATCTAAAGTAGGGGCACAATTAAAGAAAATGAGCTTTGTTTATGGAACAACACTGGCTTGGTTTTTTTCTTAGTTACTAATCATGAGTTTAATTTTTAATGGAAAAGCATTGCTAGCACAATTAGCACTCAATTTACATGTGCATCCATAGACCCAATTAATTAAATTTTATTGATGCCTAGTTGCTCTTTAAAATGCTTTCCAAATGCCTTCAAATTGATTTTAAATGGTTGACAGTGAAAGTCAGTATGTTCCTGGTAGTAACCCTACTGATTTTCATACATATGTACCTTCCATACTGTAAGCACTCACTGCTTTCCATTTGGTGCTTGAGAATGTGATCACTGCTGGGTAACACAGTATTTGAAAAGAGTTAAGCAGTGAAATGCAAAAGATCAAAATTCAAGTTTGTGAAGAGGACTTTCTCTTCTCCCTTTCTTAAATGATGTGTTATTTATTTTTTTTAATCCTACTCTAACAGATATGCTTGTGCCATGGTAGTGTTGTCCCAGCTAAGGAATGAGTAAGTTCATCCTTGTGATGTACCTTCAAGACAAAAAATTGTTATTCCTTCTGTTTTGTGTTTGAGGAGCTGAACCACAGATATTTAGAAAATTATTTTAGCTCTTTGGACCACAGTAGGAATTCATAGTAGATTTTAGCACTAAGTAACTTTCCTAAAGTCTCAGAGTAGTCCCCAGCTGTGACTGCTTAAATTTAAGCATAGTGTGCTTGTCAAAAGCCCTTGACTGTGTTTTTTATTAAATTAACTGTATCACATCGCTCCATCTATTTTAACTACTTGTTCATATTTTACTCTTATTTCTGTTAATGTCCACCTCATAGTTCTCTGGGTGGAAAGTTTCTGCTTATTTTCTAGCCGGGGGGGCTGTGTATTTCTGTCATGTATCTTTATGACAAGACCCAATAGGTGTAAAACCTTCCCTTGTGGCTCTGTGGGAGGTTGATTTCCATGACATACTTTATCCTCTGAGTAAGCACCTGCTTAACCTGATTATTTCCTTGATGTTTCTCACCTAGATTATATCTAATGTGAAATGCTACCTCAGCTACAATATGAAGAAATAACTGTCTGCCTGTCTCATAAATATGTTTTAGCGATTACACTTGTTACAAATATTTTTAACACATACTGAGTTTCACTGGATTATCAATTAGTCTAAAAGTCTAGTTTTTAGTCATGCTTCATAATTAGCTTCTATTTATACAGTTTACGTATTTTTTAAAAGGCAGAAATGTATACAAATGTGTATTAATATATATGTTTTATAAATGTAATATTATCAAGAGACAATTTAAAGGTTATAAACTTACATTCACAAGTTAATGAAAAAACATTTTTCTAAATTGAGTATAACATTAAAGCTTCTAACAAATACTATCCAGAGGACTCTACTCTATGATTTTTCATTCACTTAACATTGTGATTTAAACAATATTAACTATCATATCATTTCATGTTAACAGAAAGACAATCAAGATGAAATCTTAATTACTAAAGAACTGTCAAGAGACATTAACAATTTAATACAGAATTTTATAAAAGTAATGATTGTCCTATTACATATGCTGTAATTTCCCTTTCCTGACTGCTCTAATAGTTTCCTCACTCATTAAACACTTATTTTCTCACTACCTGCCAGCAGTTTCATAGGTGGCCTCATTTAGGGAAACTGAAAGAATATGAAAGAAGATAATATGAGGGAAAAATTACAGTTGAAAAGAATTACAAATGTAAAATATAAACCCAGATTACTTTGTAAAATAGGCTACATATATGTAGTACACCTGCTTTTGAGAAATTTTTAAAGGGAGATAACGAATGAAGAAAAAAGCTGTTAAAATAATAAATGTAATATTTTTCTTCCAAAAAATAAAATTTTGTGTCCATCTGACCTGTTCCTTGAAATAAAAAATAATCTAGCACTGGCTTTCCACAACAATGTGAATATAAAATCTAGAAAATACACAAAATAACTTAGTTTTCATATAAAAAACTGGTATCAATGTAAAATTGATCATTTAGGCAATTAAATGGTTTCCAGGTTAGTTTTACATGCTATTGAGAAAAAGGCTGAAATGGCTCCCCAAAGATCACAGCCCTGACTTGTTTCACAGTGACATATGTGAATGCCTGGTGGAACCAGAAATGTGAATCCTTTCATTAACAGCCACTTGGGAACAGAAAATATTAGTTCTTTAAAATGAGATATTAATTTCGGCTTTGTCAATAATTTTCTTAATAAAACACTTTTCTTCCTCCTGAGGGAAAATTAGAAAATTCTTGCCTTCTCAGACCAAAAAAATTTTAATCAAGGAAGATCTCTCAGCATGCCCTGAAGTCTAGTCAGATGCAAACAGCTTCCAAACCAGTGAGGACTTCCCAGGATAATTACCTACATTTGGAGAAATACCTTTGAATAATTACCCTGCTCGATTCAGAGCAGAGACTGAGATGTGTTTACCCTGCAAATCCGGGGAGTGATGGAGCAGAGAATGCACGTGCACACATCCACAAGACTGAAAGGTTTCAATTCATCCCAGTAAAATCAGAAGCATTTTTTAAACTTTGCTTTCATCAAATAGGCAGAAAATTCCCATTATAATGCAGGTTTTAATTTAAATATTTTTTTAAAAGACAACTGATAAAAAAAAAATTATGCAATTCTTACTGAAAAAAAATACAACACCCCAAAAAACCCCAAAACCCACACTAAAGTACATTAATTTTTGGGGGTTCCTTTCAGCATTAACTGTAGAAAAAGAGAAAAATTCCTAAAAGTGTCACATCTACTGAAAAAAAAAAGAAGGGAAATTCCTACAGTTTTTTTTCTAAATGTAACATAAATAAGGATTGCTAGCTTTATGACATTGCAGAAATCCACGTATAGGTTTTGTAAAAATTCTGTTTATCTACTGAAAGAAAATTTAACTGTAAAATTAAATGTTTCTTGGTCTTTATCAGAGATCATTTTTACTTAACCCTAGCCTAATATATCTTAAGGTGGCGTAATTAAATGTCTCAAAACTTCAGCAATGTTCTGCTCAGAATCAATCACAATCCTTTTTGTGGGTTTGTGATCAGGTAACTGCTCTTAGGAAGGCATTTGCTAAGGTTGGATCCATTTCTTAGCCACTCTTACAGTGCAGGAGATAAACTGTGAATCAGAGTGCTCACAGATGACACTGCCAAACACCCCGTGCATGTGTGTATTGGACAGGAATGTCACACACAGGACCAAGTTCTGGCTGTCTTGGGAAGCTGATCCCATTTCCAGAAGAGATTACATTAGAGACTTGGAAACAGAAAATGTATCGGAGATGCTGAAAACCTCAGACACAACGCTGTAAGTATGCCCAAGAGTAACCTAAAGCTGAAAGACCTGCTTGGAATTCATATGGTGTGAGCTGAGAATTTAAGATCTGGGTCATCAGATAATCATCAAGGTAGAATCTAACTGGCTTTTAGGGTTTAGGAAAGATTTTCCTTTTTTCCATATGGAGATTATGGCACTGTCATGATGTAAGAGGGCTTGTGCATTTCATTCACCTACTTCTGAAGCCTCTGGTCAGACAGAAGATAATGGATCAGAAGTACACTGGGTTTAATTTAGCACACTGGATAAGCACTCTAAAATTTCTGCAGACTTGTCAACAGATACCCTCTACAGATGCTATATTCTGCTGTCTTTAATCTGCACCACCCTTTTATATTGACATTTTAAGTAAGTACCAACGCCAGCAGAATGACAACAGATTCGAGGGCTTTAATCAAGCTGGAGCCACTCGTGGGTTGCAGACCACGTCAGTTGGCTTCTGCCTTAAGCAGAGCTTCCAGTTAATCTCCACTTCTCCACTCCTTCCAGGGCTCATGGTGCTAACCTCACCTCCTCCTAACTGCTGATTGAATCAAAATGGAGTGTCTAGCTGTTATCCAACAAGTATATCTGAAGAGGTGGCATATTTTTTTTTTTTTAGCAAGACACATGTTCCTTTCCCAGACAGTTGCAGAACAAAGGTAAAGCTCCTCAAACAGCTACTGAGTGCTTAATTCCTATACAGTCTCATGGAAATGCTATGGGCCAGCAAGTAGGATAATGTTGAATTGCTTGGCTGTTGTCAATCACTGACAAATCCCTAATTATATTTAAACAGGGTGTTTTGGCACTTATTTTCAATCCCAAAACAATAAAGGCCCATAAGATGAATTTGCGAAGTGTTTCAGCACTTAGCCCTGCACTGTAAACATCTTGCTACACAGCATGTTCAATATGAATTAAAATGTTTGTGTTTCTGAATTTTCCTGTTTAGAGATTCTCCTTTAAATTGGGATTTATTGGTATTTCTGTTCCAAGCCAACAGTACAATATTAACATTCGCACAGCCGTGTGTGAGTAAAAGTAATCACTAATAACACTGAAAGAATATCAGTAACTGTCATTCAGGAAAGTTCTTGCCCTTCCCCCCTTGCATCCAGATTTAAATACATCATCCTCTTTAAAGTGGGATTTAAAACCCATCAATACATCTTTCATCTTAAAGACAGCCCTATGCTGCATGGTGGCATTGTATCTCCCACTACTTAATATTGCAGCAGTTTCACAACTCCTGGTGATTGGCAAGAAGAAAGTTTAAGGATGTTCTCTCATTTCACTCTGCAAGAATTGAATTAACACAGCATAATAAGCTCTTTGTGCAACCTCGTCTTTCTCAAATATTCACAAGAAATATACTCAAAACCAAAGTATTCACAAAATCCTTGCCTGATATTATACCCCACCTTTCATTTTTAAATATCTTGTCTCATGCAAGATAGGATCCTTTTCACCCCCAAATGGTGAAAATATGGTAGAGAAAGTGAACAACGCAGTTTTACAAAAAGTAGAATTTCATCTAATAATGAGCTATACAAAAACAACCTACTGTTGAGTAAATCCAGCCCTTACTGAAAAAATCTGGGTTTCAGTTTTTAGACTCCATTATTATCCATCTGTTGCACTCAGTTATCATTAACTTAGTGTTCGTCAGGATCCATTAAGGCCAATTAACACGTCAACAAGCACAGATAATACAGTTAAATATCCATCTAAAGCCCCTTCATACATGGTGCTCTTGAGCATGTACTGAAGGCAGCAGTACACAGCAGAGGCATGTGTACCTCCACATAGGTACCTGCTTTATTAATGCTGACCTGGAAGTGACATTTATATAAGACAGTATTTGAAATTTGGATTATCAATCTCTGGAGTAATTCTTAGCTTATGCAGCTACTTATGAAGACAAATGACATAATATAAAACCATGGATGACAAGAAAGAAGTGCTTCAGTGTTGTTTCAACCATAATATTGAAGGATGTAAGCCAGATGAAATTGGTGAATTAATTAATACTTTTTATTAGAGTGGCCAGTATAGATGGGAAGAAGCAGGGAAGTACCTATGGAAACTGAAGTTATAAAAAAAGACCTCAAACCACAAACCAGCTAAAACCATCCCAAACCACCTTCCAAGCTCCCCAGTTTAGAAGACTGGGAAACTGCACGTATCCATAAAGCAGCAATTTCAGTAATATTTTCTGAATCCAGCTAAGTGAGCCACTAAAATCATCCACAAAGCTGCAACAATACAGTTTACAGTATGTGAACAAACTTAACTGAGATGACAGCTGCTTCTTTTGGATGGCTTCCAGCTAAATGAATTAATACTTTGCTTAGTAGGAATGAATTCTATTTAAATTTTTTTTAACACCTCATATCAATCACATACCTCCAGTTTTCTTATTTATGAGGAATAGAATATATCAGCTAAATCCTGAGTATTTGAATGTATCAGCACAACTTCAGAAGTGATTTTTTTCATTTATTAAAATTGTGTTTCAGCAATTTCAAAAATTCTATTGTAATATATTTCTACACTTCCTTGGATCCATTCAAAAAGTATCATTTTTTTCTTTCCAAGATAAAGATAGTACAATGGAAGGCCACATAGGTTAATCAAGCCCCTGAAGGATTGAATTTTGTTTCAGTTTTGGTTTTCTCTCCATCTTAGCCATACAATTCCCAGCTTGGACTACAGTTACAAGTAGAAGAAAGAGAAAAGGTAACAAAATCCCTGTAGCTGCTCTCCCTGAATGTGCTGGACCTCAAATGCTTAATACTTTATAGAGCACATTTCTACGGTAACAGACCATGTGGGGGATGAAGTACAACAATTGCAAATCTCAAAACAATTCCACAGTTCTAAATAATTTTTATATTTTATCTTATTTTTTCAAGAGTGATTTTTAATGGAATCCAATAACCTACCCATGCAGATTTTATTTCCAAATAGTAAGAAAATATGCCAAAGACAGGAATGAACGTTCAAGAACGCACCTCAATACTTAGAAATTTTACTGTATGGGCTGAAATTTTATCAGAATAACTCCTCAGATTTTGGTATTTAAATCCAAACCTAAATCAATTTTTACCTATGATATATCTTCAAATCTGAGTATCTGATTTTTGCTAAAACTTAAATTTGTACTAAAATACCTTTTGACTGGGCATCTCTCTTCTATTAATGTGCCACTAAATTGCTTTAAAAATTCCTTCTGTTAAAATGGTCCACAGCAACATAAAAGCTTAAATAAATTATTTCATTAACATAGCTGTAGTTTAATTTGCTTACACAGAAATTCTAATAGAAAAACTAATTTTCTTTACTCTGAATTTGTATGTTATCTGCTCTAGAAGGAGATTTTAAGACTAGTAGAATGCAACCAAGATAGGAAACCCACAGACTACAAATCTGCCATTTTCCAGAGCAAGAACGACACTTGAGAAGTAGTATGTAAAGTTATAACACTATGACTGAAAGTAGGAAAATATCTTTTAATTCAGCCTGAATCTAACCAACAAAAAACAAAATCAGTTATGACACAAAAGGACCAGCAAGAGTTACAAGAGGAAAAATTATTTAGAGCATCACAAAAAGTATCACTACAAAAGCAATAACCCCAGGTCACACCTGTGGTAAAGCACTCTTTTTTTTTTTTTTCCTTAAAAGCATTTGTCTCGTTTTTATTTATTTTTTAATGGGGACTTCAGAGGCAGTTGTTAAACTAAAAACATCCCTGTAGGTTTGGGATGAAACTAAAAATCAAAATCTTCCTCACTGTAGAGCAATATTACATTTCCCCCCTTGCAGACTTATTTCATAAAAATGTCAGCTATTAAGTTAACATTATTTAAAGGGCTTTAGTTTGTAGTTACTGAATGCAACCTAAGCTATATCCATAAAGGTCTGACATTGATCCCTGGTTGTATAAAACATGATACAGAGAGGCACTAAATAAATAATCTGTATACTGCTTCCAAAGCATCTCTATTTATCACTGCATTAATGATAAGGATCTGATTTAAAGTGAACCCTAGCGAGGGTCAAATCCGAGCACAAGCTGTAATATGATCTGCAAGGGTGCTGATAACCTGAAACAATATGAAGAAACCCTGTCAAATAAATAAAACAAACCAGTTGTCCATTAAAAAGCTCAGAAAGAGACCAAAAAACTAAATATGGACTGAACTATTTTTTCTTTTAAAATTTATTTTATTTTAAGGAAGCACAGAAAAGTTACACCTGAAGTTTGAGTCAGTCTAAGGTTAAAGAAAAAACACTGAAGAGAACATCAAAGACTGGTCTTTAAAAAAAGTATACAGACACCCATGAGAAAGTTTGGATGTACCCTTGTATCTCTCAGAGACCTCAAGAATTACCTCTAATCTCTAAAAAAATCAAAGCAAATTTTTTTCCAAGGCATCATCAAATGTCTAACACGAACATCCCAGATTATGGAAGAAAACTGAATTTTTAAGGCTTAAATATATTAATTATTTAATTAATATCTTATAATGCAAATAAAACTATCTCATGACTTACTGAAGAAAATTCTCATTAATCCTTTTTAACAATGCCAAAGGTTACAAAGTCTTGTGGAAAAACAGGGAAAAGTTGTATTTGATCAGTGTCTGTCATAAATACATGAAAAAGCCCCAAAGTGTAAATGGGCAGAGAGCCCTTTGTTGAGCTGCAAGCCCACGTGGAATCCCTGTCCAGCACCCTCCTACCTGGGGGCTCACTCAGCTTGGTTTCTAATGTCAATTGGGCCAGCAAACCAAGCAATGAGCAGCTCAGGACTGAAACTTAGGAAAATCCCACTCCACGTCCATTGTGCTGTCCTCAAACTCCGCTGTGCTGAAGCATGTGAAACTAAACAGATCTATTCTGATCTTTGGAGCATTTATGTTATTTTTGTGGTTTTCATTTCCGTAAATAAGCAACATCCCACCACTTCAGGCACAGGACTGAACAAACAAAATACTCTTTGGCCTGAAGACCACACAGATGATCCATCAGGGAGGGAATCCAAAGCACTGATAATTTATCCAGACTTTGTACTCATCTTGAAACATAGAAAGGCTCCCAAGTAAAAGTTAATAAGAACTACTTTCTATACCTTATTAAAAACAGTTAATTTAAACAGAAGAAATAGCAGAGAAAATCTTGCATTAGTGGTGCTGCACTGTAAGGCTTTGTTCTACTGGACACAACATAATATGCTTAGGTGCAGAAAACACTCAAATTTCATTCACTTTCTGCACACCTATTTGAGCAAAATTTCTTTCCCCTTCAATTCTATGAGGCTTTACATAAATAAATGAAATAAACATATTCTATTTTTTCTGAAAGATCCTGGAGGGATGTTAGACATATAGAAGAATGTGTATTTGCTAAGGAAAAATGAACATCCCTGTGAATTTTCCCCCTCTTCCTACCTCTCCTAATATAATGAAAACAATAATGAGCGTAAAAAGAAACCAGGTACTTACTTAAAGGAAAAAAATGTGACTATTAGAAGTTATAAAAAGTCAAAGTGATGAAAGAATTAGGAAGGTTGTGAGTGATGAAAGCCATTTAGAAGTGAAAAATATCACAGAATCCAAGGTTTCATCAAGATAGCACTTTTAGTAAAACTATTGATAAAAATTGTAAAGTAAAATTGATACCTCTGACACTATTTCAAAGTATACTGCCCAGTGAAAATTAGTGATAATGGAACAATTACTATGGAACTGATGGGAACTGAGCTTTCTCAAGTGTGTGTGTCTAAAAGAATCTTTTCCTTCTTGTAAAGAAGGAAAGAACAGTTCCCAAAACAATTTCTCTGACAACTGCAATATGACAACATCCTGGCAACAAATCTTCTGGTGAGAGAGGAGTTAAGTTTGGCCCTGCTGCTGCATTATGCAGGTACCAAACAATTCACTCCATTCAAAAGAGATAAAAAAAATGGGGCGCTGTATTATTGCAGCAGACAATTCTGTGTTTGCACCATAAAACGTACCAGGAGATTTTACATTCAGGTTCTGCCCAGATTTACGCTCTGAGAAATGTGATTTAGGAAAAAAACTGTGTGTGAATGTTTCAGGCACATAACTTTTATGAAACCAGTGTTCTGCTGCCTGGAGCTGTGGCCTGGTTGTGTGAGACAAGTGCAGTGGGGCAAAGACAAACTGAAGCTTTTCCTCCAAGGTCACTATTAATTACCCTTCTGTTCTGCCCACTCCCCATTTATCTTTAGTAAAACCATGTTAACAAGATGATTATACACCTATTTAAAGGAATAAAAATATTTATTGTCTGAAACTCCATTAGAACTGCCTGCTCAGGGCTCTGACATGCTCTGCAGACACATGCAGTAAGTTGTGAGCAGCAGCTCCACAAACATCTGGTTTTCCAAGCTTTGTGCTGAAGCCTCCAATTGCTTCACTTACAAAACTGTGTAGCTAGTTTTATTTCTATGAAATAGAAATACTTTCATTAAAATATCTATTTCAAGTAAATTTAATGAAAAGGTAGTTCTCATTTTAAAAATCTGAAAAAATATTAGAGCATTTTTAAGGCAGCTACCATAAAAATCAATATTTGTAGATTATTCACGATCTTTTGGGCATAGTAGTTTTTTGCATTTCAGAAGACTGCATCACTAGGCAATTACACAGCTCTGATTTTGCAAATTGCTTTTAAAATGTATTTCGGCAGAACATGCTGAAACTTCTTGATGTCTTAGGAAGCCAAAATGTTGCATATTAAAGGGCAATTGTGTGATCACTCCTAAACTATTAAATATTATTACAAGTCTGAAAGAATCAAGGCTACACTTAATCCTTAGCATGTGAGGGATACTGCCACTAATTTATAATATTTATCTACCACCTGAAAATTGGAAGCCTGTTGGAGAGTAATTTACAATTACAGCAATAATTATACTGATATATTGAGATTCTCTCTGCCTATGTGTGTGTGTGCTGCCATGGCCCTGGGAGCTACAGCCCCAAACGAGGGGTGTCTGATACCCCCCAGCGCACTGCCAGGAGAGGGACAGGCAGAGCAAAGGCAGAAGCCTTTTCTCTCTCTGACACTGACTTTTATTCAATACCTGCCCTCCCTGGAAAGCGCCTCTGTGGGAGCCTAGAGCACAACTTGCAAAACTTCAGCCAGATTCTGAAGTTACTGCAGATAAAGTAAGGCTCCTTTCTCTCCATTAGCTGGCCATTCATCCACAGAAAGAATCCTAAAAAATCCTGTGCCCTGTGTACTTTACTGCGTGTATAGGCCTGGTTTTCCGCACCCATTATCACACTCCTTCATAAACACACTGTGGATTATGTTTATGATCTTTATGCTACTAACTCTACCTCTGTCTGCAGCTGGATTTTAGGAGTGTGCTGCATCTCAGCACTCAGCAATCTTGTTGCCTACTGATATAGGTGCCTGCTTGACCTGTATTTTCATAAGATTTAATTTATTACTTTACCATTATTATGAAAATCAGGTCATAGTACACCTTGGAAGATACACTGAAGTCACACAGAAATATTGGATCAAACAAAATCTTTGCAATGACAGAAGATAATATTTGATATTAAATTCTTTATTTAAGATCAAGCAAAGCATTTCATTTTGAGATGCATCTAAGGAAAACAAAGGTCAGGATAAAGAGCATCCACAAAAATGGCAAAAAGAAAATTCTCATCTTAACTCTTTTTTTTTTCCCCCCCTTCTTCCTTGGAGAACACATGCCTGAATCCCCTAGGTCCTGGGAACGCCCTAATTATCTGTATGCAGTGTATAGCTCCCCCTTTTGCAGATTTTAGTGCCTGCTCCATTAACTGCTTATTTTAATTAAGTACAAAAGGGTTCCATATCTCCAGCCCAAGACAACTCCTTGGAGGTAAGCAGGTTCAACAAAAGTAATCTGAATTTTCAAATTTTTTAAGGTAATTCAACACACAGACACTGATAATAAAAATTAGGGAATATTAAATTTGGATGACCAAATCTATATTTTTCAATTACTGTAACATTCAAACAACTTCCAACACCTCTGTCTCTAAGCCAGTTGAATTCTACATCTCCCAAAAATGCTGCACACCATTCTTTACTGCTGCAATACTTGTGGTAAAAAGGAATTTAAATCATTAACCACCTAAAATAAATGTTGAATAATTCTATCAAAGACGACAGAGGCTTGTTTTCTACACAACCACAAATATGACCTGCTGACGTTTACCAGGGAGCTACTTTGTGTTTTCTGCACAGACAAGAAATCCCATGTGTTCACACTGTGTCACGGCACAGAAGTAAGTCAGCCATGGATTAACTTCCATATGTTCTTTTAATTGATTTAACAAATATGGATAAGATAAAGATACTTATGTGGCATTGTAAAGAGCACAGACTAAGTCCTGGTCACCTTCTGCGCCTTCCCAACACAGACCTTTGTGGGCATTTCTTGTGAAAGGAGCCGAATTTGCAGCACATTTGCAGGAATTTAAGGATGACACACAGGAGAGAGGGGGGTAGGTTTCAGCTCCTTGATAAAATTAGCATCACAAACTTAAAACTCTCAAAATACCTCCATAATTGCTTTCTTTACAGTTTAAAATAATACTAATGGTATGTTTCCAAGCCTAATTGCTATGATTTCACTTCTATGGGGATTTATAATCCATTTTAATCCCTCACAGCACACACCCTTTAAAGCAGAAATCAGCTTTCTAGACACCCCAGAGAACTAGAAGACCTTAAAAGAATATTTTACTGTCCCTTTGCAGGCATGATCACTCCCAGACTGCCTAGTTTTCAGATTCGGGCTCAGAATGGATGCAGGGGCTCGCTTCTTTTTGGTCATACCACATTACATGCTGAGACAGTGACGATCTGTGGGAATTCACTAACCCGCTCGGAATTCTACATTTTATAAGAGAGAAAATGTCAGATGTGGTCAGCCTCCTACCCTTTTATGGCTGACTTTTATTATTCACTCCTGCCTCTTATTGCCTACACCTCCTGAGCAAATGTTCAAAATTCTATTCAAATTGCAGAAGCCTACTTCCTCTGCAGAGAATAATACAGATTCAAAGGAGGACAAGTGTTGTTTATTAGCAATTATCATGAAAGTCCTTCCTGTAATTAACCTCAGCTTCATGGACACTACTATTTGCACTTCAGCTATCTCATAAACAGGGGCTACATTTCCATTATTGTTAGGAAAGATGAGTCATTGCAGAAGAATGCTTATCTCAAGTCAGTTTTAACTAGCTTTTGTCTGCATGAGATATTAGTCACTGGTACCTACAAGATTACAAGAAAGTCTGGATTTGGGCTTCTTTTTAAAAAACCTCTTTCCTCTTCCCCTTCATAGATTCAGAATTCATCAGTAACAGCATAAAGGCTGAGAAGTATATAAAATGTTCTTTTCAATTAAACCTACGCTTTGTCTGTCTGATCACTGAATCATAACCAAGAAGAATTCCAGATTCTGCTCAGCTAATGGGAGGTCTAAGACACTGAAAACCCCAACATTTGCTCTGTAGGCCATAAAGAGACAATGGTGAAGGATTTGTTTTAACATTTTTCAAGCTCTCAAAGAGAGCTGAGCTACAAATCAGTGCAGTGATGTATGCCTTCTGCCTGGTGAAAAAACTTCCTAACAATCCCGTTTTATTCACAAGACACAGTCAAAAATGAAAATACAATGACAATGCACGCTCCTAAATTTTTCGTTTGCTCTACCTTTTTTATTTATAATTGAACAGTCTTGACACTAGGGGATATTAATTAAAACACTTATCACATGGAACGTAAATGCATATCTCAGTTCCCTGAAACTAAAAAGGCTAAAAATCCAATAGCTTCTTGTGACCTAAAAATACATGCAGGCAGAATTTCTGTTTCAGAACTATCTGCAGGTATTGAACACAAGACCTGGGCCTTCTGAAGCGTATTCAAGAACATCTTTACATGTTTTACATAAATAGAAGGGGTACAGAGTAAAGTTAAAGCTTTACTAGCAATAAAGTATTAAACAGCATAGTTGTGACACTTGCAATCTGATTGCATCCTAAATTAAAACCTGATTCAAAGGGGCATAGCTAAATAAGCGAAGGAGTTAAATGCATTCAGACTACCAAGCAGAACTCCAAGAAAAATAAAAACATTAACTAAGGCTAACTGGACTTGAAATTCTTCCCATAGTCATTGTTTTAAGTAATTTCACAATCTCAAGTGCTAACTCAAAGAGCTACATCAAAGCCTGCAGAAATTTATGTAAACTGTGAGGTCAGAGATGAGAATATTCCTTTACTTTAGATGCAAGTTTACTTGGCATTTGTCATTTTACTGTTATTTTCCTCTTGTGGGAAATGCCAGGTAACAGTAAGTGTGACTTGGGTTACTGCATGTAAAAGCATCCACATTTCTACACCCATTTTGCTGCAATGGTAAGTTTTTGGAAAAATAAGGTTTTTTCTATTCCTTTAAGCATTTTTGAATGCTGTTGATTATGTTTGATCCTAATAAGGCTGAATGCCATTCTCTTGACGAGGTTTTTTTCAATGTATACAGTGAGGCAACTGCAGACATAAATTGTGTACAAGCCTGTTTTTTTCTTTCCCAGTGGGAGTGGCAAGTGAAACCTGGACCTTTGCCACATTGGTTGTGCAATTCAGATCACAGCACTTATAGAGACGGGATGGTCAGTGCACCAGCATACTAATGCAGCTGACTGCCAGACTGGCCTTTGTTAGTATTTTATAAATTAAAGTAAAACCACAGTTTAATGTCAGACCATTCCATGTAATTCTAGACGTGGAACACAACTTCTGGTCTCACCACCTACTTCTAAATGATAGTTTTCTGAACTCTATTGAAGTTTTCAGCAGTGCCATTGAAGCTTTCAAATATATTACTGAGGAAAAAAAATGCTAACCTTTTTTTTTTCTTTTTTTCCTCTGAAGTGGATGAACATACAACTTTATGGCTTTTAGTTGTGCATAAGAATTATCTAACAGTTTGTTACAATCAGTTTCTGGTTAAGACAAAAGAGGAATTAAGTATGTAAGAACATAACAACAAGCCTAAATAAATCATCATTGCACTTATATGGTTCATCTAGAACATCAAATGTGATTTTTAATCAGTTCTCTTTCAGGAGTAACACACTGACATATTAAACAAATTTAACAATAATAGGAAATAAATCACAAACAAACAGACTACAGCACATTATATTCCAGTATCACATCAAAAGTTAACAAACCTACTGTATTCAGTTTTCATTTGAAATATTTTAATATTCATGAATCTTTTAGCATAAAATAATTTTTCCTAAAGAAAAGGGGGAAAAATCACATGACAAGATACAGACATTTGGAAAAACTGCTATGATAAGCTCTACATTTTCAGGAAAAGGCTCTACATTTTAAAAAGATGCATTACTAGTTTTGAAATAATTTCTCTTTTTGCATGTGTGTCAGGAGTAGGAATAACTCTTTCAGCTTGAAGGTACTGGCAGGGATTATACCAAATAAACTCTGTTAGCTTTCCCTTCTTTCCAGTCTTTAAAGCATACTTAATTATAACAAAATGGTACTTTGCTCTGTCAACAAGTTGTGAAGTCACTTGCTCAACCTTTTTCCTTTCATTCCCTCTGCTATTCCTCTTCCCTGGACCTGTTTAATTTTTGCATTTCCTGATTTTTATCTTGGGAAAACAAAAGGCAGCTGCACTAAGTTACATGAAACAGCAAAGTGACTCTGCTAGTTAGTGATTTGCAGGTTCTAAACAGTGAGTTGTGTGAAATGAAAAGGGGAGTGTCATGTTGCAAAAACTCTTTTCTCTCCCCTTTCTACAGCTGTATTTCTAATCAGCAGAAGATACATCTTGCTTGGAGTCAGCCCCCTTTTGTGTCTGTGCATTTCTAAGCTAACCAGTGATCCATGCATAAGATAGAAGGTTAAGAATGTGCAGAGAGAAAGGGGGCTGACATGTGAGGTTTGATGGCAATAATGGCTGTTTATAAGCCTAATCCATCACATTTAGTGGACACCTCCATTTTTGTCCCTCTGAAAAGGTATAAATAATAAAATGGTATAGCTTCGGCTCAGAGGTGCCTTGGTAAATATTTTAACTATTTACAAGATCACATCAATAACAAAAGAAGCATCTGTACCATCCATACAGAGGCCTCTGAATCATTAGAATAGTACCCAGATGGTTCTTACAATTCATCAACAATAAAATGTCTTCATGACAGAGCTTTTGTGACATCGATATTTTTATATGCTACTGTTCAATACTCCAAACTCTCATTCTTTTCCCTAAGAACGTCTCAGTAAAAACTCTTTCTTTCTCAAGGAAAAGTGAAAAAAAACAAAAAAAGAAAAAAGTCTACACACAGGGTAGATCCACTTGCAATCTTCTCTCCAAATAATTCTCTCCTTGTCTCCAAATAATCAAGGATCCAGATTTCTAATATCTGGAATGCATCAAGGTTAGCACTGTGGGAAATCCCTTGATAAACTCAAGCAGATACTGGCTACTTGGACAGTAGCATTTGACAGCTTCTCTGTGAATTTCTTTTTCCTGTATCAATATCACATCCAAATAGCAGCAAGTCAGGAACAGTAACAAAATAGATGAAAGGAAATTCAGCAATTACAAAATTAGCCTGATGGGTTTCCAGTTTGAGATATAACAACTAAGGTCTGGGGATAAAGTGAAGTTTATTCTGTTTCTTCATAAAACAAAATACTTGGAAGTGGCAACACATAAACATATAGAGAATATTATAGGTCTTGTGTTATCTAGGCAGAGGTTTTGGGTACCTGGGGTTGAGGTGTCAAATCAAAACTAGGAACAAATCAGGTGATTTTAGAAAAGAGCTGTACACTCACTTGTTAAATAAGCCATAAGCTTAAAATGTTTCATACTGAATCTTTAGTTTCATTGAGTGATTATAGCTGAAATTTAAAAAAATAAAAATTAAAAGATAAGTCTCCAGTTTTTGGTATTTTTAGTCTTATTCATTTATATAAATTGGTCTTTAAAAGTCTTGCATAAGGAATTTACTCAATTCTATAACATTCCTTACAACACTGAAGTTTCAGTCACTACATTAAAAATATCTCTTAAATGTTACTTCAAATAGCTTTAACTGTTATTTTACAATATCTATGCTCTAGTACTAAACCTTTTGTCACTAATTGATCAGAATCTTGATAAAATAGTTGATTTCTACTGGCCTAAAATGTACATGAGCATAAACCTATGTAAGAAAATGAAGTGCGGTTCTAAAGAATAAGATTTTAGCAAAATTTTTTACATCCCAGAGCACACACACTTTTTCAGAAAGATGGGAAAATATTTAACAACTCTAAGAATGAATGAAAAACCTAATTTTGCAAACTAGAAATACTTTTCAATAAAGTTTGAACCCTTTCTCCTTCCCAAAGATAAGAAAAATGGCATAGAAGTAAAGCAATTCAGAAGCATTCCTGAATATCAATGCTTCCCCAATTCCAAAATTTGGTCAATAAAATTAACAGCCTTCCTTTGAATGCAATATCACACCTCTAAATGAGTTCAAGCTGGTGCTGTTATTGTCCAGTGGAATGTGAGATTTACATTTCACAGCTCCTCACCAAAGTAATGAATGAATCTGATCTCATAAACAAACAATTCCAGTTTCATGTTATTTCAATGGCCCTCCAACAATGTGTGCCTCCACAAAGAAAAATATTTATCATGTTTGTGCTCAGCTCCAATTGTAAATGGGACTGTAATAAAATAACACCATAAAAATCATTTTCACAGCTGAGTTTGGAATTTAATAAACAGATGCAAACAACAGTCTTTGGAGATCAACAGTTAAAATTAAATTAAGTAGGAGACTCCCCACATCACAATGGGAATGACTGAAATGGCCTCCAGCAACACGCAGTAGAGTCACAAGGTGTGTGTCCTTGGACTTTCCACAGGCACCAGCCTTTGAAGTGTTATCATGAGATCAATGCAAACCAGTCAGATGATTTCAAGGAAAGGCCAAAAGCACTTTGCTTTCTTTCCATGGTCCAAAATATTAAATAATTACTCTGCAAGCACCAGATATTTTCAGACACGCTATATTTTCACTGTACTGGCCTGTCTAACATTTATCACCAATCAGTTTTTTTTCCTTGCTCTCTGTTATTCTCAAAAAAAAAAAAAAAAAAAAAGCAACCAGCATGTTTTTGCACAGGAAATGCTATAGTTCATTTGAAAAACTCCAGATCTCAAATATAACATTTGAACAATATGTTGGATTTCATGCAGAGTTCTCAGAAGAGCACACAGTTTGTGGAGTTTTCCTTGAAGTCAATGGGAACTCTCCCCTCAACATTTGTGAGAGTAGTTAGTCTGAGTTTTTGAGAGCCAAACCTTTCAGATAATACACTGTCCTAAGGATGACTGCGCACAGTACTTGACTGAAAATGTATTTTAATGTGAGTCATTGAAGACACACATTAGGATTATCATGAGTGGCCAGAAATTGCACAGGAACTCAGTAATTCACCAGCAAAACCTTCTTTTCTCAGTAAATTTCAATCTTGGCATTCCCTTGAGCAAAACGACACCACATTAGATCAAGAGCAATTCAGTGGGAGGGATGCAGCCAGACAAAGGTCTAGACTTCCAAGAAGTCCTGACAACAGGCCTGCTCTTTCTGGATTGCAATCTGGCTTCATGACTGCCAGTTTCTCCCTTGAATGTGGATATAAGGCATTACTTGTGCCTCAAGATAATAGACTAGCACAGATGCATTTTTACAGTAAATATTCACATGGTTAAAGCTATCAGAAATCCATATTGTGTGTGACCTGAAATCCCCAAAGTAAAACACCGTGGAGGGCATAATACATATATATATATTTATGTATTCTGTCTTCACTTACTTTATTCTATGACTGGCACAGTCTTCCTCATTGCTATTAGCTCAATAAGAGATGAATATTTAGATTTTCATATTCCTTAGGCAAAGTACTTAAAAGCCTTCTCACTTTGTAAGATCCAGTGTGTGATAAAGATCAGCCTAGGATCTATTCCAGTATTTAGTATCTAATTTATTAATAGGAAAACAAACTGATAATATGATTCCTCCTCCTCACCCCCCTCAAATAAGCCTCCCAATAAAGCAAGTTTTAATGAAAAACTGTACTTCCAAACTCTGACCTGGCCAATGGTCCACACAAGGGCTCTGCCTTACAACAGACTCTAAATATAGTATTGGGAAAGAAGAAATAGCCAGTGCTAAAATATATTGTTCGTCCTTGGCAGATTCTTTGAATTAATTAAGAATTAATTTGGCCTTTTGAATTGCCATGAGAATCCTCTGATATATGTACAATTAGATTTTGGTAGAAGTAGTGCAATAGCTAAATTGAACACTGATAAGAGGTTCAAGGGAAACGTCACCTGCAGAAGTTCAAAAGGTTTGCTGTGCCTTAAGACAAAACATGAGGATCCCACCAAATTTGTCACATTAACCTTTGCTGAAAGACTACAAGGACAGAAAAACCAGCGACACATGAAGCATTTTCAAATTACCTCAGTCACAAGTTTTATCTGTAAACATTTGATTGGGATAAAGGAGATGAATTTTCAGTCAAATGCTGAATCTCTCTCCCACTGATCAAGATGAAACTGCTCTAGTTATCAAACCAATTATATGATAATAAAACTAATTCCTAGTTGAGGATTCTGCATTTTAGGTCTACATTTAAGTTATAATTTTGAGAGATCTTAAAATTATAACTATTTTGGAATATAGTAACATTTTGCACACAGCCTTGCTATGCTAAAATACACATTAATTAATTAATTAATTAATTAATTAATTAATTTAATTAATTAATACACATTAATTAAAGGGAAGTGAATATTTGTGAAATATGTGCTACTCAAGGAGAGTATGAGTTAATGGTTATGTAAAGGTGTCTCAGAAAATGAGCTAATTTATGCCCCTCTGAAGCACCAGTTAGAGAATTTTATCAAGCTACTCTAACAATTTATAAACTGCAATTTTAAAAAGTGATTTAAGAATGTGAACTTCAATGCCTTTGTAATCGAGAATCATTCAGAAATTAATGATCACTTTTATGGTAGAGCACATCATGGAGTTCTAATCCCATCAGATGACATTTTGAACACTGAAAGTAGTGTCTACTCCTCATTAGTTCACATTCCTTTAAAATTAAAATATAGCTTAAAGAAATGGGCCCTGGACAACAAACTGCAATGCTTGTAAGCATCCCTTCAGTGCACTCAGGCAGTCAGCTGAGCACAGCACAGGCTGCATTTTTAACAGTCCTTTCAGGACACAGAAAAAATACAGGTAGCAAATTACATCTCAGGTGATTGTGCAGGCTCTGATCCAAAGCCCACTTACATAAACAGGAACAGTCCCATTTAGTTTAACAGGCTTTGGCTCATGCTCCAAGAAATGCACATTTTGCCTACATTCCAGGTTAGCAAAGCTCCACTTAATTATTAAACATCTGTGAAACAGTTAGACATTACTGCATGATATGTAGACATATCAGTTAGTGATAAGAAAATACTGATATATATTTTCCTCATATGAAAGTAATGCTCATGACAGATGTGATGTTGAAACCCTACATTTTGATGCTGGAGGTCTGTACTCAGTCTTGCTGGAACTGATGGCTAAATTTCTTCTTAACACAACAACAGCATAGAAGGTGACAACTTGACCACAATTGAGCTCTTCAGAGTTTTCTTTTGTTGGAACTTTCACCATGCAAGTGTATTAGTGTCAAAAAGGGATATTTTACCAGACAAATTCAGCCTAGGTTGACGTGCATTGTATGCCAAATCTACAAAGCATGTGAGTCTGATACAAGCTGAGTCTCCACTGAGAGATATGGAACATTTACAAGTCTGGAAGGTCCTACTTCAGTCATCATCTAGCAATCAATATCTAGATCAGACAGACTGTAAATGCAAATTGGCACACAAATGTTTAGCATTTGATATTATTTTTTATCTCCCATTCACTTTAACAATCACACATTTTAATAATTCCAACAGTTTTTTGTAAAATATCCCACATAAGAAGATAAAATCTGATTTGAATGCAAAATTATTTTTATTGTAAATTAAAGTTTGTCTTCACAAGCTCTTGCAGGCTTTCCAAATACTAAAACTGAAATGGAAAAGAAAACATAAGAAAGATGTCATCAACTAACCCTCCACTTATTTAGTTTTGAAGTCGCTCTATGTAGGACTGATATGAAGTAGAAAAAGAATTCAGGGAGGCTGTGGAATAGTAGCTGATAATGGTCCTGAAAGACACATGCTGTCCCATTCCCTTCCCCTTCCCCCGTGTGCAATCTGTTTGGATGACAAATTGAAGTCACTATTTTACTTCCACTGAATTATCTTCACACTGTGGTACTTCTGATTTTCCCATGCTTGTTATATCAGTTCTCCGCTTAGGGTTTTCCATAAAGCTACACCAAACACTGCTAATGTCAAAAGAACTTGTCCTGCATATTTAGCAGTTTCTAGCTATTGTTACACTAACTGAAGCCTTTTTGTTGCAGGAGATTGCTGCTGGAGACAGCCTAGGGCAGTACCAGCACATCCCTTCCAGGATTAAGCAAAAAAGACTCAACAAACAGCAAAATGGAAAGACCTGTTGTGTTCCAAGATATCAGCAATTCCCAAAAGATTTCCAAAAAACCAAAATGAACAAATGAGTGATTATAGCTTTTAATATATGCACAAGACCTGATTCTCATCTCAGTTGGTTATGAAATGTATAAAGCCTTTAATGACAGAGAATTTGATCACAAGAGAGCCTCATTCTTCATTCATGCTGTGCACACCCAGTGCTAATTTTGGGAATGGTAGGGCTGATCCAATAAAAGTTGACTGTATTGACACCACGATAAAACTGAGGTCATCATTTGACCCCTTCACTGTAATAAGGATGGGGTCATCCCTTACCAAAAAGCCCTATTAAAGTAAACCTTAGAATGGAGAAATATTCATAGCAATAGAATGAAATAATGCAACTGTCTTAATAAGGATTTTCCACAAGGTGTTCAGTGAACAATTTAATAGTGCCACATGCTATAATTTGCATTGAAAGCTAAACATAAGGCTAGAAGTAGAAGGCAAAAGATAAAATTTCTTAGGGTTCATGGTGTTTTATAACTACTGGATTCATCAAGTGACAGGCATATTTCATGCTGCAGTTTATGCCTCAGTTTCCCTATGTGTAATCTGAGATGGAAACCAAATTCTTTTTTAGAAATAGTTCTAAGCCTCTCCATCATTCACATAAATTAATTTTGTATTGTTATTAGTTATCTACAACAATGATTCCTTTGCCTGTTTCTAACATGTTTCAAATTACACAGCCCATGTATCCATGCATGTTTTGTAACTTTAATTTACTGATTTTAGTAAAAAACATCTTTGAAATTAAATGCTGCTATCCACTTTATTGCTCAGATTGTACTTTGCTTATTGCTGTGTGTCTGCCAAATTCATCTAATCAACACAACAATCTAGCTACAATCAAAGACAGTGGGAGTATTTATAAATCCAATCTGCTGCAGCAAAGAGGAAAGAATACAGACATTACAGTATTCAGTAATAACAACCCAGCAGGAATTAGAATATCTGCTGTTTTTAAAACTTTTCCTATTATTCCTTCCATAATTTCCTCTACACTTTTCTTATGAGTGAACAGCCTCGTTACCTTTAAGGGCAATTACATGTAAAAATTTAAGCTAAAATATCAAAGGAAACGAGAAAGTCCATCATTCCAGTACATTATACCAACAGGACTAACCTTCACACAAGAGAAGGCATGTGCCTTCTGCTCATGGCAAGGAAAGACCATCTCTCATGGCTTTTCTCCTGCTCAGGTACACTGCACACTTCACCTGCACTTGACAGCGATCATGTTGTGCTAGAAGCAGATTTTGTGCAGAGGTGGAGCTGGTGGGCAGGAGGTGGGGGAGCAGCCTGGCTCTTGCCCAGCTGCTGGAATGCCCTGGCAGTGTGGCAGGCAGGGGCCATGCCAACTGGCACAACTGCTGTCACAGCTTTTCTTTTTATCTCAGCCTTTTGCACAAAGGGGCAGGAGGTGACTGTGGACTCAGCTACTCATCTCCCCTGGGCTTGGGAGGCCGCCAAGCAATGTTCTGTTTGATCCCAGGGAACATGGAAATGAGGGGAAGATGCTGCCACCAGAAATGGCTCTGGGGAATTGATGCACGGGGTAGATGAACTGTCTGTATCTACAGCCTTTACTCTTTTCAATGCTTTTGCCTCACCCCACAACCCGACAGCTGAGGATGATCCCAAAATGAGACATTAACCACTACTCCTCCTTACCCCCTCTTTCAATGTATGAGTTGATCCTTTATTTAATATGTACTCTGTAATTCTTGCTTGACAAATGACCTGCTAATTTCTCATCAGCTTTTCTATGACCATCACCACTATATATCAAGTCTATCCTAAGCATTCATGCATTAATTTTTAGGGAGGTTTCAAATACATAGCTATTGCTACACCTCTTATAAGACAGGAAACTACAGCAGAGACATGTCAGGTGAAATGTTTTCAGTAATTCCAAGCTCCCACTATGGAAACCCTAAGCCTTCCTAAATTCCTTCACATAGCTAGGCTGTGCTCAGCACTATGTGGCCCACAGGCTCTTAGCAACAAGAACATTCAGCATCCCACCACACTGTCAGATACCAGGGCAAGATGTTTACACTAAAAATTAAATGATCATAAATTGATTTTTCTAGCACTGCAGTATAATTCTGCAGCACTGATGGCTATATCCATAGTATCAGTTATGCCAAAAAAAGAGCTTGGATGAATCGTATCATTCAATTTACATTAAATGACTTCCAACTGGCTGTACAACCAGACAGTTAAACTTCAGTCAGTCCCCAAACCCACATCCAATTTACTTCAAGTGGCAAGTCAGTGGACTCACACTAGAGAATGTAAATGTGTAAAGGCTCAGGGAGCAGTCCATTAATTTTGTTTAGGATATGATCTTGGATGGGATCTGACAGGACTATGTGTCCATGGCTATGTAGCCTGTATGGCAGATGCAGAAATATTTCCTAATTCTCCAGGCAACTTAAAACCATTTTCTTCCTACAGATGATGCATCTACTTTCCAGCTTCTTAACCAGTCTACTGCAGCCTGCTGCTTTTCATTCCTATTTTGCTGTTGACCCATTTGTGGTCTGTTTCTGGTCTCAGTCTCACCTGCATTAAGCAGAAGTGACTCCTGTGACTACATTCATGTCAGATCAGAAACCATCTCAGAGCGCAATAAAAGTGAAGTTTCAGATCCCTGATAGCTAAAAATTTCCACTGTATACGGAGATGTGTTCAGGAACATTTTACATTTCTAAGGTGCTGCAGTTTCAATATGTTGGATCAATATCAGTCAGTGTAAATTAAACAGATTTTGACTTTCAGGGATGATAATGGAGAATTCTGGCTCAGGGAACATAGTAATGGGGACTTAACTCTTAGTAACACTTCCCTACTAATATATTTTTGGTACTTTCCTAACAAATTTTTAGACTGCCACTACAGCATTGAGAAAGATCTGACATCTTCTGGCACCATTTCACTTAAATTTTGTGGGGTTGCCTGTTAATTCACACAGAACAACTCATGTTTCTCAGTGAGCTTGAGTTGCTCTCAAGTGGACCTGTCAGAGGGCATGGTTTTTCCAAGGCAACTGAAATTTAAACTCTTCCAGATTTCGTAGGTTCATGGAAAGAATTAACCCTACCACACTTCAGAATTGTCAAAAATTACCGTGCTGCAAAAACCCAACTGACCTTTCTCAACCAGCAGAGCACACCCTAACAGTTATCTGTATTAACCAATACTTGAGTGAACCACTATTTTTCAGCCAATTTTCGGTCACTTTAAGGTTTGTGTTGGTAAGACTTGCAGTACTCGAACTTTGCAAGAAACTAATGAAACTATATGACTTTCTAATGTGAAAGCAGAGAGTAGCAATCTTTGAAACAGAAAAGCTTAGAAGATGAGAGGAAATTTATTTCAGAAAATGAACTTTTTAGACACTACTGAATCTTCATTCAAGGCAAAGATCTGATAAATATTGAGTAAGTAGGTTCAAGTTCATCACACCTGAAGAAAAGTTCAATTTCAACCATATCATAGTCAGGAAAAACAAACTTGCCTCAAAGCTAAACAACTGTCGAGAAATCAGGAAGAGGACAGATAGACAGACAGTAAGTTATGAACATAAAACTCTTTGTACCAAAACCAATTAACCCTAACCTAAGGCAAGCTTTTTTCTTCTAGCCCTTCATTTAAAGGTTTTACAATTTATAGCCTGTGTTTCTCAGGGGAGGTCTTGCTCTGCTCTGATTTCACATTTCACAGCAGCACATGTGTAATCCTGCTGCAGCACAGAGCACACGACCCAGCTGATATCAGGAAATCCACTTTTCACAAGTTGGAAACGCACTGGAAGCGAGACACAACCAGAATTTACGTGAGTTGCAACAGGCGACAGGAGAAGTTTGCAGAAATGACAGATTGGGGTAATAATCATCAGAAGTCTGTCAGTCCCATCCTGCATCTGACATCTTTGGAAGAAAAAAATCCACACAAAACTAACCCACTACACTATTGTTTGAAAGACAGCTTAATTTTTGAAGTGGATCTACAATTATACAAAGACTGGAAAATGCAATATGACAACCAATTCATTCACTTGCTGCCTTCAGGTTCCCAGAGAAATGCATGCTTTAAAGTCTCCATGTGGTAGGAGTAACTCGCCACCTTCATAGAGAAAACCCCCAGCTTGCACAAAATTGCATGTTTAATGACCTTCTAAATTTGGTATGATCTCAAACCAAAAGTGGAATACACACATAGCTAATCTGACTTCAAGATAGCGCTGCTGCAACAAAGCAGTTTGGAAGAGGATAAACTTTGCTATGCATCAGAAAATGCAGGCAGTGAGGAAAATAAATCTGTTCTACAGTAATTATTTGTAAACACACAAAACATAATTCATGCCATGGAATTCATTAAGTAAGTTTAATAATTCCACAGATATGCTTGCTAAATTCTACAGTACATAGAATAAATTTTTTTGTCTTTTTTTTGCTTTTTTAAAATCATACAAATAATTTATGTACATATTTAGCATTATGTATTTCTGTAGCAACATATATATAGATGTAGATAAGATGCATCTTTAAAGGTACTGTCACTTTACATCTGTATTCTTAAAAAACAGTTGCATTGTATGACGTTGTAAAAATACAATTTTCTTATAAAAATTTAAATAAGACTAAACTTTTAAAACAAATTACACTTTTAAACAAATTGCACAATTTAAAAAATATGTCTATCTCATCCATACTCTTCTTGTAGAATTATATCTTTGTGAGCATTATCTTGGGAGAGAGCTTTTCTAACATTTCCACCAGCTCTCTACTAGTTATATAGTTATTTTTCAAACAAAGGGTTTGGGTAGGGAATTCAGGACCATATAGATACAGATATACACACATAAACAAATCATATCAGTAAAAACACCCCAAAAACCAACAAACAAAACAAACAAGCAGAAACCTCAGAATTTTAGAATAATTTTATCCAGACAACTTTGCCATTTTATATAGTATTCCAAAGCTACACTGTAAGCTGGTGGAGGTACAGTTTTCAAGCCTATGTATTCTTCTCTTATATCATCTTACACTTACATGGGTGTTTCTATGGAGAAACACCAATGCTAAACAACTTTTGATTTCCCATTGTGAAAACAGTTTCTGAAATTATCCATTTTCTTGGAAAGAAATACTGGTCCCATGATGGAGTGGAGTAAAACAAACAGGGACACTGCTTCAAAGATATTTAAAGATTTTATTTTATGGTGTATGCCTACCAGGCACAGCTGTGCTTCTTATATACTGATGTATGTTTATTTCTGAGTACACACCAGACATCTTAAGAGTGACTAAAAACTCAAAAAAGAAACAAGGTATTTTCTAGTGATTATCTAATTATCTGTAGAGTTAAAAACCCAGCTCATTTAAGGCAATAAAATGAAAAGCCAGTTTATAAGCTGTTTCATGGTATAAATGAGCAGCCCACCAGCAAGCCATATCCATAAAACACAGAGATGAAACCACCAAAAATGCAGCCTGATAGACAATCAAAAGCATACGTACAGTACCCGTCTCAAAGCAGATGTTTTATTTCAGTTTCTTATTCATTCTTATGCTTTCATTTTAGGTAAAATTAAATTCTATATCTTTTGACATCCTAAGACTTGACAGAGAAAGTTATTCATTGCACGAGTATGTGTAGTTAAGTCAAAAGAATATGTCTGCTTACACAGTAGATGACTTTTTTATCTGAAGAAGGAAAGGCTCCCCAAAACTCTATGCTGTTCCCCCCCCCCAGGGATTTTTTCTTCATTCAACTGATCCCCAATACACCTGCTTATGAAGATCTGTAGTATATGAAGATTCTATAAAATAAATTAGCTCAAAGCAGTAGTATGCTCTGAAATCCCATTAATATCTTTTGGAAGGGTTCAGATGGGAAGCTGGCTTCTTACCATCCAAAGGTCACACTGTATTAAAAGAAATTAAGGGAACATTCAATCCAGCCTTATTTAGCTAAATCTTATTCTGGCTGTGACCTCACTGTGAATATCACTTCTAATCTGCAATATGTTATGCCTATACTTTCACAGAAAGTTACTTTTCACTTTCATTAAACAGGGAGGTGGATTTGAGTACCTGTTTTCTGACCTGTCCCTTCCCTGCCTCTGCTACTTCCAGCTAAAATCCCATTTTCACTGTTTTCCTTTCTGAACACTAATCCCACCCAGCCTCCTCCCACAGGCACAGCTCCTGCCAAGGTACAAGGTGCTGTAACCAGCAGGAGCAGGCCTGTCCCAAGGAGTTGGACACTAATGTACAATGAATGACTGAAATCCCTCAGCCTCAGAAAGGATGAGATGCTGGCTCTGCCAGCCCTTCCCTTTGTGGGGCCACTAACTCAACACCCTACCAATTCTCACCAAAGCAGTATCTCCATAATCTTCAATCCTGCCAAATTTAGGAACAAGACAGACAGCCTGAACTAAGATTATTTATCACCAGTGAATTTCATACAAGCCTTGTTTCCACAATATAAGTCTAAGGATGCTTCCAAACATTCATTTTCTATGACATAATATGTGGATGAATAAAATCCACAAGGCTGCCACACTTGGAAAAAAAACTCAGTGGAAGTAAACAGAAACAATTTATCCCTCTGTGACAAACAACAACATGGAGAACAAATGGTGATATTTTTCCTTCTATGCTGGTGGTATTGAAAGCAAACATGAGTGCCATGCAAGAAAATTCTGTCCAAATCAAAGACCTCAATGATAAGCATGTACAAACTTGAAACTTTCAGAATTCAAAATGTGTAACAACAACTCAGATGTTGGTTGTTAGAGCTACTTGAGAGAAAGAGCAAAACAGTAACAAAATAAAAAAGAAAAAAGAGAAAAATAGAAAGCAGAAGCATCAACCATTAATCCAGAACATGTCAATGTAATAAAAAGATTCTCCTAGCATCAGAGAATTCATGATTCTGCCTTCTGTTTTAAGGTAAGAGTTCTTGAGCAAGAACATGGCTTTTCTTCTCCTTCATTCTTCAGTAGGAGACATGTCACTTGGACATCCCTTATTACATTTCTATTTTAAGAATTAGTGGGATTTTTGAGTATACGCAGACGAAAGGACCAGAATCTCTTTAGGTCTTCTTACACAGCTCATTATGTATGATTCACAAATATTCCTGTTAACACTTCACTGAGAAGTGTGTCAGATTAATAATTAGATCACAATTGTTTTCAGTGACATTTGTGAACAACAAACATGTATCTAGAAAGCTCGGGAACCCATAAATCTCAGTCTGTTAAGGAATGCTTACATGCCAATTTCTACCTGAAAACAGGAGCAAGAACAATGCAAATTATTCCCTTCTGGAAAGCAAAGATCTGTGCAAATGGATGCTGCTAAACAGAAAACAAGCTGAAAGCAATGGCATTTCCTTGATCTTGTGCCTTAAAGAGCATTTCAAAACTTATTTTCATAAGTTTATTTATTTAAATAATTTAGCAATTTTTAGTGATCTGTTTGCCAATGCAAGCAATTTAAATTACTGGAACATCACCTAAATTAAAGAAGTGCTCATCATGTAAAGAATCCATAGCAGTAATAAATTTTTCTGGAAAGAATAGACAGTGCTAAGATACATTTGACATGAATGAGGATACTGTTTGTCATCTAGAACCTATAAAGGAATTTCCCTTTTTATGGGAATCATCATACACTTTTTAATGTATAATGGAAACCAGAAGTTTCCCCCTTTCCATACTCAAGCACATCCCTCTCTGTTATGTATGATCATACTGTGTTCATATGTCAATGTTCCTACAATGTGCTCTGGGCCCAAATAACCCACCGTGTACTTCTGCAGGAAACAGATATTTGGAAAGCCTGTCCAAGTTCATACACCCTGTCTTCCTCCCTAAATAAGGGTCAGTTCTGTTCTGAGCCACTGACTTCAAAAACTTCCAGCAATAAGGCAGTAGCAGTATGTTCATGCTAATATTCATGCCTCAATAAGCCTGCTTCATAAGCTGTTTTTAAATATATGAGTTTAAAATCTTATCTTAATTTCATAGATGCAAGTATGGAGGTGTTTCCATTTAATGGACTCATCTTGAGTCTGTTCAGTGGTTTACCTGAGTTAAATATTTTTGGAAAATGAAGGGAGCAACATATCCTGGACAGAAACTGAAAAATGAGGTTACTCTTTCCTTCTCCAGCCTCTTAGGAGGAGCTGGGTAAAATAGGTGCCACCTAAGGTCAACTTATCAATCAACTCTTCTTGGGCTTCAGGTAAGATCCTCAATATTTGTGCTCTGTGCAAGGGAATACAGAGCATGACAGATGGTTTCCTTGCCTATCTACAAACACCATTAGAATTGTCTAAACATCCTACACCGATCTAGATTCCAGTCCCAAATTAAAATGATACATGATAATGTTATATCCTAGGGATTCTGGGATTTCCCAAACCAGAGGAGACAGAAAATTATTATCTGCCAAAACCTCAAGCAGGGTGAGCTCAGAGCTTATTCAGGCCAACTGTTTCACAATGGAGATAACAGAACAACAACTTTATTTGACACAAGCCTGCAGACTGGACTCTCCACAGCTCCTCTGGCCGCACCATTCTGCTGCTTAACTGCATCTGTGCAATACCTGTTTCTGCTCAGATTGCTGCTGTTGCATGATGCTGAAATCAAGCACAAAACAGGACTGAGCCCAGCTCTGCCATTTTGTATTTCTGATTTAAATCTCATATTTATGTACTTCACCCATTAACTGGAAGCTATGCCTGTAGCTGGAACTATAAATAACCAGTGTACTAGAAATGTGAAGAAATGCAGTTGTAAATGGGCAGAGAGGAAGTGCTGAAATAAAGTAAGTTGGCAGAAAATAATATAGCAAATCTCATTAACACGTTGTGGAACAACCTTGTAAGTTAACAAAGACAGATATTTAAAGCATGTTTAATTGACACGCAGTTTTTCAGTATATACCAAGGAAAAGTTTATAGTATAAAAGTACTGACAACTGGAAGTTATCTGCAGAATTTTATAAGAAAGTACTTGCAGATGGAAATGTAAATTACATTTCAGACAAAACAGCCAGTGCAATAAAAGTGGCTTTTAATAAAACATGAGTGCAGTTGTTCAGTGATACATATTAGCGAGAAAAAGAATAATTATGTTTTTTCTGAAACTAACTGGCAAATCCCAACTGCACTTTGCTATTATAAATTGTAATTATTTTGATTAGTTATATTTTTATTTTTAAAATGTTTTATTAATTAGATTCTTTTGAAATCAAGATCTATGTTTCTTTCAGCTACACATTATGGCTTAAAAGTATAAAGACTTTTTGCAGAATTGCTCTTACATACCCTTGGAGGGAAGATTAAAACAAATTACTGAGCTCATTTCTTAAAATCCAAAATATTACTAATCACCCTACAACAGCCAAATCATCAGTTGCCAAATAATATTTAATCAAGATTATTTTGGTAAATGAGACTAACTTGAATCTTAACAGGAAGATGTGTCAGAGCGAGTACCCATTTTCAGATAAAACAAACCACTCCAATTTTTGCAGGCAAAACCTAAGCAAATTTCATTTTTTCATCCTACCTCTGCCTGGAAATGTGAACAAGGTACAATAAAAAGCTATGGAGAACATACAATAAACTCATACTTCTATATTGCAGAGAAACACATTCACATGACTGAAGTCAGCAAATAACAAAGTCTCTGGAATTATTTGAGCACTTAACAGAGATGCATTCTTAGTAGTAAGATTAAAAAGGTCACTTGTTCTCTGTCATGAGTAGCAATATAATACCAGCCCTCAGAGGAAAGAGTTTCTCAGCCTACAAGAATTCAGCTTGAAGAAATAAATGTGGTACTGAATTTCAGATAGACTAAAAATCCAAATAAATTGCTAATGGATAATATGTGTCTGATATTTGACTGTTTTGGTTGAAAGGCAGTTTAGGATGGCATATGAAAAGCAATCTAAGCTATAAATTTTACTTTTGTGTGACAAAATAAACAAGCTCCTCACCATTCAAAGTATTGCAATGAAACACATCACTTTGAAAAAATATTCTACCTGTATTGGATCAATTGATCAATTGAGGAATTCTGGGCAGTGGGGTTTTTGATACACTGACCAGTGAATTCAAAGTGAAGTGCATTTCTCCTGGATGCAGCAGCCAAGCAGACCAAATGTCTTTCTTAAGTATTTTTAAGGGTACAAGCTGATGACAAAAACTCCTCTCAATCTCTATGTCTGACTGCCTGTGTACAAGCAAAAATTGGATTGCACCAAAACTTGCTTTGACTTGATTGAAAGTGACAGTGGAAATAACAAGTAAAGGTAAGGCAGGATCGAGGTGAAAAGGAAAACTCACCTATGGAAAAAACCTTTTGCAGATTTGTCTACTACAGCAAGAAATAAAGATCATGCACTGAATTCTTCTTGAGTGATGACAATATCAAGGTAAATAACAATACAGCTGTAAGAAGTGATGCCACCAAACTATGAAGGCAATAATATATATATTTATACAATATAAAAAATAAAATCTCTTTTTTATCTATAGTTTTGAAAGCATATCTTGCCCAATGTGTTTTACCTCATTCTGACCTAGAACCTCAACCTAAAGACCAATTTTGAAATTATATATATATTTACTATAAGCACCGTTAGTTTTTATTTTTTCTAGACTTTAAATTTGAATCAATAGACCTCCTTTCTGTTGTGCTGGAGAAGTCATGTTCTCTGCTCAACCATCTTGTACTTTTACAGTCATTGAAAAGCCACCATAAGATAAGGAAAAATTATTTGTTCGAAAGCCACAGAACATGGGGAAGAGAAAAAGCAATAAATAGTTTCAGTTTGTAACTCTTGGCAGGAGAATATGACAGGGAGTTTAGCCCTTGAAAGAAGCTGCATTAATAAGACTGCTGTTGTTTTCTCTTTTCTTATTTCCCCCCCCAAACTTTCATTATCCTCAAATAGAAAGAAAACCTCAACAACTTGAAATTGTACTGATATTTAAAATATCTGTACTACAAAGTTTCAAAAGGCAAAGTGACTAATATGGTGCAAAATAAAAGTAAACTAACAGTTTAAAATAGAGGATATTATATCAACTCCTCCTCTACCTGCTATGGCACTGCTATTAAAAATACACTGTAATATTTTGGATACTCCCTTGACTTAAAAATTTTGATGACTGAATACAAATCTATTACTACATCTGCTGCTTCACACTTCAGTTTATATCAAAATATTTACATGACACTTGTTTATCTGAAAAATATTCCAAACTTCCACTATTAACAGTCATACTGCAATGGCAGAAACTTCCCCAAGACCAAACTCACAGGATCCCAGTCTCTAGGTTAATGATGTTCCCTGCAGAAAATTAAACAATAAAAACCACGAAACAAACAGGAAGGTTGCAACCAGAACACTACATTATGAAATTATATTCTGATGCAATTTTGTAGATTTTGTTTTACAGACTGAAATAAACAAAGGAAAAAAATGACTGAGGGAACAACTTATTCATGGTCTTTTATCACGCAGTTTGCTGAATGACGATTGCTCAGGATTGTCAGAAGGCAATCTAAAGACAAGCTAAATTCTTGCACTGTATTTCAGCAGTGTTACTGCTGAGCAAAACCCCAGCAAAGCACAAACAATAGAGTCAGGAGAATGCTTTGCCTTCCACCACTCCCCAGCTCTGAAAGACGTTTTTATTATGATCCAAAGAAAGACAATTATATTAAAATTAAAGATTTTGCTTGATTTAAATATGTCCAGTACTTCCCAGGCTCACTCACTATACAAGGGAAATTTAAATATGGCTCAACACAAAGAAAAGAAGGTAAAAAGATGCCTCTGTTGATCCCTACTTTGCCCACGAATTTGAGATAGTTCTCAGTGGGTACCAGCAAAGGCACCAACCACAGTACCGATTACAGAGCTGCTGTGCTTGGTTGCAGGGAGGAACCCATCACCCCCTTTGCTCAGTAGCTGCCCTGCCTGGGGCATCACCACGTGCACGAAGCACAGCACACTCTTCCCTGGCTATAGTGGGAGGTAAATTGTTTTCATCACTCAGTTACAGCAACAGTAGGAACTAAAGCTCTGCAAAGCAGCTTTGACTTAGAGGAGAATTAAGACATTAGTGTAAATCTGTTCCTATGACTTTACGTAAATGTATGTTTTTCTTTAAGTTATGTAAAGACTTGTTCATGCACATGATAAAATCCCTGCAGACTGCTCTGTGAAAACTTCTGTATATTCTTTTTCTATGAAAAGACTACTTTTATGTATGCACTCATAGGGAATGGGTATGCACACATCATATGCTAGAAGCAAGCAAGGAGCACTTTGTGAAACAGAAAACTTGCAAATTAATTAATAATCAATTTATAATGTCTCTTTATGTGCTATTTTATTTCTTTTTATGAAAGCAGATGTTTAATATAGTACTTATTAAAAACCTATAGAAAACTAGTTTTCTCCCAATAATATTGTGGGGTTATTGATTATATGACCACAACCAGGTCCTTAACTGTAAAATACAAATGGAAGCACTAAAACAGATGTTATAAATGAATCCAGATTGGTTGTGGATTAATGCTAAAACAGATTTTGACATGCAAAATACCTGGAAACTTATTTTATAACCCTATAATTTTGCAGTGACAAACAAAACCCAAGAAAAACAATCCCTAAGCATCTGCTAAAACAGGATCTGGTCTATTATATAGGAATGTTTGATTAGCCTTTTCACCTGACTGAATTTTTAATCCTAATACTTCTGGAGCTTTAAGGCATTAATAGAACAACTTGTTACTGTTATTTCTGTTTTGATCCTTTAACAGAGCATAATATCTGTATTAATATAAATTCAGGCAATGTGAGATGCATGGAATATTTTTACCAATTAAGTAATTTTCATCAACAGGCCATGCAGGCATAACACTATCAGAATGAAAGAGAAATAGACATTAGTAACCTATATCAGCCTTGTATACAAACTTTAACTAGGCTGAATTAAGAGAGTAATATTTACTTAATAGCATTTTAAAAGTATTTCTTTTTTTCTGCAATAGATCAAATTCCTTGATTTTTACAGTACATTTATGTAAACCATTTTCCTACCACTTGTATCCCTGTTTCATACCATATATTCAAGAAGCTATCATTTTCCAGTGAAGGAAAAAATGGCAATTTATTAACACTGTTTCATGAAAATACAGTCTTCATTTTTAAGGGAACAAAATTATTGACATAATAAATGATTCAAGCTCATTGTGAATAAACCCACAGCTAACTACTGGAATATCTTGATCCAAGATGCTATTTAAATGCCTGTGCTTATTTCCAGCTGACTGTGATTCTGTATGAAAATAGCTCCTACAAGTGATGTTGAAAGAAATTTCTGCAAGTAAGGCTTCTAACATTCAAGTCATTCTGTATCTTATTTGCTCTGGAAAATTATGTTAAGAATACAGTTTGCTTGTAAGTGAAAGTCTTATACTAAAAAAAAAAATCTAATTTTCTGCATGATAAGCAATTTTTTTGACCTGCAATGTAAACTGGTTTAGGTTAAGATAGGTTTGTAGTCACTTAGAAAAACATCGTGTAACTCCCACTCCAATTTTTTTTTCTTATATGACAGGTTCATCTCACTTTGTATATATCTTTTACAGTGAACCTAACTTGCTTTTAAAAATAATGGGAAATGCACTATAACAAAAGTAAACGCATTTTAAAACTTTAAGTTGATTCAAATTACATTAGTAGAATAGAAGCCTTACGTGGCTTTAAAAAAGAGAGATATACTTAAAGAAGGAAAAGTGGAAATTGTTTGTTCAGGCTTCTGTTACCAACAAGATGCCAAATGTTTTAATTTTCCTAGCTTCCTCATCAACAGTTCATGTTTTTAACCCATCCCCTGGAAAAAGAGGGAATTATTGTGAACCCCATATTCTCCCATTTCCTCCCCTCTCTGGCAGGTTATCATCTAGCACTGTTAAAGTTAACATCGCTTCTATAAGATCTTGTAAACAGGCACTGGCCTGTTTATGCTCATGAAAAAAGAAAGGTGAAAGTCCAAGCTAGGAGCTTCCCCTTTGCAGTTTCCACCCCTGACCCGAGTGTTCAGCCCAGCTCTTCAGCCTGGCCATGTCCCAGAGCAAACCACAATGCCGGCACAGCTCGGCTGCATTGCCTTTTGCTTCACCAATTCAGCCACCAGGTTCTGCCATCACAAAACTGAAGAATAGATCTCTTTGCACTCACACTTCAACAAGATATCAAAGACTCAATAAAATTTGCCTGAGGCAGTTTTTGGGATTAGTTTTCAAAATCACCTGTCTGTCCCAAACTCTAATTACACTGCTCAGGGCAGCATGCTAAGTTAGCTTTGGAGACCAATCTCTTTTAAGTCCTTAAAATGTTCTTCCCACATTGAAGAACTAGAAAGGCAGGTGCAGTGTAAAACTTTTCTATAAATCCATTTGAATGCACATTAGGTTTTATATGGGCCAATCTGCCCACCAAATCTGTGCCTGAGAAATTCCAGCGTCTTTCCTGCCAGGGCAAAGGAGTTTTCCCAAGGCTATGTTGGGCCAGCATCTCAGTCTGTCCCTTTGCCTGAACTTATATCTGCCTGAATAAAGGAAGAGAGTAACAGCTTCTTTCTGTATCCAAGTTGTGTTCCATAGTTCTTGCACAATTGAAAAAGCCTCCCCTGTAATGCAAAGCTTTAGATCATCTGATCAGTTTTCAGGTGATTTAGAATACTGTCCTAAAAACCAGGTGAGTCCAGGTACAGATTCTAATTTGAGAGGTGTACATATGGATAAATTTTCATTAGGAAGGAAGGTGTTCTTCAATTAGCCAAATGAAATAATTTACTTTTTAAGATCTAAAATGGATTGTATTTACTCCTGAAAATTTGAGGTGTGTGGGAAGGAGGAAAGCACCTGGATTTCTGCTTTGTTAGATGTTTGCTGTGGAAACAATCTGCTCAATTTTAACGAGAGTTGACATCACTGAGAAAATTCCCTGCCATCATTTCACAACTAGCTTTTCTTTGCTGGTTTTTCGTTTGCCTTTTTTTTTTGCTTCTAAGTTTCTAAGTAATTATAAAGGAAGAAAGAAAATCCTGAAAGTGGGAATACTGAGGAGCTGTAATTGGGCTATGGAGATACCCTATTATCTCTGCTCCTTTTTTTTTTTCTTTCTTTACTTTAATTTATGAATGGCAAATTTCAGTACTGCTGAATGCCAGCCAAAATTCAAGGTGGTATGAAACATTTAAAAACATTCCTTTTTAACAATGCCGAGAAACAGAATGGCACCATTTTAATAGCCATATGCCATAAAGACTATTTTTATTTAGGAAAATCTATTTTAATTTAAATATCATAAGCCCATGAGCTATAACAAACATTTTTTTTTCCATATGCTTGGAATTATTGCAAAGAAAACTCACTTCTCCTCCCCCTCCTTTAGAAGTCTGAATATCCATGTGTGTTTATGAGCGTGTGTCTGTTTACGGTGATGGAAGGAAACCAGTAAACTCCATTAGTTAATGCAATGGCAAAATACCAAAAAGGAGGTCTTCCCTTGGGGTTGCTTTTTATCCCGTATCTTTCACTAGTCCATTTTCCATATAATCCCCTTGCAGCTCTCCACAGCAAGCTGCAAGGGGGAACTGCACTAACCCATATGAAGTGGAAAGTTGCTATAATTTCTTTCATCTGTGTTTTTCCCAAATTCATGTGCTTGTATGGTTTGAAGGAAAGTTCCCTTTACCAGGTGCTAAGAAATGGAAATGTGGAAATGTGTGTGTGCATTTGTGAGCACTGACCTGGGCTGGGTACTGCAAGGAGAATTACAGACTCCCTCCTAAGTCCTTGAGCAGTATCTCTCACAATGAGCTTTGAAGACCAGATTTCTCCTGCACCTTTTTCAGTGCAGAATACCAAGGAAACAAGAGTATTTGTGGAGTTCTGATAAGTTTTTGAAATTTTCATTTAATTATTCATTAAAGTATCAATACTGTAAACAGCTCTCAATAATGAAATTGGCATTAAATTTCTTAGAATCTTTTAAAATTTCTTTTAATATAGCATTTAGGAGTTTGAGAGCCAATCTATAATTACTTCAGACACTCATAACTATGACTATACACATATGATACTTTACAAGACTTTAGTTTAAATTGCAGATGGCAAACATCGCTCACGTTGGACTGTGCTGTGAGATACTAAGGATCATGGTGAAAGAAACAGGATTTAAAAAAAAAAGGCTTTGCCATAACCATTAAACATAAAGCAAATCTAGGATATGCTCACCAACATGTTACTTAAAGCAAACAGAAAGCCACCCTATATGCTTAAGATGGAATTTCCTTTTCTGAAGAGGTTTTACAAATAAATTGGCCTGGCCCTTGAACTAGCAATAATAATATATGCAACTAAATTAATCATGCAATTTAGAGAAGTCTGAGAGGAAACTGTGTAATTTCCATTATAGCAAACTAAATGTTTAATAAATCAGTGACAAACCCCAATATAATCAGTCATCTGTTATTTTAGAGAATTCCACTAAAATTTGAATATATATTTATATTTTTAGAGTTGGGATACAGTGTAAACCAAGAGCTTTACACTAGCAAAATTAGTTTTTCAGTAAAAAACATAAAAACAACAAAAACATCCCCAGAACACCCATCCAACCTTTATATTCCTAATTCACTTTGTTTCTCATCATCTTCAGTATACCACTGTGAAGCAAAGTGGAGTTCTTAGAAAAGAACCTATTTTATCTGTCCTTAAAATTTCCTTAGAATCCTACTTAAAAAAGGCAGCTTTAGGAAGGAGGGTATCGGAAAATGTGAAGGCCTCTTCACCCTTATCACCAGCTCAGTCTGGGGCTTGGAAGAGTTCATGAAATTCTTTTTTTATACGAAGAGTAGATACGCACAAGGCTCACTGGTGGCTCCTTGGTGTGGACCCCTGCACCTGTAGAGATCTCCTCTCCCAAGCAGCTCCTGATACCATTCCCAGGCAGAGGACAAGCACAAGGTTGTCACAGCCCTGGGGTGAGTGTCAGAGTTTGCTGTGGGAGCAGAGGAATCCCAAATTCCCAGCAGCACCTGAGGCTCATAGCCCTTTCCCACACAGGCACTGCAGTTCCCCAAGCAGACAATTATCCTTTATGCACCAAACAGCAGGGTTTGGTACAACCCTTGTCTGGTAAAAGGACATCTTCATAATCTCTCTGTATCCAGTCTGGTGCTGTTTACATGAAACTCTTCAGAATTATTATTAAACATAAACTAAAGTTGCTCTTCTAAACCAAACATCTTTGAACTTCAGTCAGGCCCCCTCAAACAAATAAGCTGTTTTGAAAATTATTTCCAGGGCGATGCCTGTTGCCATAGAGATGACATTAAGTGAAAAGGACAAAAAATATAGAGGGTGATAAACTGCATGGTTGGATGACACACTTGACTTCCAAGCCTGTGTTCAAATAAGGCATACACGCCAAGATTTTTTATGAAAGACAAAATTAAAATGTATCACTATCAAGCTGTAACTGACAAGGTATTGTGTGGTGGCTGTTAACATAATGCTCCATATATTTATTGTTTGTCATTTTTCTGGCCCTGATAAAGGTCTTTTAGAGCTGTAAATCATACCATTAAATCTGCCACTAGAAACAGAGGCTGTTTGGAGAATGAAAAGAAAAGATGAAACTGAATCACTACTTACAGGTTTCTGCTTCATGACAGACCTTAACTATCACATCAGAGATGACATTTATTCTTTGAATTTGGCACCTTTTCAAACACCACACTGTTGGCTTATGACCTAACTACAGAAAAAATTCTCCTGAAGAGTAGGCTGTTTACCATGGTGATGTATTGTACAGACACAATATTCAGTTGTGTGCATATGGCTTAGACAATATGAAGTTATTCACAGGTTTAAAAATATTGGTTCACTCACAAAAAACAATTCTACTTAAAAAATTAGCCTTCTCTCCACATTCTATTTATGAAGCATCTACAGATCTTATTGGTAAGATCTTGATTGGTATTACTTGTAAAGAAAATGCAATTAAGCCATCTGTTCATGTTCCTGCCTGAATACAATAGCTTCTAAACACAGGCTTAGAGACACCTAAACCTGACAAGAGACAGGAATAATACAAAATAACACAAATATCGAATAGAGATCAGATGGGAAAAATATGATATATGGCACACAGTAGAAAAAACTTTCTCAGTACTCTCAGTATAGAAACTGCTTTGCTAATCTAGAAAACAACAAGGATCGTAATCCATATCACCCTGGCACAACATCCTGTCTCAATACTGCTCTTTACCAGATGTGAGAAGTAAAAAAACAACCAAATAAAAACCCCAAACAATGACAACAAACATTCTTAGATTCTTGGAAGCTGTCAGGGAAATTTTTAATACACACCTCTGAAACTGGGAGTAAGCAAAGAGACTCTACAGCATCAGCCCATTAAATGGCAATTTCTGTCAATGCAGGATTTCAGTAAAATTAACAGCTGAAATATCACTGTACTTCACAAAGTGTGTTTGGTAGAAGATACAGCAGAAGAAGGGCAGACCTGGAGAATAGGCAGAGAACCTTCAAATCTCTGGTATAAGCACAGGTGTTGAAAATATGGCCACATTTAGAGCTAGCTCACACTCACAGGAGACCGTTCTGCAGACAGGAGATGGGTGAGAGTCCTCTTACACATCAGTAGACTGTTTCACATCTTGTACCCACCCAAAACAGCACCTTTTACAAACACATATTTCCAAAATCCTTGCTGAGATTCCAGTCGTTTGCACTGAACCCCATTAAACATTTACTCTGCATTTCTGAAAGCAAGTACATGGTACCAATGCAATGCATAGAGCAGGACCATAGAGAATCCAAGTCAAAGATGAAATAGTGTCTTTGTATAACACATACTTAATAATGATTAGAAATAAAACATATAATCAGTTAAAGTAATTCTGCCTGTAGTTTATTCTGAGAGCTCCACAGAAAGTTATTACTAAAATCCCAGTTTTAATCTCTCTGAAAACAAGATCTGTAATTAACTCAATGTCAGTTATTGAAAATTAAACTAAGAGGATGCCTTGATATTGAACATGCTGCCAAAATGCTGCATGGGTGATAAGAAGAACTGCTGCAGGCACAGCAGGACAGGCAGCTGTGTGCTTAGAAATCAGCATCTTTTAGAACATCTGACTATAACAAGGTACCCTTTATGGCCTACTTCTATTAATGAAACTTTATAAATGTTTTATTGGATTTGACAGTTAAAATTAAACAAATAAACAGCCTGTTGCAGCATGAAACCACCTGATTTTATCCCCCTTGTGAATCAATGACCTTCTGTAAATAAGCAGAAGGTTAAGGTGTGGATTACATAACAAACTATCTCAGGTTCATTTGTTTGCACACAAAATTGAATGTTCATATTTCATTCAAAATTCTCTTTAGAGAAAACAATTTTCTTCATAGCACAATATTCAATAGTTTTCAATGAATTGGTGAAATATGATCACTCAATCACCTGCACTTCCTTTACTTTCCCAGGCCATTTGAAAAGATCTTTATTTCTGTTAGTCCTTTAAATTCTTCTGGAATATAATCCTAGAGTCAGCTTAAGTGCAATTAATACTAAGGTTTTATTTTTAACACAAGCAACAAGGGGAAAATATAGCTATTAAACAATTTCAGCTGGTGTTTGTATGTATGAGATATTTTTCCCAGACTTTTTTTCCTGTTTTAGCAAAGAAAGGGCCTTTTATTGCAAAACTAAAATACACCTGAGAGCTGAAAGTTTGGAGGGAAAAATATTACTAAAAACATACCTGAACTCTCTGAGAAAATCTAAATTATTCAGATTTTTAGAGAGTTTAATGATAAATGTACCTAAAGAAATGTAGCTCAGTCTCAGCACAGTGAATATTTTGCCCTGGCCCTTACCTGGTCATTTATTCTAAACAGTATTATAATGTCTATTCTAGAAAACAACACTTTGCCACTCAAATTGAAGAAAGGGACTGTACAAATCAAAGGCAAAATCTCTTCCAAACACAAAGCCTGGAGAGAAGAAACTGCTGCTTTTAAGGAATGGAGTTTCCTCACTCCCTTGTTAGGGGTGACACAGATATTGCATTCTGCTACCTACTCACATTAAAAAATATTATACAGCTTAAAGATACACTGACAGATTTTAATGTAAGTGACCTGCATTTACTTCAATTTGACAGTCATTGTTACAAAGTAAAAACCCTAAAATTGTTCCTGGAATTCAATAATCCTGGCCTAGATGCATCATCCTGATCATTTAATCAACAGAGTGTCTTCCTAGATAGAAGATATTAGTGAGAGAATCTATGTATTTATTCAGTGTTTGAAAACATATGCTGGTTTAAATGAAATTCAGTATTCAAAAAGTCTTGGCAAAATATCTTCATGAATCCTGAGTTCCACTTAAACTCTCATCTTGAAATAAATTACTTCAAATTAAATTTATTTTTACTAAACTTTTAAACAACATATAAAAGTAGTAATAATTAAAACTGTAAATAAGCTTCCTTTGCTGTAGATCTGAAAGGGGCCAGTAATTCTGAAGCAGCTTCTGAAATCTCACCTCTTTTGTAGTCTAATTGGTTACATCAGTAAACTGCTGGGTGAGTGCTTTAAAAGGATGCAGAACAGGAATAGAAATACAGCTTTATGGGAAGTGAGGTGTGAGGCCATTAAATGCATTCACTACATCAGAATGTTTTTAATCCTACTGACCAATTAAGTAAAAGGCATCTTGGAGCAAGTAAATATAATGTTAGAGCAAGTAAATATAACAGCTCTGTTGCTGACTGTAATAACAGACATGGTCAATGTGACAAAATGTGGACATTAATTGTTAATTAACTTGATGAAAATATTTGTTTAATTACAAATTCTTGAATGCTTCTTTAAGTCACATTAGAGGAAAGAAAAAGAATTAGCAGGCCAGTCCAAAACAATCTGAATATTAATTTTTAAAATCCCAGTCAAACCAAATTAGTGGATTTATTTCAAGGAAAACTACATTGTTAACTTTACTGCCTATTTCTGAGCAACATGATTCTTTACTTTGAATGCTCTGTGACCCTATTTCCTACTGAAACTATAAATTACACTAACTTAGACTCTTTATTGAAATGTCAAAAATTCCAGAGCAGAAATTGATGCCATGCACTAGGTCTATCAAAAGCATTGTAAGCACATTTACTTGGTTGAAATACCTACCTTGTTTATGCCTGTTTTAAGGAGCATTTCTTATCACCAATTAAACTTCCTACAGTATTTCTAAGTTCCTAATTTAACTATGTGAATTAATTAGATCTCAGCTTTACTCCCACATCCCTTTAATACCACTTCCTCTCCCTTCAGTTGCTCCACATGGAAGGAGGAAGAATATGTAATTTGCTTTGCAGAACAGTCTGAGATCTGTTTAAAGGAAACACTACAGAAGAGCTGCTTCTATTCAGAAATAAAACTCAGCTTTAGTGACTAAATAAAATACTTGGTGAGTAAGGTTAAGCCATTTGTGGTAGCTTTAAAAATCAGAAACAGCAAAACAGCACATTTGGGATATGTAAACATCAAATTCAGAGTATAAATGAAGCATACCAAGCTTCCAAAAATGCTTATGGAATAGAGACTAGGCCTAGTTTACATAATATCAACTGCCTAGCTAGTTTGTTTTTGAGATGAGACTTAACTCAGGAATTTGACTAAACAAACAGCAAGGGATTCCCTTCAGACATGAACTATGAAATAATTTGCTTTCCATTGTTCAATTACCTAAATACAGTTACAGTGTAATTGATCAGCATGAGACATGTTTGCATAAACCTGAGACAGATCCATGATAAACACCAACTCTGATAACTCCAAACTTTGTGACGTGACACAGTCAAAAAATTTAACTGTAAACTTTTAACCTTACCACCCCAGTAGCCACAGAGTTCTAGCTCTGCTATGTAACAGCTATTTGTATAAGGAAATAAATATTTATTGTCCTATGTATATGTGGAATATATACTCGTGACTTACAGCCTTAAACTAGAAATTGATCACATCTGCTCTTCACCAAGTTTGCAGTTATTAATACAGGCCATCTTAATAATGAAAAACACTAATTTGAATTTATACACGAACAGAAAATATATGGCTTTTAGGGTTTAGGCACTTAAACAAATCATTTCTCCATAAATGATCGAATGACAAGCCCCTGTTTAATTCACATTCAACATTAATTGTCATCTAGTTATAAAGAACACTTTCTTAATGTCTTTGTCTGGAAGATATGTAGTAGAGAAGAAATGTAGGAAAATATGAGAGAAAACAAAACAAAAAGAAATCTAAACAATTTCTTTCCGTTATCATATTTGTTTTGACTGCTTACATCATAATTTATTAGAGGTTCACTACTTTTGATCTAGTTCAATAAAAGGGATTCCCCCACACAATTCCTCACAGAAAGTCTATCAGAACTAAAAGCTTGTGATTTGAGGGACAATATGACAATTAACCCAAACTAGCCAAAGGTACAGCCTGAAGCCTGAACAGACTGCTTAGAGCAGCCTTCCTTTTGTTAAGATTTGAAACCCTGATGGCTGTAGAACATTGAGCAGATATCACCTCTGTCCTAAATGTAAACCCAGCTTGGAACAGGATATGCAAACATATATTTGTTGGAACATATATTGCAAACAGGAGAGGTCAAAACATATAGTTTAAATGATACACAGCTGTCCTAATTCTCATATAAGTGAATTTTAGCAACAAAATCTTCACTTGAACTGATGATCAGGACTGACAAGCATAATGAAGTACAATGTCTTCATGAAAGATCTGGTATGCATTTATAAATATGAAAAAATTAAACTTATGAGAATATTCCTATGAACATTTAATGAAACTATTGCTTTGTAAATATCTTTCAGAATTTGCAGTATAGATGGAATTGTAGAGCAGCTACCTGAGAAAAGTGTTAATAAAAGAGAAAGTCTTATGACCATGTCTAAAGACAGTACAAATTTAGCAACCTCCAAAGCTAATTGTAATTCTGTTTTTTAGAACATGTTGTATTACTTAGTAATGTTTTGCAGGACTAAATTAAAATTTGTGTAACGAGTATTACAGAAATGCTTTTAAAGTGAAAACATGAATGGTACTCACTGCCTGCTTAGTTATGCTTGTATTTGTGTCTCCTGTCATCAATAGGAACAATACATACACAGTCTTCCTCAGAAGAGAGGAAAAATTCTATATTTGAAGGAAATGCACTGGAACAGCTCTACCTTTGGAACTGGTTTTTGGCCACCAAGACCATTAAACAGTAATGTTAAAGCCTGCTGGAGGCTGGAACTTCCAGATCCACGCTCTGTCTCATATCAAACACAGATAAGTGGTCCCCTGTAATTTTTATGACTACGGTGTCAAAAGTCTTCCATTCAAATTGCAATAAATATTGCAATGAAGTCTGGAAGCAGGGCCATTTGTACTTGCTTGGGGCTGAGAATTAAGATAGCCTGTTTCCAGTTAGACAGTCATTAGAAAGATCTAACGTCCATGCTAAATGGCTTCCTGTTCTGAGTACTTAAAACCAGTTTCAGTAAAATTGACTTCCTGAACATTTTCTTATATCTTCACCAATGTATGAATTTGAATTTTGCAGTCTTTAATCATGAGCTCTTCACAAACTGTCCCCCATGGTAAGTATCTTACTTCAAATTAATTAAGAGTCCCATCCTGCAGGTAGTTCTCTGTACTTGTATATTTTTATGTTGATCCAAAGCCCCTCATACCAATAGAAAGCACAGTGCAGAAATGTGCTACATTGAGGGTCAAAAATGTGGTACATCCTTCTTTCACTAAAATACAACTGGTGCAGTTTTACTTTTTCCCATTTTCAATTTTACTTATTTCAAAGTGAGGAGAAAAATTAACATTACAGCTGTTAAAAAAGAAAAACCAAAAAAAACCCCAAAAAACCCCCAAGCAAACAAAAAAAATTGCCTCCAAGGGAGGCTTCATCTTCCTGTTTGAGGTCCCATTAAAGATTTTAAGACTTTGTGTAGATAGCATACAAGTATTTTGATATTTAACTCCCACTTAGTGCCTAAAAACTACCATAAAGACAGACTCTGAGAAATTATTTTGTGTGGGTATGAACAGAACTAAGAAAACTGAAGTAGACTCATGAGATTGCAAAAGCAAGGCCTATGACAGAAGTTATATATATAAATAAATTGTATACTAAGGTATCTTTACTAAGGTGTCTCCAGGGAACCAAAAATGCTAGTTAAAAAAATATTATTAGAGTATTATAAGGAATTTTTTGTTAACCTCCCCCTCCTTATTTTAGGTAAAATACTTTGGAGAACTGACGGTGAAAAGAGAATGCAGTAATCTTTAAGCTATTTGGTAGCTTGAGCATAATTTTTCCCTGATCTCCATTGCATGGTTTGCCCATACTTTCCCAAAGATTGCATATTTAGACTGATTTTCTGTCTTGTGGGTGCCTTGCCATATTTCAAAATCTGACCTTTCATGATTTGCAATTATGCAAACATATAATAATATATAAATAAATGTAATACACAATGCAATAATAATGCTTTCTCTCTATTTATTTGCCTGTAAAAAACCTCAAACAAGGTAGATCTCAGTAAACTAGACCCACATATAGGACACCTAGAGGGATACATTTTTTGGAGGGTTGTTTCAACAACTCCTCTGGCCATCCCCAAATTCCTAAAATAATATCTCACAGCTACATAAAAAATAAACCTTAACACAAAATTTCATGCCTGCCAAGTCTGAACATGAACTTGTCATTCATATTCTCAACTCTAGACTTTGCATTTACATGTGAAGCACTCACCCAATGAAGTAAAAAGAAAAAAGATGGCAGCAAATAGACCTCAGTACTTACACTTCTGTGCTTGTTCAACTAAACATGGTGCATCTAAGTCTGTATTTGAAAGTAAAAATATCCCTTTTTGTGTTCCTTGATAAAAGCTGAGAATGACCAATTTCTGCCATTGTACTCATTGAACAACTACAACTGCAAATGCTTAAATTAATACAAAAGTTGAGAAAAAGCTTTTTAAAAAAATAATAACTAATGAAACTTTTTCACAAAGTCTTTTAGCATACTAAAAATGTATCACAATTCTTTATGAAGCCTCCACCTTCAAATAATAATAATTATAAAATTGCAGACTCATCTATGGAAGGTTTTTTTTGTTTTGGGTCTTCCAATTTTTTTTTTTCCCTGTAGAATATTGAAGTGTTCTAACAGCTGATCTGTTCTGCCACAGTATTGTTGTAAAATGAAATAACATAATATTACTTTGAATAAAACTGATATATTATTCAGGAAGTTTTTACTGTATGCATACATTATTAGCTTTACAGCATGTGAAGAATTATTGCATCCCATAATTTCTATTACTAATGGTGCCTTTTCAAATATTTCTTGAATTACATTACTCCCTTCCCTGTGTATATTCTTTAAACAAGAGGTGTCTATGATCCAGTACAGAACTACAGAAGTTTCTCCCTCAGAACCTTCTAAAAAACTTTCTTATCTACATTTAAGGCCTCCATATACAAAGAGGGAAAATACATCAACTGTATGGGAGAACTGCTCTCCCATTCTGTAATCTCATCTGCATAACAAAATTCTAGAAAAGCAAATGCTATGAACATGTTGCACAACATCATTGCTAAATTCTTCAGAGTTGTATTAAAATACCATACTTCACGTACTTATTCAGAAAAATCTGTACCGTATATATTTATATTGAGATTGAGATATTTTGTATACTTGAATATCATTAAAAAGTAATAAATTATAAATGATGATAACAAGAAGATTGAATATTTGCCTGCTTGAAAGTACATCAATTTCTCAGGCAATCTTCTTCTAGAACTAGGAAAAATTGAGCATTGCCCCTCTAAATCACTTGCAATTATGCAACTGAAGAAATTGGTTTAATCTGAAGAAAGGTAATACAGGTATTTTTTTTTGTCAGCAAATGAACCGACTTCACAAGTTCTTATTTCAGAGAAATTTCTCTGCCATGGGATAGTCCCAGTCTTGTTAGCCATCTGTGATGAAGACCAGACATAAGAGTTCTACACAGATTATGCTGCAACAACCAATGAACATGCCAATTTACTTCTAGAAAAATATTAGTAAGAGATGAAAATATAGCCAGAAACTGTGCCCTCACTTTAATTTCTGATTCTGTGGTTTCCATTTTTGCTTCTTGTAATCACATCAGCTCCTGTTACCAAATAGGGAAATGACTTGAAAAACTTGCAAAGAATTGTTTTCTGCTTTTGTAATTATTTCAGGGTGAATAAAAGATAAAATTGCTTAGAGACATGAGAGTTGGAAAAGAATAAATAGGCAACTTTACAAAAAATCCTGTGTCTAAACCAAATTTAATCCATCCCACAATAAATGGCTTTATTCAAGAACACTTAGCCACTCCACTTAAAGTTATCATAAATCCTTCCACAATGCACATCCTACATTTATTGGTACTTGAATCATGAGAAAGACATTGAACATTAAATTACTACCAATAAAAATTATGCTTTTTGCTGAGTGTTTAATAAAAAGACAACTTTCCAATGTTTTCTAGACTACTATTTTACTTTAGTACACTCTAATTAAAATGAGGAATATAGGATACAGATTCTGTATTAGTAAGAAACAAAGTTTTTCACACTGACACTCTTGTATGTACCCCCAACTGTCTCTAGATCTGAGCTTATATTTTAGACCACTACATTTATAAAAATATAGAATTAGTTTGGAAAAGGCCTTTAAGATCATTGAATCAAACTATAAATATGAAGAAGAGAAGTAGTGCATGAAGAGTTATTAGGACAACAAAGAGGAGACATGAATTGCATAATCTAAAGTATTTCTATAGATTTTCAAGGCACTGCATTCTCTTAGTTGTAAGGAGGGATGATTCCTGCTCTTGAATAGGTGAGATGTTGACCATATACATGGAATTCCAGCTAAGCAGAGATTAAAGTCAGTGGCAACAACAAAACTTGTATGCAGAAGGTTATTTTACACAGAAAGGTAACTGATATCACTGTGTTCCCTCATGCCTGTCCCTCAGAGAACACACACCACTTTACAAGAAGAGTGAGCAGGGCAACAAGGCATCCCTGGATATTATACTGACTGATTTGAATAGCTATGGAGTTTATGGGCACTTCACAGAAAACTTATCGTTTTCAAAATGCATACTAAATAGCTTTGGTTGCAAGGGGACTTTTCTCCCCATTTTGAAACAAAAATGCACCAACAACTACCATAACTTACTAGGAAATACAGCCCCTATTCTGAGAATTTCCAATCCTAACACACAAATTTGTCAGCACCAGCTCTTCTCTTTGATTTGTGAATGTTTGACAAGTAGTGTATGTCAAGTCTATCTACAAACAAAATCTATCATGAATGCTAGATTTTAAAAGATTTTAGCAAGACAGATGAGTTTGTTTGGCTGAATGGGTCTGAACACAAAAGTAGAATTTAACTATATTTGGACTGAGTTTGAATAAATGGGTACTAATATACAAAAGTATCAGTATTTGCCTACTTTGAAATGCTGTTTCTATTCTGAAGGTCTATCCTGAAAGTTTCTTTAAGGATCCATTATAAAACCCAAGCACCTGACACATTCTATACAGAAAAAAGAATTTCTTCATCTAAAAGCAACTTCCAACTGAAGAGAATATCTGCTTTAAAATGTCAATAGCTGTTATGATACTTCTTTCATGAATACAAATTCATAAATAAAATAATCAAGTAGAAAGTTTATGTTGTGTTTACACGTCAGCAATAGGCACCATTGCTTGCTATTATAAATCAAGGACAATCAATGCTATAGTATTGTCATTAATAAAATATGAGTCAATAGGCACAAACTTTTAATATAAGCCTAATTATGAGTGTCTCTTTGCATGAAACTAAAAATATTGAAAATGTTGACATTGGAGATGTGCCCTTGAACCAAAAGCCAAGTATAAGTCAATAATCTATTATGATTTTCATTTTGCAGAAGTAGTGCCATTATTTCAAAAGGTCTCAAAAATCAATTTAGCATTTAGTATATCTGTGTAATAATGACATCCTAATTAAAAATCCCAATCTGAATAGCACAAAGGATAATGTTTAATCTCTAATCAATGAGCACTGAAAGAAGAAGCTATAGGTGCAATAACCTTTCTTAATGAGGTTTACTGTTTTTTCACAGATTACATATTCCTTCATATTTCTGATAGCCACTCTTACACTCTGAAAGTGTATGCAGACATTCTCCAGCTAAAACCATAAATATGACTGCAAGTCATTTTGAGAAAAATACAAAGTAATAAAATAATCTTTTGCACCTTATAGATTAGGCTGCCATATTACACAGGTACCTTGACTAGTGTTTTATACACATGAACTCCACATTGAAAAGCCACTTCAAAGTTAAGGTGATTGCTTATAGAGCCCTACCAAAAACATTTCTAGAATGAAATGCTCGATGTTATTTTTCCATTTATCAATATTGTGACATGACATTTGAGAATTATTTTGCAATCAAAAAATAATTATTTTATTCCCCAATTATCCTTATTAATTTGAGACTGCAGATCCTGAATGTCCATCAAAAGAAGAAAAATTCTGCAAAAAAAATAATCTCACATAACAATAAATATAATTCCTTACAATTGTTCATCAGTCCAGTGGATATCAGCTCAATTACCCGTGTGTCAAATGATTATCTGAGAGCTCAATTTCATCCCCATTACCCTTCCCCCACCACATATTTCAGCTATATTTGCTATGGAATTGTTAATAGATCTTTGAACCTGCGATTTACTTGGTTAATTTCCCACTAAGAGGTGCTGGAGAAACAGATGTCATAATTATTCCATTATTATCCTCATTTTACATTCATTCTTTCAAGGTATCGTACAAGATGAGCCCACTGGACATTAATTTCAGGAGTAGTACTATAATATCCCATTACAGCCTCACGCAGTTCTCATGGGTGAGTAAAAAGAGTCTAACACATGAAACTACTGCAGAGATCTGTCAATTTTTGTCCTATAAATTCTCAGATTGGTTCAAACACAGTTTAAAATACATGGCAACATTTTCTATTATGTGGTTTTCTGTTACTTTGCAATGCAGGAGTGCATTAATCAAGCACTATAATTTAAAAAAAAAAACCTAAAAATGCAAGAACAAACTCCCCCAAAGCTGCAATGCAGCCTATTTCGAATGTTATTAACAAATTACCACTTGACTGCTTTGGAGCTCATAGCATCATCCACACAAGCTGGAAGATCATTCATAACAACATTTCCATGCAACTGAAGTGGCAAGAAATTGTTCCCAAATTACTTTAAGAACAAATCTGTGCTACTGACCACATCAGCAAAATGGTACTACAGCAACAGGGCTCCCAGGACCCTACAGCTGAGAATAAAGCTCTCATGCTATATCCCCACAAGTACTACAGCACAGCTTTGCACTCTGATTCCCAGAGATACATATGGAGATAGAAGAAGAAAAATAATAAAATGAGGTAACCACTTGGCATGAGACCATTTGTGCATCAAACACTGAGATGCAATGTTTATAAGACCTCTGAGAACTTTGGGAGAAAAATAAAAACATGCTTAATGGAACAGGCAAAATATATCCATAGAGTAGTCCTTTCAATCAAAACAAACAACTCACTTGGTAACAATGCATGTTTTAAATTCACATAGAACTGATCAGAATAGTTAATTTTCTGCCTTAAATGTATACCAGATCCTGAACCTATCCTCAGGGCCACTGCAAATCTTAGACATTTTAGGATTTTCCTTAACACGGAAGCCATGTGTAGTACACAACAGGAATAAGGGATTTGTTATAGAGAAGGAAAGTGGTGTCAGTGCCCAGACTGCAAATGCAAAAGGATGCCAAATAGACCAAAAGCTACTAGTTGAGGTTTGGAATAGATCTTCTTCCTTCTTTCTTCCCTCTACCACTCTGGGACACTAAAACTTTTCAATACGTGCATAGAAATGCATTGTGTCTTGTACTTTTTTTTTTTAAATAGCACTTAACTTCTATATTCAAGAAGCTTTTATGCATGAGAAATTACTATTTTTATATGCTATACCCTCAGGCTGTAGTACAGTATAATCTATACTTTTGTGCTTTTTCATGTAATGTGGTTGTAGCCAAAATGTGAGAGCTGCTATGAGAAAATTAAATAGAATAAGAGCTGCCATGTGCTCCACAATTAAAGGAAACACTAAGTAGCAGCAATGGGAATTAAACAGGACACTGTGTTATGCCAAATACCAAATGTGAAACCAAAATATCTGCCAAGTCTCCCCTATTTGTTACAATTTTTCCATATTTAGGTAAATTTATGTAATTATGTACCCTGCAGTGGTAATGGGACCGTGCTTTAGTCCTTTTGCAGCATATGCTCTTGGCACAAATATTCTTTTTGATGGGGAAAAAACCCAACTTGGCCAAGATTACATATGTTGATTTTATATTGGCATCCTGACTGTGCCTAACAGCTGGTCTTTAATGTAATGAAACTGTGTTGGATTTATTCAGTTAAACAACTCTGCAGACTATTTAAGCATATGTATTTCTTGTAGCTCCCTATGTTTTTGAATCTGCTTTGATCAGAGCACCAACAGTTGCACAGTTTTTCTTAACATTTGAGATGTACCTGTGAGCCAAATAATAAATATACTAAAGACTTAGTTTCTCCTTATAATCTCTGACCCCAGTTTTAAACAGCAGTGATCACATTCACAAATCTCTCATGACTTTTCCATATATCTGCTCAAAGAAGGTGTGAAATGAGCCCGTTCCTTCCTGGTATTTTTTCCACAATCACTAAGGTGTTCAACAGTTTTATAGTCACAAAGATGTTCAAAACTTTTTCTTTTTTTTTTTTGTGTGTGTGTGCGGAAAAGACAGTGTGGGAAAGGCACCACTTGTTTTGTGGGGCTTTTTTATAGCTGAAGCCAGGGTGATTTAGTACAGTACCACGTATATGAAACATTTTCCAAGCAGAGGGAATACACATGCAGTACACCAGCCATATTTCAAAGATAAGTCATCCAAAAAACCTATTATTGCATCGTGTCTCCCAATCCAAGACAATTGTTGACATGCAGAAATGCTGAAACAAGCTCAATACTTCTGAGCATTCTCAGAAGACCCTTGAAGGCAGTAGCTGCTATTGAAACTAAAAACAGATTTTAAACTGCTGTCTCATAATCCCAACAACTGCATCCTGCAGACACATGTAGAAATCTAGGAACAAGAACAGTCATGAGACAGTTTAAATGTACAAAGGTCCTTTAAAAGAATGGGACAGACTGAGACTTATCAGTGGTCCAGTAAAACAGGCCAAGAAGTTCAGTCCCACCTCTCAAAAGAGCTGTCACTGCCTCCATTACACATTTACAAAGTCTCACATTTCTAAGAAAGAAAATCTCCTCATAAGGTTTGGTCTCCTGCATAATGCAGCCAACTAACCTCATTGTACAGGAGTCCTAGTAGGATACTCTTTCTTTTCATTATCTTCCTGATAGGCCCTGACAAAAGCTCATTATACCTTGTTGGCTTCCTCTAATACATTCAGACTTTTATTTATCTCACAATCTAAACTCCTGAATAAAATATAGAAAGAAAACACTTTATCATACAAATACCTATTCTCGTCCAAACAGTGAGATTGAAGTGCATTAACCTTCTTCCTCCTTCAACATTCCAAATAAAAAAGAAAGGAAAACTGAGCTGGTCCAAACACTGAGGTCATGTAGATTCACCTCCACACGGCAGATATTCACATGGTTTGGAGTGTTCAGACAGAAGTCAGCCTTTATTTCCTGTCAGGCAACACCCACATGCCTGTGCTATGCCTTCACTTATGTTCTTCAAAGGACTATGACATTCATAGAAATTCTATCTTCTAAAATAATTCATGCCTCTGGTTTCTCTTTTTAAACACTCTGCTGTCATACGTAGCTGAGCAGTTTTAGAGCAGTCTTCAAGTTACAATGGCAGTGGATGAGCACTGGGAGGGAACAGATCATTCACCTGCAGTCTGCTACTAAACTTGAAAATTTAACAGATGAATAAAACCTTCATGACCCTCCAGTAAATTCAGAACTCTCCAGATTAGAGATTACAAGTGTATAAAATAACAGTTTCAGTCACTTGAGATACTGATCTAAGAAACATCAGCTGATTTACACTATTTATACTCTACTTAAATATCTGCAATAGTAAAAATTAAAAAAAAAGAAAATCCAGGAATTCCTCAAGAATGTAACCTTAACCAATGCAGCCCTTTTTATTCGAAGAGTAAGGGATAGAGTAAGTATAGGAGTACTTTGGCTTGTTTCAAAGTAGAATAAACTTGTTTAGAAGTCTTTCATCAATGATTCAACAGACAAATTTAGTGTAAATTTAATTTAAGAGTACTGGGATAAAAAAACAAGTCTTTTATGAAATCAAGCAACAAAAGTTTTGAAAACCTTACCAGAACTACAGGAGGCCTTTAATTCCCTCTAGCACTAGCACATGACACTCACACAGCATTTATTTTAGGACAAATAGGAAACAAGATCTAAAGGTATATTACTTCATATTAAACTCAAGTGTTGTATATCTTTGTATGAAGATTGATAATTTTATCTTACTTTGTAGATTATTTGGCTTTGTACTCCCCCCTCCCCTTTTATTTATTATCTTCTATTATTAGTTTTCATTGGAAATATTTTTAGCCTGAGTTCTGGTAGAAGCAATTATTCAGTTAAAGTAGTTTAGCATTTCTACCTATAACTGCATTCAAAGAATTTTTCTGACAGACTCTCTTAATTGTACCAGAAATCTGGAGGATGGGTGGGGAGGGTTGTGAAGGAAACAGGTGAAGGAATTTTCACAAAACATTTAAGGAAAACTAAGAATCTTTGAGGAAAAGGAATGACTTTGTGACTTGTAACATAATCCTATAGTACTTCAGCACAATAAAGCACTAATGTTTTTTGTATAAGAAATTAAAATTGGACTATTTCAATGCTACTTTATCTTTTCTGTAGAAACATAAATATTGGATTGCTGTTCTTAATTTAGTTTAAGTCTTCTAAGCATGGCCAGAAAAAAAAAAATCCAGATATTACCGCTGGCCTTAAAATTTGATCCAACTTTTTAGTAGCAATTACTATTCCCGTGACACCTAACCAAGTTTAACAATTCATAGTAGCAAGCAAGCTACAGATGCTTCTCATCATGAGAATATTAAAAACAGAAGAAAAGATCATGGAATTTATTCATTAAGAAAATAGGTTGGCAATGAATTGAAGTGATTCAAAACTGCTTTTGGAGCTTTGATTTAAACATGAAGAACACATGGCACTTATGCACCTATTCAAATAACTTTCTCTTCTGTATCCATTCAGAATACCAATGCTGGAGAGACAGAGAACTTAAACACTTCACTTGTGTCCTTAACCTGGGTAACAAAACCAGTACATGTTTTCATTGCTGAAGGGTTGGTGGACTGAAAGAGGACTCAAGGTGAGAGGTTACTGCATATCACAACCCAGACATAGGCAGAAATTAAATTTCTGTACCACAATTACATGATTTTTTTTAAAAAAGTATACAAATATCGACTATTGCAGAAGATTTTAAAAATAACACCGGAAAAATGAGATTTTAAAAGATTGTGTGGCTTGAGCAATCATTGCAGTCTTGGTTCCCAATTCACTGAAAAAATTTAAGCTTGGCAGAAGTTTAGATTAACCATGTATCTTTTCTCCCCTGGAATTCAAAAATTCCAATACATTAGTATTGTAGAATTTCTGTTAAATATAATCAGTATGTCTGAAGATATTACTTCTCCCTACCAGCTTGTGAAGGGAACACTGATACTAAGTATTCACATTACAGGGAAAAAGCAACAATTTTGGGGTGTTTCCTGATCAGTAAACATCTTTCTAAATGAAAAAAAAAAAATTAAAAAACCACAGACCTCAGCTTTCAGTTAAGTCCTTTAACTTAGCAAGTCTTGGTTACTTTAAAAATGGAATTTAACCATATGCGGACAATTTTTTCAAAATTTAGTTTAATATAAGTCTATTTGCATATACAGATAAAACCAAAGTGACTGGGATGTTGTGAAAACTGTAACTGTGACTTTTCATCAGACTTACAGGTGTTTTTTTAAGTTTTCAAATGCATCTATATTTAAATTCTCTTACTCTTTAACAATTTGTCTTAATACATTCTTAAGCATACATAAAACTTATGCAAGAATGTTCAAACAAGAAATTTATAGTTCTGTGTATTGAGAGTCTTGTAGGAGTCAGGAAACATTTTAAAGTGATTTTAAAGGTACGTTTTAAAGTGCCTGTGATATCCTTAACTTCATATTTCCTTGTTTTATTGTACGGAGTGACAAATGAGCTCAGTACAGCCCTGCTGTCTCTCCCACCACTGCCTGGAGAGCACCAGGAGCACAACGCAGTCAGATCTCGTGAGTCTGTTAAATACCCAGGCTTGAATAACAAGGCAGAGCCCTATTCCACCACTCTTACTAATGAGGTAAATTCTTTTGTGTATTGATTTTAATTAGTTCACTTGTGGAAAAAAGTCCAACATAGCATGATTAACGGCAGCAATATAGCCCTGGGTAAGGACCAGCCTACTTTAAAGTCTAACATAATACACAAATTGTCAGTATCATAAAATCTAATTTTACATACACATATGAATGCATCTTTTACTAGGAGATTTTTTTGTTTTGTTTTGTTTTAATTTCAATAGTCCGGCTGAAAGTTTAAAAGCCCAAACGCATTACACTCAATCCTGGAGTAGAAAAAAATGATGCTAAATATGAGCATAGGACAGATCACCAAAATACTAATTGGAGTCTGGAACATGGTGACAAAGAAATTCATAAAGGTATTTCTAACTGAGTTTATATGATTGCCTGTGGCTGGGAGGAATGCAATGATACATACAATAGGAATCGTATGCACTCATATAAAATTAGACCGTTTCTCTGATGAACTTAAATCAATACCTAATATTGCCATTCTTCTGGTTGATAGCCATTATCTATATATAAAAATATATATATATATATATCATCCAAGCTGCATTTAATAGGCTATGACAGCTGTAGCCACATAAATTACTGAAAGAACACGTCACCAGTCATTAGCTCTGTATATTAGTGGTTAAGCATTTCCATAGTACATATCACCTAAAATAGATTTACACTTATTCAGTAACAGTTATTTTGTTTGATAAATAATAAGTACTATTTTATGACTAAAGCAACTCTGACATTTTAGTTCTCAAATTATTTCTTCACTCTGTTCTACAAGGATCTCATCATTCACTCTTGTAGGTGCACTTCAAAAGCTTTAAGGATCCTATATTTGATTTCTGGGAAGTATTTTCTTGTTAACGTCTAACATATGTACCCTGTAGGCATGATTCACACGAGTCTCTGGAATTCTAAGGAAATGATGATCAGTCACAGAAATGTGTAAAGAATCAAGAACTCTGGCAATTTTCACTTCAAATGTTGTCAGCGAGTTACTATTATGGAAGTACTTTTCTCACCATATCACTGAAAAATGCTGTGTATCGATCAGGTATGAGAAAAGTTACACTTCTAATGAACTGCACCACCTGAAGGTTTATTTCCTCGAAGTTGGTAACTGAATCTGTTACATTCAGAGAAATGTTAATTATAGGTAAGAGATGCTCAGTGTGGCTAGTTTATACCTTGCAGGGTGGGGAAGGGGACAGACAACCAGAGACAAAAAAATGTTCTGGGTCCTAATCAATCACAGAAACCATGCTCCAACTAATACTATAAATGGCAACAATATCTTTCTGCTTAATACCATCCTTGGAAAGGCCAGCTGACACATCTAATAATGCATATATTTAAGTAATTGATTGGTTGCTTTTCAAAAATGGAAAACTATTCCCTGAATTACTAAAGAGCCGGTAAAAATTAAAACTAATGAGCTCATTTCAATAAAAATTTATGAGGTTGGTTTCATGCTGACAAAGTGGGTCCTGCAGGCAGTACCCCTCCGCCTGCTTGCCAGAAAAATAAAATCTTCTATTTCAAAATATTTTTAAATCTTTTAATGAGGTATTAAAATATAGCTACAAATCTACAGGTAATTTGAAAGGATTGTGTGAATCTCTGAGATCACATGTAAGTCTTTTGTGGTACAAAAAACTTTTCTGAAGAAAACAAAAATAATATTTGTCAGCAGCAATTACTAGAGATAGAAAATTCTCTTTAGGATCCATCAACTATATGCAAAATGAGAGAATGTCACAATATAACCATCTCCAATAATTTTTATTAAATTATCATGTAAATATGTTATAAGATGCAAAAATAAAGCATTACAACCCAAAGAATCCAACTCACAGGGTCCAAAGTAAGAATACTTGCTCTTTTTAACTGTGACTGGACAAAGTCTTAAAATGGAGAACAGCAGCAGCCTGAGTGGGATAAAGGAATATCATCTTCATTAATATTATGCACAGTTACGTATAAAATAGTTGATTTTTAAACAAATATTATAATCAAGCATTTATCTAAATAAGAATGTAAGAAACTAAATAAGGTGATAAACCAAACAAAAGGAAAACTAAATGTATGCTCCTGGAAGTATCCACCAGTACAAATCCAATTATTAATCCTAATTATTTTACAAAAAGTGCAAATATCCATTTACATATGGTAACAATGTACAACAATTACCATAGCTATGCATATAAAAGGAAAATACGCAACTGTTTAGAAAACTGATAAATATCAAATGCTCTCTAAAATCTGGACTGTAAATCTCAGAAAGACATGGAAAAATACCTGTATTTTAAAAGGTAAAAAAAAAAAGTAAAAAATATCAGAAGTATAATGTAAAGCTGGAGTAGGGTATATATAATTTAAATTAATGTCATTATGATAATGTATATATTAAAATACACATAAATAGAAATTATATATAAAAATATAATCATGTAGGTGTTAAAAATGTGCCTGCTGTAAAACTTCAGAGTTGTAGAGAACTTCACATTACAATCCTGCTACCAAAAAAAATCAGAAGCTACTCTCAAACTAACTTAATGTTACAGTCTTCATCATATGTCCTGCATTCTTTTATTTCCTTTTTTCTATTTTTGATTTCTTTTAAATACAGAAACAAGCTTTCAAAGTTCAGAATATTGCAACTGATTAAGAGAATTCATGTTTTCTTTTATGTTCACAGTAGGAAATGTTGTAAAAAGACAGATTAAATGAATGGAAAAATGGAGTTGAGATTATTTTTTGCCTCTGACACCTGGCTATAAGTTAAGCTCCTTCTTCTGTGAGATAAAATAGGTATTTAAACAGAATTTAGCACAATATATGTTGAAATGTCTAACCACATACACAAGAGATATTCAGAACCAGTAGAGAAATATTGTCATCCCAAATAAAGTAAAATGGATCTACATCACTACCAAATCCATTTTTTAGACAAATGGGACTTTGAGTATTACACTGTTTTTCTTCTTTGTACTGTTGTTGACACTCTCAGAACCATCTTCAAAGCACCGTACTCTTTTGTGTGGTGTAAAACCAGTATGCTTCCAATTTTGCCATCAATCATCTTTAATAGCATATGCTATTAATGTAATTTTGTTATTGAAGATTCCTAAATCTATTCAGTGGTTTGCACAAGACAATTAAGTTTTTTGTTATATGCATGCAGGCAATCAGATAGCGTCTTTTTAAATTAGAGCAATTAAACATGGTCATTATAAATGGTAGATTATTAAAAAAAATCATGAAGTGTCAATATGACATTCTTTGACTTAAAATAAAATAGTAACAGAATGGAGAGATGCATTTTAATTATTTAATTTTAAAAGTGTGCTTGAAAAATCTTCTTTATGAAGGTTTTCTGATGTTGAGAAATGTCTTCTATAGCTTTTCCAGTGGTTTTACAGATATTTCCTAACATGTTGAAAAACATTCTCCAACACAGAAAAACCCTCTATACATTATCTAGAAAAATAATTAGGATATATGGTCACTTCCCCACTTTCAAAAAAAATGAAAAAAAAATGGGAAAAAAACCCAAAAATAAAAAACATTCTGCAGTAGTACAGTAACATCTGTGTTGTCAACACTGAAGAAATGTCAGCATCCTTGTATACCAACAAAAATTCAACACATTACACATATTTTTGCCTCAAGAAGTTAAACAGACATGTTATTTTGACAGACCACTTCTTTTTCTTTCTTCTTGGTGTAACAGGTTACTTCCTGTCTACCTTTGCAGTATCAAAACCACTTGTTCAGGGAGTCATTTAAGCATATGTGCAATGCATTCCCAGTCCTTCTGGTACCAGAACTTACCCACAATCAAAGTTGACAGGTTGCTGAGCATGGCTGGATAGCACACTCTGCTTTCAGTCCTACTGTAACTGCAACTTCTGAATGCCAGAAAAATTCCCTGAGTGCTCCTGCTCCCATGGCATACCCTGCAGAAGGATGAGGAACCTAAACGGGCATAGCTGGGTCATCTCCATGTTTGATAAGTCTGAAATATGAACATGGAATACGGAGTTTAATACTTTTTGCACCCAAATCTTTAAGAATTACAATGAAACATCTCCAAGTTTTGACATTGCATAAATGTCCTTCATGTTTCCAAAGACATAATAAAATTGCTTAAATATGCTCCAGAATGCCATGTATAGCACTTCACCTCCCAGCCCAAAACATACAGCTATGTGTAATAGACATTGAGGTAGATTTTAGGGGTAGTTATTTGTAAATATGGTGTTTTTTCTCTCACTGTTGTTTCTTGAAGCCTTCTAGAATAAGCTCAGTAGAGCAAAAAAAGGAACTGGTTTAACTGAAGGACTGAACTCAGAACAGGTTAATTACATATAAAAAGGGACTCTGAAAAAGTTTTTTTTTCAAAGAATCCCTTTTTATTAATGGATACCTCAAATAAAGACTTGCTGGAGATCATATAGACATAGCTGTATGTAATATTCTAATACCAATGATTTTACAGGAATCACTATGATTTACTGCCTCATCTTTCTGTGACATTTCTTTGAGACAATGTCTTACGGGAAGCAAAGTAAATTAGTATAGCTTTGACAACAGTTAAAGAAAACCCCAAACCATTTTGTAAAGAACAAAACAAAGCATGTGAAATGTTTGACTTTCATCCTCCTGTGAAAGAGTTAAGTATGTGTTTTAACTCAGATCAGAATAATTACTTTTAATTTTTTTTTTCAAGTAATGCAGGTAAGGAGCAGAAGAGGAGTTCAGTGAAAGGACTGAGAAAGAAATCTGCTCTGGGAAAATGGTGATTTTCAAAACTGCTTTCAGCTGTTAAAATGAGAGTATTTGAAGATTCTCAACCATGTGGAGTACGCAACGTAGTTTTAGCAGGTGTGAATTGTACAGATAAACAACAGTATAGAAAATAAACCTATGTGGGATATCAAAAAGGGTGAGAAAAAAATATTTCTTTCCATCCAAGCACCTCTGTGCACTATGGGGTCATTAATTTTTTAGATGCAGTTGTGAATATAGTCTGGTACATTTTGGTAAGTAATGTTTAATCCATTTTATAGATGGATGATGTCAACTATACCTGATCTTATTAGCAGCAAGCCTAATACAGACTTGCATCTACCTGTCACCATAGATCTCCAGTCCTATTTTCAGAACAAAATTTATCAGAGAAAAATATTCAGTACAATTAGCTTTTTCTGCATTGCTTAATTTGAGATATCAAGGAAGTGAAACAAAAAAAGGAATCTATCACCTATATTAATGGATGTTTCAGATCAATTTAATCTGAACTAATATATTTTCTTAATGACAAATCAATGTCAAAAATAATGAAAGAACTTAAGATTCTGTGTGCTTTCCTAAAGTCTTTGCTGTTAAACAGGGTTGTACAGCCTGCCAGTCTTGCATTATTTATTAGCTGTGAATATTATTAGAACTTGTTGTGGTTTACAGTACTGAAAAGATAGAAGCCAATTCTTTCTTCTGCATTCTTTCAAGAGTTACACAATTGAAAAGTAAAAAAGAGTCTTTATATCAACTAAATAAAATTAAGAACTTCAAACAAATCTAGGAATAAACGATAAATGAATATACAACAGGTTTAATTTTCTGTTATTTGTTCAATTCTACATGAATGTCTACAATTTCTCCAGACGATTTTTCCCCTGAGACCAGGACCAGGTGCTGAGGTCAAGAATCCATCCAAATTGATATTTATTATAGCTTATTTTACAGCCATTTTAGAATAAAAACTTTAAAACAATAATAACTGTATAACAAATATTACAAGAAGTTACATACACTTAGCACTGTGGAAACAAGCAAAGAGAAGTTCCCTTCTTGTGACAAAAAATTTGGTGACAAGTGGTAAAAGTACCAAAAGGACAGGATGATCCTTAATATTTATCTCAAAATACCAGAAGGTGTTACATTCTTTATTTAGTGGACCAAGAACAGAAACATTTACCTGCTCCCCAGTGCAGCTGGCTGAGGGGAGTCTTCCCTAATGTCTGTATCCCAACTGAGAAATGTATTTTCAACTCTTCCTTAATGTCATCAGAGAAGAAAAAGCTCCAAATCATAATTTTTTCCTACTGGTAAGAAGAGATTCAGACAAATTCTCAACTAATATATGTATATTTTTGTGAGAAAAACAAAGTATGAAAAGAGAAACAACAAAAGAGTTTATTGGCATCAGGTTTGCATTGAGGCTGACATCACAACTCCCTAATAAAGTCTGGGATCACAACTCTGGGAAACCAGTGGCAGAACTGAAAAACTAAAAGCATGGAAAGGATGATAGGAAAAACAAGTAACTTCTATTAAACACAACAGTTATTGGTATCTGAGTACTGAATATGTTTGTGGTTCGCTATAAAGACAGAACTCTATCTGAATAAATAAGGTTTTGAGTAGAGCATGGATAACTATTTACAGAAATTTCCAAAACTTTCAAGTGTGTTTATGCTTATAAAACAGCCTGTGTAAAGCCTGGATCCTTATGACAGAACATTCAATTGCAGAATTATGTTTAATGCCAAAACATGCCTGTAACTTGCAAACCCAAAATCTTTTTACATGCTCAGTTAAGATGAAAACAGCACTTTTTTGTGGGGCGTTGGAGGAAGAACAGCAGAGATCAGTTTGTCCATCCATGAGGGGCTGTGCTAGGGTTACCCAGCTAATTTACCTTGTGACCTGAGCTAGATCTTTGAACCCCTTCCTTCAGAGGTGAAGAACTAGGGTATTAAGCTTGATTAATTTAAAAGTGCCCGACCAACATAACAAATGATTTTAATAAGATCTACAACTCTACTGGGAAAACTGTACAAGGAAGGCCCAGCGCTTCTTTAATGTTTAAAACTTGATTAAATATTTACAGTAGCATAAGACTGAAAAAATCAGAAAGGTCCTCCTTGTCTTGACTGAATCAAATTATGTTTATGGTAACTCGTGAAGAGCAAAAAATTTGCTATTATTAGAAACAAATATAAAAGCTAAATTCAGATGCACAAAATTTTGTAATCTCTGTCATGTGTATTCATGATTACACTTATTTAAAAAAGAAAAACAGGACTAATTATATTTATGCTTGCTAAAGCCACTATTGTAAAGACTGAGACTTTTGAGAGATAATATATATTTTTTTTCTCCCATTCCCTTATATATCTTCTGGATTATGAAGGCTTATTTGGGACATCTACCTATCAACTAGGAATTTTCAATTTCTCTTTTGGCTTTTCACATTTCTTTTATTGTCCTTCAGGGTAATGAATGCAAACCCCTAATATAATAAACTTGCTTTTCTCAGCTGCCTCTTTATAAATAGTTCATACACCACATCCATAGCTTTCAAATTACTTCAGGTGCCAAAGGAACATTCAGGTGCTCACTCCTTAATTACCTCAGTCTTTGGAAGAAAGTTTTTGTAGAAGTCCATGGACCTGTGATCAGATTTTTGGCTCTAGGTGGGCTCCTATAATAAACAATTACAGGTTCCAGACAAGAGTTGAGTTTGAATGAGTTCAATATGTTGGAAGGAGTCTAGAAGGTCTAATCCTCCCTATAGAAGAGAGTGAGGAAAGAGATAGACAAGAAGTTATTTGACCCAAGTCATACCATAATCCATGATAATTCTCCGCAAATGAGGCATCTATTCAAACACCTTAACAAGTTTTAGTTACCTAGCAAAACTGCTGAAGTTACAAAACCCTCAAAAACCCAATTCTCACAGGAATGGATTAGTGTACTGAAATAAATACAATGGTTAGCTCTTTGCAAATGAAGCCACAGTACATATAATGAAAGAACGTGGAGTGAAATCATTGTCATTATGAAAAAATCATTTGATTCTGTTTCTGACAACAGAATCCGTATCCCTGGGAAATTGTTCTTAAAAATGGTTGCCTATAGGTGTTTACAAAGAAACTAATTGCTACCTTGGAGCCATTTGGAAACCTGCACATTCACAAGTAGTTACACAGCTGGATAGGCCCAAAAGTTTGTCTCACTACTTGCACTAAAGCAAGGTCACAAGAAATCCTGGGAAAACAGAAATCCCACATCATCCAAGGCACTTCCTGAGGATAAGGCAGAAAAACTGATGCTTCTTTCATCCTCCAAATCCAGCAGCTGGAAAACCATGACAGCAACAAAAACTACCCAACCGATTGGCTTCCATAAACACAAATCAGCCAGTCAAACCAGTTACTCCATTCCATGATATCAATTATAAGGATATAAGACAAAAAAATATATATAATTTATTCTTCATTTACATGCTTAAAAAAGCCACAAGCAAGCAATGTGATGGACTACACAAGAGCAAACCACTAAACTATGAAATCAAGGCTCCTAATTTAAGGCAAGCTGTCATTTTGTGCAAGTTGCTAACTTTCTTGTGACTCAAGCTTCCCAGATGTACAGTTTGAGAAAAATGCATCTCCAATGAAAAACAGATGCTCTTTCAAATAAGTGAGTTCTCAAGGATAAATAAATATATTTTATTATGCAAATGATTCCTACATCTCCTCTATAGAAATAATTGCACTATTTTGGTTTAGCTTTAGAATTTGAGCATGAGTCGGAATCCCTACAAAGAATCATATCATCGTTAGCCACCTTTTATTCATTCACTCATATAAACACCAAGAGCGTATCCAGGGCAGTGCAGAGCAGGCAAAGTGCTTTTCATCCTTGCACCCCTGTGCAGCAGTTCGCAGCTTTATGTACTTGGTTACAAACTGCCATCTGTAGCACGGATGGTAATGGCTGCACGACACTATTCATACACTGAGGCAGCCACGTTCCATCTGCCGAGCAGTCAGGCCACACATAACTCAGTCCCACCTTTAGACAAAACAACTGCTGCTTTCTCAGCCCAACAATGAAATTCAGTGATTGATGCCACGGGCAGCTCCCATCTAACATTCAACCAAATGCGCACTTAGCATTTAGGCGTCACCTGTTCCGGGCATAAAACAAAATGGGCTTTCTTTCACAGTAATTCTTTGTAGGAAGTCTGATACTTCACCCAAAGCTCAGCACAGAAGTGACTTCAAGTAATCACTTGGAGAAAAGTTCACCTCCAACCCTCACCCCCTTATTTAACACTACTTTTAGCCACATGTTTAGTAGATATATTACTTTTACAGAAAAAAAAAAAATCTACCTCTTGTGCATTAACTCTGTAAAAACATGTAGAGCACTACCTAAACGACTTAAACTTTTTTTCACAGTATGATAAACTCCATTGTAAGCTATGCATAGTCAAATATTAAAATAAAAACATTTTTTTAATAATTATGAGAGATCTGATATTGGTATGCACGAGCCAGCACTCAACTCCTGGAATCAAATAAAGTCCCTCTAAGGTTTCAATGCATTCTTGGAAAGCAATCAAAGGCCTCTTTTTCCATAAGTTTGTTATTTATAGAAAAGCATTTGATTGTTGCATTGAAGTGTGCACTCTATGTGTAAAAAGGTGTTTATGGGTTTTAGTACAGTATAGTTAATACCCAAGCAATACCTAGCCTTTTATAATAAAGAACCCTTACTGAGAGGATATATATTGTACTTTTCATCAAGTGTACAGCATACAATTACATTTGCTGGTGGTCTATAATGTAAACCCCAGTTGAGTCAGCTTATAGCTTATGGATTTGTTGTTCTACGTGAAACAATTAAGAACAGTTACATTTTTGGACTCAGCTGAAAGTAAAGAGTAAGATTTGAGAAAAATATTCATACTTTCTTTCAAAGCAAACTATAAAAGCTTCCAGAATATTTTAAAATCAAAACTACACTGCTGAGGATTTAATATATTCTTTCTGCTACTTATGGATTGATAATTACATACTTTACAGACAAAGAAAATGAAAGGTGCGAAGTGTACACAAAGCAGACCTTCATGCACACAAAAGGTACAGTTACATTCAGTGCAAACATGGTAACACACAGACCTAGGAAAACTCCTACCACAGCACACCTTTAATCATCCATTGGGCTACACAGATGATAATATTCAAAACACGAGAGAAAAAAAAGCCACATAAAATTAAAACCTTTCCTATCACAATGAAATCCAAAGAAAACATTACCTGTTCCTAAATATCCAGAATCTGAAATTTCATATAAATTCAGCTTCCCATACATGAATTCAAATAGGTATCCAATCACATAACATTTAAAGGTTAATGTTACTTTTAAAGTTAGAAGGAAATGTACAATTCAAGCTTTCTGAGATTTACATATCTTAATCCCAGTGTATGATTTAAATATGTGCATATTTATTAAATTTGGCTGCTTTTATATTTTTTTGTTTGTCATGATTTTTTTTCATTATACAACAGAAAAGAAAAAAAAAAGTTATTTAAGATCACAAAAGTTATTTAAATTATTTAAATCTGCAGTCCTAAGGATCTTCTTTTGGATACTGACTGGAATTTTGTATGGCTACAGGCTGAGGGAGACAAGTTCTTAGAAGTGACAACACTTCTTAAAACACACATAAGCATAACTAGCTAACTGAGCTGGGCACCAATGTCACAAGCAAAATTAAATTTCAATATGAACTACATCTTGAAGAAATTGTTATGGCAAAGTTTACTTTCAAAAATTAGACGCCCTTCACTTGACAGATTTCAGTTCTGTCCATTATCCTGCAGCCACAGTTGAGAAAGATACCTGGGCACTTGAATGTGTTGGATGGAAAGTCCCTGTCCAGCCTCCTGGAACAGGAATTTCAGTGGCAGAAATTGTGCCAGTGCTGATCCCAAATGGTCAAACAGCCCTGACTGGCATGGTTAACTACAGGAGATGCCAACTGTGTGACTGAAAAACCAAACTTGAAGCAATTTTGGTCCCAAAAAAATCATCCACATAGCCATAAAATGGAGCTCCTTTGGGATTACTTTATAGGTAAGATTTAGTAAAACTTATAAAAGATTTTTCCTTAAATCAGGATTTCCACAGAAACTTTAAATAAAAGTAAAACAGATCACAAAACAAAGTTACAAGCACAACCCTCGGTATTCTCCGGCTGAAAAGCATTTTGATGCATTTGAAGTTAATTCACTGAAACAACTTGAGATCAGAAATAACAGAACTTCTGTTAACTCTGATTATTGGGACCATACAGGCAAAATTCCTATTCAAAATTCTTTAATCATCATTTGAGTAACAAAATATCTGTACATACACATTTTTCAGGATGCTGGAAGAAGGGAAAATTTATATACATTTATAAAATTTTCTTGCTGTGAATTAAACCAAACTTCACAAGTGTAATGCACAGTAATTGCACATCCAGGTGGATAGAGAGTGGAATAAATGAAAATGCAAGTACAAACAACCTCATACAATTCAACAGTTAAGTCAAAGAGAAATGCAGATTTAACTTACAATTAGAAGACAAAACTCTGAAGTACACTATAAAGTCAAGTGTTTTCATAGAAATATATTTTGCTAGAAAGCAAAATGGTAGCTCATTTGCATATTTCTTTTTGTTAGCACACAAAAGAGTCAAACTGCTAAAATTAAGATGGCAAATTGTTTGAAAACCTCATTTTTAAGCAAAAGAAATCAGGCTGAAAACAGCCCTTTTTTTATAGTTCTAATTTTTGCAAGGTTGGTCTAGATCATATCTTTCTGAAAAAAGCAGATAAGATTGGTATTTTAGACTACACAGATCTGATGATTTCAATAGATGCTGACTGCTCTCATCCTAAACATGTTCAGTGCTTCATTAACACTAAAAAAAGAAGCAGTTTAGCAGGTGGTTTCAGTGTCTTGCTGGACCAGAGCCAGGTAGAAAATTTTCTCCCATATTTAGAACTTAGCTGATCACCTTCTGGATAGTAGGAGTCGTTTAATATGTTCTACCATGCTAAAGCTAAACAATGGCATAAAGTCAAGATTTAGTGACTTCAATTTTTCTCCCAGGCAAAAACAAAGTAAGCTATGGTATGTGTCTACACACTGATATTTTCATATTAGGGGGGGCTTCTACTCCATGTTTTCTCCATGTTTTACCTGCAGTGATGGCATAGACACCTTCTTTTATGTTCCAAAGTTTGCTAAGAATCATTAAATATAGCGCCATAACATTATGAGTTACAGTATTATTCAGATGGAACTTTACACAAAAATATGGGTGAATGATGTTTATTAATAACCAGATAGATTATTTCTTTGACTCAGATTTCATAGCTTTTTTTTTCTCCCCTTTATCTGTGGCAGCGGCCTAGGAACAGTAAATTTCAACACATTGTGAGCTGTTAGGAAAATTATGAATTCCATGAGTCATAGTGGAAAAGAGGAGTAAGGTGAAAAGGTATGTATGGAGTCTGCACCAAATTTATTTTGCCAACTAGACACCTCTTTTAACATATTCTTACCCTCCTGGGAGGGATATGGGCTTTCAGACTGATATACTATTGTTTATGTAAAGACAAATTTCAACTAAGCATTTAATCAGATCAGACAGTGTTGGGTCTAAGGAAAAGTTCCTACAACTCACTTAATACAAAATATAGCAAAAAAATATTTGCATCTTGACCAAATTTATTTTCTTGCATTAATTCAATCATAAAACAAAACATTTACAGAGATTATTTCTGATTATACTGCACTATGTTTTTGTTTACTGCAATGCATACTACATTCTGTTTATGAGGGTTAACAGATTACCTTGACCAAAAAATGCTTGCTAGTAGTTAAACATTGTTCTTGTAGAATAAATGGATGAAGTGAAATCTGATAATGTACGCATAATCCAACACACTGATATTGTACACAACTTCAGCCATGTGTTTGTACAGGAGAATATATTAAACCCCATCTGTTTTAACAGTCTTTAATGTTATAAATTAGGAAAACATCAAAAATGTCAGGAGACGGCAAACACTTATTTGTTGTCTTTCAGCTCTATATTTATTAGACAAGTTTGTTATCAAACTATTCCTCTAAACATGAAAAGAACAGCAGGCCTTCTGGAAAACCAGATGGCTGCTGTGGTTTCAAAACATGTTCTGGAAGGGTTATGTAGTTTACATTTTTCGTTTTCATAAAGGATTGTGTGGGATGTGGCATGGTTCTCAGACATAGAACTCCTGCAAAAAACCCAAGGGGTTTGTCGGTGGGAGAGTAAGGGACTACTTGAGGATACAGAAAGAAAGCAAAATTATCCATGTCACTGAATCTAGGAGACCTTCTTGTAAGAAAAGAGAAACTTTTTGACTACAAAGGAAATAAGTCACCACTATAAAGAAAAAAAAAAATGCTTTTAGACTGCAGTCTTAGGCATTTCACTGCCTTTCTCTGAAACAGAAGGGGGACCTAAACACTGACATTAAATGGGGGAACAAAAAAAAAAAGCAAAACATCAGAAGAAATATGTTTGATGGGATGAATTACATGTATGTTAACAGGAAAAAAGAGAAAGGTCAGTCTATCAAACTGAGAACATAATCATATTCCAAAAGGAAAAATGCCTAATAACATTTGATTAGTTGTTAAATCAATACACAGTAGGAGGAAAACCCAAATATAAAAAGAACTCAAAGCCCCATTTCAGGAAGGATTAAAAAATTCAAGAAAAAGAATCTATGGCTACCTCCAGTATTTTGTATTTGGAATGACATTTTCTGCCATGATCTTTTGTTTTACAGCAGAAAAAATAAAAAAAGTATTTCATTCCAAGGACACAGCTTTGCCAGAGAAAAAAAAAAAAGGCATTTGAGAATTTGGACAGCCTCTGGGATTGGGATGGCAAGTCTTCCTGACTCAGCAAGGGGGCCAAACAAGCCCGGTGCCAGCATTCTTCCATAACCGTGGCAAAGAAACTTCCCCAGCTCTCCCTCACCTGGGGATTCTGGATAGGTGTCTGTCCCCATCCTAAAAAAATCCTACAGCTGGTGCCAGCTGTCCTGGTTTAGGGCAAATATTTAGGAGGAAACCTCTGGGGGGTCTCCTCTAGGAAGAGCCGATTCCAATCGCCCCTCCCCCTACCGGTCCGGGAAGAATTTCCTTAGAGAAAAGTGGAAAAAACTATTTATTTAACACATACAATATTTACAAGTATAGGGAAAAATTGGATAATATGAAAACAATGAAACCTCTCCTTCCTCTGAAGAGATGGTAGATTCAGAGTCCGTCTGAGTCC